>OZ025303.1:208891572-210108827 GCA_964019185.1 Maratus speculifer | reverse complement strand
AAAAATGTACATTTATTGTTATACAAAGAGTTAGAGGCATACATAGATTCTAAGCTTGAAAAAAAAAAAAAGATTTAAATTAAATTGAGATGAAAACTGGTTACATAAGTACATATCGGCTCTATTTATACAGTTCAGTAGAATCACTTTACAATTACAAAATAAGTAATCATTTTATAATCACACAAATAAGTAATTTACACACACTTATGAAAAAGTGTCAGTGATTTTTTTTTCTGACAAGAGCATTGAATTGACTAAGTAACTTGTTTTTTGTCATAATTCGCTCAGATTTATGTGTGACGAAAAGCGACATATTGCTATGATACTACAGTCGAAGTTTTGATTTGAAGAATTTGTTATACAGGATTATTCTAAATGATGGACCCATTTTCAAAAAATTGTATTTATTAAAGTACAATTCTAACATGAACAATTTTTATACCAATGAAAAGAGAAAGTTTCAAAGTGTTTTTAAGACATTATAAATGTTCAATGTGTCCACCGTTTGCCTTCATGGCAAACATCGAAGCAATAGCAAAATTCGTCCCCCACACCTTGTGCTCCACATTAGCCATCTCACTCACAACTGACATTGAAACAAATCGAGGCCTATTGCCGTGTGACCTCTACCAGCCACTTCTGGAACTATCATCACTGCCGTGCACATAGTAACATCAGATGCGGTTTCTCGTGTGTATATATTAAGAGTGAATTTTAAATTAAGTTATTAGAAATAATAGAGCTGTTATTTCTGTTCATCAAGAGCCGATCAGTTATGGACCTAACACTAGCAGATATCCCGGCGTTTAATTAACGCCTTAACAAGTCAATAAGTTGATTATTATTAATGAAATCCGAATATTCCGAATTCCCGTTAAACCAAATAGTGTTCAGTCCCAATTAATTAGGAATAGCGGGACTCCGCTATATAATCAGTGAATATTTTTTTTTCTGCGCGCTGTGTACGTCACTATTCAAAAGATTCAACATTAATTTTGATTTTCCCATAGTAGGACGAATTTTATTGTTCTAAACAATATATCAATAATCTTCAAGAGAAATTTTTATAAGATATGCAACTAGATTTATTTTGAAGATTAATGATAAAAGATATCTGTAAGATGAATAAACTTGTCCTTTATACTTCTACCTCTGTCATAATGGAGTTATGAATAAAGAAGCGGAGACATAGTGTATTGTCTGGCAGTTTCAGAGAATTAACTGAGGAGGTTATCACAAGATGATACAGGGTGTCCAGCAAATAACACCCTGATTTCAAAATTAAATTTCTCAAAAACAAAGATCGATAGTAATATGCGGTAAACGGTTTTTTCATTAGGTAAGCTGTAAAAATCTTATACAGGAATTTCAAACAGTGAATATTTTGAAAAAAAAATGCGTTCTGATTGCATAGAATGCTTTGATTTGACATTTTTCTTGTTTTAGATTGCCTGCAGAGCAATAATTTTTCAGCTTACAGTGCAATATTTTAAAGATTTTCCGAGGTAAATTTTTAGAATTTCGAAGTTTCAAAAATTTAATTTAAAAAAACTATGAAATATGGCACTTTAAGCCGAAAAACACATTCTCTGGCAGCAATCTAAAGCAAGAAAAATGTCAAATCAAAGCATTCTTTGCAATCAGAACACAATCTTTTCAAAATATTTACCGTTCGTAACTTTTGTATAAGATTTTTACAGCTTACCTGATAAACAAACCGTTTACTGCATAATTCTATTGACCTTTGTTTTTGAGAAATTTAATTTTGAAATCAGGGTGTTATTTGTAGTTAGCTATATCTTTTATTGGATCAACAGTTTCTCATTACCGCCGGTAAAAACTTCCACCAGTAAACTTGAGTAGAAATTTTGTCTTATTCTAGTGCTGTATTGATTGGAAATTTTTCCACGACTATGGTGAAAATTTTCTATTTCTGTTTATTGGTGTCAGTTTTTCCAGGTATTATAATCTTTTCATTTACACTGACAGGAGGTTGTCTTGGTTCTCACGATGTGGCGGGACTGCTACCGTCCAAGTAAACTCTTACCAGTAAAAATGAATATCAGTTTTTGCCATTACAGTAAAACCCCGATAATTCGGATTAATCGGGACCGGACCCAATCCGGATTATCGAAAATCCGGATTGTCCGGAGATCTATGAAAAAATGAAATAAAACAGAACATACTTATAGAAAATCACCTTTATGTTAAACTTACTGAATATTTACAGACATTAAAAATGTTCACTTTGCTTAATTCTTCCGAAAAGATTTCAGAAAACAGTTTTTTTTTTGTTCAGAATACGACGATGAAACAAGTTAATGCTATGGAAATTAGCCAATCGCTTCTCAAACTTGAAAAAAAAAAAAAAAAGACCAAACCGATCCGAATTATCCGGAGATCCGGATTGTCGGGGTCCGAATTAGCGGGGTTCTACTGTATTTTTTATTTAAATTTTCCATTAATGATTCGCTTAAATAAAGAGAAGTTTTCTGCATAAATTTATGAGTGGAAGTTTGCCGCGGTAGTATTGAACCCCCTGCAAATGCGGTTACAGCTAAAGCTTCACTATTTTAAGAATATGTCAGTTCTTTTTTCTTAATAATTTAATGCTTGTCACAGTATCCTTAGATTAACCATTTTCATTAGAAACTTTTTATCTTTACGATGCCGAAATTGTAAGAATCAAATGAATATACTTCTTCCTGTAGGTAAAGCTGCAACTAATCTGAATGGGAAAAAATAAAATAAGAATTACGGACATAAAAAAAAGTAGTCTATGAATATACGTAAGAGCGCTCGAATCTTGATTGAAATGTTACCTTTTTCGATTCAAATTTTTCGTCATGTTGATTACAAAGTTTAGGTCCAACACAACTTTTATTTACATAAGGCAAAATTGACACTGATTACATATAATTTTTTTCGAATATGATAAAATGAAATTTTAGTTTTTCTAACAATAGATGGCATTTTTTTTTTTTTTTTTTTTTTTTTTTTTTTGCATATTGCATCATTATTATTATTTATGTTAGTGTGAGTAACATAATATATTACAGGAAAAAATGGTACTAGATGAAAAATATTTCTCAAATATTTAACCGAAATGAAAGCGAATTCGATAGATTGGAATATGAAAAGAAGAAAATGAATTTTTTTGAAAAATGAATGAAAGAGAACAAACAACTTAGCTTCTATTTAAGCAGCAATTTCATATTTCCAGTGCTCTTCTGTTTGATTTTGTAGAAGGTTCTGTTCTTTGTAATCTCTTGCAGACAAAAAATATGTGTTTACAGTAATCTTTGACCGTGAGGTTATTATTATTATTATTATTATTATTATTATTATTTCTCAAGTGCATCTAAGGGATGTCATATAAACAATGTTATTTACACTTTTACAGTCAGAATTCTATATGTCTTTTAAATATTTCCACTGACCAAACTATGTCAAACAGTCTTTTATTTTTAACACTTCCCATACAGTTGAAAAGTGTTTATGACATCGGTTTGTTTGCCAGCTCTTTATCCGTACTACAGTTAAACCTCGTTAACATGAATCTCAAGGGGAATCAAAATTTTGTTCATGTTAACAGTAATTCACGTTATCAGTATCAAAATCTTTGTATTCGTCTTTAAAGTGGAAGGTGAAAACAATTCATGTTAAAAGTAATTCATGTTAAAAGTGTTCATGTTAACAAGATTTGACTGTATAATTCTCGTCAATATAGTCGGTCGCCATGCAGTTGATATACGTTGTTCATATTCAGTATATCATGCTCTGTTTGGAAAAGGAAGTGTGTAGCATAGTTACAGTTCTTTTTCAGGGACATTCAAAAGAATTCCGATACATTACGGCGTTTAGTGGAAAATTGTTTGCGTTGGTACTTAATGTTTCACAATTTCAAACTCATTGAAATTTATATATTATTTTGGAAGTACACTGCAAGTTATTTACTATAGTTCATTGCATAGATATTACTCATCGTTCATTAACAGAAATACTCAAAATAATTCCATTAATTTATAGTCTTCATTGTAAAATCGTTTGGGATGTATTTTATTCATGTTAAATATTGGCAATAGTTTATAGCTCTGAGATGCATTAGAAAATATTTATTGCAGAATATGATGTGCATTGCATTGATCATAGGTATACAGGGACACACAAAACAATTTAGCTCCAGTACTCCACTGTTCGTACGTATCAAAGGGATTCAGAGGATTTTAAGTGTTTTACTACCAGAAATTTCGTAAAATACTGATGAATGTATCTGAAATTAGAATTTTTTTTTATTAAATAAAGCAAATATTTCTTTACAGAAATTCTAGTAAAAGGTGCTGAAAATTCTTGAAGCGTGCTATCACTGTACTCTGTGTGAACGATTGGATTGTTGGAAGTGTGTTTCTATGGTGATGCGTGTTTTTGCGTCCTGCCACTTTCCCATGTTTCTCCTTTATGCCCTCTGTTTTTTTTTATATATTTTATCTATTTTGTGGAAAAACGCATGACACAATGCATAGATGCCAACATTTGTTAATTATTCCGGAGTCTGATCGAATATAAATATAATTTAGCTGGAAATTTTAACCCTTTAATGGTAGCATTAAATTACGGTTTAAAAATTCAAATTCCTTATTGCCACCACTTTTTTGAAAAAAATATTTATCTTATTTAATGGCGAATAAAATGATACCAGAATAACACCGATTACACAATTTTATATAACTTGTGGGAATCAAAGAATTTTGAATAAAAGCCGCGAAGTTTCCAGCCCGTGAATGTCTCGGGCGCGACGATTAACCCTTAAATGCATAGGATAGAACGCATTCCAAAAAATGCTCAATTCAAAGAATCAGAATTCATACCAGAAAAATCTAAATAGTAAATTTTTCTTTATTTAGTTACGAATGGTCTGTCATTAAGTAAAGTGAAAATTGCTCTTTAAAATTTCTGGCGAGAATACGGAATATGTGAATAAAACCCCCAATAAATCGGTATCGAAAATCATACAATATGCATTTAAGGGTTGAGTCGTTAATTAATTTAAAATTTTAAAATGAGTTCTAAAACGTACATTATAGAAAGTAGACATTTTTATATACACATTTTCTGGTTTGAAACATGTTTGTCTTGGGTAAGACTCCGAAATAATTAAGGAATGTTGGCATCTATGCTTAATTTTCTTTAATAAAAAGCTCTATGCACGGTTTCTTTTGGTATAGCGAAGAATATTATCCATCCAAAGCTGATGCTTTTATCCTGATAACTTTTAACTGCCGACTTCATGGAGTTGAATAAGCAAAGCAAACCACAGATCGTTCTCACATTTTACTTTGCAGTCGCTGTATAATATTGTATGACAAAAAGCTATATTTTTAAACAGTAAACATTTCCTTAAAGTGTTATTTGCTATAAAATTATTTCATGTATGATAGTAATATTTTACTGACGTCTTTTCATTTAAATCAGTAAAACATGAGATTAATAAATGTATATAATTTGAAAAGTATCTCTCCATTAAAGGAAAAAAAATGTTAATGGCGATAATTTTTCGTTACTATTAAGAAAACTACTGCATACAAAAATACGAAAATTGGTAATATTACAGAGAAATGTTTGATAAACACGCTGATGAAGACAGTTTTTAAATCAAATAATTATTTAAAGAGATATTTATGGTTAAATTTGGTCAAAATCGTTCCATTAAAAAAGTTTTATAGGAGCAAAAACCATGCCTGGGAATTTAATAAACTTTAGGTCATTTTATACATTAATAGTTTCCGGTGTGCAGATTGCATTTATTATTTTAATTTGACTCATTTTTTCGGATTTATTTCCGTTTTAAATTCAAATTTTCAGCATTTCGAGAGATATTATTTATATGTTTTTAAAAGCGGTATTATTTTAAATTGTTGTCAATTTTAAGAACAGTTCAAAAAGAATAATATTTATTTCAAATTAAAAATTTATTTACACGTGGCTAATATAAACAGAAAAAAAACTTTAAAATATTTTTTTTTTTTTTTTTTTTTTTTAAGTTTATGAGATTAGCCTGTTTTTAAAATCAAGGTGCAAAAACGCGGGTTGGCGAGTGTAGCTCGTAGGGGGCAGAACTCCCAAGTTAAAAGAAAAAGAACGAAAAAAAATGTAAAAATAAAAAGAATTTTTTGACATTGATAACGATTTCCTTAGTGCGAGGAAGAGGGCGAAGACATGATGTACCGTAAAAAATGAGGACGGGTTTCAAAATTACCAAATATTTGATAACGTTATATATTCATAGTTGTAAAAGAGTAAAATTCCATATAAAAAAAAAAATAATAATTCAAATAAAAAAGAGTAAAAACAAAATTGACAATAGCTTTATTTTCTGTCAGAACAGTAATGATTATTTTTCATATCAATATCCCACAAAATATTTGTATGTATTTGAAACATAAAGTTACGGACTCAAGTTATCATAATAAAAAATACTTTACCTTAAAAAAATATATATATACTTTTGAACTAGTTCGTCAGAATAAAATCGACTGAATAAAGTTTCTTTATAAAAACGTAAAGTATTCACTACTTTTTGAAAATTGGGTGAAAGAGGAAGAATAACTTAGTTCCTGTTAAAGCAGCATTTACAATTTTCCAGTGTTCTTCAATTTGAACTTCCAGAAGTCTCTCTGCTTTTGAGTCTATTTTTCTTTTTTCTTCTGCTGTACTTACAGATGTTCCTTTCACTCTTTTACGGTCTTTTAAGCAGAAGCAGTTGTTCTTATCAATATTCTACCTTTGTGAGTTTTTTGTTTTTTAGCTCACAGGTTATCATAGCCTGAGAGCTTATGTGCCCGTCCGTTCTGTATGTATGTGCGTATGTGCGTAACGCGATAACTCATGATAAAAATATCGGATCCACTTGAAATTTTGTATATAGGTATATCCTGATAAGGCGCTTCCCTGATTAGTTTTTGGAGTTCATTCGATATGTATAAGAGGGGGAACGGGGGGCTCATGCCCCCCGTTAGTTTATATAAATGGGATTTTCATGCAGAATTAAGTTTTCAAAATTTAGATTAGGATCATTCTGATGAGGCGATTCCGTGACTGTTATTAGGTGTTCATTGAATAAGTATAAATAGGGGGAACAGGGGTTCTAATCCCCTCCCCGTTAGTTGATATAAATGGGATTTTCATGCAGAATTAAGTTTTCGTTCAAAATTTAGATTAGGATCATTCTGATGAGGCGATTCCGTGGCTGTTATTAGGTGTTCATTGAATAAGTATAAATAGGGGGAACAGGGGTTCTAATGCCCCCCCCCCCGTTAGTTGATATAAATGGGATTTTCATGCAGAATTAAGTTTTCGTTCAAAATTTAGATTAGGATCATTCTGATGAGGCGATTCAGTGACTGTTATTAGTTGTTCATTGAATAAGTATAAATAGGGGGAACAGGGGTTCTAATGCCCCCCCCCCCGTTAGTTGATATAAATGGGATTTTAATTGAGAATTAAGTTTTCGTTCAAAATTTAGATTAGGATCATTCTGATGAGGCGATTCCGTGACTGTTATTAGGTGTTCATTGAATAAGTATAAATAGGGGGAACAGGGGTTCTAATGCCCCCCCCCCGTTAGTTGATATAAATGGGATTTTCATGCAGAATTAAGTTTTCGTTCAAAATTTAGATTAGGATCATTCTGATGAGGCGATTCCGTGACTGTTATTAGGTGTTCATTGAATAAGTATAAATAGGGGGATCAGGGGCTCTAATGCCCCCCCCCCCGTTAGTTGATATAAATGGGATTTTCATGCAGAATTAATTTTCGTTCAAAATTTAGATTAGGATCATTCTGATGAGGCGATTCCGTGACTGTTATTAGGTGTTCATTGAATAAGTATAAATAAGGGGAACAGGGGTTCTAATGCCCCCCCCCCTTAATTTATATAAATGGGTTTTTCAAGCAGAATTGTCAGATTTCGTTCAAATCTCTGAATAGTTTTGGAAGTTTAATGGTTAAGTATAAAAGAGGGGGATAACTCCTTTTAAATTATATAAATGCTAAATGGGTTTTTATTAAGAATTATCTAATTTGCTCTGAATTTTGGATATAGATTTTTTATATGATAAAGCATGTCTTTGATAGTATAGGAGGTTCAATGATTAAGTATAAAAAAAGAGGAAAGGGAAGAGCTGTTTCCCCTTCTTAATTTTTTTTTCGAACGGAATTAACCCTTGGAAATATAAGGCTTTAATGTGCAATTAGTATTTGTAGCCTGTGAGCTCAATGCCATCAGTTTAACTGGGCAGTATTCTTTTTATTTATTTTCCTTCTGGATTTAAGGGATGCAATAAATCAGTCTTATTTATACTTCTCCATCAGAATTATGGTTCACTCTTCGGTATTCGTAAGAAATAACTACGTTACACAATGATATTGTTTTTTGTTAGACTATATAAACGCTTTTATTAGTGCTTCATTCACGCAAAATTATATGTTGTTCAATTTTATAAAATTGCATTATTAGTTAATGATTAATGGCTCAAAAACAATTTGAATCAAGATTTGGACGGACATTATGTTTGGTCGTTTACAAAGTACCGCGATAGAAAAAAATATATATGTAATTTATTCTTCAAATTACGTCTTTTTTATAAAAGGTCTTCCTTTAATAATGAATATACCTACAATTTTGTGTAAGTTTTACTAAAATATTTTCAAATCACTTAACTGATTCTTTTCTTACGCACAATAAATTGAAAATATGGGGTAAACATCACTATTGTAACCATTTCAGGGGCAAGATATTTGTATCTGTAAAATGTTGACATAATTGAATGGTGCCAATATTTACAAGAAAATTTATATATAAACTAGTAAAAACATATCTTCGCATATTAAAATAGTGAAATTTTCATTAAAAAATTTGTGTGCCAGTGTCGCAATTATCGATTAACCCCATAACTGATTTGCCCGTACACCGCTCGGGCAAGACGAATTTGCTTAATTCATCATTTAAAGCTTTTTGACACCATCAGTGTTGCCAAATTGTCGAAAGCCAATTCCCCCAAAATATCTTAAATGTTCCCCAAATCAGGCCTTTTTCCAGAAAAAGTCCCCAACGCATTTTATTCTCATAAAAGGCAAGTTCTCAGTTTTCAATTTTCCGTTATAAAAATTTTTTAACAAATTTAAACTCAATTGTTTCCCCAAATCAAGCATTTTTTTGAAAAAATTCCCCATTTATGAAAGAAAGAAAAAAAAACATTTAATCGTAACAGAATTTTGTTTGTATATTTAAAGCTATAAACAACAACAACAACAACAACAACAAAAGTTATAAAATTGTTTTTATTTTTGTTGTATAAATCTATACTATTAAATGAAATGCATTTCTGTGCCTGTGTTTCTGTCCGCGCTGACTAGAAAATCTGCATCACTTATCTGGAAATTCAGATGGGGAATAACCCAGTGCAGATTATGATGAATCTGTAGTACATGTAAACGGTGAGAACGACCACGAAAATGATTTATATCTATTATTTCTGTATTTTATTTTCGTTTTCCAAACCAAAATCGAATTCGAAACAGATACAGTATTGGCAAATGTCTGAAAGTAAAAACTGAAATTGTGATAACAATTCCCCAAGTTTTTCCCCAAATATGTTCATAGTCCCGAAACATGTCCCCAAGATTTACTTGTTCCCAAAAAATTCCCCAAAATGGGGACAAAATCCCCAATCTGGCAACACTGGACACCATTTTTATTTTTAGGAAATAATTTCATACTATTTAAAAGTACAAATGTTTAGACAAAATGTTACGAATATTTTATTTAAATAATAGTAGTGTGAATCCATTATTTTCAATTTATTGAATGGAAAAGAATTAATCAGTTAACCCTTTCCGGCACGAGCAAAATCTGTACTAAAATGAGAAATTATCGACTGACACCGGAATTCCCAAACGAACTTTTTAAATATTTTGAATTCCTTAATTTAAGCTAATATTGTAAAAGCAAAGTTTTACTAAAATATTACTGTTGCCGTCTGCAAGTTTGGAATAAAAATTAGGTATCCCAAACCGGGCACAGTGTGCCGGAAATGGTTAAGGAGTTAAAATTATGTCATGCCATGGTGGCATCCCCGCCCTTCAAGGGGTTAAGGCTAAAATATACGAAATATTTAATCTGAGTATCTCTGCCATCAAATAGCACCAAATTCTATTTAAAGAAATTTAGTGGTGTCAAAAATCTTTTGGTGATGGATCAAGCAATCTCTCTTTCCCTGTACGACGTACGGGCATATCAGTTAAGTGATTAAAGTATTTAGCTTTCTTAATTAACTCAGCAATGCTAAACAAGGAGTAACTTTCTCCGATTATCTGCCGGTATTGCGTTCGTACTGCGATAATATAAAAGTAAGTATGAAAAATTAACTATGATGCTAACTTTCGTTTTAGAATAAAATAATTTGCATTGTTTCATGATAAACAGTTTCCAATTACATAAAAAAACTAACTTTCGAAATTTGTTGTAACAAACGAATTTCATTAAAAGAATTGAAGATTACTTGACTATAGTTTTGGTGATTAACGCCTTAACTGTTATTTTATTTTATTATTATTATTATTATTTTTTTTTTTGACAACATAAATTAAAAATAGGGGCTGAACATAACTTTTTTATTACTAAAATATTTGCCTTACTTAATCGCTTTAGGACGAGTGACACATATACGTGCCGCACGGATACCCTAGAAGCCTTGTTTATCCCCACCAATAAAATTTTATTGTAAAATTTATCTTATCTTCATCGGAGCATTTTCTGAATTTGATATGGAATAAACTTCTGTTTTTCAAAACCGGTGACAAAATATTAAAAATTTCACAAAAGGTTCCTGTCGCGAAGGGACTAAACCCTTTGGAGACGACCGATACGAATATGTGCCGCAAACAGTGCCCAGAATCCTTCTTTATCCCCACAAGTAAAATTTTACTGTAAAATTTGCCTTTTTTAATCGGAGTATTTTCTAGGCTACAAATATGTTTTTAAAAACCTGTGACGAAAAATTAAAAATTTCGCCAAAGGATTCCGTCGCGAAGAGGTACCGTAATTTTGGGTGTATAAGCCGCGGATCAAACAATTCTTTTTGGACCCAGAAATCTTATTTAGTGATTGAAGATAAATATTTACGGCGATCTAAGTAGCATCATTCATTTTTTTAAAAATTCTGGGTCGAAAAAGAGTTGTTTGATCCGCGGCTTATACACCCGAAATTACGGTAATCGGAAAATGGTCTGACAATCAATAAATATAAATTTCCAGTTACAAATTAGTGGTAGGAAAAAGCTTTTAGGAAGAAAACAAGGAAGGTTCTTGCCCGAACCAGTTCGAGTAATACACTTAAAGGGTTAAGGAAAGACAAAACTGGAACAATCCTACTGAAATATCCATACTTTAAGACCCGTTTCCCGGTAATCTACTCGACCGCTTTTGAGGAAATTTAGAATCCATAGAATAGGTGTATGTGGATCTTATAAAATGCCTACATATCGTATCCTACCAGTGTTGCCAATGTGCCTTAAATTATATTCGATAAGAACATATTAGAAGATTATGATATTCTTATTAATTAACATGAACAATATACATTGTAAAAAGAATCTGAAAATATACATGATGGTGCGTTAAAATAGAGAAAATGATACATGAATAAGATATACCTGTTCTTGAAAATATCTAAAACTGGATCACAGTATAAAATGTAAAGCATAACGTGGTACTGAAAGCTATTCACAAGCAAACACAGTTTTTTTAGTAGCATACCTAAAGGAAGAATAATGTCCATAGCGTCGTTATAAGGCAGAAAGCTAGCGACATTTTAAAAATCAAACCATTTTATACAAGCTTATTTTCAAATGTTGACTTAGTTTTACTTATTAGTCACAAAAATCAGCCGTCATTTGTTAAGACAGCGATGGATGTGACCATGGTAACTGAAAAATGCCACTTTCAAACAGAAAAGCATGGCAACCCGATTACAGAAGGTAGCCGCCATTATATTGGTAATATGATTCAATCTTACATTACCTGGTAATATTTTTGAAATAGTGCACATTATTATATGTTCAGAGGTTACGAAATCTGAACGGGGGTTGATGTGCGTAGCTTGCAGAAGGCTGAGTCCCCAAGATTCCCTATAAACATGAGCAAATTTTTGAATATAGACGAAGGCGAAGCTATAAGTTTTATCTAAGAAGCTATAGCTTTTATTTAAGTGAAAATTCCTGTTTTCCGATGTTTTCCAGTTTCAGCTTCCTAAAGCATCTTTTCTCTGTGACCTCTTGTTCATTCTCGTAAGCAGAAACTTTTGTTGTTATCAATATTCTTTAAACGTGAGGAATTTTATTTTTGCTCAGTTTATTCTCTAGTGAATCTAAGAGATGCGATGAAAACTAAGTTTTTTATACGTTTCCTGTCAACTTTCACGATTTCTTTTCAATTTTTGTAGTAAACATCTATAGTGTATATTTTTTAGGTTTTGTATAACAATGTTCTTTTCTTTTTCTTTTTTTTTTTTTTTTTTTTTTTCATATGTTTACTTTTTTCTATCTTCAATAGAAGGACGCATTGTAATCAAATTTTTCTCGACTTCCGGTTTTCGAAAGATTTACAAATTGTTTTAGGCGTCGGAGATATGAGAAAACATGTTTATACAAAATGCCTATCTGCCCGTATGTCCGTGAGTCGCCATTGTATCATCAAAAAGTCCATGAAGATATGCATATAGCTGAGACAAATTGTTTGTATGTTTTTTGGTAGCGCTAACAAATCTTCCTTCAATTTTGAAATATTCTGCCAGAAGGGAGCACTGTAAGAGCGAATTTTGTACCGGCTTCAGTATCGTAACATCAAAAATTGTATAAAGTTATGCATAGAACTGAACCAATATTTTGTGTATGTTTTTGGCTTTAATCAATTGATTCACCCTGAATTTGGAAAAAATTCGCCGGAAGGGGCGCTGTAATAGCGATGCCTTCGCTACTTTCATTATTGTATTATCGAAAAGTGTATGAAGTCATGCATAGAATTGAACCAATATTTTTGTGGATGTTTTTTGGCTATAGCTAACAGGTCCACTTTCAGTTTTAAAATATTCCGCCAGATGGGGATGCTGTAATAGCGATTTTTGTACTATTTTCAATATTGTACCAGCCAAATGTGTATGATGTTATGCATAGAATTGAACCAAATTTTTGTGTATGTATTTACTTTTAGCAAGCAGAATTTTCTCGGTTTAGAAATATTCTGCCGGTAAGAGATGCTGTAATAACAATTTACATACTATTTACATTACTATTACTATTTACATTATTGTAAAATTGAAAATTGTATGAAATTATGCATAGAACTAAACCAAATTTTTTGTGTTTGCTTTTGGCTATGGTCAGTTGGTCCTCGCTGAATTTGAAAGAAAATCGCCAGTAGGAAGCTTTGTAATAGCGATTTTCTTGAAATTTTCATTAATGTACCAACGAAAAGTGCATGATGTTATGCAGAGAATTGGACCAAATTTTTTGTGCATGTTTTTTTGCTGTGTTCAACTGGCCGTCCTTTGATTTGGAAATATTCCGACGGGAGAGGGAGCAATAATAGCACCCCCTTAATGTGTCGTTTTCATTCTTGTACCAACAATAAGCAAATGAAATTACGCATTGAAGTGAACCGAATTTTTGTTTATGTATTTGGCTGTGGTCAGTTGTCTCTACTTCAATTTGAAAATATTCTGCCGGAAGAGATTGCTGTAACAGAGATTTTTGTGCTATTTTCTTCATTTTACCTTCGAAAAGTGTATGGAAGTTAATCCTTTGAGCTCTGCTGGTAGAATTTTCTACCACATAATTTTAATTCCGAAATATCACAACGGCACCAGAAAATTCGACCGAATTTTTTTGGAAAAAAGGTTTAGTGCATTGTTTTTTTTCGTGTATATCGTTAACCGGTTTTCTCTTGGCAAAATACTGGTGCCAATGTGACATTTGGAATTTTGACGAAAATTACCCACCAGAGCTCAAAGGATTTAAGAATAAAACTGAACGAAATGTTTTTGTGTATGATTTTGGCTATATCTTGTAGCTCCAAATGGAATTTGGAAATATTCCATCGGAAAATGCCACTCTGATACAGTGTTGCCAGTGGGCTACTTTTTTTTTCAATTCAGATGTCTTGACTGGCACCACTTTTTTGAAACGGTAAAATTCTCTTTGCTTTCTTTGTAATTAATAAGTCATTAAATAAGACGCATTTTACTATTTTAGAAAAGTGGTGTCAATCAAGAATTTGAATTAAAAAAAAGTAGCGCATGTGGCAACACTGCTCTGATAGCAATTTTTGAATAATTTTCTTGGTTTTTTCTAGTTTTGTTGTTCATTGGCTCCTAGTACATTCACGAGAACTCGCGTCCTGTTGAACTGGCTATTCGCAAACAGTTGATATATAATAGAGTAACGAAAAACTATTCATTTTAATAACTATCATGATTGATATTAACTCTTTTTTTTACTCCGATTAATTGACTGAAGTATAGCTTCAGATTTACAGTAGCCTGTCGCCCCGTCGTGACTAATTCTTTTAATTTAGCGACAAATTTTTGCACCTAAATTGCTACTCTTTGACTAATTCTCATTTTTCTCGCGATCAATTGATGAAAATTGCAATTTTAGGCAATCCTCTAACGAGAAACGCATAGTTTTTCGCGACAATCGCATTTTTTCACGGCGATCAAACCTTAATTGCATTTTTTTCGCGATTCTTTGGCTAAAATTGTATTTTATACCGCGATTCTTTGACGAAATTCTGGGTTTTATAGAGATATTTTAACGAAGTAAGAAAGTTTCGCGATGCATTGAGAAAAGTCACCTACTTACTTCACGATTCTTTGATAAAATTTGCGGATTTTTTTAAAATCCTTTGATAAAATTCGCGTTTCTTCTGCAATCTTTTCACAAAATTCGCGTTGTTTCTTCGATTCTTAGACAAAATTAATTTTTTATTTGATCCTGAGAGATATGTATACTTTTATTTTAAGTCTATCGTCCCCAACGTTATCTTCTAACTATACATAGCTTAACATTTATATTGCACTTAATTTATATTAATTTTTTTAAAAAATGTATGATTAAATGAAATTCGCAAGTTTGATTTATTATTCTATGTTTCTTTTGTAAATATGTAGAAAATTTTCCAATTTAAATTCCTGAATTTTTTGCCCATATAAACATATTGCATTATGCATATAATATGGAGACTGGATTATTTGGGTTGAAGGGTCCTTAAAGATTTTGGAAATCTGCACCGACAGACTGAAACAGAAATATACAGGGTTCGCACTCTTTCTAAAATTTTCATACTTTCCAACTAGAATTTTAAAACGGTAATATTTGTTATGTAGTTCGGTTGCAGACGTTAAAGAAACTTTCGATGAAGAATTTTGATTTAAAATACTGGTAACAAAGTGTAAAAATTTTAGGAACGGTGCAAGCCCTGAATATATTGGGTTGTTCGGACAGTCCTTTCACGGTACGAATTGATTTTCCCAAACGGAAACGACTTTCCGAACGACCTAATAAGATGAAAATCAAAGTCTGAATTACCCAATTTTTACTTGGAGTAGATTCCCATATAAGAATACACAAAAAAATTGTTCTACCATTTTCTTTCATGGCCACTACCTGAGTAAAAAAGTTCTATCACTCGAAAAAACTTATTAAAACATAAATTTCTCCTTGGCAGAAGCTTGTTCTAGAAATTTGTTCCCCATCCTTATTCATATGGACAAATTTACGAACTATCATGTGAAAAAAATTCTAATTTTGACATAAAGTTCCCTTTTGCGTAAGAACTAAGTTTAAACTTTTAAACCTAACACGAAATTTCTGAATTTATTTAAAAAAAAGCAAAACTGAAGATTATTTTATTTTTTTTCTTGTAGACGGTAAAACTGATTTTATTGCGATAAAAAAATTTGGAATAATTTTTATAATAAATTAATTTTTAAAAGTAACGTAACAAATTCTACATTTGTCAAATAATAATAAATTCTATATTTGCCAATTCTATATTTTACAAATTCTATATTAAATTTGAGTTCTTCGTAATCTATTAATTTTTGCTCTTCATTTTTATTATACTTAGATAAAAGAAAAATAAATAAAATGCCCTACCTAAACAATACAATAGATTTCATTTCCTATCAGTATAATCTAAATCTTTCTTCGTATGTAATAACGATACCTACTTTTGAAGGTAAATTGATCAGTACAATATTTTAGAAAAAAACATATGAAAAAAATATAGGATGAAGTGAATTTCTCAAGTATATCGTTGAAATAAGTACAGCTAGATAAATTTCAACATAAAAATGCACTTTTTTAAAAGGAAATTGACGGAAGGGAAAGAATAGGCTAGCTTCTGTTTATCTACCAGATGCACTTTTCCAGTGTTATTCAGTTTGAGCTTCCAGAAGTTTCTGCTTTTTGTAATTTTTTATCCTTTCTTATAAGCAGAAAGATTTGTTGTTATCAGTATTCTTCCAACGTACGGATTTTTCGTTTGGTTATTTCTTCATTGTGTCTGAAGGATGCGACAGGAAACTGTCTTACTTTATGCTTCTCGCGTCAGAATTTTGGATTAGCTTTCACATTCTGTTGAATATAACAATGACTTGCCGCTTTATACATAATTCTTATAGTAAATAGTAAATTTCCAATTGTTTTCATCATAATCTGAAATGTGAAAACTATGGGAATTTTACCATTTTAAAAAAGTGGTAGCAAATGGAGAAATATGAATTTTAAAAAAAGTGGGCGTTGAATAACATTATAAGATGCTTTTCGGTTGACCTAATATTATATTATATTGGGTCGTTTGGAAAGTCGTTTCCGTTTGGGAAAATCAATTCGTACCGGAAAAATTTATCCATTTATATATAACTATTAGATATAGGAAACAATGTCCATTAATTAAGTAATAGAAAAAGTGACCGTGTGGTGTGGTATAACGAGTACGTTCATTCTTTTCCCTTACTTTTTTGAAGAGGCTATTGCCGGTAATCTGCAAACGTGTACAGTAACGAGTTATCGCTATCGGAACATGTTAACTCGTTACGCGATTTCCGCATTGCAACGGCAAAATGCCATGTCTTATTTGTATGAATGCAAAATGGTGCTCCTCCACATGTCGAGTCTTCTGTCAACGTGTCTTAAGTCAACAGTTTGGTGACAAAGTTATCTTCCGTCATTTCCCGTATCCGTGGCCACCAAGATCTCCTGATCTGACACCAATGGATTTCTGGCTGTGGGGATATCTGAAATCCAAAGTGTATCAGTTTAGTCCTCAAACTGCATCTGATTTGAAAGATGCCATCAGAACAGCGATTCAAGAGATTCCTATTGCCATGGTACGTACTGTAGTGCTATCGACCATCTGCCGCGTGCAAAGTCTCATCGTGTGTGAAGGAGGTCATGTGGAAAATTTGTGAAACGTCATAAAATGCTTTTTTTTTTGTGCTGCTTCTCTGTCCTCATCTGCTGTCCTCAATTTTAGCCTATCTACTTCCGCTGATTTTCACGCTGATGTTGCCGTTTCAATTATATAGGGGGTTTTTCACAACGGAGATCACATTCCAATACAAAAAATTGGCTGTTGCCTTTTGATTTTTTCGAAATTTTTTCACTGTAACTGTAACTGTTTGAGTGACACTATTGTTTTCCATATCATTCTTGAGCTCATACCTCAAAATATCTTTTCCCAAAATTCATTCAGTTTCTGTGAATGATATGATAGTTAGGAGCCCAAATGTCGGGATAGTTTTTTTTATAATCACCCTGTAGTAATCACTTAAGTGATTTGCCCGTACGTCGTACGAGCAAGACGATTTTGCTTGATCCATTATTTAAAACTTTATGCACAACTAAATATTTAAAATACTATTTCATACCCTTTAATTGCAGAAATATTTAGACTAATTATTATGAACATTTTAGCCTAAAAAAAGTGGTGTTTATCCCAAACTTTCAGTTTATCGCACTTAAAAAAATAATCAGTTCAGTGGTTAAAGACATTTCGTTCAAACAAAGAATTACATGCGAATAAATGTTAAATATAATTATCTCTTTAACCGCTTCCCTGATTTGCCCATACGTCATAGGGGCAACATATTTTTCCCAATCACGATTTGCCCGTACCACGTACGTTCATCCACATTCCATTCTGATTTATGATTCTCACTAGTAAATTTAAAATCGGTGACAATGGATTGAAAATTCGGGTAAACAGAGTTTTAACCCACTTCTTGGCAGCGCTTTTTTTTTTTTTTTTTTTTTTTTTTTTTTTTTTTTTTTTTTTTGACGCACGATGACTGCGCCATGCCTTGCTTTCTTTTCCGTTTCGGTGCTGCTCTTCTTGGCAACCCTTGGAGATTCGGAGAGATTCCGCTCCTCGGCTTGCGCATGCTCCGTTTGTTCTTTCTTTTCTAGTTTTCTTATTGAACGACAGAGGAGATACATTTAAAAGTTTGAAGTCTCGCGCCTTGAAATTAATTAAATATCTTGTGTCTCATTAGAGGTCGTTGGATTTCGAAGAGTGTAACATCGAGTGAGTAATTTTTTTTTTGGGGGGGGGGGCAATATACAAGAGATTTTTTTTTATTAGAAACCTTTGTTTTGTATTTAAAAGGAAGTATTTTCTACATTTCTATTGTTTTTTGAATGCAGAGACCGTGCTTTGTATTTAAAAGTAAGTGTTTTAGGCCTTTCTTTAGTATACTTTAGATGTTTTGAATTTTAATGTTATTTAGTTTCATATTATATATAAAAGAAAAACATTATTTGACTTCAAAGTTTAGTATATTTCTTTAGAAAATATATTATTGATTTCTTTTTTTAGTTAAAAAAGGCTGGTTTTGTTTTTAAAAGAAGGTATGTCTTTTACGCTGTGTCTCTTGGACTTAAATCCCGTTCCGGGAGGCAAAACGCTATAGCGCGCCAAGAAGGGGGTTAAAACTCAGTCGCGCCGAAAATTCTGTAAAAGACACGAAAAAATAGGTTTTATTCGAAAGATTTTTTTTTTTCAAAAATATTGATAAATTTAATGGTTAATGCTGATTAGTTCGTGTTTCAACATTTTTTGTGTCAGCAACTACTAATTGGAAATTTTCTGACATGTTGAATTTAAATACATGATTGAAGTAATACATGATAGAAGTTCAACTTTAATTTTCGGTTCAGTTTCATGTATATATGATGTGACATTTTATGAAAAATACGCCCTAATCAGTTGAGCTTCCAGAAATTTCTGTTTAATAAATAAAATCGTAGAAAAGTAAAAATTAAGCTTATTTCTGAAATATTTAACTGAAATAAATACATTTAGATAAATTACAATTGAAAAATATACTTTAAAAAATATAGGCTAGCTTCTGTTTATGTATCATATGCATTTTTCCAGCGCTATTCAGTTTGATCTCCGAAAGGTTTCTGCTTTTTTGTAACTTCTTATACGTTCTTAAAAGCAGCAAGATTTGTTGTTATAAGTATTCTTCCAACGTATGGATTTTTCGTTTGATTCTATTAGTTCTTCATTGCGCTGGAGGATGCGACAGGAAACAGTCTTACTTTGTACTTCTCGCGTCAGAATTCTGGATTAGCTTTCAGATTCTGTTGGTAATAACAATGTTTTGCAGCTGTATATATTAGATCAACTGAAAGTTCTGTCGTGTAATGATATTTTAAGAATACTTTTTTAAAATTCAAATGTTTTTTCATTTGCATCATTTTTTTTTTTTTTTTTTTTTTTTTTTTTTTTTTTTGAAACAGTAAAATTCTACTTGTTTTCACCATAGTATGAATCGCGAAAACTATGAAAATTTCATAATTTAAAAAAAGTGGTACCAATGAAAGAATATGATTTTTGAAAAAGTAGGTGTAAAATGACATTATATGGTACAACTTTCCATTTGACCATTTGAACTTTACATTGAATAAATTGATTAACTCAATATATTCTAGAAAAAGAAATCATGATATTCTGTAAGAAGTGTGTTTCACAAATAATTCGTTGTCATTCTGTTGAATCAAACACTTATATATGAACGTGAATGAATATTAACCGCCTACGTGCGTATGTGATTGAAATTACAGGCATAAATATGGCAATGCACACTGCGTACTTGCTGGTAGCTGGAAGTCGTTCTCTCTTTTCGACGACGTACTCAAGGAGTTAATTTTCATAAAATAAATTGATCAACACAGTATAATTTAGAAGTAAAAATAAAGAAAAGTATTTATCTTCTTTATCTAATGGTATCTTCACTATCATAAAAGTATTTATCACTTTCAGTAGAATAAATTAATCAACACAATATAATCTAATAGAATAAAATCGTAGAAACGTAAAAAGGAAATACATTTATCAAATATTTCGCTGAAATAAAAACAACTAGATAAACTTCTATAGAAAAATATATTAAAAAAAAAAAAAAAAAAAAAAAAAAAAAAAATGACGAAAGAGAAAGGAAATGCTGGTTTCTGTTTAAGTAGCAGTTGCACTTTTCCAGTGTTATTCAGTTTGAGCTTCTAGAAGTTTCTGCTCTTTCTAACCTCTTATCTGTTCTTAGAAGCAGAAACGTTTTTTGTTATCAATATTCTTTCAACATGAGGGCTTTCCGCTTGGTTGTGTTATTTCTTCACTATGTCTGAAGGATATGATAGAAAACAGTGTTACTTTATGCTTTTGCCCTCAGAATTCTGAATTGCTTTTCAGTATGTGTTGTTAATAACAATGTCTTACAGCTTTATGTATATTTTGTTACCTGATAAAAAGTACTTCATCGTATTTTAAGACATTTTATTGAAGCAATGAACTACGAATAAATTAGCATTAATTTTCACATAATAAACTGATAAACACAATATATTCTCCAAAAAAAAAAAAAAAAAAAATAATATAAAAGAGAATTTATGTTCTTAGTACAGAATGATTAATTCAATATTTTCTAGAAAAAGAAATCATGAAAACAGATAAAACGAAGTGTGTTTCAAAAATAATTCTCGGTCATTTTGTTGAAGCAAAGATCTACATGCGAATTTGAATGAATATTTACTTCTCGAGTACACCCATCTGCTTAACAATGGCAACGTAAATTGCGTACTTGCTGGTAGCTAGAAGTCATTCGCTATTCCCGACGACATACTCAAAGAGTTAATTTCCATAAAATAAATTGATCAAAACAATGAAATTTAGAAAAAAAATTAAAAAGTATTTATCTTCACTATCATAACAGCATTTATCTATAATAAATTAATCAACACAATATAGTCTAATAGAATAAAATCATGGAAAAGTGATATAGAAATTCACCTCTCAAATATTTCGCTGAAACAAATACAACTAGATTAACTCCATTAGAAAAATATACTTAATAAAAAAATATATAAAAAAAAAAATGACGAAAGCGAACTAATAGGTTAGCTTCTGTTTAACCCTTTCACGTTCATTGGTTTCGCTACGAAACCACAAAATTTTAATTCCGATATGTAACAACGACATCGGAATTTTAATTAAAAAAAAATTTAATTTTATTATATATATATGTGAAAAATCACCTTTTTCTTATTTACAAATATATTTGTTCTCAATTACCGCTGACATTCATTTATTTCAAAATCTTACAATGGAAATGCTTTGTCCGTTAAAGGGTTAAGTAATAGTTGCACATTTCCAGTGTTATTGAGTTTGAGCTTCCAGGAGTTTCTGCTCTTTGTAACCTTTTATTCGCGCTTAGAAGCAGGAAGATTTGTTGTTATCAATATTCTTCTAACATAAGGGTTTTTTGCTTGTATGTGTTATTTCTTCACTGGGTCTGAAAGATATGATAGGAAACAGTGTTACTTTATACTTCTCCCGTCAGAATTCTGGATTGCTTTTCAGTATCTGTTGTTAATAACAATGTCTTGAAGCTTTATGTATTTTGTTACTTAATAATAAAAATTATTCCATCATATTTTAAGACATTTTATTGAAGCAAAGAACTACGAATGAATTAGCATTAATTTTCACTTAATAAACTGATAAAAACAATATATTCTATAAAAAAAATCATAGAAAAGAATTTATTTTTATAGAATAAATTGATCAACTCAATAACTCTAGAAAAAGAAATCATAAAAATGTATAGGAAGTGTGTTTCACAAATAATACGTTGCCATTTTGTTGAAGCAAAGACTTACATACGAATGTGAATTAATATTATTTTTCATAGAATAAACTGATTAGCATGATGTAATTTTGAAAAAAAATCTTGAAAAAGTATTTATCTTCATAGAAGATATTAGAAAACGCAATTCACTCAAGGGAAAAAAATGGTGGATAAAGTATAAATGAAGTGTATTTTTCAAAAACTTTGTTGATATAAGTACAATTAGAGAAACTCAATATGAAAAAACACTTTTTAAAAAAGAAATTGAAGAAATCGAAAGATGAAGCTATCTTTTGTTTAACCCCTTAAATGGTTTGCCCGAACGCCGTTCGGGCAAGACGAATTTCCTTATTTCATCATTTAAAGCTTTTTGACATCACTATTATTTTTAAGAAAATTTTCATACTATTGAAAGGCGGAATTGTTTAGATTAAACTTTACGAATATTTTATTTAAATAATAGTGGTGTGAGTCCGCTATTTTCAATTTATTGAACAGAAAAGAATTTATCAGTTAAGGGGTTAAGTAGCAGTCGCACTTTTCCAGTGTTATCCAGTTTGAGATTCCAGGAGTTTCTGCTCTTTGTAACTATTTATCCTTTTTTAGAAGCAGGAAGATTTGTTGTTATCAATATTCTTCCAGCATAATTGTTTTTCGCTTTTCCGTGTTATTTCTTCACTACATCTGAAAGATACGATAGAAAATAGCATTATTTTATGCTTTTCCCACCAGAATTATGGATTATTTTTCAGCATATGTTGTTAATAACAATGTCTTGCAGGTTTATCTATTTTGCTACTTAATAATAAAAATTATTCCATCATATTTTAAGACATTTTATTGAAGCAAAGAACTACGAATGAATTAGCATTAATTTTCACTTAATAAACTGATAAAAACAATATATTCTATAAAAAAAATCATAGGAAAGAATTTATTTTTATAGAATAAATTGATCAACTCAATAACTCTAGAAAAAGAAATCATGAAAATGTATAGGAAGTGTGTTTCACAAATAATACGTTGCCATTTTGTTGAAGCAAAGACTTACATACGAATGTGAATTAATATTATTTTTCATAGAATAAACTGATTAGCATGATGTAATTTTGAAAAAAAATCTTGAAAAAGTATTTATCTCCATAGAAGATATTAGAAAACGCAATTCACTCAAGGGAAAAAAATGGTGGATAAAGTATAAATGAAGTGTATTTTTCAAAAACTTTGTTGATATAAGTACAATTAGAGAAACTCAATATGAAAAAACACTTTTTAAAAAAGAAATTGAAGAAATCGAAAGATGAAGCTATCTTTTGTTTAACCCCTTAAATGGTTTGCCCGAACGCCGTTCGGGCAAGACGAATTTCCTTATTTCATCATTTAAAGCTTTTTGACATCACTATTATTTTTAAGAAAATTTTCATACTATTGAAAGGCGGAATTGTTTAGATTAAACTTTACGAATATTTTATTTAAATAATAGTGGTGTGAGTCCGCTATTTTCAATTTATTGAACAGAAAAGAATTTATCAGTTAAGGGGTTAAGTAGCAGTCGCACTTTTCCAGTGTTATCCAGTTTGAGATTCCAGGAGTTTCTGCTCTTTGTAACTATTTATCCTTTTTTAGAAGCAGGAAGATTTGTTGTTATCAATATTCTTCCAGCATAATTGTTTTTCGCTTTTCCGTGTTATTTCTTCACTACATCTGAAAGATACGATAGAAAATAGCATTATTTTATGCTTTTCCCACCAGAATTATGGATTATTTTTCAGCATATGTTGTTAATAACAATGTCTTGCAGGTTTATCTATTTTGCTACTTAATAATAAAAATGATTTCATCATATTTTAAGACATTTTATTGAAGCAAAGAACTACGAATGAATTAGCATTAATTTTCACTTAATAAACTGATAAACATAATATATTCTATTAAAAAATCATAAGAAAATAATTTATTTTTATAGAATATATTGATCAACTCAATATATTCTAGAAATAGAAATCATGAAATTGTATAAGAAGAAATGTGTTTCACAAATAAATCGTTTCCATTTTGTTGAAGCAAAGAGCTTCATACGAAAATGTATGAATGTTAATCTCTTGAGTACGCCCACGTGCGTATGTGTATGAAATTACCTGCGTAACGATGGTAACCCACTGCGTACTTGTTGGTAGCTGGAAGTTGTTCGCTTTTTTTGACGATGTACTCAAGGGATTAATTTTCATAGAATAAACTGACAATATTATCAACACAATATAACTTAGAAGAAAAAATAAATATATTTATTTTCACTGTCTTAATAGAATCGTCACTATCATAATAGTATTTATCTATCACTTCCAGCAGAATAAATTAATAAACCCCATATAGTCTAGTAGAACAAAATCGTGGAACAGTGAAAAGGAAATGCATTTTTCAAATATTTCGCTGAATTATAGACAACAAGATAAACTCCAATAGAAAACTATACCTTTTAAAAAAGAAATTGACAAAAGCGAAAAAAAAAGTCTAGCTTCTGTTTAAGTAGCAGTTGCACTTTTCCAGTGTTATTCAGTTTGAACTTCCAGAAGTTTCTGCTCTTTGTAACCTTTTATTCGTTCTTAGAAGGTGGAAGATTAGTTGTTATCAATATTCGTTCAACATGAGACTTTTCGCTTGACTGTGTTATTTCTTCACCGCTTCTGAAGGATATGATCGAAAACAGTGTTACTTTATTCTTCTCCCGTCGGAACTCGGGATTCCTTTTCAGCATCCGCTGTTCAAGCTGTTATGTATTTTACCTGATAAACATTATTCCATCATATTTTAAGATATTTTATTGCAGCTACGAACTACGAGTAAATTAGCATTAATTTTAACATAATGAACTGATAAATACAATATATTCTATAAAAAAAATCATAAAAGAGAATTTATTTTCATAGAATAATTTGATCAATTCATTATATTCTAGAACAGCGGTTTTTAATCTTATTGGTACGCGACTCACTTTTAAGTAAAAAAAAAAAAAAAAAAAAAAAAAAAATTCGCAACTTACCTGGTATGAGGGTGCATCTGATACCAATATGGAAATTTTGTAAGATCTCTATAAGCTATTATCGTCTACCATGTCCCATAAAACGGCAAATTCTCGAAATATGCTATAGAAAAGAAAGAAAAAAGATAATTTTAATGTATATAAGTTGAATAACAATTAAAGCAACAAATATAATGCAAAATGCATTTAATTATTAACAAAACACAACTTTACATTCAGTAAGATATCTGGCACCGTCTAGCCTATCTAGGAAGTCATTTATATCAGAGTTAAAATTGGTTTAATTTTAATTTTAAGTCTCCTTTTAACGCAGTTTATTTCTTGTTTTTCAAAAAGGCACTTTCACACAAGTATGTCGTGTTGAACCTTATCAAAAACCTCAAAGCTGATTTAGATATTTCATGATATTCTGCTCCTATGTTATGTTAAGGAAATTAAGGATGGAAAAAAATTGAGAATTTTTCCAGGATTGTTATGATGATTGCGCGACAAGTGACATATCACACAACGAGACCCTAACGTAATATCGACTGACTATTAGAAAATACAGTTTTTTCACGAAGTTTCAGTTTAACCTAATAGTTTTCATAATTATTGCGTATGAAAAATATTGTATTTGTTACATTTTTTCAAACAGATGAAACAAAAGATATATTTTTGTTGCAAACCTCGATTGTTCTGCGACCTACCAAAACACCCGAACTATGGGTCGCGACCCATAGTTTGGGAACCGCTGTTCTAGAACAAGAAATCATGAAAACATATAAGAAGAATTGTATTACTCGGATATTTTGCTGCCATTTTGTACATGAAAAGACCTACATATGAATATGAATGAATATTATTTTTCATATCAGCATGATTTAATAATAATAATAAAAAAAAGACCGTGAAAAAAATATTTATCTTCATAGAAGATATAAGAAAGTGCATTTACTTAAGAAAAAAAATCATGGATAACTATAAATGAAGTATATTTTTCAAATATATTGCTGATATAAATACAAGTAGGTAAATTCCAACATAAAAATACACTTTATAAAAAAGAAACTGATGAAATCGAAAAAAATAGCAAGCTTCTGTTTAAGTAACAGTTGCTCTTTATCAGCGTTATTCAGTTTGAGCTTCTAGAAGTATCTGCTCTTTGTACCCTCTTATTCGTTCTTACAAGCAGAAAGATTTGTTGTTATCAATATTCTTCCAACGTAAGAGTTTTTTGTTTGGTTCTGTTATTTCCTCACTGCGTCTGAAGGATGAAATAGTAAACAGTGTTTCTTTATACTGCTCCCATCAGAATTTTGGATTGCTTTTCTGTATCTGCTAGCAATAATAATGTCTTACAGCTTCATGTATTTTGTTACTTAAAAATATTCTTATCTCACATTTAAGACATTTTGTTGAGGCAGAGATTCATGTTTGAATCAATTTTAAATTTACTTGTCTCAAAACTAAGATAAATGTTGAAAGTGATAAAAGTAATTTAAAAAACATATCTTCATTCTAATCTAGACACATATCACCGCTCAAATGTCGATTTTGTCAAGACATATGTTAATAGAAATAGTTCATCACTCTAATCACTTTTCGCATGTATTAGCTTAGTTTGATGATTATGCGATTTTTTAAGTATAATTTTACATATCTCTTTAAAGGAAGTACTTTACCTATTTCTATTAACTGGCAAAATTTCCTTAACGCTTTCACTCGGCTAAAATGTTTTTAAAAATTTATTATGCTTTCATTCAATGCAAAAGGAATTTTAAATACCCAGGAATCAATAATGCATTGTAAGTCAAAAAATATAATATCGGAGAAATTTTTGTATCATTGTTTTAAAGTCTTTTGTTTATTAGTAGAAAATATCGTCCTATAATTATTTTTTTCATAGTTGAGACAAGAACAAGTAAAGTCTTCTTTTATTATTCCTTAAAACGTTTATTAAAATAAACGTTTATGCAAATTGATTAATGATTGTAAAACACATTTTTTCAAAATCTGATCTCCATTCTTAAAAAATTCCATTTCAAATTCTTTTCCGTTTAAATTCGCAAAAACTAGATTTAAAAAAAAAAAAAAAAACAGAAAAATCTGGACCATGAATTTTTCCCTTCAAGCCGAGGATATTTTTATCTTTGGGGCATATTTTACAAAAGTTAAATTTAACAGAATGCCACAATGTTGAAGCATCTGGCTGATTTTATATTGGAGAATTCCAAATTCTCACCAGTAACTTTACATAGTTGTTTTTAATTTATAATGTGAAAAATATTCTAGAAATAAATTAAAAGAAAATTGCTATTCAAAATTTTCTAGTGTGAATTCTTATTCCACTTATGAGAAGTTAGTCTTTTAATGATGACCTCAAACATTGTGTTCCAGTGGTAGCAGATTGCGAACTTTTTAAATTGAGATTATTTGACTGTCACCATTTTTTTTTAAATAGTATAATTCGTCATTTTTGCTTTCAGGATCTAGTATCCATTTTTAAGTAGGCCGAATATTTCTATATAAACTCCGCCATTACACAATCTGGGTAATTTTTTGTCCCCAATCTGATAGTAGTGTTGAGTCCTCTGTTCCATCATATTTCTTTGCAAAATTTGTTTTTGGCATCAGTAATGAAGGTAACTAAAATTTGGTTTATTTTATTACAGCATTTTTGATGTAGTGCAGTTGTAGGCAACGTCTTTACAAAAAATGGTGCCGAATAAACCGAATAAAATTTGCGTAAAACACGCCGGAATCGAAAAGTTTAAATATTCAAATAATTTGTTTAAATTTGGTTGTTTTGTACTTTTTTAATAAGAAAAAAATGTTTTATTTTTAATATCATTTAGAAAGTTTTGAAAATATCTGACCAACTTGTAAATGAAGTTAACGGTAAACTGCCAAAACTGGCAACCATTCTCCAAGAATTTCTGTTCGAGTTTCAGCTTAACAACATTTTTCTCTATTTTATCCGTTTTAATATCAATATTGCAAGTGCACAGTAAACAAATGACATAATTATTTTTTATTACTTTCATTTTTAGTTGCCTTTATATATAATGTTAAATGTTATTTTCTTGAGCAAAAATATGCAACATTGTTTAACTTAACAACTTAACAACATTTTTCTCTATTTTACACGTTTTAATATCAATATTGCAAGTTCACAATAAACAAATGACATAATTATTTTTTATTACTTTCATTTTTTAATTGCCTTTATATAGAACGTTAAATGTTATTTTCTTGAGCAAAAATATGCAACATTGTTTAACTTAAAACTTAGCAACATTTTTCTCTATTTTATACGTTTTAATATCAATATTGCAAGTGCACAATAAACAAATGACATAATTATTTTTTATTATTTTCATTTTTTAGCTGCCTTTATATAGAACGTTAAATGTTATTTTCTTGAGCAAAAATATGCTCCATTTTTTAATTGCCTTTATATAGAACGTTAAATGTTATTTTCTTGAGCAAAAATATGCAACATTGTTTAACTTAACAACTTAACAACATTTTTCTCTATTTTATCCGTTTTAATAGCTATATTGCAAGTGCACAATAAACAAATGACATAATTATTTTTTATTACTTTCATTTTTTAGCTGCCTTTATATAGAACGTTAAATGTTATTTTCTTGAGCAAAAATATGCAACATTGTTTAACTCCTTCACGACGGGAGCCTTTTACGAAATTTTTAATGTTTTGTCACCGGCTTTTCAAAACAGAAATTTGTGTCTCATTTAATCGAGAAAATACTCCGATTTAATAAGGGAAAATTTTCAGTAAAATTTTACTGGTGGTGATAAACGAGGATTCTTAATCCTTTTTTGCGGCACGTGTACTTGTCACAAAAAAGTTTTTAATAACAATGCGAGACAAAAGTATAATTGATTTAGTGTTTTCTGTGTCAGTTGTGTGAGATCATTCAATAAAATAATTCATTTGTATCTATTATCTGACATTAATTCGTCAGCTATTTCTATCTTTGATTCGAATTATGTTCTAAAACATTTTAGATATGTTCTTAAGTATCATAAATTTTAACATGACGCCGCAAAGTGGAGTACATATAAAAAAATTAAAATGTAGCTTTTAATATGTAAATTCAGTTAAGGTATTCAGCTACTTTCGGAGACTTTTATTAACTCTACTTATACACATTTTTTGCATTTTTCAGTACAATCTAACACAGAGAAAACAAAATTATAAAAAATATATATAATATCTATGCACAAAAAAGCTATATATCAACAAATAAGTCATTTAGAGCTAATTCTTTAATTCTCTGCACTCTAGACAACAATAGCTGTTTATCTTTTAAGATGAAAATCTAGTTTTTCAGAAAACGCATTTAAAGTTTTGAACTTCGATTTAAGTTAATGTTGTTTGCCTGTTTTAAAAGAGCTCTAATTTCATTTCTAATAGGCGTAAAAGAAAATAAAAACAGATTTAGAAACGGAAATTTTCATCCATAAGCAAATTAAATAACATTAGACGCGAATTTTCATCGAAATTGACGTTTCGAATTTATGCGGATATTTTAAGTTGCAATCTTTGTGTTTAAATACAAATATTCTATTCATGAAATCAGAAAAGTTTGCTGTTAAAAGACATGAAAATATTTTATAAACTTTCTGGTATCTATCTCTGAATATGGATGTAAAGAAACATATCTACAAAAGAAAAATTAGAGCAGTGTAGGATAGATTATCTAACCATCAATAACGCATAATCTAGGAAAGTATATAATATCATTGTTTTTTTTTACTGTTTTAAACAGCGAAAAATTCCTATCTACAAAACTCCCCCTACAGCTATTTTTTAAGTTGAGAACAAAGAACATTTTCTATTTAATAAACATTTATGTAAATTGATTAATCATCCCAAGTCACGGTTTTCGAAAGCTCATTCGCATTCTAGAAAAATTCTACACCGAATGCTTTTCCTTTTAAATAAGTAAAAACCAGATTTATTAAAGATGTTGAATCTGGATAATTTTTCTTTAGTTGCAAAATATTTTTATCTTTGTAATATCTTTCAGAAACAAATTTTAAAGGTTTTATTAAAATATTCTAAAGATTTGTTTCCTTTTTGTTTGGTTGTGCCATTGTTTAAAGTAAAAGAATATTTATATTATCTTTCATTTTTTAAGTTATTTAGGGTGATTACAAAATACCTCGCGAAATTTAAAAGTATTGAAAGTAATTCAACAAAAAAATCAAACATTACTTTCTGAGATCATGTGTCAGAAAACAAAAATTGTCTTCAGTAGCTATTTGACAATGGTCTAAATGCTTGTACATTCTAAAAACGTACAAAACTACTTATTTTGGAGAAATATTTGAATAATCCTCTAAATTATTAGGGAGAAAACTCCCCCTGCAGCTATTTTTCAAAGTTAATAACAAAGAGCATTTTCTATTTAATAAACATTTATGTAAATTGATTAATCATCCCAAGTTTTCGAAAGCTCATTTGCATTCTAGAAAAATTCCACACCGAATGCTTTTCTTTTTGAACTGGTAAAAACCAGATTTATTAAAGATGTTGAATCTGGATAATTATTCGTTCCTTAGAAGCAAAATATTTTTATTTTTGTAATATCTTTGAAATACAAATTTTAAGGGTTACATTTAAATATTCTAAATTTTTTTTCGTTGTGTCAATGTTTAAGGTAAAAGAATATATACAGGGTGATTATAAAAAAAAATATCCCGACATTTGGGTCTCTAACTATCATACCATTCACAGAAACTAAATGAAATTTTGGCAAACGGTATTTTGAAGTATGCGCTCAAGCATGATATGGAAAACAAATGTCACTGAAACAGTTACGGTTACTTAGTGAGAAAATTCGGAAAAAATCAAATGGCAACACCCAGTTTTTTGTATTAGAATATGATCTCCATTGTGAAAAGCCCTCAATAGCGTTGGAACGGCAACTGTAGCATAAAAATCATCGAAATTAGGAAAGGGAAAAGTAAAAAGGACTTTGCCGTGCACCAGAGCATTAACGTTCGTTTCATTTACTTCACACGTAACACCATTTCTTCGGCTGATTAGTTCTCTATAAAACGAGAAGAAGAAACCAAGGAACGCAAATTTTGGGTTCTACGTAAGACACAATGACTGACGTCGTGTCGCTAGATGGAAGTAAAGGCACTACGAAATGCGAGAAGCGTATGTTGCTTTCTGCCATAGAAGCTTTCAATGTGACGTTAGTCATGAAATTATGCTTGGATATTGACTCCAAACAAACAGTTGCTATGTTTCATTTCTTATTAAATATAAATCGTAGAAATTGATATTATTGCATATAAAATGTTAAGCATTTGTGTGATATATAGCTAAAAAATGTAGCTATAATGTATAAATAAACTAGAAAATGCAGCATAGCAACCGTTTGTTTGGAGTCAGTTTCCAAGCAAAATGTCATAACTGACGTCACGACTGAAAGCGTCTATTCCGAACAAGATGACGCTTTCAGGGAAAGAACGTGGGGAAATCGTAATGATTTATTACCTGAATGGACAAAATGCCGCAGAGACATTGCGTGTTTAAAGCTGCAACCATGGATTACGGCGATTCCCGTGCCCTATCAAAGCTGTACGGGACTTGATTCATAAATTTCAAGAAACTGGTTGCACATGCGATCGACCTCGGTCTGGACGACCTTCCGTTCCTGTGGAAGCTGTTGCAGGAGTCCATCAAACTATAAGCACAGTTCGTCCCGCAACTTCACCCGGTGTTTTACATGTTCTGAATCTGCCGAATAAGGAAAAAGCAGCTGACTTCACTGTGGGTCGAAAAACTGTGGCTAAGCATGAAGACCTGTTCGTTCTCCTAATGTGCAAATAAGTTAGAGTGATTTGATTGGTCTGCGTTCGAAGATCAATTATATGGTTCGCCTACATCGGCAAGATCAATACTACAATAATCATAATGACAAAAATGTAGTGGTAGATTGATTGAGAGAAGTGTTTGTTTCTAAACATGCCCTTTCCTTATTCAACTGTACGTAAGATTATGCGCTCTGTTGTAAACATGTTTCCCCATCAATCCCATCGTGACCAGATGTTGGAAGCGGGAGACTATCAATTACGCTGGATTTTGCAAATCAATTCCTTATCCGGAACGATGAAGATAGAAGTTCTCCTTTACGCATTCTGCGGACGAGATAAGGCGCATTTCTCTTTAACTGGTAACGTGAATTCGAAGAATTGTGTGCACTGCGCAGAGAATAATCCACATGATGTGCTTGCATGTTTATTGCACGAGGGAAAAGTGACTGTGTGGTGTGGTATAACGAGTACGCTCATCCTCGGCCCTTATTTTTTTGAAGAGGTAACTGCCGGTGATCTGCAAACGTGTACAGTAACGAGTGCTCGCTATCTGGACATGTTAACTCGTTACGCGATTCCCGCATTGCAACGGAAAGATGCTATATCTGAAGTTGTGTGGATGCAAGATGGCGCTTCTCAACATGTCGGGTCTTCAGTCAAACGTGTCTTAAGACAACAGTTTGGTGACAGAGTTATCTCCGATCATTTCCCATTTCCGTGGCCACCAAGGTCTCTTGATCTGACACCAATGGATTTCTGGCTGTGGGGATATCTGAAATCCAAAGTGTATCAGTTTAGTCCTCAAACTGCACCTGATTTGAAAGATGCCTCAGAACTGGGATTCAAGAGATTCCTATTGCCATGGTACGTGCTGTAGTGATATCCACCATCTGCCGCATGCAAATTCTCATCGTGTTCGAAGAAAGTCATGTGGAAAATTTATGAAACACAATAAAATGCTTTATTTTATGCTGCTTCTCAGTCCTTAATGGGGCTCCTTACTTTTAGCCTATCTACAGCCAGTAATTTTCATGCTATAGTTGCCGTTCCAACGCTATATAGGGTTTTTCACAATAGAGATCATATTCCAGTACAAAAAAAAAAAAAAAAAAAAAAAAAAAAAAAAAAAACGAGGTGTTGCCATTTAAATTTTTCCGAAAATTTCCCACTGTAACCGTAATTGTTTAAATGACACTGTTGTTTTCCATATCATTCTTGAGCGCATACCTCAAAATACCTTTTGCTACAATTTCATTCAGTTTCTGTGAATGGTATGATAGTTAGCGGTCAAATGTCAGGATAGTTTTTTTTTATAATCACCCTGTATATTATCTTTCATTTTTAACATAATTTAGGGTGATTAAAAATATCTCACCAATTTTAAAAAGGTATTGAAAATTATTCAACAAAAAAATAAAGCATATTATTTTCTGAGTCTATGAGTCAGGAAACAAATATTGTCTTTAATAGCTGTTTGACAATGATCTAAATACGAGTAAATGATAAAGAAACGTACAAAACATTTTATTTTGGAGAAATATTTGAATAATTCTCTAAATTAATAGGGAGAAAACTCCCCTGCAGCTACTTTTTTTTTAAGTTGAGAACAAAGAACATTTTCTATTTAATAAACATTTAGGTAAATCGATTAATCATCCCAATCACAGTTTTCGAAAGCTCATTCGCATTCAAGAAATATTCCACACCAAATGTTTTTTTCCTTTCAAATAAGTAAAAACAGATTTATTAAAGATGTTGAATCTAGATAATTATTCTTTCCTTTGAAGCAAAATATTTTTATCTTTGTAATATCCTTTAAACAATATCCTTTAAAAGGCAAGAAAATATACATATACATATATTTTCAACAAAATATACAATAAATCTTTAATTTTTAACGTAATTTAGGTCGATTAAATAACGAGTGCTCGCTATCTGGTAACCTCAATCTAATAACCTCGCGAAGGTTAAAAGGTATTGAAAATAATTCAACAAAAATTCAAACATATTAATTTCTTAGACTGTGAATCAGAAAACAAATATTGTATTTACTAGCTGTTTGACAATGATCTAAATACGAGTACATGATAAAGAAATGTACAAAGCTATTTATTTTGGAGAAATATTTGAGTGATTCTCTAAATTATTATTGGGAAAACTACCCCTGCAGCTATTTTTCTTTAAGTTAAGAACAAAGAACATTTTCTATTTAATAAACATTTATGTAAATTGATTAATCAGCCGCAGTCACGGTTTTCGAAAGCTCATTCTTATTCTAGAAAAATTCCACACCGAATTCTTTTCCTTTTGAAATGGTAAAAAACAGATTTATTAAAGATGTTGAATCTGGATAATTATTCTTTCCTTTGGAAGCAAAATATTTTTTTTATCTTTGTAATATCGTTTAAACGCAAATTTTAAGGGTTACATTTAAATATTCTTAATGTTTGTTTAATTTTTGTTTCATTGTGTCTATGTTTAATTAAGAGAATATTTGATTATCTTTCATTTTTAACATAATTTATGGTGATTAAAAATACCACGCTAAGTTTAAAAGGTATTGAAAATTATTCAATAAAGAATCTAGCCTATTAATTTCTGAGATTATTCGTCAGAAAACAAATATTGTCCTCACTATTTATTTGACAGTGATATAAATGCGAGTACATGATAAAGTAACATACAAAACTATTTATTTTGGAGAAATGTTTGAATAATTCTCTAAATTATTAAAGAGAAAACTCCCCATGTAGCTATTTTTCAAAGTTAACAACAAAGAGCATTTTATATTTAATAAACATTTATGTAAATTGATTAATCATCCCAACTCACGGTTTTCGAAAGCTCATTCTCATTCTAGAAAAAATCCACACTGAATGTTTTTCTTTTAAATAAGTAAAAACCAGATTTATTAAAGATGTTGAATCCAGATAATTATTCTTTCCTTTGGTAGAAAAATATTTTTATCTTTGTAATATCATATACACAAAATTTTAAAGATTACTTTAAAGAATTATAAAGATTTGTTTATTTTCTTCTTTCGTTGTGTCAATGTTTAAGATAAGAGAATACTTATATTATCTTTCATTTTTAACGTAATTTAGGGTGATTAAAAATACCTCTTTGAGTTAAAAAGGCATTTAAAATAATTCAACAAAGAATCAAGCATATTAATTTCTGGGTCAATTTGTTAGAAAACAAATATTGTCCTCACTTCTTATTTGACAATGATCTAAATGCGAGTACATGATAAAGAAACGTACAAAACTCTATTCATTTTGAAGAAATATTTGAATAATTCTCTAAATTATTAGAGGGAAAACTCCCCCTGCAGCTATTTTTTTAAGTTGAGAAAAAAGAACATTTTCTTTTTAATAAACATTTATGTAAATCGATTAATCATCCCAAGTCAGGTTTTCGAAAGCTCATTCGCATTCAAGAAATATTCCACACCAAATGCTTTTTCCTTTTAAATAAGTAAAAACATATTTATTGAAGATGTTGAATCTGGATGATTATTCTTTCCTTTGGGGGGAAGCAAAATATTTTTATCTTTGTAATATCTTTCAAAAACAAATTTTAAAGGTTATATTAAAATATTCTAAAGATTTGTTTAATTTTTGTTTCGTTGTGCCATTGTTTAAGGTAAGAGAATACTTATATTACTTTTCATTTTTAACATAATTCAGGGCGGTTAAAAAATATCTTGCTAAATTTAAAAGATATTGAAAATTATTCAACAAAGAATCAAGCATATCAATTTATGAGACTATATGTCAGAAAACAAATATTGCCTTCACTAGCTATTTGACAAATATTTAAATGCGAGTACATGATAAAAAACGCACAAAAATATTTATTTTGGAGAAATAAATGGATAATTCACTTAATACAGTAAAACATCTAAATAACGGACACCTCGGGAGCGCAGAAATTGTCCGCTATTCGGAGGTGTCCGCTATTGGGAAAACCTCAGAGATACAAAAATTGCTAAGAAATGCTTAATATCTCATTAACTGACATTTATATGTTCTAAAACCTCTATTATATGATTAATGAGATATTAAAAAAAAATTTTAAGCAATAAAACTGAAATAAAATTGTGCACACCCTTAACTGCTATTTATTAAATTCTTATTAAAAATAAATAAACAAATGTTACAAAAGTCTACTTTTGTTTGCGATTACGTACAATTTGTTTTTTAATGTGAAGTTATTGATCATTATAGAATTTTGAGCGGGGATAGGGATTACACATTTTGATCATTAAAAACATAAAATCTTCCGGGGGGACTTTGATATTTGAATGTTCTGGGAGGTAATCCTCCCACGCAACTCCCAGAATTCAACAATGAACGTGACGGAGAAATTTCCTCAGACCACCCTCTACATTTATCTGTGATCACAAAATTTGTGACACATTGCCCTGATAAATTTAGAGACCTTTTTACTTTTTAAATTTTTTTTTTCTTGTTAAAAAATACTGTTTCATCCTTTATCGTCGAAAATAGTGTCCGCTATTTCGAATGTCCTTTATTCGGAGATTAAACTTACAAAAATTTAGGTTTTGGGAGTGGGGATTGGAGAACTGTCCGTTAAATAGAAGTGTCCGCTATTCGGAAGTGTCCGTTATGGAGTTTTTACTGTATTTTATAGTTAGCACCATTTAAGATGGTTAAAAAAATCTTACTGAATTTAAAAGATATTGAAAATTGGACCAAAAATGAAAACTTTATGTTTATAATTTATCAGAATACATGTCCAAAAGTACAATGCTACATTACCTTTACTAGCCATTCGTCAACTAACAAAATGTGAATAAGCTGAGCTTCCAAGTCTCCGGCTTTTTAAAGGCTTTTACAAGCAATATGTACTAACGATTTTTCTGAAAGTTAATTATATGATATAAAAGTCCATGTCATTCTAGCAACATTTATCTAGACTGGAATTATACCAAAATAAATTTGCAATATATTTTTAAAAATGTCTGAGTTTTCTAGCAACTGCATAACATGTATGCAAACATGAAAAGCACAAATTACATTTTCAGAGATGCAAGCACTGCGCCAGAAATGACCTATTGGTATTACTAAATTTTTAGTATTTTGCCTTTTTAATGACAAGATTTCTCAAATTTATTAAACCAAAGGATATTATTAATTTTTAGTGGTGATAATCAGTCATTTTTCGCGCAGCACTTGCACCCTGCATATTTCACAGAACATGCTTCAATTTTTAAATAACAATGGAATTTTTATATGTAAAAAAATATTTATTTCTCTATTTATGTTTTAAAATTTTTAAAAGCATTTTATCATACAGAATATGAATTTGCTGAAATTAGATGTATTAACGCTTGGGAGGTTGCTGAAAGGAAAATCCATATAAAAGGTATAGCAACGTCTCCTGACGACGATATAGAAATAGACGTAACCAGGACTAATTTATTTCTAGGTCTAACTTAATATTAAATTTGGCGAAATTCTGTTTAGAGCAGTTAGAGCAGCCACGCAACTTTTGTTGCTTACATACATACAGACAGACATTTGCCATAAAATATTCACATTGTATTCAGGACATCCCAAAACGTCTAAATCTATAGAAAAAAAAAAGTAAAAATTTTTCAAAAATCTAACACATTTTTTCTCATATGTAAAAAAGAGAGTAAAAAAACGATGATAATAGCATCAAAGAGAAACATGTTATTTGAATATTTAAATATAACTTTACATTTTTTTCGTAAAATACTGTTGCAAAGATATATATATTTTCCATTTCAAAGGAAAGCATAATTATCTAGATTCAGCATTTAAATTCGTTTAAAAATTCTCGTCTTTACTCTTAAAAGAAAAAAGACATCGGGATAGAGTTTTTCTGGAATGCAAATATGCTTTTGAGCTCTGGCTTGTGATTAATCAATTTACATAAATGTTTTTATTAAACAAGGGGATATGTTATTTGTCTTTTCTTATCTTCAGAACAGATAGCTTTCGGGTGATTACTTTTCTACACTCTATAATTTATCTTTATCTGATTTTTAACACTTTGTAACATAGTTGAAAAGTGTTTATGAATTCATGTCTGACTGTCTATCCGTCTCTTACGCTCTAACTCACGTAAATATACTCGGATTTTTATGCAACTGATATATGTTAATGATGTTTACCGCGGAATGTTTCGTATTTAATTTGAAATGTGTATCATTAATAGTTCATTTACAGGGGCATTTAAAAGAATCCACTTACATTATAGTTTATAGGAAAAAGTCTTTTACAGTGATTTTAATGATATTATACCATTTCAAATGTATTGAATGAATTCAAAAACAGGATGATTACTCTAGAATATGGATTTGTAGCATTTATGTTTCATTTAAATGACCACACAAACGAAATTAGTTACAGTATTGGGTTTGAGCAATAATTGCTGTAAGTGCGTTTTCAATTTCAGTCTGTGTTTTTAAATTTAATAAATTTTTTGCACGCTGCTTGTTGTTTATAAATTCTATACCTCATATATAGGGCTGCACTAGTAAATCGATACTAATAAATACTTGCTAATAAATCAATTTTTAAAAAGAAAAAAAATATATTACGGCGCATTATTTAAATCTGAGCTTCCTTCACTAATTATTTAAATTTTACTTGGGATTTTTGGATCGATTTTAAAATTTCAGATACTTGATAATATTTAAAAATTTTAAAGAAAAAAAGCGGAGCTCAGTTTTGCGGTAATGGACTGGCGCGGAAAGAAAATTTACAATCCGTACAGTCTTGTACAAAAGCGTTTGTCGACTAATTATTACTTTATTTACAATATTTTGAATCAATTTTAACATTTGATAACACTTTTAAACTTTAAAATATATGATTGGATTGAATTTCGTGAGAGAGGCAGAAGAGGAACTTTCTTTTTTAAGAATAGTAGCGCTTTTTACTCTAAGTATTCATTATTTATTGTTTTCTGACGGAGAATTCAAATAAATATTATTTATTAAATAAAATTTTTTCAAAAAGGGAGGTTGGTAAATTCTTGAGTTGTGAGAGTGGATTCACGGCGGGGTCAATTTTCAAACTTTTTCAGAAACCCTTATGTGATACATCATCGGAAATCCTTCAGACCGCTCTTTCACTTCATCAAAAATTTCAAAACGACCTCCCCACTCATCCGAATTTGGCCTTCCTAGCAAAGGCAAGTTTTCGAATTAAGCTTGTAATTAAGCTACAACGAGATTCGACTTCATTTGAAGACTTGACCGAAGATGAAGCTCCTCACAGGTCTTCGACTGGTGATGTGTATTTTTGGTCCCAGGCTATTACGGAACATCCTCCCTAGGGGTCTCATTCTATAGATAAATTTTATTATTTCTACCACTATTATTAAAATAATATCTTCATCGTATAATTCTATGTCTTAAATAAAATTTTCATGTAAGTTACGGATTAAGCATTCTATTAAAAAATATATATATATTCTCTATATTATGCGACTCTATCTCTCCTTCTCCCGGTGCGTCGAAGCAGTCTTTTTAAAGCTCGTACATTAATAAACACTTACTCCCTTTTTTATCACATTTTTTCATCATTAGAGTGCAATAGTCTTAAATTGTAATTATTGATTTGTTCATTATTACCTCATATGATTTTCCAAAAATTATTAAAACAATTTTCATAACGAATCCCAACAATTAGCAGCTTCTATTCCATTTTCATACAGTCGAATTCGAATGAAAGGTATATAATCCTACAAATTTAAAATTAATTTAAGAATATTATCACGGGACCAGGGAGTGATTGGCTGGTCAGCTAATGAAATTAAAACTAGTGGAATACATGCAAATACAATCAAAGGACCACAAAGACACAAAATGTGATTTTCCATATTGAAAGCTACTTAGCAGATTATTTACACAGTTTAGAAAATAATTTTGCGGATAATTTATTTTTGAATTCATGAAATTTGTAAAGATTTTTGTTTGTCTTGTTTTTCATTCTTTATCGCGACCTAATTTCTGAAATTTTTTAAGTATGTGATTTGCTCAAACCTTCACCGTCCAAGTGTAAAGGTGCAAAACTAGGCACAGATAGAGACCCGGATGATAATGTAAAGTCTATGGGAGCGTTCTTTTCAAATATCTTGCTCAAATGTTAATATTTTTACACAGCATAGGATAGCTGAGGATGATCCACAACCGGCCTAGTTTTTACTTTTTCAGTTTTGGTTTCAGATTTTTTAACCATTTGAAAAATGGTTGTTGTTTTCGGGAGAATGGACCCGATGATGTTACCACTTTTGAATGATGTTACCACTTTTGAATGATGTGGTCACTTTTGAATTTAAATTAATTTCTTTACTTTTAGAAGAGTTTTTATTTGAATTTAAATTAAATTCTTTACTTTTAGAAGAATTTTTATTTGAATAGTAAATTAAAATGGTTAAAATCATTGTAATAAAGGAGAAAACTAACAAATTTAAAAATGGGTAGACGGAAATTAACAGATACGGAAAAAGCCGAAGCCAAAGAAATGAATGAACGTGAATATCGCATTCAATGATATTAAACACAATACGCGTACTTAAACAATCATAAAGTGATTTTTATTTCTTCTTTTGCTATTTAAAATAAAAATTTAGTCAACATGTATAAGTTGCTTATTAGTTTGGCGATTCGTATCATTTGGCGAAATTGGTCGACGGGATAACTGAGTAATACTGTATTTGGTTTGGCGCAAAAACGTCTTTCAATGCAGAAAATGATAAAATCAAAAGATTATTGAGCCGCTGAAAACCAATTACGTGTTGAAAGGCGATCACGAAAAAGGAAGCAATTTAATGCCGAACCGATTAATTGTAAAACATCATGTCGCCAGGGCGACCAATCCACTAGCCATGGCGTTTTACTATCGGTCGGTTCTAACCAGGAAAATTTGAGTGCCAATAGTGATTCTAACAAGCCGGAAAATGTTATAGCTATTACTCTTGATTTTCCACCACCTAAAAAGAAAACTAAAAAGCAATCGGCTTGGGAAAAACTGGGAAAAAACTTTTTTGATTCGATGTCTGATGGACCCATTCACAGATGCATGTGCTGCGATCGATTTTGGTTTAAAACCTCCATCACCAAAATTCTGCTCTGTAAAATCAAACAATATATGCCAAAGTCTTACAAGTATAACAGTATATGCCAAAGCTGTATTTTAATAATGATTACTTTTGCACCAACAATGTTAAATAGTTTGGAATGTTTCTTTCGTCGCCAACTTTTATGCTTGGCGACAATAGAGTGATATAACTTAAACGAACCGTACCTTCAAATTGCAGCATGTATAAAGTCATTTATAGCAGTGGCACGGATAATACACAATAAAACAACTGGTATTTAGCTTAAAATGATAGATGAATGTATCGAGTGAAACATTTTTCAAATGGTTGGGGTAATTTCTTAAATTACAATTTTTTTTTTTTTAAATTACTTTAACTTTCAAAACCGGTTTAAACCGACTCTGAAATTATCGTAATATAAAAAATATATAAGCAAAATTGAAAAACTAAAAACTAGGCCGGTTGTCGATCGTCTTCAGCTGTCTTATGCAAAAAAAAAAAAAAAAAAGTAAAAATATTAAAACTTGAACGAGATATTTGAAAAGAACGCTCCTATAGACTTTACATTATCATCCGGGTCTTTTTCTGTGCCTAGTGTGGAGCCTTAAGAGAGTCATCAGATTTGTTCTACACAGGTAGGTGAGGTAAATTCTTTCTTGTTTAGCTGTATATTCGCATATATACATTAGACATTTCTAGAAATTTTTCCCATTTAACAACAATATGCATACATTCATATACAGGGTGTTTCATAAAATAGTTGTGAAAGTAAAGCATGATAACAAAAGATCTGTTGGTCGGAGGGGCATGCGGTTTGCTGATAAATATTTTACTGTACGGGATTTTGTATGACATCAACAAAAAGTTTTTGCAAAATCTCGACAATAGAGGGCGCTAATGTAGAAAATTCCATACTATAATTCCATCTCGTTTAGACAACGCAAGATTTGGATACAAAAACATTAGAGAATACTAATATACACATTTTTGTATCGAAATCCTGTGTTTGTCAGCAATATCGAATTATTCCATAGAATTTTCTGCTTTAACGCCCTCTATTGTTGGAATTTTAAACTAATTTTTTGTCCGTATTTTGTCAATTTTTTTGTCTGCACCTTTTCCCTTATTGCCTGTGTCCGAAACCACTTATGGTTGCTTTAACCACGTCCCTGATTTGCCCGTAAATAGTACGGGCAACATGTTTTTGCCAGTCATGATTTGTCTTGTATCACGTATGGGCATCTATATTCCAATCATGAATTATTATTCTCACTAATAATTTTTTGTGTAAATTTTGTATTATTTAATCCGAACATTTTTCTGATTCAATTACGAAAAAATTTCTATTTTGAAAATCCGGTGAAAAAAGATTAAAAATTCTGTTAAAGACATGAAACAATAGACATTATTTGAAAGATTTTTTCAAAAATATTGATCAGTTAAGCAATTGAAGCTTTGATTGAGGATTCCTGGTGAAGGTAAAACAATTGCACAACAATTATACACCAACGTCAACGTCACATTGAAACATCTAAATCTGCACCAGCAATGGGAAAACTTGTAATAAGCTGTTAACCCTTTGCGGCGACGGGCAAATTCAATGCCTAAGTGTTGAAATTAATGACTGACTGACACCGGAAAATTTGAAAACAACTTTATTTGTAAATAAGCAAAAAAGAGGCTATAATTCACACATTCAATAAACCGTAAAGGGCATAGCCGGATAAGCATTGGAAACATGCCTTTCAATCAAATTACTTGATTTTTCCCCCATGTGTGGATACTTATCTAACAATGTATTTCACATATTATCACCTTATAAATATTGATATTTTATGAGATAAAAATGTTTTTTCCATTTTTAAAAAACTTCATTTTCTCAAAAACTATTGAACCGAATTAAATGCCATTTATTGTGTTTATATAGGCATCAAAGATGCATAACTGGGAATTTTTGTATAATTTTCTGATTGTAATAAGTGTGTGAAAAAGCGAATTAAAATTTTACAAAAGTAAAAATAATATCTTATAGTTGTCCGAAAATTACCATTTTCTTGTAAAAAGTTCCTCATATGTGCCGGAATTTTATATAAAAATACCAAAAGTTTGCATTGGGTACTATATATAAATATTTAGAAAAATGTGTATAAAAATTATTAAAATTCATTTAAAGGCGTTATTTGGGGCGGAGCTACTGATCTACGAGACCTTAAGAATTTTTGGAATATACACTTACAGAATTGTTGTATTTTAAATTTTAGTGAACACATGGACATTATTTTTAACGTTGACGATACTGTTTCGATATCAAAAATTATTATTGGTGTTGGATAAAACTAGAGGTAAGAACATTTTCGGCCTAGAAACAAAACTACATTCTTCGATATCCAAATGTAACGACAATGATCACAAACAATTTAAATTAAAATGTTTATCACCAGTTTTTATACTGATCAATTCAAGTTAGTAGTATCAAGCTTTTCCAGCAACTGGAATACTCTGTTTACCATCATGTGAAATGCGCATGTAGTTAACTGCCACTATCGGAAGCTGATTAATTGTAGTGAATGATTTCTAATTCTGGCGATGTCATCTGAAAATGACAATCCAAAATATGATTGGGAAGAAAATTGTGGTTACAGAAAAAAAATAAGTTTTTATTTTTAAGTATAAAATAATGCAATACATTGTCACGTGTCAGCTGTTTTTCCCATAAATATCACTGTTCTTGAAAGTGAAGTCTAAAGGACTCAACACGACTACATATGTATGCATATATGTTTATTATATATAAGCCAAGAAATAGCTATATCTTTGCAATGTTTTAATCTCCTTGTAATTTTTCCGCTGTGTTTTTGAGCTAAAATTTATTTATGAAAAAAGAAATTGTAATTTATTTAAAAAACATTTTTATTTTATTTTATTTTCAAATATTAAACGGTTTAAAATTACAAAACTATACTTCTTAGTACAAAATATCATCCAATGTTATCAGTATACTTGTTTATTTCTTTTAACTCAAATTATGTTCCTTTCGCTAATATTTATCAACAAATAAATTAGCCTCAGGAATGTGCCATTAAAATAAAAAAAAAATTGCTAGTTGCGTATATCTTGAAAAAAAATTTGTCTGTTACTACACATTACAGATAATATGTCAGAATTAAAATAACTTATTATGATTTAATCATAGCTATAAGTCATCTATATTAATTTTAGAGCAAAAAAGTAATAATAAAGGAACTACTTATTCTTAATTTTCCTTCGTTAAAAGTAGTGAAAACGTTTTAATAAAAATCATTATAATAACTGGTGTTACATTTCGATATCGAAGAATGTTAGTATTTTCCAAGCAAAAATATTTTTCTCTGCTGTCTACGAAACAAAACATCAGTTTTCGATATCGAAATAGTATCGACATTTTTGAAAATTATAGCTTATATGCTTAATAAAATCTAAAATACATCAACTGACACATCGTCTGTTGACATCGTTCCAAAAAGCCTTCGGATATCGAAGTTGAGTAGCTCCGCCCCAAATAACGCCTTTAAATGAATTTTAATAATTTTTATACACATTTTTCTAAATATTTATATGTAGTACCCAATGCAAACTTTTGGTATTTTTATATAATATTTCGGCACATATGAGGAACTTTTTACAAGAAAATGGTAATTTTCGGACAGCTATAAGATATTATTTTTACTTTTGTAAAATTTTAAATCGCTTTTTCACATACTTATTACAATCAGAAAATTATACAAAAATTCCCAGTTATGCGGCTTTGGTTCCTATATAAACACTATAAATGGCATTTAACTCTGTCCAATAGTTTTTGAGAAAATGAAGTTTTTTTAAAAATCGAAAAACATTTTTATCTCATAAAATATCAATATTTATAAGGTGAAAATAAGGGAAATACATTGTCAGATAAGTAGCCACACATAAAGAAAAAATCAAGAAATTTGATTGAAAGGCATGTTTCCAATGCTTATCCGGCTACGCCCTTTATTTACTGAAATTCCGTGCCAGTGTGACGTTTGAGAATTAAAATTAAGTGGTTTAATAGATATACCACCGCGCCGCAAGGGGTTAAAGGTCTACTTTGCATTTTATAGGAATATACTTTCCATATGTCTTGAAATTGAAAGCACGATGTGCACTCTATTGAAATAGAAAAAATCTCACTAAATTTATCACCTAAAACAAGTCTCTCACATCAGAGCAATTTGTCGCAAACCGCATTCAAATAAACAAATTTCTTCACTTTTCACTTTTTATGAATTTTTGAAATGTTAACAAATTTATGCAATACCCGGTATTACAGTATAACCCTAATAGCATGCATGGTTACAGTGACGTCACAGTGACGTCGCTGTGAGTCGCTTTGGTCACATCACATCAGTGACCAAAATGCCACCACTCAGTGACGCCACATTGTGACTGAGATGTGACTTTCTTAAAAATCTTTAGAAATTTATACTAAATATCCTTCAAAACATGTTATTTACTTTAAAAGCATGTTTCTGGCAATTTAAATATCGTCGCTTTTGTCACAGTTTCGTCACAATGTTAATGTCAAATTAGTCACAAATGACACATTTTTTACAAATTTGTCACATTGTGACCACTTTGTGAAACGTCACAACCCGTAAAGCATGGTGACGTCACTGAAACGTCGTTGTTAAGCCACATTGTGACTTTGTGACCATCGATTGTCGATGTGACTCACGTGACGTCAATGTGAAGTCACAGTGACTAAAATGTGAAGTCGTTATGGCCGCTTTAGAGCTTTTTTGTGACGTTTCACAAAGTGGTCACAATGTGACAAATTTGTGAAAAATGTGTCATTTGTGACTAATTTGACATTAACATTGAGAAGAAACTGTGACAAAAGCGACGATATTTAAATTGGCAGAAACATTTTTTTAAAAGTAAATAAAATGTTTTAAAGGATATTTATAAATTTCTAAAGATTTTTAAGAAAGTCACATCTCAGTCACAATGTGACGTCACTGAGTGATAGTATTTTGGTCACAGATGTGATGTGACGAAAGTGACTCAAAGTGACGTCACTGTGACTATGCATGCTATTAGGGAAAAGAGCTCTAAAACGGCCATAACGACTTCACATTTTAGTCACTGTGACTTCACATCGACGTCACGTGACGTCAAATCGACAATCGATGGTCACAAAGTCACAATGTGGCTTCACAACGACGTTGCAGTGACGTCACCATGCTTTTCGGGAAGATATAAAAGATATAAAGATAACGCAAGATAATGTAAGATATAAAATACAAGTACATAAAATAGTTATTTTTCTAAATTTTGATTTTTCATAATTTTTGCTATCCTTGAAAAAATAGCTTGTTCATTAAATTTTTATGATTTTTATATGTAATATTCAAGAATTTACCTGCTACCGTAAAGAATAACTTTCTGTTTGTACATTAATTAAAAGTATGTAAGGATTTGGTCATAAAGACAGCATAATGTTCTTCATAAAAATCTTGTTAATAAAGTTTTATTCAGTAAAAGTTTCGCTGAAATTTTTCAAGATACATAATAATTTCACTACTACTCGATTTGCATCATTACTTGTAAAGAAAATGTTGAAACACCATAATTCCCCCTGAAGCTACCTGCATAACTTTTTATTCCATCGCTGAAACTTCAGAAAACTCGAAGTTATTTGTATGAGAATTAATTTAGATTTGACTTTTATAGCTCTTTAAGATTTAAAGAGTAACATTTTATGTAATTTTTGCTACATAGCAAAAAATTTACATCATATTATTGAAAGTTTAATACGAATTTTCTCTATTACTATGTGCGTATAATTCTAGAAAAAGCTTATCCCTTTACGGCTCAAAGTATTTCTGTTGCTTAAATCCTTAACTGATTTGCCCGTACGCCGTCCGGGCAGCACTTTTGCCGATCCCACCGAAGCTAGCATAGGAAAGAAAATACCGGCTTCTGATTGGTTGAATAATTTAAAGAGCAATTGTTGTTTGCAAATAAATCATTCTGAATACGGATATACCTATTAGGAACGTATATGGGTATATTCTGTTAAAATAACAATAATAATAAGAAGAAACAGAAATTTTTAAAAGCAATATAGATAAGCAATATAGATAATTACAACTGGGTTTGTAATTATCGCGTGATTGATGCCGTAAAAAAGAAATGTGAATATTGTTTGTAAATAAATTGTTCTGAATGTGGGTGTGCGTATTAGGGGCATAAATGTGCATATCATGTTAAAATAATAAGAAGAAATGACATTTTTATTTTTATTATTTTCTAAAATCAATACATAACAATTGAGAAACATCGTGATGAACTTCTTTAATTATAAATTCCAGAAATTTTTTTTTAATCTGTTAATAAATATGTAAAATGAGAAGGAAAATTTTTCAAAATCCATCTTTTAAAAGGTTTTCAAACATTAATTGATGATTAAATAAACGCAAACTCAAAAATGAACCAAAGCAAAATGTTCTTTAAATTATTCAACCAATAAGAAGCCGGTATTTTCTTTCCTATGCTAGCGTCGGTGGGATCGGTAAAAATGCGTCCGTGCAAGGCAAATTTGCTTAATTCATCATTTAAAGCTTTTTGATACTACTGTTTAAAAAAAAAATGTTTTCATACTATTAACTACTCAATGGCGGAAATGTTAAGACTAAATGTTGCGAATATTTTATTTAAAAAATAGTGGTGTGAATACGTTATTTTCAATTTATTGAACGCAAAAGAAATAACCAATTAAGTGGTTAAATGTTGAAATATGTGATTGACACCGGGATTTGCGAATAAACATGTTCGAAAATAAGTAAAATCTTTTCTTCGTGTACATTATAAAAGGCAAAAATTCTTTTCAAAATACCAGTGACTGTGTGATATTTGGGGGGTTAAAGTTAACCTTTTATAACCTAATGATACTTTAAACGCTTCCCTGTTTTGCCCGTTCGTCGTACGGGCAACGTGTTTTTGCCAATCATGATTAGCCCGTACCACGTAAGCACATCCATATTCCAATCATAATTTATTATTCCCACCAGTAAAGTTTTATTGTACATTTTGCATTATTTAATCCGAGTATTTTTCTATTTCAATTACACGAATTGACCTCCAAAATTAATGATAATACTGAAAATAACCCCTTAATCAAAATGGACGGTGAGCCTCTAAAAATTCATTGTAAATCTGATAACGATTTTAGAAAAACTCAATCTTACTTGGACCAAAAATCTTTAGCATATATTACCCTTAGCCCTAACAAACAGCGCCCCAGAAAAATTGCTATTAGAGGTATTCCTCCATTCACTGAACCTAAACTTATAATTGATGCGCTAAAAGAGCGTAACTTTTCCGCCACCCGTGCTGCCATGATCAAATCCAGAAGAACTGGAAAATACATGCCTATTTACGTAATCAATGTTCTTCCTAGGGCCAACTTTGAAGAAATTTTCGAAATTAAAGACATTTGCTACATCCGCGTAACTGTTGAGCGATTTAAAGGAGCTAATATCGTAAAACGATGTTACAAATGTCAGCGTTTTGGCCACGTAGATTTGAGGCTAAATGCGCTAAATGTGCAGGATCCCATTTAACCCTTGCGTGTCTTTCTGTAGGCAAAATCACCCCTAAGTGCTAATTGCTCTGGTGAGCACCCCAGCACCTACCGTGGTTGTCCTAAAACCCCTCAATTCAGGGAGAAAAACAGTAATAACCTAAATGCTAAGAGTAATACCACTACCGTTATTCCTTCTATGATGACTGAAATTCTTTCTAGTTATAATTACGTTAAAAAAAACTAAAATTAATGATAACACTAACGCTAAAGTTGCTGAACCAGACCCCAAACCTAACACGGATAATGTAAAAACTGAAAATGCTCAAAATACACCAATTAACTCTGCTTCTGCAGAACAAACAACAAGAAAATAACTCTAACTACACCACTGACTTTCAAGAAATTTTCAAAACATTTCAGGAAATGAAAGAATGATTAAAATTTAGTAAATTTATCCAATGCTTCAAAAATCTTGCAAAAAAAAAAAAAAAAAAAAAAAAAAATATCAAAACTTGCAAAGACCCTATTCAAAAAATGTTCATTATTGCTAATGAGTTCGACAATTTGGTCAAGGAATTTAACATTGTTGATAATGAGTAATTTTCCTTCCTCCTTTTCTTCTCTTGTTATACTTTCATGGAACTGCAACTCTATTAAACCTAAAATTAACGAACTTAGAGTTTTCATTACTAAAGACCCTCATATCGACATTATCTTCCTTCAAGAAACTCGTTCTCCTAACTGCAACATTAATATTCCTGGCTTTAAACTTTACCACACTCCGCGTCCAAACAGTAGACATGGTGGGACGGCTATTTACATAAAACATCATATTCCACGTAATAACATCTATGATGATCTTGATTTTACTAATATTATTATCCCTCTTCCTCAATTTAACTTAAGTATTGCTTCCATTTACGCTCTTCCTGTTAGGAATTTTCCTACTACTGGTTTAGCGAACCTTTCTTTCTTTCTTTCTAACCGATGACCAGGCCCCTACCTGCCGAGTTATCTCAGCTTAATGGGTTAGATACCTGGTATCGGGGCGGATGACCGCCTAATTGCCACGAAGCGGCAATAAACTTTGCTTTGCATGCCATCATTTCTGCAGTACTTGCTTGTCGTTGAGCATACTTTGTTTCGCCTGTTAATTAATGGTACATCCTGTTGTTTGAACTGCAAATGGCTTCGCAAGATGGTCTCGTAATTTAGAGTCTTGATCAGATGACGAGACCTTCACCTGCCAAGGCACCTCCAGAGGTATAATTCACAGGTAACTTGGAGGATTTTGCACCCACGACGGATTTTACATGCACCAGGCGCCATTAACGTACATGATGGAATTTTAGCCGGCAAAGTGGGGGCGATCTACGCAGACAAGTGCCGAGGTCGGCTGATTGTGGCTAACGGTTGCTGGACTGAGTAGTTTATTGCCTTTGTGAATGTACTGAGTTTGGCGCCGCACATCATTCCCACTCGCAGTGCCAGGTGAAATGGGGCTGAAGTTAAAATTTTTTGAGCCGAAACGGTGGCATGTCCTTAGCAGACAACAGGGGGGACAATTTTGAGGGAGATTTAGAAAATAAATAACCAAAACTAAAAAGGCCGAAATGCTAAGTAGTGCCAGAGATGGGAGAATTTTTGGGCCGAAATGCAAGGCAGTGGAATCGCTGCTGGTGGTGACGTGATCCCGCCTTTCTACCGTACCCAAGAAAGAAAAAAAATGCTCCATGGGCTGTCCCATTGGAGCGGGTCCAGTAGCTCGTGCGGACAGAGTCCAAAATTGATCTACAACAACACTGCTTTTTCGCTGGTGACTTCAACGCTAAAAATAGCCGTTGGAACTGCCGCGCTACTACTTAGCAGGGGCACTTCTCTCCACAATATCATCCAACATTCACTTACATGCCTCTAACACTCTCACGCATATTTGCACCAATAGTAATGCTCATGAATCCATAATTGACTTTGCTATTTCTAAAAACCTTCCCTGTCACTTACCCTGTCACTACCACTATCTTAAATGAATTTTGCTCAGATCATCTTCCGATTTGCTTTAAAACTGATCTTATCAATCCTTTTACTCCTCCCCCTGGAACAATTTCACTAATCACCTTGCCAACCAGGACATCACTTTCCCTGAAATTAATTCCACCAATGAAATTGACAATGCTGTTGAATATTTAAATTCTAAAATTATTGATTTTCAAAAACATGCCACTTCACAGCGTTTCAAAAATAATTACACATTTACCCCTCCACGTTACATTTACGATTTAATCAAGGAACGCAATCAAACCCGGAGACTTTTCCAAATTTACAGGGATCCTACTTTAAAACCTCAAATTAATAGACTTAATAACCGCATTAAAAATAGTCTTTACAAAGAAAAACAAAAAAGCTGGAATAATTTTCTTAAAACTCTTTCCGCTGAAGACAATTCTATTTGGCTTATCAAAAGAAAACTTAATAAAAATATTACAACTATTCCTCCTTTAACTTCCAAAAACACTACTGCTTACACTGATCAAGACAAAGCAAATATTTTGGCAAATGCATATTCTCAGCAATTCTCACCTAACCCTGTTCACCGTTCTCCTGATCACATTAATCACGTTACTAATACTGTTCACAACTTCCTCAACCTCACCCACTGTTGAACCCCCTCCTCAGATCCAACCTATAATTATTTATAATATTATTCAAAAACTCAAAAAATGTAAGGCCCCTGGGTATGACAATATATCTAACACAGCCTTAAAAAATCTACCTACTAACTGCATTATTTATATAACCCATCTTACTAATGCTATTTTCAAGTATAATTACTTTCCAACTCCATGGAAAACTTCAATTATTTCACCTATCCCTAAGCCTGGTACTAACCTCCTTGACCCGACTAACTACAGACCCATTTCACTTCTACCTTCTCTTAGTAAAGTTATTGAAAGAGTCATCAGGGCCCAGCTTCAGGATTACATTCAACATAACAACATCCTTATTCCAGAGCAGTTTGGCTTTCGCCCAAAACACTCTACTCAACACTTGCTTTTTAGGGTTGTTGAGTTTCTCAGTGAGAAACTCAATGCTAAAATCCCAGCAGCTGCCATTTTTCTTGACATTGCAAAGGCGTACGATAAAGTTTGGCATGAAGCCATGAAGGCCTCATTTACAAATTAATTCAGCTTAAATTTCCTGCCAGACTCATTCACTTAATCTATTCATACCTTTGCAATCGCACTTTTCTTGTTCGAATTAATAATTTTTTTCTGCCATTTTCCTCATTCTCGCTGGGATTCTACAAAGCAGTGTCCTTGGTCTCACGCTCTTTAACATTTTTTTTAATGATATTCCACGTTCATTACACACTTATCTTGCTCTTTATGCAGATGGTACTGCCATTTATGCTTCTGCACACCACCCATACACAATATACCGGTATCTACAAACTCACATTAACGATTTCCTGAACTGGTACGCTCTTTGGCGTGTCAAACTAAACGAAACTAAAACTCAAGCCGTTTACTTTTCTAGAAAACTAACATATCCTAGTAGACTAATTATTAACACTACTATCATTGATTGGTCCAACGATTCTAAATACCTGGGAGTCATTTTAGACAATGAACTCACTTGGAGCAAACACATAAATTTAATCAGGAAAAAAGCAGCTACTGCATACTCTTCTTTTTATCCTCTCCTAAAAAGCGATATGCTTTCCATACACAACAAACTTCTTCTATACAACACATGCATCCTTCCAATTATTACTTACGCTTGTCCGATTTGGGGTTTTACCTGTAAAACTCACATGACCAACCTTAGGCGCATGTACAATAAAAAACCTTAGAACAGTCCGTAACGGCTCCCGTTATCTTAGAAACTCTACTATCCGTCGTGATTTAAATACCATAACCCTACGCAAACGCTTTATAAACCTTTCCTCTAAATTTTTTGCCAAAATTTACGATTTACCCAACGAAATTGTTGCCGAATTCCCTGACTACGACGCCTCTGATCCCCATAATCGCAAACGCCCGAAATATTCCATGATTATGGACCAGGATTGAACTTGTGTTCACTTCCTCTTTTTCACTCTTTTTCTTTTTTCTTATATTTAAAATTAAATAAATAAATAAATAAATAAATAAAATAAAAACTGTCCTGAAAAGTGTCTTTTTTTTTGTTTGTTTTTCTGTGGCTTTTGCCTCCTACTTTGTGTAGATTACAACCTTGCCCTGTCCCGTCATTTTGTTTTGAACTTATTGCGAATTTTTTACTATATTTTCTCTTCCCTCTTGTAGTTCTTGAACTACAGTTACACTTATTTTCTTAATTTTTCATTAAATTTAAGTCTTAACTTTTTCTTATTTTAAATTTATTCTCCTTTTTAAATTTTTATTTATAATTTAAGTAGTTTTTTACTACAGTTTAACCCATTAGTGCCTAGCGTCCCTTTTTTAGGGACGCTTCAAAAGGTGCATTCAGCACTGTTTTTGACACCGGTAAAAAAGAAAAGCAATAATTATTTTATTTAAATGATGCATTTTCGTGATTAATGAACAAAACTTAAATATTCTAAAAATAGTGGTGCCAATCAAATAAAATTTATGCAAAAGATGCTGGGCACGAATGGGTTAACTTTTCTTCCCCCATGGTTCCACATGTTACACGACTATTCATAGTACATGCCGGGAGTAAAGTTGACTGCAACTAGGCATCCCATTAAACGAAAGACAATCTGTTCGCGATCTGTTCTGTTTCAATTAGGTGAGAATTTCTGTTCTAAAAAAACTGGTGTTAAAAGATTAAAAATTTTGTAAAAGACACGAAAAAGAAAAAATAGACATAATTTGAAATTATTTTTCAAGAATATTGATCAATTAAGTAGTTAAAGTACCTCTTAAATAACTTGTTATAAAATTAATTTAATGCAACAATTATCGGTAATACTGTTTAGAATGACTTACAGATACATTACTTTATCTTGCTCTAAAAGCATTATTGCTTACACAAAACAAAAATATTCACAAAAGGATGATTTCGTTTGCCTCTGCATATTTTTCAGCTTTTTTGACCGTTGAAGGATTTGGGGAGAAATATTTCAGGTCGAAACTATTTCTATATTTCTATTGTAAGAGCATTCATTATGTTTGTACATTCCCCAATTCTATAAAATACTAAAAAAATATTTTAAATGAAAGATTTGAGTGGATTTATAAATATTGCTCAAAATCTTCACAAATTCAAATTTAATTACCGTATGTACTCGCGTATAAGTCGACCCCCTAAATTCGAGAAAAAAATATGTTTTATACCATTATTTTCTTGTAGCCTTATTTAAAATATAGCCTTATTTAATTAGCCTTATATTAATATTATTTATTTAACCCTTTGAGGGGCAAAGCACTTCCATCCTTAAAATGTTGAAATGATTGATTGACACCAGAATTTAAAAACAAGTATATTTCAAAACAGATAAAAGCTTTTCCTCACGTACTTGATAAAATAAAAATTTTCATTTCAAAATTCTGGTATCTATGTGGCATTTTGCAATTATAATTAAGTGGTATATATTTTATACCACCGCCCTTCAAGGGGTTAAATATTAACCTTATTTAAAATATAGAAATTCCGCATTCAGAATACTGGGTTTCCAATTTAGCCTCTACCTTCAATTTAAAATTTCGAATTCGTATCAAAAATATTGATAGAATTTTTTTTTTAAGTAATCATAAAACAATACCATAGAGAATTTCTGGTTTGAAAGTATAATTTCAGAGTTAAAAAAGAAGTCAAATCTGGAAGCGTCTTAGAATATAACTTTTTATAAATATTGATATTTAGTCTGTTATTGCCGTCGAATTTGGGGTCGATTTATACGTGAGTATATATTGTAATCCATCTAAAAAATTTTTTAAACTTATGAAATAATTATGCAAATCTTCTAATGTAGTTTCGAAAATTCACAAAAATTGCTTTAGAAGATTAAATTTTCACGAATTCGCAATCCAGTACGGCGCGGATAAATTCTGTTAGTAAAATGAGAAATTATCGACACCGGAATTTGCAAACGACTTTTTAAGAAATCAAGAAATCCATAATTTAAACTTTTATTGTAAAAGCAGAATTTTATTAAAATATTATTGGTGCCAGTTGCAAGTTTGGAATTAAAATTAGGTGTGTCCAGACCGGACACACTGCTTTGGAAAGGGTTAAAGGGACAGAATTTAACCCACCATGCCTGAAAGGATTAAAAAAACCAAAAAAATGTTATTTCGCTAAGATGTTATTATAGTTTCTCCTTTTACACTATTACCTGAAAAGAAATTCTTGAAATATTTTAACTCCTCCTGATGTTCAATATGTACAAAAATAGTATACTGCATAGCTGCCAACTTTCAACTAATCTTCCGTAATATCCTTCCTACCCTGAATGGGTCTAATCGACCCATACCTATAATTTGTTTTACACGATTCGAACCAGAACTTTTTTGATAAAGAAAGTTAAATAACAGATTCAGATAAGCCAATTAAATATATTAAAATGGTTTAAATAACAATTCTGGTGTGAAATGTTTTTATCAAGATTGAGTAAAACTTGAACAGGGTAGGAAGGTTAACTGAATTAATTTGATCCAGGTTAACGTCATTTCAAACCAGAAAATATATTTAATGAATCTTTATTTATTTAATTTCATGACTGTTAGTGGAACATAATTAATTTTATTTCTTTAAAAAATTCTGGTTCGAAACTCATTAAACCAGGGTCAAATTGACGTACGTATTACGGATGATCCATGTCAGGTTGGCACCTATGATACCGTGGCTTGGCAAAATGCTATTCTAAAATTTTCACTAAACTCACTCAACAAGTTTTCGCCAAATAATTTATATTATTCACATTCATATTTATTTCAAAGCCTCCCACTGTACATTATTGCCACAAAAGAAATTCTTGAAATTCTTTAACTCCCTGTGAAACTGCCTATCACACTCTGCAGTTGATATTTCTGAAAATTCGAACCAGGGTTCTTGAAATTTATTATTCCGTTTTTACTATTACAGTATCTTTATTATTTAATTTTTATGTTTTCAAAAGAAGCATTCTTCGAAGTATTTACTGAGCGAAAAAATATAAAATCTATTAACCCATTAGTGCCTAGCGTCCCTTTTTAGGGACGTTTCAAAAGGTGCATCCAGCACTGTTTTTGACACCGGTAAAAAAGAAAAGCAATAATTATTTTATTTAAATCATAGGTTCCCAACCTTTTCTGGACCACCGCCCCCTTTATAAGAGAAAAAAATGCTAACACCCCCCCCCCTCTTCCGTAATAATTAATTATACAAAATGTTAAAATATTATTGCATATTATCTATATTTTATCTGTCTATCTATCTATTAAGAATCATAAAGTAGAAGTTAATTTAAAGGATCATCAAATGTAGTAAAACATCGTTTATTAAAAATTGAAAAATAAACAGAAAACAAATAAGAATTTTTAAAAAAATAATGAAATGATAGAGGCTTATGGAGTTTTTGTTCATGCTGGATTCAAATTTCTTTAACATCAGTCACAAATTGTCAGGTTCAAAGATGTCTGTTCCTTTTCTTGTTCAGTAAATTGTACAAATACAAAATCATATTACGGCTGTTTTGTCTTTTCTACGAGCATTCATTTACTTAAAATGCTCTTGCAGCCTAGAAAGCTCCATGGCTTCATTTGAAAAAACTTTTTGGCAAATTAAGCACATAGTTAACGATTGGTTTGTAGGAGAGTGCTTAGATCCATATTTCAAATACTCAATACTGTACTGACGGTATTTCTTCTTCGATTACCGTAAAATACCGTTAATACGCCATTTCCGATCAAACGCCCTCCCCTAACTTTATAAAAAAAATTAAATTTTTAAAAAATCCCAAAAAAGCGTCCCCCCCGCCTAAAGATCACTGATAAAACGTAAATTACATCCAAAAATCGTTGAAGAACCGAAAATACGTCAAAGAACCGCGAAAAGGGGGGGGGGATTAATCTAATGATCGCTAAAAAAACGCAAATTTAGTTATAGAATTAAAAAAAAAACATAAGGCTAATTTTTTCAAATGATCGTGAAAATTCGTTAATTTCATTGAAAGATCGCCAAAATCGAACATTTCAGCGAAAGATTGCAGGAAGAAAAGCGAATTACGTCAGATCTAAGGAAATGATTTCAAAAGATCGCTAAAAAACGCGAATTATGTAAAAAAGAAAAAAAAAGAAAAAAAAAGAAAAGAAAGAAAACGCGAATTACGGTAAAAAATCACGAAAAAATCTTGAATTTCTTGAATGATCGCCAAAAATGCACTTTTTGTCAGATTTTGTAAGATTGCAGGAATAAAACGCGAGTATGTCAGATTTATAAAGAAAACACAGTCAAAGGATCGCGAAAAAAGCGTACATTTCGTGAAGGATCGCAATAAAAAATGCGAATGTCATCAAAAGATCGCAGTAAAAATGCAAAATAAGTCAAACGATCGCAGAAAAATGCGCATTTCGTCAAAAGATCACGGCAAAGGCGAATTCCGTTTAAAAATATCGAGAAAAAATATAGATTTCGTGAAAAAAGGCGCTAATTTTGTTTTAAAAAAACACCTTAAAAACGCGAATTCCGTTAAAGAATCACGAAAAAAAAGCCCATTTCATCAGAAGATAACGAAAGAAACGCGCTGAAAAACATTTGTCAAAAGATTGCGGAAAAAATGCAATTTTCTTTACTGAATTGGGAAATAAACGCCAAATTCCATCAAATATCTCGAAAAACACCGTAAATTTCGTCAAATATCACGAGAAAATCCCGCAAATATGAAATAACGTGCATTTTGTGAAAAGATCGCTGAAAAATTACGTGTAAGCGTCCCCTCTGAATATTTTACGATTTTTTGTCACGTTTGGGGATGGCGAATTAACGGTATTTTACGGTAAGATATTTTGAAATATAAAAAATTTCCCTATTTATGTTTAAATAAACTTACTTTTGAAATTATAGATGAATATTACTAATCATTACAAATTTATAGATATAATGATTTTTATCACTCTCTCACTCAGAGGTTAATAAACTAATTTCTTGAACTGTTTCAAATCACGGGTTCGTTTAAATGTCTCTGTTCAGGTTTATGCCGTCAAACTACAGAATTTTTCCAATTACAGGTTAATAAAAAATAATTCTCTTTAAAACCTTTAGTTAGCCAATTATCGCGAATTTTGTGCTCCACAGTTTTTAAATTCATAATGATTTTTAATGCAAGTAATAGCGATTTTTCGTGTTCCGCTGAGATATCTTGACATTCATGAAAGAATTGTAGCTGCAATGTTTTTAGCCTAATATAATACAATTTTGTTCGTCGCGATTTTTGTCCTTCTACGTGTTCCACGGACATTTTCTGACATTAGTAAAATAAACTCCCCCCCTCTCAGATATATATTCGTCTTTATAGATTTCCATTTAAAGGTGCTGTTAAAATTTTTGTCACGGACCGGGCAATGTAGAGGAGATCGACTAATTTTGTTACATTAGTTCCTAAATAGGTAGGTATGCCATGACCGCCCCCCTTGATTTTCCTAACGCCCCTCCATTTTTCTACAGACTCCCTACCGCCTCCAGGAAGGCTCCAGCGCCCAATGATTTAAATGATGCATTATCGTGATTAATGAACTAAACTTAAATCTTCTAAAAATAGTGGTGCCAACCAAATAAAATTTACGCAAAAGATTCTGGGCACGAATGGGTTAAATTATTATAATTATTTTTTTAAAAGATACAGATAAGTATTAAGTGGGTCCAAGACACAAAAATCTTCAAATTTTCTAAAAAAAATTTTATTGTATTATATATTATATATTATTGTATAAATATATTTGTTATATAATATATTAATATAAAATTTTTAATATATAAATATTATTTATATATTAAAAATTTCTCCGTTTTTTTATGCTTAAAATGACTTTTCTGTCTTAATTAAAAGAGGAAATATTATTTTTTTCGTTTGTGGTTTATCTTTAAAATCTTGCTTTTAAGCAATAGTTGTTATGAAATGAGTTTTTGTAAAAATGAGTTTTTCATCATGATGCTATTTTTTTTCTCAATTTCTCTGGCTTAGATTGTTATGACTCAAGAACAGTTAAAGATAAATGCTTCAAACTTAGAACATGTCTTTTTTATTGTTTTACTTTAATTCTAATTCAGCAAATTTGAAAAAAATATTAACTTTTGAAAGTATAATATTTTTAAATGAAAGTTACATCAATTGTTTTCAATTTTTTTTTTATTTAATTAAAAAAAATTAAAGGTTCATATTTTTTAAAATGCAGAATAAAAATTTAGATATTTCTGTTTTTTTAAACATAAAAAAACCCCTTGAAATTCTACAGATAATATTTTGAGTTAAAGTATGTCTTAACCCTTTGAGGGGCAAAGTACTTCTATCTTTAAAATGCGGAAATGTTGGAATGACACCAGAATTTAAACACAAATTTATTTATAAATAAATAAAAGCTCTTCCTCCCGTACTTGACAAAAAAAAGTTTTCATTTCGAAATTCAGATGTAAATGTGTCATTTAGCAATTAAAATTAAGTGGGATATATTTTACCCCACCGCCCTTCAAGGGTTTATTACAGATATGTACCTTTAACAATTTATTAAAATCAGGCGTTAATTTATGTGTTCTTAAGTATATACGCTCCAAAAATAACGAACCATTTCTATGAAAAGTCTAATCTACTGATTTATTTCACAGGTGTTTGAAGAAATGATGTTCTTAGAAGAATGAATAGCCATCATTTTCTGGAAACTGGGTGATAAAATATATGAAGAGGTGCTTCAGCTGTATCATCGAAAATACGGAAAACAATCACCAACAAGGGCTAATATCTGGCTACTTGTGAATGTGGGCTCCTTTTAACTGTCTCATGAATGCTCGACGTCAGTCATCCGTTACGCTACCGGATCGTCTGAATTTGCTCACCAAGTAGCCTGATATTGGCCCTCGTTGTTGGCTGTTTTCTGTATTTTCGATAGTACAGCTGACGCACCTCTTCGTATGTTTTATCACCCAATTTCCAGGAAATGATGGCTATTTTTTCTTCTAAGGAGAACATTTCTTCAAACACCTGTGAAAGAAATCAACAGATTAGTGTTTTCGTAAAAATGGATCGTTATTTTTGGAACACACAGTATTCGGGATTCATGGAGTATTAAATTATTCATCGTATTTCCCGTCATCATGTACTATGCAGTTGCTGACCAATGACTTTCCCTAATATGATTTATTAGTGAGAAATTGCTGGGCTAGGATCTCGGCCAGGGTAGCTTAGATGGTTTTTGGTTTGTTTATGTCGGCCAATTACCTACGCTTGGGATATAGGCCCTAATGGGTGAGATGCCCTCAGTGTGAGTCTTTCTAAGGGTACCTAACCCTATTTACGCAAGGTTCGAAGAAAAACACGGAAAACTCCGAACGGTTAGGCCGACAGTCGCGATTGGGTTCGAATCCAGCACCTACAGTCTACCAGTTTCGAGGTCAGAACCTCGCGGCCACTGGTGGGGCGGTAGCTTAAACGGTAAAGCAACAGCATGGCAAGCTATGGACCCAGGTTCGAATCCCTGTTCTGGCTAATTTTTCACTCTTGTTGAGTTATTCTATTAATTGAGTCCAGGTCTAACTTATTACAACAGATATGCATCTTGATTAATTAATTAAATTCAGATGTTAATTTATGTGTTCTTCAAAATTATTGGCCCCACCAGTGGCCGAGAGGTTCGGACCTCTCAACTGGTAGACGGCAGGTGCTGGGTTCGAACCCAATCGCGGCTGTCGGCCTAACCGTTCGGAGTTTTCCGTGGTTTTCTTCGAGCCTTGCGTAAATACGGGTTAGGTTCCCTTAGAAAGACCCCCCACGGAGGGCACTCCCCCTGGTCCTATATCCCTAGCGTAGATAATCGGACGACAAAAATCAACCAACCAACCAACCAATCAAAATTATTTTATATGCTGCAAATGTAGGAAAAAATAAAATATTCACTTATTAAATTATTATGTTTTTTTTAATTCAAAATTTTAATAAAATTTGATATTTTAAAATATATTGAGCTGTTGCTATATTAAATTTTTATGATTTTTATATTTTCTTCTCAAGAATATAACTAGTTCTATAAGCATTTTTGTTCTGTTTGTCTTTTTGATGTTTTATTTGTGAAATGCGTATATGCATATACATAGTTATTTATTAAAAGCATTGTGCTTGAAAAAAAAATGTTACTATAAAAGTTTCAATATACACATTCAAAAAGGTTTTCGCCGAAGAAATTTTCTGCATATCTATTCATTTCGCTGCTTCTTTTTACTTTCTTTGTACTTTACTTTCTTTTACCTTACTTTCTTTTAACTTTTTAAGAAGAAAGTATTGGATTTGTGAAAGTTTTCGAATTATGGTTTTTAAGGGATTAATACGTTTCAGGGGTCAGAGAATCCAAAAACATGCTATTACAAAATGTCAGTCAGTGAGTCCGTCAATCTGTCTGTATGAATGCGCTGAAGCGAAAGCTGGGTTCCCGGGGTGGTCATAACTGTCTGTCTGTATGTGACATAAACTTTCTGGGCGCTCTATCTCAAAAACTAATGCACGGAATTTAATAAAAATTTGCTATCAGTTAACCTTTGATATAAATTAGTAACGATTAGTTTTTGGTGAAAATCCTTCCACAGATGGCACTGCTATGCAGCATTTTTTTTTTTCAATCCGCAATAGCTTTGTCTCTAGAAATAATGCACGGTATTTCATCAAACTTCCGATTCAATTAGTTTATAACATTTGTCGACATGGTCTACATTTTGCTGTAAATCGCTCAACAGGTGGAACTACTATGCAGCATTTTTCACGATTTCCGCGATAGCTCTATCTCAAGAAATAATGCACGGATTTTCATCAAATTCCAGATCCATGATTTTAGTCCATGACATGAATTGAAATTATCTACATTTTGGTGTAAATTATTCAACTTGTGGCTCTGCTATGCAGCATTTTTAGGGATTGCCGCTATAGCTCAATCTCGAGAATTAATGCACAAATTTTCATCAAACCTTAGAATCAGCTAGTCCTTGACATTTATTGACGTTTTCTACCTATTGATGTAAATAGATCAATAGATGGCGTTGATATGTTGTATTTTTTGCGATTTCCGCAATAACTCTGTCTTTAGAAATAATGCACGCATTTTCATAAAACTTCAGACACTGTTATTCCTTAACATGACTTGGTGTTCCTTACATTTTGGTGTAAATCGTCCAAGGAGTCGCATTGCTATATTGCATTTTTCAGGACTCTGCGGTAGCCCTATCTCAAGAAAATGAACGGATTTTCATCAAATTTTAGATTGAAATAGATGTTGACATAAGTTGTTGCAAATTAGTTTTCCGCGTAAATCCCCCAATAAAATGGCGCGCTGTGCTGCAATTTGCATGACATACGTTATTTTAGCGATAATCATATATCAAGAACTAATGGACGGAATTTCATATCATTACAATTCCCATGATGGGCGCAGACTACCAGTTAATTTTGGCATGGTCATAACGAATTTTGAAATATTAACACGGATGAGATAGAAGAAAGTTTTGGGATTGCCCTATCCGACAAGCTTTAATTATTACCTGAAAATAAATTTTCGAAATACCTTAACCCCTCCTGAAGCTACTTACAGCACTTTTTATTCTGCTCAATTACCTCCGAAATTCGAAATACAATATTCGAAATTTATTCCCAGTTTTCTATTAAATTATGTTTCTAATTTCAAAAGAAGTATTTATACAAATATTTTCTACACGAAAAAAATGTAAAATATATTAAATTATTGCAATTATTTTATGCACTGTAATTGTAGAAAAAACTTAGATAATCACGTAATAAATTATTATTTTTTCTTTGAAACTTTGATAGCATTTAATATCTTAAAATACTTTCGGCCGCTTTTAGGTGCGTTCGTAATTATATAAATACGAAACACCTATATTCGTCGTTTAGTCCGTCCTTCGGTCTGTCCGTTTGGCCATCCGCATATAACAACGAAAAAATTGCCCAACCGAATCTTTTTGAAATTTAAAATGTATAATTGTTGTATAATACTGTCGAGTCATTTCAATTTTTATGAAAATCGGATCTATATTTCAATTACAGGGGCAGTCAAAAGTATTCAGTAATACATTACGGCCAAGGAGAAAAAATAGTTACAAATGCATTCGAATGATGTTACATTCTTTCGAACATAATAAAATTGATATGCATCTATGAAGTATATACTAAAATATACATTCTGTACAATACGTTGTGCAAAGAATATTTTTTAGTACTATACAGAGCCACACAAAAGTATTATGCTACATAATAGTATAGGAGGACAGTGTTGCCAGATGGGCTACTTTTTTAAAAATTCAGATTCTTGATTCGTACCACTTTTATCAAATGGTAAAATGCGCCTTATTTAATGAGATATTAATTAAGAACAAAACAAAGGGAATTCTACTTTTTCGAAGAAATGGTGCCAATCAAGAAATATGAATTTTTAAAAAGTAGTCCAGTGGCAACACTGTAGGAGGAAACATTTGGGGCGCGTTTTAATTACCATAATTTCCGGCGTATACTCAGCGGATCAAACAATCATTTATTGAACCAGAAATTTTTAAAAAAGAAACGTAACTTATATCGTCAACGTATATCGCCATGCATATTTGTTTTCAAACATTAGATAAGATTTCTGGGTCCAAAAAGAATTGTTTAATCCGCGAATTATACGCCGGAAATTACGATAAATTAAGCTATTTAAAATTTTATGAAATTGATATATATGGGTGCAGTGTTGCCAGATGGGCTACTTTTTTTTTAATTCAGATTCTTGATTCGTACCACTTTTATCAAATGGTAAAATGCGCCTTATTTAATGAGATATTAATTAAGAACAAAACAAAGGGAATTCTACTTTTTCATTGAAATGGTGCCAATCAAGAAATATGAATTTTTAAAAAGTAGCCCAGTGGCAACACTGTATGGGTGATGTTTACTAAAGGTTACTTCCTTTATAATAGAAAGCAGATAATATTTAAAGAGACACGCAAAAGATTTCGGATATTAAAAATATTTATTCAGTATCTACAGGACGTGATCGCGCTGCATACATCGAAAAATACATGCGCACACTCAAAGGCAGTTCTCAAACCGACAACACAAAGTTATGGGCCTCTTCGACTGGCAACACAGGACCTCTTCTGCAGCTGCAAAGTCATCCTGTGGTGAGCGCTCCAAAGTCGCTGGGTCCACGAAAGGGTTCGAACAGCTAGGATCTTTATATCGACCGGGCGAAGCAGATGGAAAGCTGAGAGAAACTTGGCCGAATCTAAGGCCATGAGACGTCGCCAAGAAAACGTCAGAGAGCCAAAAAAGACACCATTCGGTCTTAGATTTTGAAGCTGTGGCCTTAGGACTTCGTACTTTTGAACTTTTTGGAAATGGGCTTCAACCAGAGAAAATTGGTCATTAGTTACTTGTGAATCAATCGCAAGAACATGATCGATGCTGTAGGCCACAAGTTCAGGCTTCCACTTTCCACCGTTGGCACGGAACAGGGGCTCTCGGTGGACAGAGTAGCCACACTGTTCAAGAGAACGTGCCAGGTAGTTTGACAGAGAACCATGACACTGTATTCTTAGGCCATGAGTTGAAAAACATTGCTAAGAAACATGATTCAGGGTTTCAAATACGCGGCAGCCACGTGAGCAAAATTTGTCAGCATCGCGTCCATGGGCGCCCTGGCTCTTGTGTGTAAACAATTGTACTGAACCTGAATCGCACCAATGTAGTCCCTACCGGACATGACGGGAGGGTGCAATACAATATCCGGTTATACAATATCCGAAGTACTACATACTATTACAAAAGATCTGAATATTTTTTTAATTTCGATGTAGTATGAACGCACCTCATTTACCACGTTTAATGTGCAATTTCCAACTTGTTATACTAAACTTTTGTGATTCTTATATTTCTTTTAGAGAATATAATTAGTTCTATAAACATTTTTGTCCAGTTTGTGTTGTTGATATTTTAATTATTAAATGTATGCATACATATATTTATATACAGATGGATTCATCCTTAATAATATTGTGCTTCGCGAAACTTTATCATAAAAGTTTCACTATACACGCTCAAAAAGTTTTTCGCCGTAGAATCCCCCCCCCCCCCCATACACATTCATTTCACCGCTTCTTCTTTTGCGTCATTAGCTGAAAAGAAAGTCTCGAAATAATTTAATTCCTCCTAAAGCTGCCTACATCCCTTTTTATTCCGCCGCTGATACCTCCGAAAACTCGAAACTGACTATTCGACATTAATTTGCATTTTGCTATTAGATTATCTTTCCCATTTTAAAAGAAGCATTTTATTTAAATATTTACTGCAATAACAAAAAATTAAAGTCTAATCAACTGTGATAATTATTTTATACACTCTGATTCTAAAAAAGACTTTGTACTCGCTTATTAAATTGGTATGCTTTATTTCGAAATTTTAATCCTTAACGGATTGTAACTACAGATGCTTTATTCGAAAACTTTTTAGCACTTGCCAAATTACAAGTAAAAGTGTTTCTTGAAAAAGTGGTACCCAGCGAATAAATTTGGATAAGGGCGCCAATGCTCCTTATATGGCGGCATGGGTTCGTTAAGGGTTATTAGCATTTGCTGCCTTAAAATATATTGGGATATTGTAATATTAAATGTTTATGTTTCTTATATTTTCTTTTCAAGACTATGGGTACTTTTATAACTTTTTTGCTCTGTTTACGTTGTTTATATTTTATTTATAAAATGTATACATATATATATTTATATAGAGAAGGATTCAGCCATTATTGTTCTTGGCAAAATGTTATTATAAAAGTTTCACTATACGCGCTCAAAAAGTTTTTCGCCGAAGAATTTCCCCCCATACATATTCATTTCACCGCTCCCCCCTTTACGTCACTACCTGGAAATAAATTCTCGAAATACCTTAACTCCTCCTGAAGCTGCCTACATTACTTTTTATTCCGCCGCTGATACCTCCGAAAACTTGAAACTGATTATTCAAAATTAATTTGCATTTTGCTATTAGATTATCTTTCTGGTTTCAAAAGAAGCATTTTATTCGAACATTTTCTACAATAAAAAAAGAAAGTCTTATTAACTGTGATAATTATTTTATATACCCTGTTCTAAAAGTCTTTGTACTCGCGTATTAAATTGGTATGTTTTATTTTGAAATTTTAATCCTTAACAGATTATAACTATAGATGCACGATTTTATTTTTAAATTATATTCGTACCACTATAATTTAATAGTTTTTTTGTGATTTTTTAGCACATGTCTAACTACAAGAGAGCGCGTTTCTTGAAAAACTGTTGCCCAAACGAATAAATTTGAATCAGGGCGCCAACGCTTCTTAAATGGCGTTAATAGGGTTTGTAACATTGGATGTCCTAACGTGTATCGTTTCGTTTTAATATTAAATTTTTCTGCAACTTATTGTTTTCGAGGATACAACAAGTTCTATACAATTTTTGTGGTGTTTATGTTGTTGATATTATATTTATTGAATGTATACATACATACATACGTACATTTATTTACAGAAGGATTCCTCCTTAATAATATTGTGTTCGACAAAATGTTATTATAAAAGTTTCATTATACGCGCTCAAAAAGTTTTTCGCCGAAGAATTTACCCCCATACATATTCATCTCACCACTTCTCCCTTTACGTCATTAACTGAAAAGATATTCTCGAAATACCTTAACTCCTCATGAAGCTGCCTACATCACTTTTTATTCCGCTGCTGATACCTCCGAAAACTTGAAACTGATTATTCAAAATTAATTTTGCTGTTATATTTTATTTCAGATTTCAAAAGAAACATCTTATACAAATATTTACTACAATAAAAAAGTCTAATACTATTATAATTATTTAATATACTCTAATTCTAACAAGTTGGAAATTGCACGTGAAGCGTAGCAAATGAGGTGCTTTCGTACGATAACGTAGTTTTAAAATATTCAGATCTTGCTGATATAGTAGAACGTACTTTGGATACAGTATAGTGATCGAAATCTCTGTGTTCCTGTAAATATGCAGGGAGTAACTTTTATTATACTTCATTAACGTATATCTTATTCATAAAATGTGAAGTAGTTTAATATAATTAAAACACGCCCCAAACAATGTTTCCAAGTATAACATTATTTAGTGGAATACATTTGTGTGGCCCTGTAATTTATAAATAAATATTCTTTGCATCCCAGATTGTACAGAATGTATATTTTAGTACATACTTCATAGATTCATGTCAATTCTATTATGTTCAAATGAGTGTAACACCATTAAAATGCATTTGAAACTTTTTTCCCCATTGATCGTAATGTAACGGAATCCTTTTGATTGTCCCTGTAAATGATCTATCCATCCGATTTTCATAACATTTGAAATGACTCGACAAAATTATATAATAAATATACGCTTTAAATTTCAAACGATTAAAATGCATTTGAAACTTTTTTCCCCATTGACCGTAATGTAATGGAATCCTTTTGATTGTCCCTGTAATTGATCTATCCATCCGATTTTCATAAAATTTGAAGTGACTCGACAAAATTATGTAATAATTATGTATTTAAAATTTCAAACGATTCGGTTGGGTAGTTTTTGCGTTGTTATATGCGGACAGACGGACAGACGGACAGACGGACGGACTGAGCGACAACAATAGGTGCTACGTATTTACATAATTACGAACGCACCTAAAACGACTTAGTACTCGCGTATTAAATTGGCATGGTTTTATTTCGAAATTTGAATCCTCAAACGACTGTAATTTTAGATACATGATTTTATTTTTATATTATATTCGTACCACAATATTTTAATAGGTTTTTTTTTTTTTGTTAAAAAATGTTGCCAAGCCATTAAATTTGGTTAAGGGCTTCAACGGTACATGGCGGTTTTGATCCTTTTAAGGTTAATATTATTTGAAGCCCTAAAATATATTGTGTCGTTTAAATATTAAATGTTCGCATTTCTTATGTTTTCTTTTCAAAAGTATGTCGACTTCTATAAACTTTGTTTTTTTTTTTTGTTTGTATTGTTGATATTCTATTTATTAAATGTATACATACAGAAGGATTCATCCTTAGTAATATTGTGCTTGGCAAAATGTTATAAAAGTTTCACTATACACGCTCAAAAAATTTTTCGCCGAAGAATTCACTTCCCCTCCATACATATTCATTTCACCGCTTCTCCGTTTACTTACCTGAAATTAAATTCTCGAAATACTTTAACTCCTCCTGAAGCTGCGGACATCACTTTTTATTCCACCGCTGATAACTCCGAAACTCGAAACTGATTGTTCGAAATTAATTCGTATTTTGATATTAGATTAATGTTATTTTTTAATTTCAAAAGAAGCATTTTAATCAAGCATTTACTAGAATAAAGAAAGTTAAAGTCTAATTAACTATTATAATTATTTTATATAATCTAATTCTAAAAAAAGACTTATTACTCGTGTATTAAATTGGCATGGTTTTATTTCGAAATTTTAACTCTTAACGTACTGTAATTTTAAATACATGATTTTATTTTTTATTGTATTTTCACCACTATATTTAAATAGTAATTGTTTGTGTAAAATTTTCTAGCAGATGTTTTCGAATAACGAGTAAAATTTTTTCTTCACAAAGTATTGCCGGGCAAACAAATTTGGATAAGAACCCCTAACGCTCTTTATATTGTGTCATCGGTCACTTAAGTGTTAATAGCATTTGATGCCTTAAAATATACTCTATAGTTTAATATTAAATGTTCTTATTTCTTACATTTTCAAGATTGGGAGTACTGTAAACATTTCGCTCTGTTTGTGTTGTCTATATTTTATTTATTAAATGTATGCATACAAATATTTATATACCGAAGGATTCATCTTTAGGAATATTGTGCTTGACAAAATGTTATTATAAAAGTTTCCCTATACACGCTCAAAAAGTTTTTCGCCGAAGAATTCACCCCCCCCCCCCCCCCATATATATTCATTTCACCGCTTCTGTCTTACCTGAAAAGAAATTCTCGAAATACCTTAACTTCTCCTGAAGCTGTCTACATCAATTTTTATTTCATCGTTAATACCTCCGAAAACTCGAAACTGATTATTCGAAATTAATTTACTATTATATTATCTTTTCAATTAAAAAAAAAATTCTAATATATACTTCGATATAAAAAAAAAATTGTCTATTTAATTGCTATAATTATTTTATATCCTCTAATTCTAAAAAAAAAAAAAAAAAAAAAAAAAAAACTTAGTACTTGTGCATTAAATTGGCAAGGTTTTATTTCGGATTATTAACATTAACTGTAACTTTAGATGCATAATTTTATTTTTAAATTATATTCGCACCCCTATATTTTAGTAGTTTTTTATTATTTTTATGTAAAAAAAAACATAAGTGATAATGCTCCTTAAAAAAGTGTTGTCGAGTGAATAAATTTGGATAAAGGCGCCAATGCTTCTTATATAGCAGTATTGGTCCGTGAAGGGTTAATAACATTTGATGTCCTAAAATATATTGTGTCGTTTTAATATTAAATATTTATGTTTCTTATGTTTTCTTTTCGATACTAGTATGTCTACTTGTATAAACTTTTTTGTTCGATTTGTGTTGATATTTTATTTATTAAATGTATACAAATATTTATATACAGAAGGATTCATCTTTAATAATATTGTGCTTGGCAAAATGTTATTATAAAAGTTTCACTATACACGCTCAAAAAGTTTTCCGCCGAAGAATTCCCCCCCCCCCCCCCATATATATTCATTTCACCGCTTCTGTCTTACCTGAAAAGAAATTCTCGAAATACCTTAACTTCTCCTGAAGCTGTCTACATCAATTTTTATTTCATCGTTAATACCTCCGAAAACTCGAAACTGATTATTCGAAATTAATTTACTATTATATTATCTTTTCAATTAAAAAAAAAATTCTAATATATACTTCGATATAAAAAAAAAATTGTCTATTTAATTGCTATAATTATTTTATATCCTCTAATTCTAAAAAAAAAAAAAAAAAAAAAAAAAAAAAAAAAAAAAAAAAAAACTTAGTACTTGTGCATTAAATTGGCAAGGTTTTATTTCGGATTATTAACATTAACTGTAACTTTAGATGCATAATTTTATTTTTAAATTATATTCGCACCCCTATATTTTAGTAGTTTTTTATTATTTTTATGTAAAAAAAACATAAGTGATAATGCTCCTTAAAAAAGTGTTGTCGAGTGAATAAATTTGGATAAAGGCGCCAATGCTTCTTATATAGCAGTATTGGTCCGTGAAGGGTTAATAACATTTGATGTCCTAAAATATATTGTGTCGTTTTAATATTAAATATTTATGTTTCTTATGTTTTCTTTTCGATACTAGTATGTCTACTTGTATAAACTTTTTTGTTCGATTTGTGTTGATATTTTATTTATTAAATGTATACATACAAATATTTATATACAGAAGGATTCATCTTTAATAATATTGTGCTTGGCAAAATGTTATTATAAAAGTTTCACTATACACGCTCAAAAAGTTTTCCGCCGAAGAATTCCCCCCCCCCCCCCATATATATTCATTTCACCGCTTCTGTCTTACCTGAAAAGAAATTCTCGAAATACCTTAACTTCTCCTGAAGCTGTCTATATCAATTTTTATTTCATCGTTAATACCTCCGAAAACTCGAAACTGATTATTCGAAATTAATTTACTATTATATTATCTTTTCAATTAAAAAAAAAATTCTAATATATACTTCGATATAAAAAAAAAATTGTCTATTTAATTGCTATAATTATTTTATATCCTCTAATTCTAAAAAAAAAAAAAAAAAAAAAAACTTAGTACTTGTGCATTAAATTGGCAAGGTTTTATTTCGGATTATTAACATTAACTGTAACTTTAGATGCATAATTTTATTTTTAAATTATATTCGCACCCCTATATTTTAGTAGTTTTTTATTATTTTTATGTAAAAAAAACATAAGTGATAATGCTCCTTAAAAAAGTGTTGTCGAGTGAATAAATTTGGATAAAGGCGCCAATGCTTCTTATATAGCAGTATTGGTCCGTGAAGGGTTAATAACATTTGATGTCCTAAAATATATTGTGTCGTTTTAATATTAAATATTTATGTTTCTTATGTTTTCTTTTCGATACTAGTATGTCTACTTGTATAAACTTTTTTGTTCGATTTGTGTTGATATTTTATTTATTAAATGTATACATACAAATATTTATATACAGAAGGATTCATCTTTAATAATATTGTGCTTGGCAAAATGTTATTATAAAAGTTTCACTATACACGCTCAAAAAGTTTTCCGCCGAAGAATTCCCCCCCCCCCCATATATATTCATTTCACCGCTTCTGTCTTACCTGAAAAGAAATTCTCGAAATACCTTAACTTCTCCTGAAGCTGTCTACATCAATTTTTATTTCATCGTTAATACCTCCGAAAACTCGAAACTGATTATTCGAAATTAATTTACTATTATATTATCTTTTCAATTAAAAAAAAAAAAATTCTAATATATACTTCGATATAAAAAAAAATTGTCTATTTAATTGCTATAATTATTTTATATCCTCTAATTCTAAAAAAAAAAAAAAAAAAAAAAAAAAAAAAAACTTAGTACTTGTGCATTAAATTGGCAAGGTTTTATTTCGGATTATTAACATTAACTGTAACTTTAGATGCATAATTTTATTTTTAAATTATATTCGCACCCCTATATTTTAGTAGTTTTTTATTATTTTTATGTAAAAAAAACATAAGTGATAATGCTCCTTAAAAAAGTGTTGTCGAGTGAATAAATTTGGATAAAGGCGCCAATGCTTCTTATATAGCAGTATTGGTCCGTGAAGGGTTAATAACATTTGATGTCCTAAAATATATTGTGTCGTTTTAATATTAAATATTTATGTTTCTTATGTTTTCTTTTCGATACTAGTATGTCTACTTGTATAAACTTTTTTGTTCGATTTGTGTTGATATTTTATTTATTAAATGTATACATACAAATATTTATATACAGAAGGATTCATCTTTAATAATATTGTGCTTGGCAAAATGTTATTATAAAAGTTTCACTATACACGCTCAAAAAGTTTTCCGCCGAAGAATTCCCCCCCCCCCCCCCCATATATATTCATTTCACCGCTTCTGTCTTACCTGAAAAGAAATTCTCGAAATACCTTAACTTCTCCTGAAGCTGTCTACATCAATTTTTATTTCATCGTTAATACCTCCGAAAACTCGAAACTGATTATTCGAAATTAATTTACTATTATATTATCTTTTCAATTAAAAAAAAAAAATTCTAATATATACTTCGATATAAAAAAAAATTGTCTATTTAATTGCTATAATTATTTTATATCCTCTAATTCTAAAAAAAAAAAAAAAAAAAAAAAAAAAAACTTAGTACTTGTGCATTAAATTGGCAAGGTTTTATTTCGGATTATTAACATTAACTGTAACTTTAGATGCATAATTTTATTTTTAAATTATATTCGCACCCCTATATTTTAGTAGTTTTTTATTATTTTTATGTAAAAAAAACATAAGTGATAATGCTCCTTAAAAAAGTGTTGTCGAGTGAATAAATTTGGATAAAGGCGCCAATGCTTCTTATATAGCAGTATTGGTCCGTGAAGGGTTAATAACATTTGATGTCCTAAAATATATTGTGTCGTTTTAATATTAAATATTTATGTTTCTTATGTTTTCTTTTCGATACTAGTATGTCTACTTGTATAAACTTTTTTGTTCGATTTGTGTTGATATTTTATTTATTAAATGTATACATACAAATATTTATATACAGAAGGATTCATCTTTAATAATATTGTGCTTGGCAAAATGTTATTATAAAAGTTTCACAATACGCGCTCCAAAAGTTTTTCGCCGAAACCCCCCCTCCCCCCTATACATATTTATTTCATATTTATTTATACATTTTATTATTGTTTTTGTTTATTTTTTTTAAAAGTTCACGATGTCAAATTACAAGTTAGTGTTTCTTAAAGAAGTGTTACCGAGCAAATAAATTTGGATAAGGGCGCCAACATTCCTTATATGGCGGTATTGGTCCGTTAAGGGTTAATAACATTTGATTTCCAAAAATATATTGCGTCGTTTTAAAATTAAATGTTTATATTTCTAATTTTTTCTTTTCAAGACTATCACTACTTCTATAAGCATTTTTGTTCTGTTTGTGTTGTTGATATTTTATTTATGAAATGTATACATTCAAATATTTATATACAGAAGGATTCATCTTTAACAATATTGTGCTTGGCAAAATGTTATTATAAAAGTTTCACTATACACGCTCAAAAAGTTTTTCGCCGAAAATCCCCCCCCTCCCCCCATACATATTCATTTCACCGCTTCTCCCTTTATGTCATTACCTGAAAAGAAATTCTCGAAATACCTTAACTCCTCCTGAAGCTACCCTACATCACTTTTTATTCCGCCGCTGATACCTCCGAAAATTCGAAACTGATTGTATGGGAAAAAGGAGGTGCCGGAGGAGGCTAGTGAGAGGAAAAAGGGGGTTCTCAAAAATCAATCGTTTGCTCCCCGCTCTCTGCAGTAGCTCCTCTCGCCATCCTTTCAGCATCAGTTGTGGCCTGCGAGGCATGGAATGCGGTTCCTCGTCAGTGCCAGTCTTGTTAAAATTTGAGAAGAGAGAGGGGAAATAGTTCTTCATCTTCTTTCTGTTTCCGGAACGACGTGTTGAGCGGAGTTGAGCGGCAGAAAACTGTGCGAGAAGAGAGAAATTTTTAATATGATAGCTTGTTTATTTTTCGTCTGCTGAGAAAATTTTAAAGCCCGAAGGAGTTAGGTAAGTGTTAATATTTTCTTGTTTCAAGATGCATGGAGGTTATTATAATAGCAAAGAAATGAGGTGCTTTTCTTTAGTTTCTCTTTAATTATATTTTTCTTTATAAATATTAAAATATAATCTTTTTTTTAATAAAAATCATTTTTAACGTTTTAAAAATGTAAAGTAATATGAAATGATGATTTGCAACATAAAGTTACTATACAAAATATTTATTATCATGTATTAAAATTAATTAATAAAAAAATAGTGTGATGGTAATCTAACTTTTCTTTTCATAACACATTTCGAACATCTGATCTGAAAAGAAAAAAATTAGAACCAATATCTCATTGGCAATATGTTTTCTAATTTAAGAAAAAACGAGTTTTTTCCTTTAATTGTACTTTCTTTATAAATATAAAGATTTTATTTTTTTAAAGCCTTTTTAACAACTTAGGAATATAAAGAAGTTTGAAATCAATCTTTGAAACATGTTATTTTGAGGGACATTTATTGTTACTTATTAAAATTGGTTAATAAAAAATATTTACATTGTGCCGGTAATATGATTTTCTTTTCATATCACATATTCGAACATCTGATCTGAAAGAAAAGTTAAAACTAGTATCAGAATTTGCCTATATGTTTTTTAAGTAGAAAAAGATTTTTTTTTTTCGAATAAATATAAGTATGTATTTCCTTAAAAGCAATTTTAAAGACCTAAGAATGTAAAGAAGGGTGAAATTAATGTTTACGACACAATATTAGTATACGCGATGTTTATTATTATATAATAAAATTGACTAACAGAAAATATTAAAATTGTGACGTAATCCTACGTTTCTTTTCATATCACATGTTCAAACACCTGCTCTGATTAGAAAATATAAAACTATTATCACACTGGCAATATGCTTTCTAAGTGATAAAGGAGTTTCTTTTCTTTGAATTGTATTCTTCTTTATAAAAATGTAATCTTTTTTAAAGCATTTATAACTACTTAAGAATGTAAAAAAGTATGAAATAGTGCTTACGACATAAGGTTTATGTATGTGATATTTATTATTACATATTAAAATTGATTAATGAAATACATTATTATTGCGTTGGTAATCTAAATTTCTTTTTTGTATCACATATTCGAACATCTCATCTGAAAAGAAAATTTAAAATTAATATCATGATGGCAAAATGTTTTTAAAGTAAAAAATGAATTATTTTCCTTTAATTGCAGTTTTTCAATATTTTTTTTAAGTATTTTCAACGGCTTAAGAATGTAAAGAAGTGTGAAATTAAAGTGTACGACATAAACCGATATTTATTATATATACGTGATATTTATTACTATATATTAAAATTAATAATAAAAATTTTAATAGTTTGATAGTTATCTAACTTTTTATTGCATATCACATATTTTAACATCTGATCCGAAAATAAAAGTTAAAACTAACTTATACCACAATTACAATATCTTTTCTAAGTAAAAAAATAAAGTTTTTCTTTAATTGTATATATATTTTTTATAAATATAAAAATTTTATCTACTTTTAAAGCACTTTCAACGACTTAAAAATGTAAAGAAGGTCCAATTAATGTGTACGACAAAAGATTGATATACGTGATATTTATTATTATATATCAAAATTGAAAAAAAAATATTAATAGTGTGATATTTATCTAACTTTTCTTTATATATCACATATTTGAACATCTGATGCGAAAAGAAAAGTTAAAACTAACTTATATCACAATTAAAATATCTTTTCTAAAAAAAAAAAAAAAAATTGTTTTTCTTCAATTGCATATTTTTTTTTTATAAGTATAAATATGTTATCTTTTTTTAAAGCACTTTCAACGACTTAAGAACGTAAAGAAGTGTGAAGTTAATGCATACGACATCAGACTGATATACATGATACTTATTATTATATATTAAAATTGATAATAAAGAATATTAATATTGTGATGGTACTGTAACTTTTCTTTATATACCACATATTTGAATACCTGATCGGAAAAGAAATGTTAAAACTGATAACTTAATAGAAATATGTTTTCTAAGTAGGTAAAGATGTTTTTCTCTTTAATTGAATTTCTCTTTATAAAATAAAGATGTTATTAAAAAAAAATGATGATCTGAGAATGTTAAGAAATGTGAAATAAATTTGTGCAACATAAGATTATTAATTATATGTGATATTTATTATTATATCTTAAAAGGGATTAACCTCTTGAGGGGCGATGGTATATTTAAGAAACCAAATAATTTTAATTTTCAAATGCCTCAATGGTACCTATTTTTTTTAAAAGTAGTTTTCGGTTAAAAATAATGGAAAATACAGCTTTTTCTTAATCACAAATATATTTGTTTATAAACCCCGGGCCGTTTATTAAATTCAACATATTAGCAATGAAGGTGATTTGCCCCTGAAAAGGGTTAATAAAAATATTAATGTTGTGATGATATCCTAATGTTTCTTTTTGTTTCATATATATGAACTTCTGATCTGAAAATAAACACTAGAACTAATATCACAATGGCAATATGCTTTTGATATTAAAAAAAGAGGCTTTGTTTTCTTTCATTGTACATTTTTATCAATGTAAAGATGTTAATTTTTTAACCCTTTGAGCTCTGATGGTTCAATTTTCTACCACTTAATTTTAAGTCCGAATTGTCACAACGGCACCAGAAAATTCGACCAGTTTTATTTAGAAAAGGTTTTCCGTGTATATCTTTAATCGATTTTTTTTTCTTTGCAAAATACTGATGCCAATGTAACATTTGTAATTTTGAAGAAATTCACCCACCAGAGCTCAAAGGGTTAAAAACAACTCTAACGATCTAAAAATGTAATGAAGCGTGACATTAATGTTAACCCTTTGACCTCTGATGGTTCAATTTTCTACCACTTAATTTTAAGTCCGAATTGTCACAACGGCACCAGAAAATTCGGCCAGTTTTATTTAAAAAAGGTTTTCTCGTGTATATCTTTAATCGATTTTTTTTTTTTTTTTTTTTTTTTTTTTTTTTCAAAATACTGATGCCAATGTGACATTTGTAATTTTGAAGAAATTCACCCACCAGAGCTCAAAGGGTTAAAAACATCTTTAACGATCTAAAAATGTAATGAAGCGTGACATTAATGTTAACAATAGAAGACTATTATGTGATATTTCTTATTATACATTAATATGGATTTGTAAAAAATATTAACATTCTGATGGTAATCCAACTTTTCTTTTCATATCACATATTCGAACATCTGATCTGAAAAGAAAAGCTAAAACTAATATTACAATGGCAATATGTTTTCTAATGGAGCTTTTTCTTATTTGCAAATATATTTGTTCATAAATTCTGCTGCCATTTATTAAAGTCAATATCTTAGCAATGAAAAGATTTGCCCCTGAAAGGTATAATAAAAAATATTAATGTTGTGATGGTAATCTAATTTTATTTTCATCTTCTATATTCGAACATCTGATCTGAAAATACAAACTAGAACTAATATCACAGACATAAGATTACTATACTTGATATTTAATATTATTATGTATTAAATATATTAATAAAAATTATTAACATTCTGACAATAATCCAACTTGTCTTTTCATATCACTTATTCGAACATCTCACCTGAAAGGAAATGCTAAAACTAATATTTCGATGGTGATATGTTTTCTAAGTAATATAAACAAGACAGAAAAAAATCTAGCGTCAAGTATAGATTATGAAGCACTTTCCAATGTATTCAGAATAATGTAACAAAACCGCACAGTTAAAAAAAAATAATAAAATAAAATATTATATCTCATTTCACCATATGAAAAGGTATAACGCATGTTAAAACAGTATTTCAGCTGTTCCCATCAACAATTGGAAAATTATCTGAATTTTTTAGCAGCCCTGTATATGATATAGAAATTTGCATCTATTAACAACATGCAAAATTTAGTTCATATAAGAAATACACATATTTCAGATGAAAATTCCCCTTCAGAAATTTCCTCTAATAAGGAGAATGGTATGCGAATACTTTTGCGTAGCCTTGTGTTTAGGGTGTAAATTTTATGTACAAAGAGTAATACTCAAAATAAATAATTAAATAAAAATTTAAAAGGGCATACAGAATATTAAAACGTGCTCTCCAGTAATTATTACGCAAAACCCATTTCTTTTGTGTGTCCCTGTAAATAAATTAAAAATGGTATGAATGCTCTGTTTAAACGTGATCGTTGTGAAATTCAGTCATTTATATTAGTTTCGATGCATTTGAAATAGCATAATATCATTAAAATATTCTCCAAATGATTTTTCCCATATACTATAATGTAATCGAATTCTTTTGAGACTTTCGATTTCTTTTGAAATTAACCATTAATCGTGCATACGTCATATGCATTACTAAACATGCTTTGGTGACCCCAAATAAGCTTTATCAATTGCATGAAAATCCTAGTATATTTACGACTGTTAAAGCGTGGACAGACGGACAGACAAACCGAATGCATAAGCACTTTTCAACTTTGTTGGAAAGTGCTAAAAAGAGTTTTCTTACTTTAGTTTTTTTAAGACAAATATAAAGATGTTATTTTTCTTTAAAAACATTTGTATGAATGTAAGAATGTAAGAATGTAAAGAAGTATGAAATGAATGTTTACAACATAAAATTAGCATACGTGATATTTATTATTATACAGTCGACTATCGTTTATTCGAAATCGGATAAATCGAAACTTTGCTTAGTTCGAACTAAACATGAAATTCCAAAATTTTCAAGGGCAGAATAACGTTAAAAATTTTCACTTATTCGAACTCATTTTTTCTTGTCTTCGTTTAATTCGAACTAACAAGAATTCTGATTTTCAATTTTCCTTACTTTTCTACGGACTTTAGATCCTTGAAATTACTTTCTTTAATTTTTGTCAGAATGGTTCTGAAAATGGTATATACCCTCATAGCATGCATGTTCACAGTGACGTCACAATGACGTCACTGTGAGTCACTTTGGTCACATCACATCTGTGACGAAAATGCCACCACTCAGTGACGTCACAATGTGACTAAGATGTGACTTTCTAAAAAAATTTTCACAGTTCGTCACAAAGTTAATGTCAAAGTAGTCACAAATGACACACTTTTCACAAATTGGTCACATTGTGACGTCACAAAGTGGTCACAATGTGACGTCACAAAAAAGCTCTAAAACGGCCATAACGACTTCACATTTTAGTCACTGTGACTTCACATCGACAATCGATGGTCACAAAGTCACAATGTGACGTCACTGCGACGTCGTTGTGAAGTCACACTGTGACATTGGGACCATTGTTTGTCGATGTGGCGTCACGTGACGTCGATGTGAAGTCACAGTGACTAAAATGTGAAGTCGTTATGGCCGTTTTAGAGCTCGTTTGTGACGTCACATTGTGACCACTTTGTGAAGTCTCGGTGTGACAAACTTGTGAAAAATGTGTTATTTGTGACTATTTGACATTAGCATCGTGACGAAACTGTGACAAAAGCGACGTTGTGACAAAAGTGTTTTTAAAATAAATAACATGTTTTGAAGAATTTTTGTAATTTTTTAAAGATTTTTAAGAAAGTCACATCTCAGTCACAATGTTACGTCACTGAGTGATTGCATTTTGGTCACAGATGTGATGTGACCAGTGACTCACAGTGACGTCATTTTGACGTCACTGTGACCATGCATGCTATGAGGGTAATCCCATTCATTTGATACCCGCTTTTTTAATGCCCAGTCTCTCCATGACACCTCCAAACCTTCTTCCATTGTGCTTGTTCGTAATCCCTTAATTAGTTTATGTATTTATATCTTTTAGTTTAATATTAAGCGATATTCTAATGATAAATTTGAAAAATACCCAACATTAATTCCTTTGTAATAGTATCCCTTTAAACATGTTTCCCTCTCATACTTTCCAGAATTCGAACTCTGGATAATTCGAACATTTCTTGTGATCCCGACGAGTTCGAATTAACGAGAGCCGACTGTATATTAAAAGAGATTAAGAAAAAATATTAATACTGTGATTGAAATTCTAACTTTTCTTTTCACAGCATAGATTTAACATTTGAAGAGAAAAGAAAAACTAGAACTAATATCTCATGTTTCCTAAGCGAAAACTAAATGCACGTATTTCTCACTTAAAAGATGAAAATCAACAAGTGCAATATAATACAGAATGTATAAAATATGTATGAAATATGATTTATTTTTCAAGTTTAAAATTCTGAATATATTCAATAAAAAAAAGCATGTTTTATTTTAAAACTTAATGAAAGTATTGTTCATTAGGATGTATTTTAGAACTAAAAGCAAAAAAACTGGCGAAATTTAGAGAAATTTTAAAGCTTAAAATAATAACTACGAACAAGGTTGCTTAAATCTAGGCACCAGAGGATAGTCTCTCACCACTAAAATTTAAAAGTTTTCTTCGCTAAAAATTTAACCCCTTGCCCGTTCGTCTTGCCCGAACGGCCTTCGGGCAAGACGAATTTGCTTATTGCATCATTTAAAGCTTTTTGACACCACAATTATTGTTAAAGAAAATTTTCATATTATCGAAAGGCAGAAATGGTTAGACTAAATTTTACGAATATTTTATTTAAAAAATAGTGGTTTGAATCCGCTATTTTCAATTTATCGAAAGGAAAAGAATTAACCAGTTAAGGGGTTAATGACATTCTAGCAAGATCTTTTCACAAAATATTAAAAAAAAAAAAAAGGTGATAGATTGCCTGCCGGCGCCTAGATTTTTGCAGCCCTGATTACGAATTAATATTGTCTTGTTTCAAGTTGTATAAAAGTTGTTATATGCATGTAAAGAGGAATTTTTTATTGGCTTTAGATATCTATAAATTTATAGCGAATAATGTTATTTGAAAATGTGAATACTTATACTTTTCAGTATAATATTGTTTTATTGTTATATGTAGAAAATACAAAAATCCTTTTGAAGTTTTATAATTACATTGGTGCAAAAAATAAGATTTAAATAGCTAGTAAAGAGTAAAAAGAACCACGCATCTTAACACAAGAATGCCCAGAAATTTTACTCAAGTTTGATAATAATATTTCTCACCAGAATTTTTATTCAAAATTATTTAAATGATTTACTTAACGTAAATCTTCAGAATTTAAATTTAACTTATTTCAAGAAAACAAATTCTGGTTCGAATTGAAATTTAATCACATAATCGGAATCAAATCGACTTCTTCCGGGGTGTTCTAGCGTTAAAAGTTTGTATATTTAAAAATTGTCTGAAGAATAATACACTTGTATTAGAATATTAAAGTGAATTCAAAATAAAGTTAGTTTATGTAGCATAAGGAAAATATCTCCTTTTTATCAAATATATATGTAGTTTTAAGACGCGTTTCTATATTTTTTTAATCTCTTAATGCATTAAATTACGGTTTAAAAATTCAAATTCATTATTGAAATTACTTTTTTGAAAAAAAAAAATATGCATCTTATTTAATGACAAGCAAAATTATACCCGAATAAAACCAATTACACTATTTTATAAAACTGGTGGGAATCAAACAATTCTAAATAAAAGCCATGAAGCTTACAGCCCGTGAATGTCTCGGGCGCGATGATTAGGTAGTTAAAACGTATTTATGCATCTAATACTATGTTGAAATTTAAACTTTAAGTTATAATGATAATGACGTATCTAGTATAACGTAGTGCGATATTTTACTACTGTATGGCAATTTTTTTGTGATGTTACAAGAAAAATTTCAATTTACATTAAATTTACAGCAGTTTTTTCCAAAATAACGGAACTATGTATTTATTTCTCATTTATAGTATGAAAGTAAATGACTCGAGTACAGTAAAGATAATAAACAACTCTAATATAACGTAGTGTGATATTTTAGAGCTGTAGGAAGAATTTCTTGTGGTGTTTAAAGGAAAAATTTGAATTTACTTTAAAACAATAACAGGTTTTCAAAGTAAGGAAAATGTACATTTATTTATTCTTCAGAATATGAAAAGAAACGACTTTAAAATAATAAATCTAATAAACGACTCTAATATAATGTAATGCGATATTTTATGACTGTAAGGTGAACTACAGGTGGTGTTTAAAAGAAAAATTACAATTTACATTAATAATAATATGTTTTCAAAGTAAAATGTATGTATACAAGTTATATTACAAGTTTAAAATACAAGTTCCACCTTGGCTCTTTGAGCTAGCGCCACCTGTCTCACTCTTTGTAATCTCCTCCCTCTTTCTTTCTCTTTATCTCCACTCTGTCCCTTACGGACACGTGTTTGTTTAGCGGATGACGAGCTGTTATTGTTGTAGCTCGAAGCGCGTCCTGCTTAAATTTTCATTTTATGGTGATTTTACAAAGTTTTTTAGTTTATATATATATATATATATATATACATATGTATGTATGCATTTATTCCTTATTTAGCATACAAAAACAAACAATTGAAATTTATGTAAAGTAAATAAAAAAATTGTAATCGATAAAAATATATGAAGATTTAATCTAGTTTCCTCTAAGTCCAGGAGTTTTCTTTTGATATTTTCTTGGCTACATTTTTTTGAAGGATTATTAAGATATCATTTTCTTTTTATTATTATTGTTCATGTTGACCATATCATGGTTGAACGTTCATGTTATAGGATATAAAGGATATGAGTACTTTTGCTTTTCAAAATACATTTATTATCTGATGATGTAAAAGTTACTTGAAATTTAAATTTCAATATCTTTATATCATGTAAATTTTAAAAATTGTCCATTTCATTTAATGGTACATGTTTTAATATAGATCATTGCAAAAGTGTACTTATGTTAATTTCGTCTATAATAAACATTGCTTGCTTTTCCTTAAAAAAAAAAAAAAAAAAAAAAAAAAAGAATTAAAAAAAAATGTAAATAAATTACTAAAAAAGACACATATTGAAAAATAAATAATGCATCATCATTAGCTTCGATTTCTTAAACTAGGTAAGTTTTGTTGATTTTATTTTATAATAATCAAAACTAACCGAAAAAAATGCACATATCTCCAATATCCAGTATAAATATGATAATATGACGAAAGCATTTAGTTTTTTCGTTTAAAAAGAAAAAAAATATTTAAATTTATACTGAGTTTAAAGCAAACGTAAAAGATAATAATTTAAAGTAAATGAGCCCTTTCACGCCGTGTTTATTCGTGTAATAGCCCCGCACTACCGTTTTGATGCAGAAAAAATCGCCAAAATATATTCTTCCGATAAAAACTGCTGTCGCGACTTAACCTTCATTTGAAAAATAGAAAATTATCAGCTGTACCCTTCCCAGAGCTTGTACTCATAATGGATTCATCTGTTCTGTCACTCCCATTGACATAACCAGTGGTCATTGAATTCTTCACCGATTCAAAATAGTGATTTGCTCTATTATATGCGGACGGGCGGACGGAATGAACGACTGGTGACATAGCGACAATAGGTGCTATGTATTTACATAATTACGAACGCACCTTAAAATGGTACGCAATTTTAATAAACTGCAAATAATCTGGAAACATTTAGTAAGTTGCTAATTTTATTAAATTTTTTTTTAAATATCAATAATGTTTCAACACTAGAGTGTACAGTATTGTGCAGTAAATTTCCACTATAAAATAGTCATACCTAGATTTTCACTATAAAAAATTGGCAAAAAAAAAAGCGATTATTATGTTAGTAAACACGGTAACTTGATTTTTATGTTTCCATTTAAAAATCGATAAACTATACAAGCATCACATTTCATCATTCTATTTTACTATGAAATAGAAAATTGGCATTGCATAAATGTTTGAACGCATGAATTTTGCGAGAGAGTACGATGATTTGCATTCTGTGTAAAGAAGGCATGAACTAATTCCTTCTTTTTAGAATATGAAAATAAACTGTAACTATATACAAACTACAGAAAAAAAACCTAAGAAATTGAGCCACCAAATCTTATTTAGTTTATACATTTTGATTTCGCGAGTTTTTAAACATATAAGTTTCACTTATTTCATTTTATTATTTTACTATTATTTTATTTTATTTTTTACTTTCTTCTACCTTTAGAAGAAAAAAGTATCAGATTCGTGAAAATTTTTGAATTCCGGTTTTCGACGGATTTACACCTTTTAGGGGTCAGAGATTTCAACATTTCAACACTTCAACATTTTGTAAGAACATATTTTTACAAAATGTCTTTCTGTCAGCCAGTCTGTCTGTCTGTATGTGACTTAAATTTTGTGGGCACTCTATCTCAAGAACTAACGAACCAAATTTCACAAAACTTTAGATTAAGTTAGACCTTCATAGAAACTATATCTGATTAACCCATTCGTGCCCAGCATCTTTTCCATAAATTTTATTTGGTTGGCACCACTATTTTTAGAAGATTTAAGTTTAGTTCATTAATTACAAAAAAGCATCATTTAAATAAAATAGTTATTGTTTTTCTTTTTTACCGGTGTCAAAAACAGTGCTGAATGCACCTTTTGAAGCGTCCCTGAAAAGGGATGCTAGGCACTAATGGGTTAATTATTGGTGTATATCGCCCAGCAGGTAACGCTGCTATGCTAAGCCTTTTTCACGATTTTAACAATCGCTAAATCTCACGAACTAATGAACAGATTGATATAAAACTTTTGATTTAGTCAGTCCTTGATATGATATGGAACTGTTTATGTTTTGGTGCAAATCGCCCAATAGGCGAAGTTGCTATGCGGCATAATTCATGATTATCGCAATAGCTGTATCTCAGGACTAATGCACGGATTCTCACCAAACTACAAATTCAGTTAGCCCAGATATAAATTAATATATTTTTTAATTTTTAGAGTAAATGACTCAACTTGTGGCACTTCTATTTTTTTTTCGATTTCTGAAATAATTGTATCTCAAATACTAATACACGGAGTTACTCAAATATTAATACACTCAGTTAGTATTTATCTTGAATTGACGTTTTCAACATTTTGATGTAAATCGCTAAACAGATGCTATTATGTTGAATTTTGCACGATTTCCACTATAGCTTTAAATTAAGAACTAATGAACGGATTTTCACGAAAATTCAAATTCAGTAAGAACTTGAAATAAGTTGTTGCATATTAGACTTTGGTGTAAACTACTTAACCAGTGACGCTGCTATGTTTAATTTTTCTGGAAGTATTAACGAGTATGAGATGGAAGAAATTTTTGGGATTCCGAGTAATTTTTGCATGACTAAATTACCTTAACCCCTTGAAGGGCACCGGTATATGTTAAATACCACTTAATTTTAATTCCCAAATGCTACATTGACACAAAAATTTAAGAATCAACTTTTGTTTCATATGTTATACTCGAAGAAAAGCTTTTACTCTGTTTCATATAAAATTGTTTATAAAACCGGTGTCAATCAATCATTTTAACATTTTAGTAGCAGAAGTGCTTTGCCCCTCAAGGGGTTAAAAGTGTATGCATCCATTATCGAGCACAAATACTATGTGTGTCACGGAAGCATGAGTAATGAACTTTTAAAAATATGGTAATAATCTATTAAACTAGCAATGGCGAACCTTTTCACATCCGCATGCCTTTTTTTTTCCAAAAATATACTTTATGTGATCTTGATGTGCCAACAGCCAAAAAAGTTAATTAATCAAGATATCTTAATTTTTTAAAGTAAAAATCTGTGTTATATCGGGTATTATATTTTATAAAGTAAATTAAAAGTACTATTTCTGTTGTTCCATGTTATATAGTAAATATTTAATCAAATTCCAATTTATCATCGTCATTTTTGCTTATGAACTTTTTGAGCCAAAATTGAGCGAGATTGCTATTACTATTATAGCTTCTCTTTAATATGTATAAACAATGGCCACCAATTGAACTAATCGAATTCAGACAAACCTAGCTAGTCAAAATTTATACATTTCGTTCAATTTCAATATTATTTTATTCGAGATATTTTAACATCTTTTGATTTGAGAAATTAAATCTATGCTGTGCCGAAAATTATTGACCGCGTGCCACTTTCGGCACGCGAGCCATAGGTTCGCCAGTGTTTCCCCCAGGAGAAGGGCGCACAGGCCTTCGGGGAAACGTCCACCGGTAAATGTTAGCAGAAGGTTTTTTCTTATTTAAATTCTTAAAGATACAGAATTAATGCCAAAAATAAAGGGAACATTTCTTTTCAAAAATTTACTGGTGGAAGATCAAAAATTTACTGGTCGAAGGCCTGTGCGCCCTTGTCCTGGGGGAAACACTGGGTTCGCCTACCCTGTACTAAACACTGTGCAAAACACAATTTGAAATAATGTACACGTTACAAAATCTTGTTTAGGTTTCATGTTTGGATTTCAAAATTTTTAAACATTGTTGACGTTAAGTTTTGTTCATTTTATTTTACAACAATTACTACAGGGTGGCGAATGGTCAAGGAAAACAGTCACAGTCACGAAAACAGGAAATTACCAGTATTTCCTTATAGAAAATATTTCGAATCATATAAAGCAGGGCTATCCAACGCGGCAAAAAAAAAGTTACATAAAAGTTAAATTTTAAATTTTCTATCATTTTTACATACCGTAATTTCCGGCGTATAATCCGAGACTAGTGGATCAAAACAGCAATGCCTACCTGCGAAGACTGTCACCGCACATGCGCTATCCCAATTTCGTTTAGAACTTCAGATCGCAAACTTTTGGCGAGGAAGCTAAAAGATTCTGCATACATCGAAAAATCCGGAGCTAAAAAATACTTCATAAATCGAAAAATCGGGAGCTATAAAATTCTGCATACATCGAAAAATCCGGAGCTAAAAAATACTTCATAAATCGAAAAATCGGGAGCTATAAAATTCTGCATAAATCGAAAAATCCGGAGCTAAAGATGTTCAATAAATCGAAAAATCCGGAGCTAAAAATGTTATATAAATGGAAAAATCCGCTGCTAAAAATGTTGTGTAAATCTCCATAGGGAGACTTTGCAGTTTCAATCCGCCTGTTAATCCGCGGTTCAAGCAATCATTTTTTGACCCATAAAAATTTGTAAAATAAAATACTACGTTTTAAATCGCGGTAAATATTTGTCTTAAATTACTGAATAAATTTTCTGGGTCAAAAAAGAATTGTTTGATCCGCTGATTATACGCCGGGAATTACGGTAGCAATTATGAATTATAAAGATCTTATGTCTGTCACAATGAAACGTATGTTCAACATATAAGACATAGTGATATATAAGACTTTCGATCTAAGGGTATGTCAACCACAGGAGCAAATTACCATCTATATTTCCGAAGAGTAAATATTCACGATATTTATCACAGAGATTCTTAATTTAAATAAGGCAATGATTATTATATAGTCTATGCGATAATCAGACTCTGCAGATTACAAGCGTAAGGTAATGTATTGTTGCATGGTTTGGATAATGTGAATAAGGAAGCCCTTCACTGTTTGTAACTAGATGATGGGCGCCCTTGTTTATTTTAAGGTTGGACAGACCTGATATAAAGGAATTAAAGAAGACGAATTTCTCTATAACAAAATATTGCTATTTAACACCTTTTTGGGCTGTGTTTTTCCCTGACCACTCCCAATCCATTACTAGATTTTTTATCACTTTACTAACCATAAAAATGTGTCCATTCCAGTATCTGGTATAACTATGTCGATCATTAAGGAATCGGATGCATCCATCTCTTTTTAAAATATGAAAATAAATTATTGCAAAATGTACAAAGAAAAACACAAATGTTTTAAATGTTATTCAATATTGCTTTCATACTTAGTTTTTAAGATTTTTAAATGGTGTAACTGTAAGTTTTGTTCATATTATTTTACGACAGTTACTATTTTCTAAAACTTTACTTACCATAAAAATGTGCACATTCTAATATTGGGTATAAATATGATGATCTTTAATAAATCCGATGTATTGGTCTCTTTTTAAAATACAAAAATTAATTAATACAAAATATGCAAAGTATAAATACAATTGATATAAATGTTATAAAACATTGGTTTCTTACTTAAAAAAATTAAGCCTTTAATTTTTGTTTTGTTCATTTTATTTCACAATAATAACTCGTTTTGAGTATTTTTGCTTACCGTAAAACAGTACACATGCCAATAAATATAAATATAAATATCATAATCTTTGAAGAATCTATGCATTGATCCCTTTTAAAATATAAAATAAAAGTTTGGAAAATATACAAAATGTAAATCCAAATAATGTAAATGTTTACAAATCTGATTTGTTTTCCTATTTCTTTATGCCTATCTTTAAACCACGTAAATAAAATTTTCATTGATATTATTTTATAATAATCTCCGGTTACTTTTGTGATACATGGCAATTTTGAATATAAGTATTATTCTTTTTGACAGAGCGACGTATTTTCTCTTCCAATAAATATATGAACAAGTGAAAAGTACTTAGAGTGTACATCTAAATAATGTAAAATTATTTAATATTTTTTATATTGTTAGATTCCAAGATCGGTAACACATATTAATATAACTTTTAAGCATTCTATTTTACGATAAAATTTATCAAATATTTATCTTATAAAATTTTACACAAAAAATCTTACCATTTGAGAGTGTACGTGTTTGTACGTTCATTGTATATACATAAACACATGAATATCGCGAGTTGTAAATACAGGGTAGATCTGAAATTCAGGCATACTTTACGGGGTGATATAACGCAGCTATACGATTAAATTTCAACATAGAACCCATGATCAGAACGTAAGCGGTGAGAAGTTGAAAGGTAGTTTTGTACTGTCCCAGGACAATGGATTGGTCGAGGTGGTCCCATAGCTGCCAAGATCGCCGCATCTTTCATGTTTGGACCTTTTTCCTTTGAGGTCATATGAAAAGCATATACTGCGAGTGCCTCTTTGTAACCGATATGGATCTAGTCGTCAGGATTGAATGGGGTTATGAATTTAGAAGTGGAGCCATATAGTGCATTGTTTATCAGTTGCCAGTGAAATAACTGAGGAGATTGTCAGACGATGACGGCTGTTTCTTTTAATCGATCAACAATTTCTGATTACCGCCGGTGAAAACTTCCACCAGTAATCTTGAATACGAAATTTCGTCTTATTTTAGGACCTTATTGATGGGAAGTTTCTCTTAAAAATTGGGGAAAAAAATGCTATTTGTTTTTATTGGTGACAGTTTGTCTAGCCATTATAATCTTTTCACTGACACTCAGGGGAGGTTGTCTCAGTTATCACAATGGGGTGGAGCAACTACCGCCAGAGTAAAGCCCCACCGATAAAAATGAATATCAGCTTTTGCCGTTATTTTTGATTGAACTTTATCGCGCATTAATGAAGCGTTTAAATAGAGATAAATTTCTTACTTAAATTTATTGGTTTCCACCAATAAATTTAAGTAAGAAATTTATCTCTAAGTTTACCGCCGTCATATGAACCCATGCAAAAGCGGTTACATTAAAAGCTTCACTATTTTAAGGGTATGTCATCAATTACTCTTTTTTAATAGTTCATTGCAGATGTTGCCGTCGATATTCGGGAAATGCCTGGCGTTTTTGCAAATGTGCGTCAGTCCTTATCCTGCAGGCGGGAAGTGTACATTTCAGCTGGCGGAAGATCTTATGAGCAATTTCTTTAAACATGTACATTAATTCCATTGTTGTTAATAAAATATTTTCTGAAGTATCTCCTCGCATTATTGTGTTACTTCTATAACTGCAACAGTGCGAAACTACTTTTTAACTCCCATTCCGACCGCATATTCTATGACGAAATTTGTTTGTATAGCTGCAGTCTGTCTATCTATAAAGTCTCGCCCCCTTTTTCAGATGCAACTTGTATAATGAATTGTTCTGTTAATAAAGAAATCATAAATATTTTATCTGCTTAAATATAAAATAAACATTAACTCTTTGCGATACAGTGATCCTACTCCCCAAGCACACCTAATTTTAATTTCAAACTTGTAAACGGCATCAATAATATTTTAATAAAATTTTGCTTTTGCAATGATAGCTTAAATTCAGGAATTCTTAATTTCTAAAAAAGCCGTTTGTACATTTCGGTTTATGAACAAAATTTTGTCGTGTCGTAAAGGAGTTAAAATGTATACGATGTAGAAAAGATTTTAAAAAAAAGTATCACTAAATCTAATTTAATTTTTGTGCTTTTTTTTTTTTTTTTTTTTTTTTTGGGACAATCTTTCAGCCACGCAAATATAAGTTTGGTTAATTCTGTTTTACATTAGGTATTAGTTTTATGTAACTTCATTTGCTATAAAAATGTACTCATTCAAATATAAAGTACAAATATGATTATGTATAATAAGTAAATGTATTTTTCCTTTATAAAATAAGAAAAAAATTGAAGGAAAAATATACTAAGTCTAAATAAATGTAATTTAATTGTCACTGTTTCTAGTTTAGTTTTATGTTTCGGTTTAACACTAGAACGTCCAGCTAATGTCGTTTTGACGCCGGTCATGTGATAAAATATCGATTAGAACCAGATTTTGTTCGTAATGTTAGTTAAGTTGGGATTGGAGGAAACTGAGTTAAATAAATATGTGAAATTGTCTTAAATACAATTTTTGGTGTAAAAATATTTTTATTAAGGTTTGGCGAAATTTCCAGACGTTCTAATGTGAAATATCGGTATATCATGTAAGTATTAGCCTGTCCCAAAAAAAGTTTCATTTTTTTTTCTTTTTTCTTTTCTTATTTTTTATATAAAAAATAAACCATTGAAATTTTGATAGTGGCGATATTTTATTAAAGAATGTTTGTGCAAGTATGTTGAACAAATTTTCTCCTATATGTCATTAAAAGAGTTTATTTATTTATTTATTTGTGTTTGAGAGAAAGAAACAAATAGTAGTTGGACGGAGCAATGTCTGGAGAAAAAGAAGGAAAATATATTCAAGTATTTAAATTTTTATTTATTAAACATAATGTATTTGTTGTTTTAAATAAAAAAAAATATATACAGGGTGATCAGAAAGTCAGTATACATTTGATAAATTAATAATTCACTGAATATTGTAGGTAGAGACGTAAAAATTGACACACATGCTTGGAATGACATGGGGTTTTATTTAACAAAAAATAAATAAAAAGTTCAAAAAATGGCCGACAGATGGCGCTGCACAGCAAAACGTCAGTGACGCTGCCTGATAATCGTGTATAAAAGGCGCTGTAAATGAGACAGAGAATCAGATGCACCAGCAATCCAGCATGTTGACGCTACCAGAGAAGGCATTGTTAGTGAAGCTCTACTATGAGAAAGGGGAATCTGCTACTGCAGCTTTACGATCCTATCGCCATACGAAGGGTATTCGAACGGGTAAAGGTCCTATGACAATTGCAGCTGTGAAGAGAATGATGTCGAAGTTCGAAGCCACAGGTTGTTTAGACGATGGACCCCGTAGTGGCCGACCGACCACAAGTGCTAATGTTGCTCAGACTGTTCAGGACGAAATGGAGGTTGTAGCGGGTTCGTCTACGCATGGAGAAGTGAGTGCTCGTGATGTTGCACGTCGCACTGGCATTCCATACAGTACTGTTTGGGCAGCACTAAGGCGTACCCTCCGATACTATCCGTTCAAAATCCAGCGGCATCATGAACGATGAGACCTACCCGGCTATTTTGAGCAGCGAAGAGCATTTGCGGTGTGGGCGTTTCAAAAGATGGCGGAAGAAGACGATTGGTTGTCTAACGTGTTATGGACCGACGAAGCCCATTTCACACTCCGAGGGTCTGTCAACACCCACAACTGCAGAATTTAGGCTACCGAAAATCCCAGAACTTTCGTGCAAACTCCATTGCACGACGAGAAAGTCACTGTGTGGTGTGGATTTACCACATCTACCGTTATCGGGCCTTTTTTCTTCCAGGAAAGTCGTGATTCTGGTTTTGTAACTGTTTCCGTGACGGGTGAGAGGTACGCCGATATGTTACAAAATCACATCATCCCTAGCCTGGCTGATAAACATCTTCTGGAAACTACGATTTTTATGCAGGATGGCGCTCCACGCCATATTCATAGACATGTGAAAGATCTCTTGCACACGTCGTTTGGTGATGATCGCGTGCTGAGCCGCCATTTTCCTCATGCGTGGCCTCCCAGGTCCCCAGATATCACTCCGTGTGATTTTTGGCTCTGGGGTTACAAGAAGTCGCAAGTCTACCGCGATCGACCGACATCAATAGGAATGCTAAAAGACAACATCCTACGGCAATTTCGCAACATAACTTCAGATATGCTGTACAGTGCTGTGCACAACATTGTCCCTACAGCTATTGTTGAGGAATGACGGTGGACATGTTGAGCATTTGGTCTGAAGAACATCGTCTTTGCTTTGTCGTAATTTGTTATGCTAATTAATGATTTTCTTATCACATGAAACATCTGTCGGCCATTTTTTGAACTTTTTATTTATTTTTTGTTAAATAAAACCCCATGTCATTCCAAGCATGTGTGTCAATTTTTACCTCTCTACCTACATTATTCAGTGAATTATTAATTTATCAAATGTATACTGACTTTCTGATCACTCTGTATATGTGGGGATATTTCAAAGTTTCAATTACAGGTGCATATTTTTATATTCTATTTCCACCACTATTTTTACAAGACATATTGCGTAGTATATTTCGCTTGCGAATGTGCTCATAGTGTATGTAAAAGATTTTTGTTTATAAAAAGTGATGCGTGGTAGCAATAAAAAATATTCGCATGTAATTGAAATTTTGCGATACCGCCTCGAATTAGAAAAACAATTTTTGTCAAATAATGCACAAGAGGATATTAAACATATTGACCGTAAGATTAAGTGAATTATAAATTCGCGAAAAGTAAAAAGCTAAATGTGTCAATCTAAAACACGCAATGTCCAAATATAGTAATCAATGTTTTCACTTATTTCTTCCAAAAAATGTTTGATTTTCTTTTGGAATCTGTTCAGAATTTTTTTTTTAAATCCTTTAATCAATATTAGCATAACATCAGCCGCTTTCTTCATAAATTTAAATCTAAATAACCGCAAACAATAATAACATCAAAACATATTATCGTCAACATTTTTATTAAATACATCGAAAACGCCATGTTCCTTTATCGATATTCCATTATCGATTGATTGAGCACTTTTCCTTTAAACCAATGCTCTTATATAATTAATTTCTTTTTTAAAATTATTTCTTTACTTCTTTTTTAAAATGAAATCCGTTCCATTTTTAATACAAAGCGTTACAATCTGTAAACAATAAAAACTCAAAACATGCTAGAATCATATCTCTTCACACTAAGCTGGTTCTCCTCTTTGAAATCACAAGAGGAAAAAAAAAAATTAGAAATAGATAGTAATTTAAAGAAGAAAGCATGCTGAGAAAAAAATTCCACTTTTATACTAGAAGTGATAAAGTCAAAAATACCTCATACGATAAATCAGGTTGAATGAATAAAGTGTTTAGATTTTAAAAAATAGAAGAGCAGTATTTGTGGAGACAATAAAAATATGTAAATTTTATAGCCTGAGTAGCTGCATTTTATAAATAAAATACTCAAAATCAGTGACTATAAATAAATATGCAATTGAAAAAATTTTCCCGTTATCAACAGCTGAAACTAACACAAAACGAACATTTAACCCCTTGTGGGGTTAATAAGATTCTCTCTATAATCATAAATTCTCACCGGAAAAATCGAAAATTTTTATTTTAATATTAATAGAAGTGATAAAAACGTACAATTTTTGTAACATTGTACCGCCAAAGTTAAAAATATAAAATTTCGTTAAAAATTTCTGGTGACAATCTTGTTTCAATTAGGTGGGATAAAGTATGTGGGGACTGATGACCGCTGAAGGGGAAGGGAAAATAAAGTTGGGTTTATTCCTATTGGAAATTAATATAGATTTAAGATTCATTTCCTTGGACAGTACTGGACCGATTTTGATGAAATTTGGAATCCATATTTACTAAATTATGCTCAAGACTTTTGGCAGACATTTTGTTTCTTCGACTAAAATTTTTTATTTTAGAAAAACGGTAATTTTTCAGAAATAGTTTTTCAAAAACAAATTGCACTTTTTAAACATTGTCTACGAGCAAATATGAATGGCAAATTTCGTCTTATTTAAACTTTTTATGCATTTAAAATGTCTTTCAAAAGGTAGCGTAAAAATTTCTGATTGTTTTTACTGTTTGTCTATCAGTATTCCATTTGAGCACTTTTCCTTTCAATCAGTTCTCTTACAAAATTAATTCTTTTTTTCTTTTTTTTTCTTTACCACTTTATTAAAATGAAAATCATCCCATTTTTAATAGAAAGCGTTACAGTTTGCAAACAATAAAAACTCAAAACGTGCTAGAATCATATCGCTCTTCACACTAAACTGGTTTTCCGACTTTGAAATCAAAAGAGGAAAAAAGAGTTCTCAAGGAGATCGATTCTAATTTGTGTAAGAAGGAAGCATGTTGAGAAAAAAAAAATTCAGTTTTATACTAGAAGTGATAAAGTCAAAACTAACTCATACGATAAATCAGGTAGAATGAATGGACTGTTTAAATTAAAAAAAAAAAAAAAAGGGAGAAGAGAATTGTTTGTGGAGACAATAAAAAGATGCAAAGTTTAAAGCGTAAGTAATTACATTTTATAACTGAGGTACCAAAATCAGTGACTATAAATAAATAGGAAAATGAAAATTTGTTTCTGATATCAGCAGATGAAACTAACACAAAACCAACATTTAAGGGAAGAGAACTCGTTTCAATTATATGAAAAACATAAACGTTTAACTCCTTCAAGGGAGGTTGTTTATATTTGAGCCACCTAATTTTTATTCCTAAATGTCACATTGACACCAGAGAATTAAAATTAATATTTTCTCTTTATTAACCCATTCGTGCCCAGCATTTTTTGCGTAAATTTTATTTGGTTGGCACCACTATTTTTAGAAGATTTAAGTTTAGTTCATTAATCACGAAAATGCATCATTTAAATAAAATAATTATTGCTTTTCTTTTTTACTGGTGTCAAAAACAGTGCTGAATGCACCTTTTGAAGCGTCCCTAAAAAGGGACGCTAGGCACTAATGGGTTAATCCATTAATGCTCAAATAATTTTCGTCATTAAAAATGAAATTTTGGGCTTTCTACCACTTTTAAAAGACAAATAACATTCAACTTAATTTATTGAGGAATTTTTCACGTGAAAAATAGGGCTTATTTATCTTTCTATTTACTGCTGCGAAAAGTGTTTCATTGCCTGTTTTATAATCGTCCCTAAAAAAGGACGCTAAGCACTAATGGGTTAACCCCTTAACGGTCGCATTAAATTACGGTTTAAAAATTCAAATTCATTATTACCACTACTTAAACTATATATATATATTCATGTTATTTAATGGACAAGGAGAATGATACCAGACTAAAACCAATAACAAAAATCGAACAATTCTGAATAAAAGCCGTGCAACTTGCAGCCCGCAAATGTCTCGGCCGCGACGAATAAGTGGTTAAGTTCGTGGACAAAAGGTTTTTGTATGTTTTGAAGTAAATTTGTTTTTAAATTCTGGTGTCACTCATTCATTTCTGCATTTTACGAATAGAAATACCTTGCCTCTAAAAGGGTTAAGACGCATTTCCTCGGAAACTACCGGACTTTTTGATAAAATTTGGAATCTATAATTACTGAATTATCTTCGTGATTTATTACACATTTATTTTTCTTCGGCTAAAACTTTTTATCTTAGAACAACGCAATTTTTCATTTTTGAGAAATATTTTTTCTAAAACTTATTAATTTTTTTTAAAAAACTGAATGCGAGTAAATTTGAATAGAAACTTTCGTCTTATTTAAGTACCTCATGCATAACAAAATGTCTTTCACAATCATCGTAAAAATTTCTTTTGTTTTTACTGTTTATGTACCAATGTTCCATTTGAGCACTTTTCCTTTCAATCAATGTTCTAACATAATTAATTCCTTTTTAATTTTTTTTTTATCTTTTTATTGAAAACAAATTCATTCCATTTTTAACAAAGAGAGTTATAATATGGGTCATTCCACATGAATTCAACCAATGGGTGTTGCATCATAGTCACAGATTTTTTTTTTAATTTTATCATAGATAGACATAGTAGTGAAACCCTCAAATCTGAAATTTAAAAGTAATTTTCACAATATTGGCCGAGATATGGCCATTTGAAAACTGGCCATTTTTACGAAATGGCGGCCATCTTGGAATTGTATCACTGTCTAAATATGGCCATAACTTGACAACTAATGGCTCAAATTTTATATATCTGGTACCAATTTGAAGCTATTTGTACAAAGAATGAATATTTCACATCAAAACAATAATAAATTTTCATTTTTTTACTTTTTATTATGTGCAAAGTGAAAATTTCACCGCAAAAAAGGGCAGATTGTAATGGCTCATAAAAAAAATGAATCATCATGAATTTTTCTGAAACTTGGTAAAAACGTTGCTCCATCTGTGTGCTTTAAATAAAAAAAAATTGGAAAGGTAAAATTTGTTGTTTTAAAATAAATGGTTTTTTACAGATAAGGTGTCATTAACCAAATAATGATATTTTTAGAATCTGTAAGCATTCCTGATTCAAAAAATAATGGTTAAAATAAAATTTTCTAACATCTAAATTAATGTAAAAGTATAATCAAAACCTCATTTGTACTAATTTTGTAGAAATCTGCCCCAGCCCCCCTCCCCCCCCCCCAAAAAAAAAAAAATTAGACAATTCAAAAAATTTTACACTGAAAAAGATAAGAAAATAATTAAGGAATATAATGTATAATTATAAAATACCTATAAATGCAGTGCATATATATATGATAATTTACTTCACATATAGGGGCGAGTGGGGTGGAATGGGACAGTAGGTTTTTCTCTTTAAGTATCATTCTAAATATTTCATCAATCACACATTAGGTGAAGTAATGGTACCCCAATCTTCAGTTGAAAAAAGTAGCTGATTTACATAAGCTTGCAATTATATAAAGAAAAAGATTATTTCAAAAATGAAAAGTAAATTTAGTTCATATACTTTTTACGCTTTCTGTATAATGATTTGATTATGCATAGATGTAACAGTTTCTCTATATATGGAACATTATACTGTAAAATTAGAGAGGTAAAGTTTGTTGTTTTAAAAATGGTTTTCTACATATAAGATGTCATTGACCCAAATAATGATTATTTTAAAATCTGTAAGTATTCTTAATTTAAGAAATATTGGTTAAAATGAAATTTTCTAGCATCTAAATTAAAGTATTGTGTTTATATTATATAATTCAATAAAGAAATATCAATTTGCAGTTATTTACACTAAATATTTATTTTTACAGTACTTTTTATTTCATTTCATTCAAAATATGATAATATAATTCTCAAAACATATTTACATAAATATTTTAAATACCTTACTATGGAATGCATGAAAAAAAAAGGCACATAATATTTTCTCCAGAAATGTTGGAGAAATACTAGCTGTAAATTACAGAGTTAAATTATTCAATTGTGTAACTTAAATACAATAAATATATATAAATGAGTTAATTGAGTTGACATTTGTTATTTTTTGTTCACACTGAATTAAAATTTATATGAACAAAAATCTAGATATGATGAGACAAAAAAATAAATAACAATAATATAATACAAATCCAGGGCAAAACATTGAATATGATGAGAAATAAGCCAAAGTTTAAAATTACACATGGAACAAATCTAGACAAAATAAGAAGAAAATATTTACTTACATGCATATAACTTTATAATATAGCAATTTTTTCTTCAGATTTAAGCTAAAATGGATTTAATTAGTTTTAAAGTTTAAAAATAATGCTTGAATTGTTCGAGTTTCCTCTGGTGGAACAGTATATGTTCTTCCTGTAGCAGTTAAAGGAATAGACACTTCTTTTATTATTTGTTCATACGGAATCCAACAAACATCTGAGGATTTTGGCCATGAATATGAAGAATTGGGGCCATTAGGATGCATGAACATAATTTTATAGTCGTTCAGTTCTTCACAGTAATCTAAAATTTTCCCAATCCACCAATTTATCCCATATACACATGCAACATATTGTTCACTTTTAAATGTCAATGGTCTGACAATTTCACTGATTCCCAAAGTAGCAATAAATTTTGTTGATGAACTGTCTGACACCCTGGAAACCAATATTTGGCAATCATTGATTGGTACAAAGCAGTGATTCAGTCTTGTTCCTATGATTGTATCTGCTTTTGCATACCTACCTGCTAATTGACTGTTTGCGGTTTCAATTTCAGATTTTGTTACAAAAAAACTTTCAATTCCTTTAACAGATTCTTTTGCAAAATTATAGAGATCAAATGCATTTAATATACCATCTTTAAATGGTCGCTGAAGACTTGCTTTGGTAGCCAAGCGCTTTATAGTGCCACCTATACCATCACAAGCTCCTTTTCCATGGCATGAGGCAAAAAAATGCCATTCAGCTTTCACTCCATGGTCTTTTTCATGATGACAGAGATTAGTAAAATTTTTATAATTTTTGTATTGAGCCGATGATCCGTCACTAAAATATTGTATGTATTTAATCTCTGGAAATTTTTTAATCAAATACTTAACAACTACTTTTTGGAAAGACCAAAATGTTGTAGTGTCATGAACCAAATGATCACTTATTACACACATAGGAATAGATTTTACAATATCAGTGTTATTGTCCTTTATATAGGCTAGAAAGGGATGAACTGTAACCTGTTCTTTTTTCCAGTGAATATTTTGGATAGCATCTTGCACAATACAAGTATAGTTCTCAGAAAAATCTGCTGAAATAACAGCATTACCTTTTTTCAAATTCTCCTTTACTTTCTTGAAATATAAACTTTGAGATTTTGCAAAAAAATGGCGTGTACATAAATCATGGAGTTTTGTAATTAAATCCTCAACAAATTCATCAACTGATGCAATAGAACATGATGCAATATTACATCAGCTTATAGAAACATAATGAAATTTTTACATCATGTTTTGAATTCAAAATTTAAAATTTTGAATTCATGTTTTGATTCTTGAAATAATCTTTTTCTTTATATAATTGCAAGCTTGTGTAAATTAGCTACTTTTTTCAACTGAAGATTGGGGTACCATTACTTCATCTAATATGTGATTGATGAAATATTTAGAATGATACATAAAGAGAAAAACCTACTGTCCCATTCTATCCCACTTGCCCCTATATGTGAAGTAAATCACCATATGTATGCATTGCATTTATAGGTATTTTATAATTATACATTATATTCCTTAATTATTATCTTATCTTTTTCAGTGTAAAATTTTTTGAATTGTCTAATTTTTTTTTTTTTTGGGTGGGGGGGAGGGGGGCTGGAGGCAGATTTCTACAAAATTAGTACAAATGAGGTTTTGATTATACTTTTACATTAATTTAGATGTTAGAAAATTTTATTTTAACCATTATTTTTTGAATCAGGAATGCTCACAGATTCTAAAAATATCATTATTTGGTTAATGACACCTTATCTGTAAAAAACCATTTATTTTAAAACAACAAATTTTACCTTTCCAATTTTTTTTTTATTTAAAGCACACAGATGGAGCAACGTTTTTACCAAGTTTCAGAAAAATTCATGATGATTCATTTTTTTTATGAGCCATTACAATCTGCCCTTTTTTGGGGTGAAATTTTCACTTTGCACATAATAAAAAATAAAAAAATGAAAATTTATTATTGTTTTGATGTGAAATATTCATTCTTTGTACAAATAGCTTCAAATTGGTACCAGATATATAAACTTTGAGCCATTAGTTGTCAAGTTATGGCCATATTTAGACAGTGATACAATTCCAAGATGGCCGCCATTTTGTGAAAATGGCCAGTTTTCAAATGGCCATATCTCGGCCAATATTGTGAAAATTACTTTTAAATTTCAGATTTGAGGGTTTCAGTACTATGTCTGTCTATGATAAAAATTAAAAAAAAATCTGTGACTATGATGCAACAAGTTTTCCTTAAATTGGTTGATTTCACGTGGAATGACCCATATGTAAACAATAAAAACTCAAAACGGGCTGGAATCATATCGCTCTTCACACTAAGTTGGTTTTACTCTTTGAAATACAAAGTGGAAAAAAGTGTTCTGAAGTAGATCGATTGTAATTTATGTTTAAAGAAGAAAGCAGGCCGAGAAAAAAAAATCCATTTTTATACTAGAAGTGATAAAGTAAAAAATAACTCATTCGATAAATCAGGTACATTGAATAAAGTGTTTAGATTTTTTTAAATGGAAGAGCATTATTTGTGGAGACAATAAAAAGATACGGAATTTAAAATGTAAGTAATTGCATTTTATAATTGAGGCACCAAAATCAGTGACTGTAAATAAATATGTAAATAATATTTTTTTTTCTGATAGCAGCAGTTCAAACTAACACAAAACAAATATTTAAGGGAAGAGAACTAGATTCAATCTTAGGGGAAATATGAGAGCTTTAAGATTCATTCCCTCGGAAACTACCAGATCGATTTTGATGAAATTTGGAATCTATACTTACTGAATTATGTTCAAGACTTATGACAGGCATTTTTTTCTTCGACTAAAACTTTTATTTCAGAACAACGGCAATTTTCAGAAATGTTTTTTCTAAAACTAATTACTTTTTAAAAAAACTGTCTACGAGAAAACTTGTATAGGAAATTTCGCCCCTTTTAAGAGCCTTATGCATTCAAACTTACTTTCCCAAGTATAGTAAAAAATTTTATTTGTTTTTATTGTTTGCTAATATTCCATGTTCAGCACTTTTCCTCATAATCAATGTTCTTATATAATTAATTATTTTTTAAATTATTTCTTTACTTCCTTATTAAAATCAAATTCATCCTATTTTTAATAGAAAGCGTTACAATCTGTAAACAATAAAAACACAAAACGTGCTAAAATCATATCGCTCTTCGCACTAAGCGGGTTTTCCTCTTTGAAATAAAAATAGGAAAAAATGTGTTCAATGAGATCGATTGTAATTTATGTTTAAAGAAGAATTCTTGCCGAGAAAAAAAATTCCATTTTTATACTAGAAGTGATAAAGTCAAAAATAACTCATTCGATAAATCAGATTGAGTGAATGGAGTGCTTATATTTTTAAAAAGAGAAGAGCATTGTTTGCGGAAACAATAAAAAAATGCGGAGTTTAAAGCGTAAGTAATTGCAATTTATAATTGAGGTACCAAAATCAGTGACTATAAATAAAGATGTAAATGAAATTTTTTTTAAATATCTGTAGAAGAAAATAACACAACACGAATATTTAATAATATACATATAATAATAATACATATTTATGCAAATTAATAAATTTAATAATACATATATATACAAATTAACCCTATTGAAATATTTAAATGAAAAGTAGGTTTATAAAGATGCTAAAATACTTTTAAAAATACTGAACATAGTAATCATTACAATCTGTGAATTTCAAAGAGTTATTTTTCGATATACGATTTTATAGTGTTTTTTTTTCAGTATCACTTTTAATGTATGTGCAGTATACTTCCAATTTTATATCCATGCATGGCTGTATTGCATGATTTGTTTTCCTTTTTCTTTTACATTGTGTATAAATTTATATATAGCATTTTGTAATTATACCCAGGATTCATGCGGTTAAGAAATTTTTCAAAGATAATTACCAGAACTTTTCTTATGAGAGAAAGAAATCAAAATAAGAAGCTCGAAACTTCGCCTTCATTAAGAAGAAATTTTTTATAAGAAAATGCTGGTAAAAAGCTGGTATTTTCTGATCTACAAAATTACAGGAGGCGTACGAACGCTGCTTACCGTTCAGTTCTCGGCAATATAACTCAGATTTGATAGCTTCCTGCAATGTTTGTTCCAGTTAAAGCATAGTATCCAAACAGATTTGCAACAATGAAAAAAAAATGTTGTGAAACACTGCTCTACATACATTGTCAGTAATAATCGAAACATTGCGGGTTCGTGGTCAACCGTTAGCTAAAATCCGTCATGTACGCTAATGGCACCTGGTGTATGTAAAATCCGTCGTAAGTGCAAACTTCTCCATGTTGCCTATGAATTGTATCTCTGGAGGTGTCTAGTCAGGTCTCAAGGGAAAGTCTCGTTACCTGATCAAGGTTCTAAATTACGGGACCAACTCGCGTACGGAGGTATGCATGCAGCGGAAATTTAAATAAGTAAAAGCACTTTACGTAACCGATCAATATATAATCGAAACAAAGTTAAACACAGATGGCATTATCACGGCATAAGTGCTTCTCAATCAGATCTCCGCTACACGGCGATCAGGCGATTTCTCCCCGTTTCCAGACACTCAAACCGCCGTAAAACTGGGTTATTGCCCGGTAGATAGGGGCCTGACAAGTGGTTAGAAAGAAAGACAGGGTCCAAACAATAGCTTTTTAGCAGTATTACAGGATTTTGCATGGAGTATGTGCTTTTTCAGAGTTGCCACAGACGACTATTTTTGTATTATGTTTGCACCATAATTTTTATAGTATTAATTTCAAAATTGATTTGCTTGTAAAAGTTTACTAAGTGTTAAGCATTTCTGTTTTTTAAAAGCAGTGCCAGTTACAATTAAATAATAGTCGCCTATGGCAGCCCTGTTTTTTAACCTTTTCCACTCCGTTGTCTCCGCTGCGGAGACATTATTTTTCCTTCCAAAATTTGTTTTTGGCACCAGTAATGAAGAAAAATAAATTTTTCCTTATTTAATCAGAGAATTTTTGAAATTGTCTACCTCTAGGAAAGCTCTTTTAAAAAAAAGTGGTGCTAATCGAATAAAAATTGTTTAAGATGCACCGGAGTCCAAAGGGTTAAATTCGTGAATAGTTTAAGGTAGCGACATTTGTTTAACACTAGAACCGCGGGAAAATTCATTCAAGTTTTATAAAAGTATTTCTCACCGGAATTTTCGTTTAAAACCGTTTAAATTATACATTGAAATTATTTTTGCCCACCTTATGTTTAGCTAATTTTATAAAAAAAATTCTGGTTCGAATCAACATCTCTACATATGATAGGGTCAAAATGACCCGTCGCCGCGGTTCTAGTGTTAAAGTTACCCTAACTGACCCCATATGATTTTTAGATTTTTAATCTATCAAGAATGAGTGAAAAGCTGGTTGCAAATATCCATCTTTACATAAATAAACAAGCTAAATAACGGAGTGTAACAAAAAAAGTGGGCAAAACACTGGGGTGGTCGCATAACAGTTAGTCATTTTAATTGTAAATAATGAGATAATACAACACTTCATTTACCAGTCTGAAACATTAAATTTACTTCCAAAATACTATGATAATTAGTCTTTAAGAAGAGTAATAGTTTAGATTTTTTGAAGCTTCAATTGTACAGCTATTTTATCTAATTCCCTGAAAAACTACACTTTACATGTTATGCCAGCCTTTTGCAATAACATCAATGTGTTTTTAAATTTTGAAGAGCATCTTCATGAAATGTGCTATCATAGATCGCCAGATTCGTTTTTATCAAAATAAATACTCCAAATAACCCTATATGATTTTTAGAATTTTAACATTTCAGGAATTAACTGAAAAGCTGCTTACAAATATCCATTTTTACATATATAAGCAAATTAAATAATAGAGTGTAATAAAAAATGTGAGCAAAGTACTGGGTAATAAATTAACAGCTAGGCAAATATTTATTTGTGGTTGGCACTCGATCGGCGCCGAGAATTCTCTTTGTAAGTACTGTCTATTCCGCTTAATCAAAATTGTAGCATTCAAAATGCAATTTTCTTTTATTCGTAAATAATAGGATAATACAACACATCGTTTACTTCTTTGAAACATCAAATCTCTTTACAAAGTGCTATGCTAATTAGCCTTTAAGAAGAGTTTTTGTTTTTTTAAGTTTTAAGTTTTAAGTTGTTTAAGTTTTGTTTTTTTTAAACTTCAATTGTACAACTATTTTATCTAATTCACTGAAAAGCTACACTTTACATGTTATGTCAGCATTTTGCAATAACATCAATGTATTTTTAAAATTTGAAGAGCATCTTCATGAAATGTGTTATCATAGATCTTCAGATTCGTTATTATCAAAATTTTTATTAAAATTCTTTTGAAAAGTTAATCCATTAAAATTAGTTTTGAAGTCTCTTAATGACAAAATTCATTCGACTTTTATCGTATAAAATATTTTCAAAATGCTTTATAAAGAAGAAATTTAAATCATTTCTTTCTGTTATTATAGCAAGGCACCGAATTAACATGAAAGTGTGTATAATCGAAAACTGTATATAAAAGATAGACGAGTACAAGAGATGTTTTTCTTCTTCATTATCTTTGTTCAGGTTTTTTTTCTTTTTCGATTAGCATAGCCTATTTTAACTGTTTCCCTGATTTGCTTGACCGTCATACGGGCAATGTGATTTTGCAGATCATGATTTCCCGTATTATGTACTGGCATCCCCATATTCGAATCATAATTTATTATTATCACCAGTTATCTTTTATTGTAAATTTTGCGCTATTTAATCCTAGCATTTACAAGATTCATTTATGCAAAGATTTTTGTTTTGAAAAACCAGTGATAAAAGATTAAAAATTCTGTGGAAGACATAACAATAATAGGCATTATTTGGAAAATATTGATAGTTAACCCTCTGAGCGTTTTGCAAATGGGTAGAATTCTAATGTTGGTTTCTCTGAATTATATTTTGAATGCTCAGAAATATGACTTTTTCAACATCATAAAATAAAACTTAATCACAAATATAAATGTAATCCTTGTGAGTAATAATAATTCGAAAATGCATTGAAAATTCATTAAATCTATAGAATTACAGTCGAGTCTCTATATAACGAAATCCACAGTTCCAGTAAAAAATTCGTTATATAGAGAAATTCGATGTATAGAGAATGATGTTAAAAATCGTATTTAATGTGTGAAATTTGAACAAATATTATTTTTGATCTTTTGAATTAAGAATTTGAAATGTTTAAAAGTAAATATTAACCTAACATTTTATTTCTTAATTATTTAAGCTGCTTCAAAAAAGAGAATAGACATTTATTTGAAAGCTTAATGAAAATTAAATAAAAAAGACTTGCATTAATTTCAGACGAAGAAATCTGTAATTTTTTGTTGTTTTGATTTTTAAATTGTTACGCTCTCAAAAAAAAAAAAAAAAAAAAAAAAAAAAAAAAAAAAAAAAAAAAACTAGTCGTTGGAGGCCACCGTTATACTTACCCATCATTTATATGCATATGAAAATAAAATATGTGAAAACTATTTATACAATGTATTTCAATTCCAAAACTAAATTTAAATGTTGTTAATACACATAGTAATACTCTATTAATGAATTGCTGATGCACCAATTTCAACAAATTATATAAAACGCCAAACTACTCAAGAAGTACCAAACTACGTAAAAGAAACATCCTTATAACTCCAAAAATAATAATCATATTAACTAACAGTTTGCTGCATCGGATTAAGCGTCTCATTTTCAATTAAAATATACCTCTGAATTGAAATTTGAATGAAATACAGGATCTTGAAAAATCGAAGAATGTGGAAAAAAGGATTACAAATATCCCGACAACTAATAATCCGATCGACTTCGTTCTTTATGCAAAATTTGTGTTTTTTTATTGCCTTTTACATGCATTCCTTAAAATAAAAAAAAATTCGAAAACTTTTATATACCTTTCATCAGAACGAATTTTTCGAGAATCCGGAAAAAATAATTCCGGATAATCGAGGTTGCTGATATTCAATAGGCTTCGTCCCATTCTTACATACTAAGTACATACAAAATTTCAAGTCTCTATCTCAATTTGTTAGTGAGATAGAGCGTTTACAGACAGACAGACAGACAGACTGACGTCTGTCTGTCTGTAAACGCGGACGGCAATTTTCTTTTCTAAAAATATGTTTTTCGAAATCTCCAGTGTCTAAAACGTGTAAATCCGTCAAAATTTTTTTTTCGATTTTCAAAACGATTGCAAGACTTACTCTATACTACGTATGATGAGTAAGTAAAAAAAAAAAAAAGAAAAAAAAAAGAAAAAAAAAGAAAAAAAAAAGAAAAAAAATGCTCAAATTTTAGCAAGGAATGAAAAATTATAGTTAACATTTTCCTCCATTTGAAGGCCTCTCTTATGTGCCTCTCATTGATTCCTCTCTTACGTGTGTATCAATCAGGGATGAGATTTCCGCTTTTTTGAACACCAGTAAAACTTTAGAGAAAATGCTATATTATTTAATCGGAACATTTTTGCGATTTAACAGATCAACATTTTCTCTAAGATTATACTGGTGTGCAAAAAAGCGGAAATCTCATCCCTAGTATCAATCCAATTGATTCTGTTTTGAGAAGGATATGGAAAGGTGTGTGGGAGGTAGGGTGAATTCGTTGGACTTAAAGAACAACGAGAGAAGTAATATAAAAATCAACACTAACGATAAATCAAAAATAAGTGATGGAAAATTGATTCCATATGATTTTGAAGCTTTTTAAAATTGAATAAATTAAGACCAATTTATGAAAAAATTCGTTATATGGAGATAGATATTTCGCTATATAAAGAGTGTTTTTAATGTAATCATGCGAAAAGGGGACCGTTCCTACTAAAAATTCGTTATATAGAGAAATTCGATGTATGGAGTTTCATTATAGAGAGACTCGACTGTATATTGTTTTAAATATTGCTTATATTGCAGTGAAACCTAGAGCTTAGTGAACGGAATATTACGTTCCAAATACTTAAAGGGTTGCGGCTAAATAAATAAAAACACTGACTTTTGTTTTATAAATTATAACTATTTTCTTTTTTCTATTTATAACCAACTTTTGCCGATATTTCTATTGTAGAAATGTCCTTAAGTACCAATGTTTTTGAAAGAAGGAATATTCGTTTTCAAAATTCATATCGTTCATGGATAGCGATTATGATTCATCGGGATATGTGTGAGTGATCTCTATTTATTAAAGAATAAGAAATCACGAACAGTGTTACCAGTGGGCTTGCTTTTTTAAAATTCAGATTTGGCACCACTTTTTTGAAACGGTAAATTACCTTTTCTTTTTCCCTTAATTATCGTGTTATTGAATGAGGCATATTTTATCATTTGTAAAAAGTGGTGCCAATCAAGAGACTGAATTTAAAAAAAGCCCATCTGGCAACACTGATCATGAGTATAAAATGTTAATACAACAGATAAAGAGAAAACGGTTCACAACCGAAAAATATCATCATCGGCATATTTACATGGAACTGTTTAAGAAAGAGGAACTTAGATATGCTTAAAATAGTGAAGCTTCAACTGTAACCGCTTTCGCAGAGGGTTCGTTACCACGGCAGCAAATTCCCACCAGTGACTTTATGCCAGTGTTGCCAGATTGGGGATTTCGTCCCCATTTTGGGGATTTTTGAACCTCCAGGGGAATTTTTCGGGGACAAGTAAATCTTGGGGACATGTTTGGGGACAATGAACATTTTTGGGGAAAAACTTGGGGAATTGTTGTCACAATTTCAGCTTTTAATTTCAGACATTTGCCAATACTGGACCTGTCTCAAATTCGATTTTGTTTTGGAAAACGGAAATAAAATACATAAATATTAGACATAAAACATTCTTGTGGTCATCCTTACCGTTTACATGTACTACAGATTCATCATGATCTGCATTGGACAGTTAAAGAAATAGTTCCGTATTTTCCCCATCTGAATTTTTATATAAGTGATTCAGATTTTCCTTTCATCGCGAACAGAAACACAAGCACAGAAATATATTTCATTTAATAGTACAGATTTATACAACAAAAATAAAAACGATTTTATAATCTTTTTGTTGCTCTTGTTGTTAGTTTTGAATATACATGCAAAATTCTGTTGAGATTAAATGTTTATTTTTTTCATAAATGGGGAATTTTTTCAAAAAAATGCTTGATTTGGGGAAAAAAATTGAGTTTACATTTGTTAAAAAATTTTTATAATGAAAAATTGAAAATTGAGAACTTGCCTTTTTGAATAAAAATTGCGTTGGGGACTTTTTTTGAAAAAAGCCCTGTTTTGGGGAAAATTTCAGAAATTTTGGGGAAATGGACTTTTGACAATCTGGCAACACTGCTTTATGCAGAAAATTTCTTTTTATTTAAACACTTCATTAAAGCAAAAAAAAAAAAAAAAAAAAAAAAAAAAAAAAAAAAAAAAAAAAAATACTACAAACAAAAATAATCACGAAAATCGTTACTCATTTTTACTGGTAAGAGTTTAATTTGGTGATAATAGTTTCACCACAATGTGACAATCTCCTATAAGTATCAGTAATATTAGTATAATAATTTGGCAAACTAATATCAGTAAAAATAAGTAGAAATGTTTTACGATATTTGTGAGAGTAATTTTCTATCAGTAAGATTCATAGTAAGTAATTCATTGGTGCTCGCCGTAATAGATAATGGCCATTTTTGTAAACAAACTGGTTTTTTTCGCGACAACTCAACTTGTGGTTGGCAAAAATTGGAGCTAAACTGCATTAGAAAATTTTAAACTAAATGTAATTTTCACGTCAATATAATAAATTTCCTTTTATTGTATTATACGCAATATGTTATAATAATATGTTATAAATTACTAACTCTCCAAGAATTATTATTTTTGCCAACCACAATTTGAGAAGTACATCCTTTTTTGGGTGCGTGACGTCACATGCACATTATTTATATGGGATCACACACTATAAGATCTCTGTTTCCATTAACGAATTAAAATTAAATTTTAAAATTTCATACTTAAACCTGAAATAGTGTGGGAAAATTTTTCTACTGAAAAACGGATAAGACACATTATGGTTTTAAAGCAATGCTTATCCCTTGAAAAATTATTGAATATACGTCCCCCCCCCCCCCTCACGAAAATAAAATGCATTAATTATTGTATTTTTACCATTTAAAATGAGGAATTTCCGAATACTTGCGAAATTTTTTTTATAATTGTTCCATTTTTAGGCGCAATCGAAATTTTGTAAATACGTAGCACCTACAGTCGTCGTTCAGTTCGTCCTTCCGTCTGTCAGTCTGTGCGCATATAACAGAGTAAAAATTACCCAAATGAATCGGTTGAAATTTAAAATGTATAATTGTTGCTTTTGTCGAGTCATTTCAAATTTTATGAAAATCCGATGTGTAGTTTAATTACAGTGACAATCAAAATTATTCGTTACATTACGGTCAATGAGGGAAGTAGTTTTAAGGGCATTTTAATGATGTTACACTCTTTCGAACATAATAAAAGTGACGAGCATTTATGAAGCATATACTAAAATAGACATGGTGTACAATCAATGGTAAGGTTTACTTCAAGTTACCTCTTGTATAGTAAAAAGCAGATAGTATTTACAGGGGAATACAAAAGAGTTCGGATTCTATACTGTACCCGAAGTACTGTATTCTATTACATCAAAATCTGAATATTTTAAAAACTTAGTTATAGTACGAAAGCACTTAATTTCCTATGCTTGACGTGCAATTTCCAATTAGTTAAAACTCTAATTGTGGGAATTGGATTTCTACAGTGAAGACCTTTAGCCCTTTGAGCTCTGGTGGATAATTTTTTTTAAAATTCCAAATATCACATTGGCACCAGTATTTTGCAAAAAAAAAAAAAAAAAAAAAAAAAAAAAAAAAAAAGGTTAGCGATATACATGAAAAAAAATAACGCATTAAACCTTTCTCAAATAAATTTGGTCGAATTTTCTGGTGCCGTTGTGACATTTCGGAATTAAAATTATGTGGTATAAAATTCTACCATCAGAGCTCAAAGGGTTAAAAACATAAATAAACCAGAATGGGACTTTATTTAAATGAAAAATTTATGCTTACACCGAATTTCAACCCTGCAAAGAGAATATTCCAATAGAAACAAGAAATTCAATTATTTCATTTAGTATTAAATGTAAAGAAAAAAAATAAATTTACAGAATTCTTTCGCTTCACAAGAAGCCAATGATCTGGATTAGAATTGAACTGCTTCAGATTATGTCTGCCTCAAATTGAAACATATTTGTGTAAAGAAAATTTTCTAAAATGTTATTACGACCAGTACTCTAAGCTTGCTTAATTCAGCATTTGAAGCTTTATGTCACTACTATTTTTTAAAAAAATAATTTCATACTATTTAAAAAAGGAAATGTTTAGATTAAATATTACGAATATTTCATTTAAAAAATTGTGGTGTGAATCTGTTATTTTCAATTTATTGAACGGAAAAGAAAGAACCAGTTTAGAGGTTAATGACTAGAATGTCATAACAGAATGAAAGTAATAAATAAATTAAAAGCATTCATTTGCTTTACATAAAGCCGAGAGATGGAACGAAAGGTGCATTTGTAGGATGCATTTGAAAATGGAGGGTTAATATCATTTCGGAAAATTTTATGAAATTTATATCCGTTACTGAGTTTTATTAAATAGTCCTTCCTGTATAATAGAAAGCTGACAGTATTTACAAACGATTTAGGATACGTATATGCATAGCTGCCAACTTTTACGCATTTTTCCTACCACAAAAATTTTACAGTAAATATTATTTGATCATCAAAATCTTATGATTAAATAAATGGGAAATTTCTGTACAATTTTAGTGGTAGCAAAGATGCGTAAAAGTTGGCAACTATGTATATGGTATCCCAATCACTGTATTCAACACAAAGATCTGGATGTTTTTAAAAGTTCGTTATAGTACGAACGCATCTCCTTTGCTACGTTTGACATGCAATTTCCGATATGTTTCTTTTCAATCCGTTCGGCGAACCAGCATTTTTTGCAGGAATTTTAATCAGTTTACATCACTTTTTGTCGAATAATTAAATTTATATTGTCAGTCAAGAAAATGTCGTAATTAGATAAAGAATGTTTTATCTTTTTTTAATGAAAAACAAGTATTGTAAACATCACTGAAAGAGGCATGTATGCATCCATGCTTCCGAAGGAGTTAAATATTTAACAGGGAGACGGCAGCTCGACAATCACCTCATCAAGCTCATGGCTGAAATTCCATAATTTGTTTAAATTGGATTCACATATTAAGACGCAATCGGTCTGCCAAGTCAGACTTTGGTGGAAAACACACGAAAATGTGATTTTAACGACATTAATTATAAATAGAAGTTTTCTTATACGCCCATTAAAAACATTTCAAAAATATATATTAAACTATTTAATTGCTAAAAAGGACGTCATATGCTAATAAAATACATTAAAAAATCTTAATAATTTGAAATGTTTCGATTGAATTTACTCAATCATCATCAGAAAAACAAAATATACAAATAAAACACAAAGATGGAAAATGACGATAAACTGTTACAAATGAAAATTAATTAATTTAATTTTTAATAAAATTTAAATTTTTATTTTTATTTATTTTTAAATTTCGTTTGTAACAGTTTATTGTCATTTTCCATCTTTGTGTTTTATTTGTATATTTTGTTTTTCTGATGATGATTGAGTAAACTCAATCGAAACATGTCAAATTATTAAGATCTTTTAATGTATTTTATTAGCATATGACGTCCTTTTTAGCAATTAAATCTTTTAATATATATTTTTGAAGTGATTTTAACGGTTAACTCGTAGGCTTACCATTGTGGTTTCCTGCTTCCAGTTATCGAAATTTTCATCCATTTGGGTGTAGAAAAACAGAATGGTAAACCTATGCGTCAATCGCTAAAACTGATTTTAGGGCTGTTTCCCTCCAAGATATGACTTGGCAGCAGTATTGTCAGATTGGGGACTTTCAAATTCAGATTATTTGATTGTCACTACTTTTTTAAAATAGTATAATTTGCCTTTTACTACCTCTGACAATAAAGTTCTGTGAATAGCCCTGTAACATTAATGTAGATGAAATATTAACGAAACTTACCATACAATCCTTCGAAATAATAATTTCCCATAACTATGCACCGCTGAGATCTGTTATACATGTTCTGGGAAATTCGCAAGAAATCTTCTTGTGGGATGAAGTTCAAAAGCTTCGCCACGCTTCGTTGAATGTCAGCAATACGGTCAAATCTCTTTCAAAAAAAGTTTCAGTTGTGAAAATAGGAAGAAGTCTAGAGGATTGAGATCTGGTAAGTATGGTGGATGTTCAGTTTGCACCAACCCTCATGTATTTTTTTCGGTGTCTTGCAAAGCTTAAAACCAAACTTTAAAATGATCTTTTGTTCGTTCATTTTCCTCGTTTCAATTAAGAACCAGCACACTGAACAGGCACTTAGTAAAGTACGTCTTACACAGAACATAAACGACGCTCAACTGAACAACGGTGGGGGAAGATGGTCAACACTTGCCTCTATGGAGGTGCAGCGTTCTGTTTCCCCAGTGTTGCCAGATCGGTCGTTCTGAATTCATTCGCCTAACTTTATTGTCAGAGGTAGTATATCAGATATATATATTTTTTAATAAGCCGAATATCTTTATTTAAAAAAAGCGGTGACACTCAACATTCTGGGGACATTTTTGTCCCTAATCCGGCAACAATGCTTTGCAGACTGATTGCGCATTAATATGCGAATCGAATTTAAACTAATTCTGGAATTTCAGCCGTGAACTTGATGAGGTGATAATCTTTGCTGCCGCGTCCCGGTTTATATGGAACTCTAAAAATATTGTATTAAAAACAGGTCCTGACTATCGCCTAAATCAGCACGGCTCAAACTTTGGACACTTTGTAACAAATATGATGTTTATTTAATGTATAGTGCAACGACTAAAATCACATGCATTTTGTTTTTAAAGGAGCACACGAATATGATTAACTGTGCAGTTGTTAGATGCGTTCTTAATTATGTAAATATGTAGCACCTAGAGTTGTCGTTCAGTCCGTCCATCTGTCCGTCTGTCCGCTTATAACAACGCAAATACTACTGAACCGAATCGTTTAAAATTTAAAACATATAATTATTACATAATTCTGTCGAGTCATTTCAAATTTTGTGAAAATCGGATGCATAGATCAATTACAGGAAAATCAAAAGTATTCCATTACATTAAGGTCAATAGGGAAAAAAGTTTCAAATGCATTTTAATTGTTTGAAATTTTAAATACATAATTATTACATAAATTTTTTGAGTCATTTCAAATTTTACCAAAATCGGATGCATAGTTCAATTACAGGGACAATCAAAAGTATTCGTTACATTACGGTCAATGGGGAAAAATGTTTCAAATGCATTTAAATGGTGTTACACTCATTCGAACATAATAAAATTGATATGCTTCTATAAAGAACATATTATAATATACATTTTGCATAATCTGTGGTGCAAAGATTTGTTATTGATTTACAAGGCCACACAAAAATATTCCATTACATAATGGTATAGGGAGAACATTGTTTGGTGCGCATTTTAAATGTAATTAACTATTTACATTTTTATGAGATTGATATATGAGAGTGATATTTTTAAAACTTCGTTATCGTACGAACGCACCTCATTTGCTAAGCTTAACGTGCAATTTCCAGCTTGTTTTTATAGGAACAGGTATAGAATGTTTAGAAATATATAGTGTGGGAATCAACAAATGAAACTACATCTAAAAAATTACGTTTTCACCAGAGAACGATGTGATAGGTTCTAATGCTAAGACTGAATAGAAATACAGTATGTTTTTTAAATATTTATCATGCAATTTATATAAGGGAAATTTTTTTGAACGATTTTTCGAAAAACAGAAATAAAAAGATTTATGTTCGAATAAACGAGACATCAGAAATGAACAAAAATTCAAACATTTGTAAATTAGGTAATAAAGTGGGAAATATCCGATTTAGAAACTTTTTTTTATTGAGGAATATCAGCTTCTGTAAACATTTAAGATGACATGTGACACTCGTCGTGGAGAAATCAGTGCCTACACACAAATTAATTAACACAGCCTATCTACATATGAATGCATTCTTGAAATGAAAATCAAGCTCAAGTAGAAATGACACAGTGAATGCGATGTCGACTGAAATAAAAACAAGAAAGAACAAGTTGGAAAGCACGTGAAGCTTAGCAAATGAGGTGCGTTCGTACGGTAGCAAAATTTTAAAAATATCACTCTCATATATCAATCTCATAAAATTTAATTACAACTAAATAGTTAATTACAATTAAAATGCGCACCAAACAAGGTTTTCCCTATACCATTATGCAATGGAATACTTTTCTGTGGTCTCGTAAATCAATAACAAATGTTCTTTGCACCACAGATTATGCAAAATGTTTATGCATATCAATTTTATTATGTTCGAATGAGTGTAACACCATTAAAATGCGTTTGAAACATTTTTCCCTCATTGATCGTAATGTAACGAAATACTTTCGATTGTTCCTGTAATTGAACTATGCATCCGGTTTTGATAAAATTTGAAATGACTCTACAAAATTGTGTAATAATTATGTATTTTAAATTTCAAACGATTAAAATGCACTTGAAACTTTTCCCCCCAATGACCGTAATATAAGGGAATACTTTTGATTGTCCCTGTAATTGATCTATGCATCTGAATTTCATAAAATTTGAAACGACTCGACAAAATTATGTAATAATTATATATTTAAAATTTCAAACGATTAGTTTGGGTAGTTTTTGCGTTGTTATACGCGAACGGACAGACGGACGGACGGACGGACAGACTGGACGAATGGACTGAACGACAACTATAGGTGCTACGTATTTACATAATTATGAACGCACCTAACTAGAAAGAAAAATTATCGGTCAAGCAAAGACTATGAAAACTTTCCAATATATTTTGAATATTTGAAGAAATCTTCGCCATTTAATAATAATAAGAAGAAAATACTCAAATAAACATTCTAGAAAACATATCAATGCATTTTCTAATAATAACTAAGAAAAGTTAAAAAGAACTGTTAACCCAGCGGTCCGTGGGCCGTTGAAAAAAGAAATAGAAGAAAACTTATAATATTTTAATAAATTCACTTGCCCATCTCTACTATACTAATCGCACGAAACGTAGGGCATAGTCGAGTATAATATTGTAATCGAATATCGTAGTTTCTATAGTCGAATTCGGTACTCATGTCAAATAGACACATTGTAAAGGAATTTTTGGAGGAAAAACAAGAACTGCAGTAAGAAGCTATCTTCCCAAGATGATCATTATTTTTATTTTTATACATACTAAATCCTATGCTGCAAAACAATAGTACCACTAATCAAAAGTTATAAAACGATTAATATGGATTTAAATAATATAATTTATTCTTAGTGATGTATTCATAAAAAAAAACCCAAGAAGTTATGCTCTTTAAGTAGAGTGTATACGCTCAAGGCAGAGAGTACACCCTAGAATGTATATACTATAGCTTTCATCAGAAACAGAAGATATACGGTGTTCCTTAACCATTTGAGCTCTGATGGTTCAATTTTTTACCACATAATTTTAATTTCGAAGTGTCACAATGACACCGGAATATTCGAAAAGTTAATTTGAAAAAGGTCTAATGCATTTTTTCGTGTATATCGTAAACCGTATTTTTTCTTAGTAAAATATTTGGTGCCAATGAAACATTTGTAAATTTCAAGAAATTTGACCACTAGAAAGTTTACGGCATATACCCCCGTATACCCTCCATTGCACCCATGTTTATAATGTTAATTAAACAAGTATTAATTCCCGATTCATTTACCGTCCCAAACTCCTCCCCTTTTCTGATTAAAAATACTTTTTACGTCGCTTCAGTTTTTAAATCGATGTGAAATTTACGATTTCAAACCATTGAATTTCATCTAAAATTGGGTAATTAGCTTGCTAACAATAAATGTTAAAAATAATATTTAATTTATTTTATATTCTTTTACGTTCTATTTCTTTAGAAATGAAGGTTCAGTTTAAATATTAACAGACCAGTATATATTTCGGATACATCATTTCTGGAATTGCGGTAGAAGGCAGTGTTGCCAGAGGGATGCTTTTATAAGTTTCTTACTTTTTTATTAAATCCACTTTTTAAAGTTATAAAAATCCCCTTGTTTTAACCTTAACTAACATAGTAATGTGAAACAAGGCAAATTTTGCCGTTTCAAAAAAGTGGTGTCAATCAGAAAATCTAAAAAAAAAAAAAAAAAAACACTGGCTAAACTTTTAGAAGGTTTGAATATTCCCAGGATTGCCAGTATGGTTTGCAATTTTGCTTTGAAATTTAAAATTCACACCAGAATTTTTGAAAGAAGAATCTTTTATGTATATAGTAGAAAAAAAAAAATTGTCCGTAGTTACGAAAAACATTTTTTTATTTCTGGTACGAAGTTGAATTTTCAGAATAAAAATAGACGCTAAAGAGGCAACCATACAAAAATATTCCATTACATAATGATATAGGGAGAACATTGTTTGGTGCGCATTTTAAATATAATTAACTATTTACAATTTTATGAGATTGATATATGAGAGTGATATTTTTAAAACTCAGCAATGATCTAAATAATTTAGTATCGATATAATATAGGGTGGTTATTAATTAACGTCAGGTGTTTAGAGCCCTCTAGCGAGTAAAGTATTGGACGAAACATAACCAAATTTGATCAGCATATATAGTAGACAATGGGATTTAAAATTCTTAAAAAAAAAAAAAGAAAGAAAATAAAAAGTTTTAAAAATCGCCACGAAGGGCAATTTTAGCTAAAATGCTACTAAAATGCATTTAATTTGCATAAAATCAGCAATTTTGGGGCACCAAAAGTGTATTAGTGTAAACATTGAATGATTAAATGGCAAAAAATACAGTACAGATCAATTTTATACTGCTGGAATCTGCCCGAGTGCTGATGGTACCTGCACATTTTTCATCTCTTGTTCGACAATAGCAGTTACAACTTCGTCAACTTGTTATTGACTAGTCACTTTGCGTCCTAGGCTTTGTTGCCGCATGATTTCAAATCAATGATTCATCTTTTGTAAATTTATTATGCTCATCGGTTCTTTTGGCAAATTCTGTAATCGGTGAAATTCAGGACGAGCATCATTGCAATTCTCGTTCTGCTGATAACACAGCTTGACTAGTAAAGTATGGTGAGAGTTGATAATGATGAGAATTCTCCCAGCCTTTCCTTTTATACTCATGATTGCTATACACAGCTGATTTTATGCAAATTAATGCATTTTAGTCGGTAAACAACGCTAAAATTCCCCCTAGAGGCGATTTTTAAAACTTTTTAGTTTAAATTTTTTTAAGAATTCGAAATCCCATGGTCTACTATGTATGCTGATCAAATTTTGTTATGTTTCGTCCAATATCTTACTCGCTAGAAGGCTGTAAACACCTGACGTTAATTAATAACCACCCTGTATATTTCCATTAAATATTACTTCATTTCAAACTTTTATCTTCAATAGGGTGTAAATTAACATTCAAAGATATAATTACTGAATTCATTGTCATCAATACGTAGTTACCACCAAACCCAGAGTTAGTCATTAAATCAGGCTCCTTGATTACTTTTCTATAAATTTTCAACTCTAATTTGGTACCTATTTTAAATATCTAATTAGACCCAAAAGAGTTCTCGGCAATTTTGCGCAAGTATTGCATGATACAGCCTGTTTGGAAGTTTGTTGAATTTACTTCAGATTTATCGCTCCCATTTAATAACCACACCAACTACTGTAAATTAGATCTGCATTTAAAATGAACTTTGAGAAGCTATCTCGGAAATTAGCATTTTCTGTTAAGTATTACGCAAAAACTTTGCAGCCGGCATTAATTACGTCAGGTGACTAGTGATGTGGTGTGAATTAATTCTAAGAGGTAATTATGGCTAAACACACTTTCTAATTTGATTTGAGCATTTTGATTAATTTATTGAATTTTTACGATCAGATTAAATGTAATAAATGTTTGTATATATTTATATTTCTACATTTTTAGATTTATTTTATGCAAATCTTCGTTTAGGAATTTTACATAAACAATTCATCCAGAATATCATTTACTAAATCTTTATTATGAAGCGAAATCATGCCCGTGAGTAACGATGGTGTCGTATTGACAGTGGCAACAAATGACCAATAAATTCCATTTGTACTCAATATTTTAAACTTCCAAACATCTCATATATTACTTTTTTTGACATTGCACTATTTTAGAAATAACAGTTCAGTTTCATTACTAACATTCTAATAGGATTTTTGGACATGTCAATTTTGGGACACGTGTAATGAATTCGGTTAAATTACAGAATGTAATAATGCAATGGCTTTTCTTGCATTATAGGAACATTTTAATAAAGGAATAACCATTTGATTTAATAATACTTAAATTCTCATGTATATCTTCAACATCATGTAAATTAACACCTACTTAATCAACGGTATATTTACCGAATTTATTGTCATCAATACTTAGTTTCCACCAATCCCACACTCAGTCATTAAACCACGCTCCTTAATTACTTATTCTATAAATTGTTAACTCGGGTTTTGGAGGTGTTTTAAACATGTAATTAGATCCAAAAATGTTCTTTGCAATTTTGTGCATGTATTGTATGTTACAAACTCTGTAATTTGAATTTTTTTAATTTAACCCAGATTTATCGCTCTCATTTAATAACGACACCAATTACTGTAAATTAGGACTGCACTTCAATTTAATTTTGGGAAGCTTTCTCGTAAATTGGTACTTTCTGTTAAACATTACACAGAAACTTTGCAGCTGGCATTAATTACATTTGATTTCCAGTGAGATGGTTTAAATTAAATCTGAAATGTAATTATGATTAAACACAGGTTTTAACTGGAATGGAACTTTTGCTTTAACTTAATGGTTTTTTACAGTTATAGTAAAGATAATAAATAGTTATATTTATACATTTTATAATGTATTTTTTTAGTAAATTCATTTTAAAAATATCATCCTGAATATCATTTCCAATATCTTTATTATGATGCAAAAAATGAGTAACATCATATTGACAATGGGTACGTCTGACAAATGCATTTCGTTTTTACTGTAATATCTTCAACTTCCAAACATCTCACATTATACTTTTTTTTGTTTTTATTTACGTTGCTTTACTTTAGAAATAAAAGTTTAGTTTCATTGCTATCATGCTAATGGTTTTTTCAGACATATCAATTCTCGGACACGTGTAATAAGTTCGGTAAAATTACCGTGATTAATAAAGTAATCGTTTTTCTTGAATTTCAAAAAACATTTTGATATAGGAATGATCTTTCGATAATGTTTTTAATTCTTATGTTGATATTCGATATCATGTAAATTAACACTTACTTCATCAACGATATAATTGCAGAATTCATCGTCATCAATACGTAGCTACGACCAAACCCAGAATTTGTGATCAAACCACGCTCCTTAATTACTTTTTCTATAAATTTTTAACTCTGATTTGGTAGCTATTTTAAATATCTAATAACTAGACCCAGAAGAGTTCTCGGAAATTTTGCCCAAGTATTGTATGACAAAGACTCTGAATTTAACCCCTTGAGCTCTGCTGGTAGAATTTCCTAACACATAATTTTAATTCCGAAATGTCACAGTGACACCAGAAAATTTAAACAAATTTACTTTAGAAATAATTAATGCAATTTTCGTGTATAAGGTTAACTGGTTTTTTCTCTGCAAAATACTCGTGCCAATGTGACATTTGGAATTTTGAAGAAGTGTACATCCCAGAGCTCAAAGGGCCAAAAGTTTGTTGAATTTACTCCAGATTTATCGCTTTCGTTTAACACCAACTACTGTAAATTAGATCTGTATTTAAAATGAATCTTGGGAAGCTTTCTCGAAAAGTAGCATTTTCGGTTAAATATTCCCTAGAAATTTTTTTGCCGGTATTAATTACTTCAAATGCCCGGTGAAGTAGTTTAAATTAGTTCTAAAAGGTAATTATGATTAAACACAGGTTTTAATTTGATTTGAGCTTTTTGCCTCAATTTAATGACTTTTTACAATTACAGTAATGATATTAAATGTTTATATTTCTTCATTTTAGACTGTTTTACGAATGCAAAACTTATTTTCGGAAATTCATTAAAAAATTCATCCCGAATATCATTTCCACTTGTAAATCATTTCCAATGTCTTTATAATAAAACAAAAATATTCCCTTGAATAACGATGACATCCCATTGACGGTGGCAAAAAGTGACCAATAAATTCCAATTTAAATGCAATTTTTTTAACTTCCAAACATCTCACATAATACATTTTTTACTTTGCATTACTATAGAAATAAAAGTTTAGTATCATTACTAACATGCCAATGGGATTTTCGGACATATCAATTCTGGGACGCGTGTAATAAGTGCGGTAAAATTACCATAAGTAATAATGTAATAGCTTTTCTTGAATTACAAAAAAATTTAATATAAGAATAATCTTTTGATTAAATAATAGTAAAATTCTTATATTGTTCGTCGGTATCATGTAAATTAACACTCATTTCATCAGCGATATAATTATAGAATTCATTGTCATCAATATGTAGGGGAAAGTGGGATAAAACCGGGACCCTAATGTTTTTCATTTTATTATTTTGCACTATGTGAACAAAACAGTCAAAATTTGTATTAAAACGATCAATGGATTCCTTGGGAAGAAAAAAAGTATTCATTCAGTCACGAGAAACAGAAATTGAGATCATAACAACACTTTTTTTAGGAGTGTGTAATGTCCCGATTTTGTCCGACCAGGGCGGATAATACCGGGAACTGAAAACAATAATTAAATTCACATTGTAATTTTGAAATAATACTATTTATTAAAGGAAAAATGGCGTATTATATTTAAAAAATGGGAATCTATATCAAATCTACATAAAATAAAAATGAGTTAAGTTATGCTTTAAGAGTTAAAATTGTTAGGCCCAAAAATCACAAAGGAAGTTCGATCTTGTTTATTTCCATTGCTGCATGCTTCATATGCCCATCCTCTGCGATCAGGGCCGTAGCTAAGTAGGTGCTATGGGCAGCTCGCCTTCCCCCCCTAAAATGTTTTGAGCCTCCCCTGGAAAATATCCCAAGGTCACTCAATGAATTTCTGTTCCGAAAATTCAAGTGAAATTCTATTCAAAAATCTAATTTAGTTTTGAGAACCTTTCATAGTTTTGCAGAATCATCAAATTCTAACTAAAATAGGCGTTTCACCCCTTGGTCATCCTGTTTGCACATATGATGCTAACATGATGTTTAATTTTGTGCTAGTTATACACTGAAAATTTTCAACATCATATACTTTTCTTAGCATAGAATGAAGTTATTACAACAGTTAAATAGGTAACTTAGTTCCTACAATGTGAATATGTATTAATTTATTTTTCTGCATCAGAGAGAGAGATTGAGAAAAATAAAATTGAGCCCCACTTACATTTTCTTGAGCTTCCCCTACATTCTTTTGAGCCCTCCCTATTGTTTACTTCTAGCTACAGCCCTGTCTGCAATGAAGGCACTGTATCCAACTCTCCTTAGGTTTAGATTGTTCATGTAAGCTGTTGCAAGATATGCATGCTTCACTTTCATCTTCCTCCTCGTTTGATGTCAAGGTTTTTTTTCTCTTAGAACTTCTCTTTTTCCCATAAATTTTTCTATTTTTCTTTTCTGTCATCATAGAAAGCTTCACTTCAGTGTTAAGTTTTTCTCGTCTTTTTTTTCCATCTTTTTTTTCTTCCTGTTCGAGTTCAGATTTTTAGGGGATTCAAATAAGGATAGATGTTGCAATAGAAATGACTAAAAACAATCTTCGATATAACAACTTAATTTAAATAATATACTTTGTATATTTTTTAAATATTTATAGATGTCAAACGATGCATAAGCAAGTTAATTTATTTCAATCATGCAAATAAATGAGTTGTCTAAAACGTTAAACTTCCTGGTTATGTCCGACCATCTGTATCATAGTTTTGTCCGACCACGCCATTTTGATGAAATGTTATTCTAGCTTTGTTCAGATAACTCGTGGAAACCAATACAAAACGTTAAAATAACAAGTAAATAATAGACTCTCATACGTTATACTTACCTAATCTAAATACTTAGCCCAACAAACACATGACTTGCGGCCTCAAGCCATATTCGTTGCGGCCATACTCAGTTAAGGCCATTTGTAGCCAAACAATAGCGTACCGTAAGTGAGGCGCCGCTAATTGCGGCAGTTGCCGCCGAACCGCACGCGTTTCGGCAGCGAGAAAACGGTTGCGTTTTTTTTACCCGTCATTATTGAAGGGCAGTTTCGGGCAAGCTTGAAATGGCACCACATCATTTAAAAAGTACAGGCCCAATATTATCCGACCCGAATATTACATTAACGCAAGAAAATGTATTTTTTTTCTTTATTTATTTTAAAATAAGCTTAATTATTATAAATGTGGCATTTATTAAAAATGTAGATACATTATGAGATTTATATTTAAGACAGTAAAATAGATTTTTTTTTTAGTTTAAAACTATTTAAGGAATATATATATATATATATATATATATATATATATATAAATGTAACAAACATTTACATTTAAAAAATGTAAAATATTTCCAAACTATACTTCGATATCTTTGCATGGCTATATTTTTATGGTTATGCTAGAAACAATGAATGTATTAATTTTCAATTTCTCTTGATTTTAATAGCTGAAATAAACAAAATACAAATTTATAGGAAGTACACAAGACTCGGAACAACACAAAATATTTAATTACAATAAGATGCAATCATTTATTGAACTTTATATTGTGCAAAAAATCTACTTGAAATTTAATGATAAGCGTGATTTTTTTTTTCCCCTCCAAGTTTCATGAAAAAAATATTTGCTATGAATAAGTGAAAAAATATTGCTTTCTTTGTTTCAACAAGCACATTTTGTTGAATATAAGGGAGTAGAAAAAGTGGAAAATAAATTGTTTCTATAACACAATTTTTTAATATCATTTGAAATATATTTTCATGTAAAATAAAATTCTTTGAAAAGGAATTTAATGTTCTGAATTCAGTGTAAAATAAAAAATAAATAAAAATGATTTTATCAAATTTCTTACAATTTATGTATATTTATTTGTTTTATGATTAATATTAAATTATTATTAAAAAACACAGATGTCATATACTTGGTTTTAAAGAAGCAAAAACCTGGATTTGTTTGAAAATATTAATATTTTGCTATATAAATATATAATATGTTTATTATATAAATAAAAATTCCCTAATTTAATTAAAAGATTTTTTTATGAAAAAAATAATCATAAAACGCTTAATGATTTGGTTTTGAAATGTGCAATAATATTTTAAATAAATATATTTTTGTGAGCACTTTGGAATAAAAATGAATATTGTTAATTTCCGGAATGTAAATTTATTAAATAGGAAGAAAAGTGCAAATATAATATGTTTGGTGCATTGGTTATAAATGATAAACATGATGAATCATTGGATAAACGTTTTAAACAATTGTTTAAAACAACTTTCATTTAATGGCTCGTCACATTTACTAGAACGTGTAAAAATAATTGTTTTCATAATAATAAAACCAAAGAACTTATATATGTTATAACTTCTTTAATAAAAATTTCCCACGAAATATTTTTTCGAAAGGAAATCTCTCGCCATTGCTTCCTTACAGAGCGGACAGTGGCCAAGGTCATATGAGGTGCAGGAAAATTTCTCGGAAAAGAACTCGGACCCCCATATTCGCCCCCTCCCCTTCCCTTCTATTTTGCAGAATCAGGCATACGCATCTTCATTTCATTCATTTGGAATTGCACTGGTTGGGTGGTTATGGCTGGAATGGGTAGTTATTTATAAAAGTTCTAGGATTGTACAAGTAACTCATACAGCATATACATGGTTCGTACAAGTACCGTTATTTTCAAGGTGAAATACCAGCATTTCTTTATAGAAAAATAAATATCCTTCAAAAGAGTGAAATTTTGTTTCATTTAATCAGGGATTTTCTATAAGAAAATACTGGTACCAAAGAATTTCCTGCTCATAAAATTCCAGGACCCGTACGAACCATGATATATGTGTGCTAGTAAATTATTTGTAAGTCTTATTAATTTTTGTTTATTCATTAAAGAATTGTAATTTTAATTTAATCTGTGTTTTTTATACATTTTGATTTTATTTTGTATAATTTAGGGAATTTATATATTAGATTGAACAGTATTTTTTAACATTTTCATTTCGGCAAATGTAAAATAATATTTATCTTAAATAACAGGATTTACTGATGCTATGTTACATTAAAATTATGTTTAAATTAGCAAATACTGATGCTTTTTACAAAGTAATTGATTACATAGCAAAAGCTTGGGCAGATTAATTTAAATAAGGTTTATTCTTATAGGTGAAAAATATTTTCCCTTTCTATTTCTTCAAATACTGTAAAATTTAATTCAAATATGTATGATTGTAAAATTTAATTCAATAGATAATTGTTTGATGACTTATTTTCTTTTTGCTGAAGAGCGTCTATATTATTTTGAAATATTATATGTACATGTATCATTTGAGATTCTTTAAAATAATTTGCTTCAGTGGAATTTTTTTTAATTAAAGAAAAAGAGAGAAAGCTTGAGAAAAAACTTTTTTTTTTCTTTTTCTAAGTGAGAAATTTGATAATAAAATTTGAATAAAGTAATTGAATAAAAATTAATAAAGTTTAGAAAATCAGAATAAAATTTAGAAAACTGATTAAAATATTGGTAAAATTTAAAATTACCGTTAAAAAAATCCTGGTTATTTAGGAAAAGTTAAAATAATTTGTATATATTTTTCATCTTTGATAAACTGTGCCCTGAAAATTTATATATTAAAAAAAAGAGAACAAAAACTTTAATTATTTTCTAAGTTAAATAGAAATTTAATGTATTACAATATAGGTGCATCACGCAATAAAAGTAAATATTATCTTACATTTGCCAAAATAAAAGCGTTTAAAAATTTCTTACAAAATAAAATCAATATATGTGTAAAATGAATTATAATAAAATAACTAAATAATTCTTTAATGAATAAGCCTAAAATACAGGAAAAGACTTGCAAATAAATGTATAAAAAACAATAAACAAAAGTATAACACAAACACATTTTAAGTTATAATATACATTTTATATATTAGATCATATTAAGATTATATGCATAATTTGAGTAAAAATTCAAAATTTTTTCTGTAAAAAAAAGGTTATCAAAAATACAAAGTGCTTTGTGTGGGAAAAAAAAGCATTAATACTCATTTACATACACTTTTCAGGAAAACTATAAGTTTATTTAGATTAAACTTTATAAAATTTTTCAAAAGCACAGTACATGATATAGTGAATTAATAAATTTGTTTATTTTTTCAATAATATACTTTTAAAATTTGCACGACATGCAAATATTTAAAAGGACATTGCATATGAATTTTAAAAATATATAATTAAAAAAATAATTCATTATGTCAGATATTATGTTTTGGATATTTTTTTATAAAGTTCATAATAAAAAGGATTTATAAATTTTATTTATTTACTTTTAAATGTACCTAAGAAAGTTTTTTTTAAATTAAAACATTTTATCATTTAATTAACCTTCTAATATTTTTTTTAGAATAAATTTTGAATTATGCCTAAATAATCTTTAGGGCAATTTAGTGGCTAGCTTTACATCATTAAATAACCTTAAAAGGCATTTTTATGGGCAGCTGTTGGCTAAATTTAATATTTGGGAAACACGACTGGCAGGGAGATGGCGAGCTTTCGTCAGGCCTTTATTTTTTATTGGCCTTTAAAAGAGTGAATGTGGCCAGTTTGAGGCTATACACCATTTATGGTAAAAAGTTGTGGCGTGATTAGCTTGTGGCCATAATGCGGCCGCCGTGACACATTTTTTACGAAGCCGTTACGGCCAATGTTAGTGGGCCTCAATCAGACACTTGGGGCCAAGGCTATCGAAGCCATAAGCGGCCCGTTAGTTATGCGTTTGTTGGGTAGGTATTTAGGATTGGTAACGTAATATTGCAGACGTCGAATTTTTAACATTTTCACGTGAAATCTTTAAAATATCACCACTGCCAAAAGAGCTCGTTTACACGACTTTTATTTACTAGGAGCTGACATGCCGCTCGCCTAAAAGTAATTTTAAAAGTTTCGGCTAGATACCGCTGCAAATAAAGCCATAAAGTCTGGTTCCCTGTTTTATCCACCTACCCCGTTTTATCCAACTTTCCGCTAGTTACCACCAAAGCCAGAGTTAGTCATTAAACCATGCTCCTTAATTACTTTTTCTATAAATTTTCTACTCTGATTTGGTAGCTATTTTAAATATCTAATTAGACCCAAAAGAGTTCTCGGCAATTTTGCGCAAGTATTGCACGATACAGAGTCTGTAATTTGAAAGTTTGTGGAAGTTACATCAGATTTATTGTTCTCATTTAATAATGAAACCAACTACTGTAAATTAGATCTGCATTTAAAGTGATGCCTGCGAAGCTTTCTGGGAAATTTGCATTTTCTGTTAAATATTACACAGAAATTTTGTAGATAGCAATAATTCCGTACCATGCCTAGTGAGACTGTTTAAATTGATTCTAAGAGGTAATTATAACTAAACACACGTTCTAATTTGATTTGAACATTTTACTTTAATTTAATAACTTTTTACGATCACAGTAAAAATAACAAATATTTGTTTATATTTATACTTGTACATTTTTTGCTTTTTTACGAATGAAAAACCTACATTAGGAAATTTATTTTTAAAAAATTCACCCTGAATATCATTTCCAATATCTTTATTATGAAGCAAAAACATGCCCCTGAGAAATGATGGCGTTATATTGACGGTGGCGACAAGTAACCAATGAATTTCGTTTTTACTGCAATAACATTATCTCACATCTTCTTCTTATTTATTTATTTATTTATTTTTGGAAGTTGTATTATTTTAGAAATAAAGGTTCAGTTTCATTACTAATATGCTAATGAGATTTTCGGACAAGTCTTTTTGTAGAACGCGTGTAATGAGTTCAGTTAAATTACCGCAAGTAATAATGTAATGGTTTTTCTTAAATTAAAAAAACAATTTAATAGAGGAATAATCATTTGATTAAATAATATACTTAACTACTTAACTGATTTGCCCGTACGCCGTTTGGGTAAGACGAAGTTGCTTGATTTATCATTTAAAGCTTTTTGACACCACAATTTTTTTAAAGTAATTTTGTACGATTTAAAGGCGGGAATGTTTAGAAGACTAAATGTTACGACTATTTTATTTAAAAATTGTGGTGGGAATCTGTTATTTTCAATTTATTGAACGGAAAAGAAAGTGCCAGTTAAGGGATTAAATTCTAATTTTTATCTTCTCTATCATGTAAAATAACACTTACTTCATTAACTATATATATACAGAATTCATTGTCGTCAATACGCAGTTTCCACCAATCCCAGAGTTAGTCATTAAAACTATGCTCCTAATTACTTTCATTATAAATTGTTAACTCTGGTTTTGGAGATCTTTTAATTCTTCGGACTCCGGTGCCTCTTACCCAAATTTTATTCGATTATCACCACTTTTTTAAAAGAACTTACCTTGAAGTAGACAATTTCAAAAATTCTCTAATGAAAAAGGGAAAATTTTATTTTCCTTTATTACTGGTGACAAAAAACAAATTTTGGAAGGAAAGATGATGTCTCCGCAGCGGAGGCAACGGAATGCCAAGGGTTAAATTTCTTTTTAGACTCAGAAGAATTCTCGGCAATCTTGCACAAGTATTGTATGATACAAACGCTATAATTTGGAAGGTTGTTGAATTTACTTCAGTTTTATAACTCTCATTTAATAACGACACCAACTACTATAAATTAGATCTGTATTTAACCCCTTAACTTGTTTGCCCGAAAGCCGTTCGGGCAAGACGAATTTGCTTATTGCGTCATTTAAAGCTTTCAGACATCACTATTATTTTAAAGAAAATTTTTATGCTATTGAAAGGAGGAAATGTTTAGGCTAAATTTTACGAATATTTTATTTAAATAGTAGTGGTGTGAATCTGCTATTTTCAATTTGTTGAACGGAAAAGAATTAACCAGCTAAGGGGTTAAAATGAACTTTGGGAAGCTTTCTCGAAAATTAAAATTTTTTTTTTGTTAAATGTTACACAGAAACTTTGCAACCGGCATTAGTTACATCAGATGACCAGTGAGATGGTTTAAATTACTTCTAAGAGACCATTATGACTAAGCACTCATTCTAATTTGATTTGAACGTTTTGCTTTCGTTTAGTGACTTTTTACGATTACAGTAAATGTAATAAATGTTTGTATTTATGTATATTTCTACATTTTTAGATTTTTTCCACGAATGCTAAGCTTAATTTGGGAAATTTATTAATTACGGCAATCTGTTTTCTTAAATTACAAAATATCATTTTAATGCACGAATAATTATTTGATTAAATAACAAATTTAAATTTTCATGTTTATTTTCACTATCATGTAAATTAACATTTATTTCATTAACAATATATTTACAGAATTAATTGTCATCAGTACGTAGTTTCCACAAATCCCAGAATTAGTCATTAAACCACGCCCCTTTATTACTTTTTTTATAAATTGTTATCTCTGATTTTGGAAAACTTTTAAATTTTTATTTAGACTCAGAGGCGTTCTTAGCAATTTTGAGCAAGTATTGCATGATACACAGTCTGTAATTTAAAAGTTTGTTGAATTTTTTAATAATTTTTTTTCATGTCAACATGAAACATGTCAATGTCATTTATTTTTATTATAACAACCTTTCTTAAGTAAAATTAAAAAAAAAATTATTAAATTTTTTATATAAAAGGTGAATGTTTTATAATCTGGTGATTTAAAATATCAATTGGATTTAACAAACTTTTTATCATAGTTTGTTGAATTTATAGCAGATTTATTGCTCTCATTTAATAATGATACCAACTATTGTAAATTAGACATGCATTTAAAATTAACTTTGGAAAGCTTTCTCGGAAATTAGCATTTTCTGTTAAATGTTACACAGAAACTTTGTAGCCACTATTAATTACACGAGATCCCTACTTAAATGGTTTGATTAATTTTAAGAGGTAATTATGATTAAAAACACGTTTTAACTTCATTTGAGCATTTTGTTTTAATTTAATGACGTTTTACAATTACAGTAAAGACAATAAATGTTTCTCTATATTTATATTGCTTCATTTTTAGACTGCTTTCACGAATGCAAACTTATCTTAGAAAATTTATTTAAAAAAAATTATCCTGAATGTCATTTCCAATATCTTTATTATAAAGCAAAAACCTGCCCGTAAGTAACGGTTGCGTCACATTGACGGTGGCAACACGTGACAAATCAATTTCATTTGTATTGCAATATTTCCAACTTCCAAACATCTCACATATTACTTTTTTTTTTTTTTTTTAGAAATAAGGGTTTAATTTCACTACAAACATGCTGATGGGAATTTTGGACATATCAATTCTGAGACACGTGTAATGAGTTCACATAGCTGCCAACTTTTACGCATTTTTGCTACCACTAAATTGTTACAGAGATTTTCCATTTGTTTAATCTTAAGATTTCGCCGATTAAATAAGACAATATTTATTATACAATTTTACCGATAGGAAAAATGCGTAAAAGTTGGCAGCTATGGGTTCATGATCTCTTTTATTTTGTATGTGAAAAATCACGTTTTCTTATTTAGAAATATATTTGTTCTTAATTACCGGTGTCATTCATTTATTTTGACATCTTAGCCAGTGTTGCCAGATTGGGGATTTTGTCCCCATTTTGGGGAATTTCGAACCAGCAGGGGAATTTTTTGGAGACAAGTAAATCTTGGGGACATGTTTGGGGATTATGAATATATTTGGGGAAAAACTTGGGGAATTGTTATCATAATTTCAATTTTTACTTTCAGACATTTGCCAATACTGGATCTGTCTCAAATTCAATTTTGGTTTGGTAAACGAAAATAAAATACGGAAATAATAGATATAAATCATTCTTGTGGTCGTCCTCACCGTTTACATGTACTACAGATACATCATCTATCCCCATCTGAATTTTCAGATAAGTGATTCAGACTTTCATGTCATCGCGGACAGAAACACAAGCACAGAAATACATTTCATTTAATAGTATGGATTTATAAAACAAAAATAAAAACAATTTTATAACCCTTTTTTGTTGTTGTTGTTGTTGTTGTTGTTTTTAGCTTCGAATGTACATGCAAAAATCTGTTGACAATAATTTTTTTTTTTTTTTTTTTTTTTTTTTTTTTTTTTTAATTCCATAAATGGGGAATTTTTTCAAAATAATGCTTGATTTGGGGAAAAAATTGAGTTCAAATTTGTTATAAAAATTTTATAACGGAAAATTGAAAATTGAGAACTTGCCTTTTTGAGTAAAAATTGCGTTGGGGACTTTTTCAGAAAAAAGCCCTGATTTGGGGAAAATTTCGGAAATTTTGGGGAAATTGACATTTGACAATCTGGCAACACTGATCTTAGCAATGAAAATGCTACGATCGTTAAAGGGTTAAAGTATAGGAAGTAATAATGTAATGGCTTTTCTTGAATTATAGAAACATTTTAATGCAGGAATAATCATTTGATTAAATAATACTTTAATTCTGATGTATATTCTTCAATATCATGTAAATTAACACCTACTTCATCAACGATATATTTACAGAATTTAATGTTCATTAATCGCAGAATTAGTCATTTAACCACGCTCATTAATTACTTTTTATATAAATTTTTAACTCAGGTTTGGGATATCTTTTAAATTTCTAATTAGACTCCTCTTGGCAATTTTGCGCAAGTATTGCATGCTACAAACTCTGTAATTTAAAAGTTTGTTGAATTTTCTTCAGATTTGTTTCTCTAATTTAATAACGACACCAACAACTCTAAATTAATTAGGTCTGTATTTAAAATGAATTTTTGGAAGCTTTCTCAAAAATTAGCATTTTCTGTTAAATGTTACACAGAAACTTTGCAGCCGGCATTAAGTACTTTAGCTGCCCAGTGAGATGGTTTAAATTAATTCTAAGAGCTAATTAAGATTAAACACACATTTTAATTTGATTTGCGCATTTTGTTGTAATTTAATCAATTTTTACAGTTACAATAATGATATTAAATATTTATATTTTTACATTATCGATTGATATTATGAGTGCTAAACTTATTTTGAGAAATTCATTGAAAAAATTCTTTCTGAGTATCATATCCGATATCTTCATTATGAAACAAAAATACACCCTTGAATAACAGTGACATCATATTTACGGTGGCAAGAACTGACCAATGAACTTAATTTTAAATGCAATTTGTCAAACCTACAAACACCTCAGATTATACCCTTTTTATTTCTTACGTTGCATTTTTTTAGAAATAAAAGTTGAGTTTCATCACTAATATGCTATTGGGATTTTTTAATATGTCATTTCAGGGTCACGTGTAACAAATTATGTAAAATTACCGTAAGTAATAATGTAATAGCTTTTTTTGAATTACAAAAACATTTTAACACAATAATAATCTTTTAATTAAATAAGACTTTAATTCTTATGTTGATCCTCGATATATCATGTAAATTAACACTCATTTCATGAACGATATAATTACAGAATTCAATGTCATCAATATATTGTTAGCACCAAAGATACAGTTAGTCATTAGACCATGCTCTTTAATTACTTTTTCTATAAATTTTCAACTCTGATTTCGTAGTAATTTAAATATCTAATTAGACCCAAAAGAATTCTCGAAAATTTTGCGCAAGTAATTGCATGATACAGACTCTGTAATTTGAAAGTTTGTTGAATTTACTTCAGATTTATCGTTCTCGTTTAATAACGACACCAACAACTGTAAATTAGATCTGAATTTAAAATGAACTTTGGGAAGCTTTCTCGAAAATTAGCATTTTCTGCTAAATATTACGCAGAAACTTCTGGCATTAATTACATCAGTTGCTCAGTGAATTGGTTTAAATTAATTCTAAAAGGTAATTATGATTAAACACAAGGTTTAATTTAATTTGAACATATTGCTTTAATTTAATTACTTTTTACAGTTACTGTAACGATATTAAATGTTCTCATTTCTTTATTTTAGACTGTGTTTATGAATTTAAATCTTATTTTGCGAAATTCGTTTAAACAATTATTCCTATATATTATTGTGAAACAAAAATATGCGTTTGAGTAACGATGACATTATATTAACAGTTGCAAAAAGTGACCAGTAAATTTCGTTTTAAATTCAATTTTTTAAACTTCTAAACATCTCATATAATACTTTTTTAATGTTACATTACTTTAGAAATAAAAGTTCAGTTTCATTACTAACATGCTAAAGGGATTTTCGGGCATGTCTATTATGAGACACGTGTAATAAGTGCGGTTAAATTACCATAAGTAATAATGTAACGGCTTTTCTTAATTTACAAAAATATTTTAATATATGAATAATCTTTATATTAACTAATACTTAAACTCTTATGTTGATCTTCAATATTTCATGTAAATGAACACACATTTCATCAACGATTTGCTTACACATTTCAATGACATCAATATGTAGTTGCCACCAAACCCACAATTAGTCATTAAATCACGCTCCTTAATTACTTTTTCTATAAATTTTCAACTCTGATTTACTAGAAATTTTAAATCTCTAATTAGACCCAAAAGAGTTCTCGGAATTTTTGCGCAAGTAATTGCATGGTACAGATCTTGTAATTTGAAAGTTTGTTGAATTTACTTCAGATTTATCGTTCTCATTTAATAACGACACCAACAACTGTAAATTAGATCTGCCTTTAAAATGAACTTTAAGAAGATTTCTCGAAAATTAGCATATTCTGTTAAATGTTACACAGAAAACTTGCAGCCGGCATTAATTACTTCAGATGCCAAGTGAGATGGCTGAAATTAATTCTAAAATATGATTATGATTAAACACAGGTTTTAATTGGAATGGAACATTTTGCTTTAATTTAATGACTTTCACTGTTACAGTAAATGTAATAAATATTTGTATTTATGTATAATTCTACATTTTTAGATTGTTTTCATGAATGCTTTACTTATTTTGGGAAATTTATTAATTATGGTAATGGTTTTTCTTAAATTACAAAATCACTTTTTAATACACGAATAATCATTTGATTAAATAACATATTTAAATATTCATGTTTATTTTCACTATCATGTAAATTAACATTTATTTCATTCTCGATATATTTACAGAATTAATTGTCATCAATACGTAGTTTCCAGAAATCCCAGAATTAGTCATTAAACCACGCCCCTTTATTACTTTTTTTATAAATTGTTATCTCTGATTTTGGAAATCTTTTAAATTTCTATTTAGACTCAGAAGCATTCTTGACAATTTTGAGAAAGTATTGCATGATACAGACTCTGTAATTTGGAAGTTTGTTGAGTTTACTTCAGATTTATCACTGTCATTTCATAACGACACCAATTACTGTAAATTAGATCTGCATTTAAAATGAACTTTGGGAAGCTTTCTCGAAAATTAGCATTTTCTGTTAAATGTTACACAGAAAATTTGCAGCTGGCATTAATTACTTCAGATGCCCAGTGAGATGGTTGAAATCAATTCTAAAAAGTATTTATGATTAAACACAAGGTTTTAATTGGAATAAAACTTTTTGCTCTAATTTAATGACTTTTCTCTGTTACAGTAAACATAGTAATAAATTGCATAGATTTAAATTTCTACATTTTTAGAGTGTTTTTACAATTTCTAATAGGAGTCGGATTTTATAGGACAAATTTTATTATTTATAACAATTTGTTTCATAAATAATGATCGAGAAGCCATTTAAGATATGCCATAGGCAGGGAATATATGATGAAGATTATTGATAAAAAAGACTGGTAAAATCAATAAAATTTGTCCTATATGCTCCGATTCTTTTGCTAAGCTTATTTTAGAAATACTTTTAACCCTTTGAGGGGCAAAGCACTTCTATACACAAAATCTTGAAATGGTTGTTTGACACCAGAATTTAAAAACGAATTTATTTCAAAAGAGACAAATGTTTTTCTTCAAACATTTGATAAAATTAAAATTTTCATTTCAAAATTATGGTGTCAATGTGATTTTTCGCAATTAAAATTGAGTGGGATATATTTTATCTCACCGCCCTTCAAGGGGTTAAGGGGACAAATTACCTAAACGTTGGTCAAAATTTCGATTTTATTGTACTAAATAAAAGTCCGTTCAATTGTGAATATTTTGATGTCTCATTTTTACCCATACAATATTCGTATGTCGAGAAATAGTAAACTTTGTTAACCCCTTGGGGACGAGCAACACGTATACGTGCCGCAAAAAGGCTTAAGAATCCTTGTTTATTCCCACCAGTAAAATTTACTTTATTTAATCAGAGCATTTTCTCGATTTAAAAAGACACAAATATCTGTTTTTAAAAACCGGTGACAAAATATTTAAAATTTCGTAAAAGTCTCCCGTTGCGAAGGGGTTAATACAAAGAACGCAATTTTTCACACAAAGGAAAACATTAACCTCTTGAAGTCGATGGGATAAAATATATCCCTCTTAATTTTAATTGCGAAATGCCACATTGACACCAGAATTTAGAAATGAAAATTTTAACAATTGCATGAAAAAAAAAAAAAAAAAAAAAAAAAAAGGCATCTATCTATTTTGAAATAAATTTGTTTTTTAAATTCTGGTGTCAATCAACCAGTTCAAGATTTTATGAATAGAAGTGCTTTGCCCCTCAAAGGTTTAAACAGCTTTTTCTCCATGTTCATATTTTCTTCACTTTAATGTTTTCAAAATGCTTTTTTTGTGTTTGAGCTAGCAATTTAAATCTTTTAGCGCATGTTTTTCTTTATATGTAATGCATCTGCGCATGGAATAAGCTTTCAGTGTTTTTTTATGTTATTTTTTTAAAACAAAAGTATATCAAGATGTGTTAGATTCATCATTTTACGCTATATGCATTAGTAAATACTACACTAAATGGGATAGCAGATAGATCTAAAAATGCATAAGAAGTCTTGTGTTACATTTGAAAATATTTCTAAAAAAAAAAAAAAAAAAAAAAAAAAACTAAATAAAAAAAAAAATGTTCATATTTAAAAGAAAAGTAGGGTTTTTAAAAATTAAAAAAGAAATTAAACAAAAAAAATTTAAATATGCAGATTTTTTCTTTTTCAAAATTTACGTTTTTTAGGTGCATTTGTAGTTATATAAATACTAAGCCCCTATAGTCATCGTTCTATTCGTCTGTCTGTTTGTATATAAAAACGCAAAAACTACCCAACTGAATCGTTTGAAATTTAAAATATATAAATGATGCATAATTTTGTAGAATTTCAATTTTATGAAAATCGGATGTATAATTCAATTAAAGTGACCATCAAAAATATTCCGTTACATTATGGCCAATGGAAAAAATAGCTTCGAGTGAATTTTAATGATGTTACATTCTTTCGAGCATAATAAAATTGTTATGCATCTATGAAGTATATACCAAAACGCACATTCAGTACAATCTGTGGTGCAAAGAATATTTTTTATTCATTTACAGGTCCACACAAAAGTATTCCATTAGGTATAGGGGAGAAACATATCATTTGGGCGCGTTTTAATTGTATTAAACTATTTCACATTTTATAAAATTGATATACGCTGCTGAAATTTATCACAAGGTATTTCCTGTGTAATAGAAAGCAGATAGTATTTACAAGGACACTAAAAATATTTCGGATACTATACTGCGTTTCATATAATGTATACTATAAGGATGGGCATTATTTAACGTATTGGAATAAATAACAGCGTTACTACACTGGAACCTAATATTGTATTAATATGTTACCGAAAAGTCCCTGTTAAATAAGTAACATATGGTTTTAAATGGTAGCGTTTTCTTTTACTTGCCTTAACCTTCCGTCTACCAGACAAAACACCCATTTATCTACGGCAACACCTAATTTTAATTCCAAACTTGCAAACGGCACCAGTAATATTTTAATATAATTTTGCTTTTACAATGAAAGCTTAAATTAAGGAATTCGTAATATCTAGACAAGTCCTTTATAAATTCCGGTGTCAATCGAAAATTTCTCATTTTACCATTGACACCAGAAATATTGCTGTCGGGTCCAATGGACCCGTCTGGTAGACGGAAGGTTAATTAAGATTTCGTTTTTTGTACCTCTTAAATAAGAATAATATTCATTAAAAACATCCTCAATCGTTTCTTTTGAGACGCATGCCCAACAATGTTGAATTCAGACACTTTTCTCGCGAGGGATTTCTGTGGCTCTGGAAGAGGAACATTAAGGAGTTCCGGAAGGTGGAGAAGCCATTGAAAATCTATTGAAAACCCAAAATCTCAAATCTTCCAGGGAGACATCTCATTGTTCCGCGGCGGTTTCGCCCTTCTCAGGGCCTGATTAGCAACGGAGCACACTCATACCAGGAAAAACAAATAAAAATCTTTTCCTTATTCATGACAATATTTTGAATGAAAAGGGCGTTTAATCAAGACGAAAATTTCTATAACATTTTGCTGGTGAGAGACCATACTTCGGACCATTTCTTGAATTCAACATCAGCATTCAACATGGCCCTATCTTCACCCTTAGTTATGACGAGCTCTCTTATGTGTGTGATGCTATTTTTTTGCATTTCATCAATCACTATGAGTAGTAGTGAATGCATGTATGAATAGCAATAACTTACAGCGCTAATTAAACATTTTTTCTGCTTGGTGCCTGATGCTAGGTCACCATCATTACACACTTTCTCCTATTCTGATAGCACAACGTAGAGCACAAAACACTAAAATTTTTAGTAGATCAGGAAAATATTTGAAAATTTATAGGAAAAAACTCATGCTCGAAATATTTTCTTCGTTAATCAATATATTATATTGTTTTCATTTAGTGTTTTCATAACAAAAAGTCAAGTCTGACTTAAAAAAACGAGAAAAGAGTTGTCTTTTTTTCAGAACATACTGCATTTTATTCTGCATTTTCACAGAATAAAAGTTGAAATACAGCTGTGATACTCATTGAAAATGACACATATAGGATAATATCGCACACATTCCTTGTTGATGAATGAAAGCCAAAATTAAATAATCTCCTTTTTTTTAATCAATAAACATTACTCATATTAAATTTTCTGCCATTACATACTATATACATGTCAAGAGCATTAAAAATACATTAAAACAGTGAGTGCTCAGAACATTTGCCCTTTAAATGGATAGTTTGCAGGGCGATTTATGCAGGTCTAACAGGTAAAATGGTTTAACAGGCTGAGTGTAATAAAAAAGTAATTAATGCAAAATTCTTTCAAAAAGAATTTGTTTCGTCTATAAAAATGATACAAGTACAACAAGTGTTGCAAGCTTCACCCGTAAATCTTGATTCCAAATGTTCTAGACACCACTATTTTAAAGTAATTTTAATGGAAACTTTATCCAGAAGCAGATTAATTAGCGATTAACCCTTTGGAGATGAGCGTAACGTATACATGCCGTACAAAGTGCACAGATCTGTGATTATTCCAACCAGTTTATTTATTTAATTATTTCAACCCTTTATTTATTTACTTATATATTTTTTAAACTTTGTCTTATTATTAGGATATTTTCTCGATTAAATTAGCAAAAATATGAGATTTGAACGCTCATTGCGAAGAGGTCAAAGGTGGTGAAATAAACTGTAAGAAATTAGTGGTGTGGATCCTGGTTTACGTGAAACGCGCATAAAGTTGCCTATAGTGTACTTTTTTTTAAATACAGATTTCTTGATTTGGCAACACTCTATTGAAATGGTACAATTCCTCTTGGCTCGCGTTAAATGATATATCACTAAACGAAGATAATTTCACCCTTTCAAAAAAGTGGTGCTAATGAAGAAATGTGAATTAAAATATAACTCACTGGCAAGTCCAGTGGGCAACATTAGATAAAATCATTAGTCACATTGTATAGGGAATTCCTACCACTGTTTTAAAATAATATATTTATAATACTCTTTTAACACTAGAACGCCGGGAAGGTGTCAATTTGACACCGATCACTGGACTAAGTGTCGATTCAAACCAGAAAAATCTTCAAGAAATACGTTATATATCAGTTGTAATGGAATGAGCTAAACAAATAAACTAAATAATTTCACATTATTTTTCTGGTTTTAAATATATTTTATAAAACTTGCGTAAAATTTACCGGCGTTCTAGTGTTAAAACGTTAATTAAATAAATCTTTCATGAAGATTACTGATTAAGGATTCTGGTAGGAACAATAAAATTTTCCCTATATAAGACTCTTATATAACATAGCGAATGACAAACCAGAAGTAGGGATGAGAATTTTCCGCGGTTTTCCGCGGTTTTTCCCACCAGTATAATTTTAGAGAAAATGTTATTTTAGTCAAACGAAAAATACTGCGATTTAACAGAACAATGTTTTCTCTAATATTATACTGGTATGTAAAAACGCGGAACACTCTCATCCCTACAGAAGCAGTGTTCATAAGCTAAGTGTACTAGGTGCGCAACCAAGTTCCAGTATTTCACCTATGGATGGCGCTAACGACACATATAGACGACATATATGTCTGAAGTTATGTTTTTAAGCTATTGCATAGCTTTTATCGCGGGCTTTGAGCGCGGCGACCGAATCTAGAAATTCCGTAACGAGCAAAAAAAACCCCTAACACTCCGGCTAATGTCGTTTCAGTTCGGTAGACTTCGGCACTTCGGCAGACCTCTCATTTATTCAATAAAAGAAAAAAAATTGTTTTCTTATCGGTCATCACGCTCAAAAAGTGTAACTTGAATTAATATCAAAGACAAAGAAAAAACTTGAATTAATATTTTTTTTTTTTACACGGAACTTCGATAAATACTATTTATAAAACTTGAAAGCGGTTCCGTGTATATTTTGGAAGGTTGCCACCTACCCCCTTTCGGGGGGGGGAGGGATCTCGTGTGATACATCGATCTTAAGCCCTGTGACTATTCATGTGATTGCACCCCCTCCCCCCCCCCAGCAAATCTTTCAAAATTTTGCCTGATGTGAACTTTTTTAAATTTTGATGACACCCATCGTCTGCTATATTGTTAGAAAAAACTGATCGTTTAAGAATTTACGCATTCCATGCGTCCTCCACTCCCCCCCAGGGGGTACTTTTCTAAATTTCGTCAACACCCGACATGTGACATATCCTTTTTAAAGGCCTTAAACTGCTTATTCATTTGTTACACGTCCAGTGCGCCCTCCCCTCTGTGTCGTCCCCCCAGGGGGACATATTCTAAATTTGTATATACACCCATCATGTGGCATATCGTTTAAAAGAACTGCAACTGCTCATTCCAATTATGCATGTTTCGTGCGCCGCACCCCCTCCCCCCCAAAGGGGCACTTTTTAAATTTTTATCCACATCCCCCGTGTTACATATCTTCAGAAAAGTCTGCAACTGCTTATTCCTATTATGCATGTCTTGTTTGTCACCCCTCCACTCTGCTCCCCCACAGGGGGCACATTTTTAATTTCTTTACTACACCAGTCATGTGACACATCAATTGAAAGGTCTGAAACTGCTTATTCCTATTATACATGTCTGGTGCATCACCTCCCACTCTGACCCCCAGGGGGGTAAATTTTTAATTTCTTTAGAACACTAGTCATGTGACACATCATTTGAAAGGTTTGAAACTGCTTATTCCTATTATGCAGGTCTGATGCGTCAACCCCCACTCTGCCCTCCTAGGGGGGTACACTTTTAATTTCTTTACAACACCAGTTGTGTGACACATCATTTGAAAGGTCTGAAGCTGCTTATTTTTATTATGCATGTCTGGTGCGTCTCCCCTCACTCTGCCCTTCCCTCCCCCCGAGGGGGGGGGCACATTTTTAATTTCTCTACAACACCAGTCATGTGAGACAACATTTGAAAAGTCTGCAACTGCTCGTTCCTATTGTGCATGTCTGGTGCTTCACCGTCCATTCTGCCCCCCCCCGTGGGGGTATGTTTTTAAGCTATTGCATAGCTTTTATCGCAAACTTTGAGCACGGCGACCGAATCTAGAAATTCCGTAACGAAAAAAAACCCTAACACTCCGGCTAACGTCGTTTCAGTTCAGCAGACTTCGGCACGGTGTTTGTGTGCGTGCGACTACTATCTCGGCAAAGCCGAATCCAAAATTGGACGAAGTAGAGCATTTTATTCATCGCACTTTTCTGGAATACACTGAAGAAGGGTCGAAAATACTTGGTACAAATTGTAATAAACTTCCACTTATCTTGGCTTGCGATTTCAAAATCAACTTCGCTGATAAAAGATCAGAGCGGTTGACAACTTTTCTTTCGGAAAAATTGAATTTAAAAATGAATAACGATCCACAAGAATCCACAACAAAATATGGGACCACCATTGACGCGGTATTTTTCAGATATTTAGAGAATATCAAGTCTCAAACTTATGTTACTTATTTCAGTTACCATAAACCTATAGTTTCAATGATAAAAATTCCTGATTAGCCTACATGTATTGTAAGATAATAAAAATATTTTAAACGATATTAACTTCACATTTATTCAATAAACGAAAAAAATTTGTTTTATATCGGTCATCATGCTCAAAAAATGTAACTTGAACTAATATCAAAGATAAATAAAAAATAAATAAATAATTATAATTGCATAAGTTGATAAGAAATGCTATGCAATAGCTTTACCGCGGCAGTCTCCGAGTGCCACACGTATTTTTTAATAGCGTGGACATCTGTTAACAATAAACTATTCTAATACCATTACATATCACAACGCAAAAAATATTTTTTCAAAAAACTAAGATGTCGAGTTTTGCGCCAAAAAAACCCTGCGTCTACGGGAAGTTTTATTTTTCTGATTTAATCTGAAAAAAAATTGCAGCTGATGGAGGTCGGTTATTAAGGAGGCCTGTGGCGAACATGCACCATCGAAAACTACTTGTGAAGATATGTTTAAATGTTTTAGAAGTGGCCATTTCTCTAGAAAACCAAAACAATTGAGGATGCCGATCTGGAAGCGTTATTACAGAAAGATTATAAAAAAAGAACAAAATTAACTTGGGGAAGCATTAAACATGACTCGCAAAAGAATTTCCAAATGCTTACATGTCATAGAAAAAATTCAAAAAAAGGGAAAATGGGCTCATCATGAGTTGACTGAAAGTCAGATGAAAAGTGGAAGAACCATTATCGAAATTTTGCTTTTTAGGCACGGAAGAAAGTTTTCTGCTCCGAATTGTTGTTGGTGATGAGAAATAGATATATTTCGGGAATCCCAAAGGAAAAAAATCATGTCTTTCACCTGGCGAAGCATCAATATCGAACGGAATAGTCAAATCGCTTCGGAAAGAAGACAATGCCCTTCGTTTAATGGGACCAGAACGAATCGTGTACTATGAGCTACTGAGAATAGGCATCGCTACTGACAAAACATGATTAATTTAACCCATGCATTGTTCTAACAAAGACCGGAATGGGACAAGAGACACAAACGAGTCATATTGCAGAACAACAACGTTCCGTGCTATCAAATTCCATCGTTCAGGACAACACCAAAACGCAGAAGTAGGATCTTCTACCGCACCCGCTATATTTGTCAAAACTGGCCTCTTCCGATTATCACTTGTTCTGGTCGATGGCACTTGGCTTAGCTGGGATACACTTGGCAAATTTCGAAGAAGTGCAAAATTGGTTGGTTAAATTGTTTCGGTCCGAAAACGCGTTATTTTATGATCGCGGTATTCATGTTTTATTAGAGATATGACAAAAATGTGTAGCTAGAGAAAGACGATACTTTCAATAAACTATTTTTTATATTTTTCTTGAAATTTTGCATTTTTCATTGATCATAAAAACGCCGAAACTTAGTTGCATGCCTTGTATTCTGACAAGAGAGCTCTCCATATGGGCATACTCCAAAAAATCTGAAAAAAATTACAAAATGTTCTTCCCACGAGGATATATGTTTATTAAACTAGTTGGATGTGCCAATCCCTAAACTTTCCTAAAACTCATACGTACATTTTAATATTTAAAAAAAAAATAGTTGCTCATTTTAATGCTTTAATAATTTTAATTCAATACCATACCAACTTTGATTTTCATCTGAAATTTCTGCTTCAGTCAATTAATCGCAGAAAAAACGAATTTCCGTCTCAGCATGAGCCGATAGAAAATAGAATGATAGGCATTTTTTTTTTCAAATTCAGGGAGAACCTACTTGATATACAGAAAAATAATCATACACAAAAATTTTAGTTCAGTTCTAGGCCTAACTTCATATACTTTTAGGTGGTGCAATGTTGAAAATGGCATAAAAATCGCTATTGCAGCGCCCCCTTCCGGCGGATTTTTTTCAAATTCAGGAGAGACCAACTAGCCATAACCATACACTTACACAAAAAATTTGGTTGAATTCGAAGCACAACTTCATACACTTTAGATCGCTACAATATTGAAACTGGAACAAAAATCCTGATTGCAGCGCCCTCTTCCGTCGGATTTTTTTTCAAATTCAGGGAGGACCAACTGACCATAGCGATACACTTACACAAAAAATTTGGTTGAATTCGATGCATATCTTCATACACTTTTGATCGGTGCAATATTGAAAATGGAACAAAAATCGCGATTACAGTACCCCCTTCCTTCGGAATATTTCAAAATTGAAGGAGGACCTGCTTCCCATAGCCAAAAACATTCACAAAAAATTGGTTCAATTCTATGCATATCTTCATACACTTTTTGATGGTAGAATGGTGACATACACACAGACAGACACACACACACATGGACAGACAGACATTCTGTAAAAACGTGTTTTGGACGAGCGACTAGGTATAGCGTTTCCTCCATTGAACAGCGCATGCGCCATTACATGGCGAAATTTAGATCTAAGTGAGATCTGCTAGTTTGTAAATTTATCTGCAGCGCTGGCGAATATACTTTATCTTTGTAGTTGTAAAATTATAATTGTATACCATTGTAAAATTATCAACTTTTACAATGATATTGACTTAGATAATTTAAATGAAAATAAATAGATTGTTACGACAAGATAAATATATTTGTTTATTATTTGCAAAGATGTATGCAATCGTCATTTTAAGAAATACTGTTATTCCATTAAAAAAATATTTTTAACATATTTATGTATAATAAAATTATTTGCAAATATTAACAATTAAATCATACATATGTATATTCATTTATTTATATTTTCACCATTCATTGAATTATTTAAAGTATGATAACTTAATGTATATAATATTTATTTTACCACTGCAACATACAGCTCATATTCAAAATATTAGAATAATTGAGAAAAAGTAATAAGAAAAAATTATTTGTCATTTATTTATTTTTTATACTAAGTAAATGCAATTAAATTTCTTATAAATTAAATCTGGAATGTTTAGATAAGATTTTAACATTTATAAAATATAAAATACAGCACAATAAATTAGGCATACAGCTTCCTTAAACACACCAGAATATTAGAATAAAATTTAGATTGGTTCAAAATATTAGAATATTTTATTTTACGCAACAATATTACCATATGAATATGAAGTAAATGGTAGTTAATATTTTGTAGCATCCCCTTTAGCTTTCATAACAGCATACAATCGATCTTGCATACTATATACAAGGTGTTTACAAACATTTCTATCAATATTAGCCCAAATAGACTTTATACGTGTCACTAACTCAGTTTTACTTGAAGGAGGATTTTCTTGAAGTTTTTTCTTCATTATACACCATAAGTTTTCGATGGGATTAAGATCTGGTGAATTTGGTGGCCAAGGAAGTACCTTAATGTTGCGTTGGCGGAACCAATTCTTAGTTGACACCGAGGTATGCGGGGACGCTAAATCTTGTTGAAAGATGAAATCATCTTCAAATAAATCTTCTGACGATGGAATCATGTAATATTCTAAAATTTCTTGATATATCAGAGAGTTAACCTTTTCGTAGACGATGCATAACTTTCCAGGTCCTTCTGCACTCATACAACCCCAAACCATGACACTAGCAGCAAATTTTACGGAAAGTTTAAGGCATTCTTTATCAAATGCTTCTTGCTTCATTCTCCAAACTCGAATACCTTGATTACCATATGAAACACAAAACATACTTTCATCACTAAATAATATATTTTTCCAATCTTCATTGCTCCATAAACGTCTTGATTTACACCAATTCAATCTTATACGCTTTTGTCTTGCAGTCATGAGAGGTTTTGTTTTCGGTACACTAGATTCAAATTTAAATTTATGGAGACGTCTTAATTTTGTCGATGTAGAAACTTCAACTCCTTCTTTCCATTTTCGGTGCAAGAATCGCACACTTTTAAAACGGTTTTTCTTAACTATACGCTTCAGTTTCCTGTCATCTCTAGCAGATGTTTTTGGTTTTCGGCCACCATTTCGGCGATTATTTTGAAATTTTCCAATTTTTGAATATTGTGTTAGTATTTTACTAACGCTCGACTGCGAACAATGTAAATAATTCGCTATAAAACATTGATTTTTACCATGCCGATACAAATCAACCATACGAAGTTTAGTAGATTTAATCTTTTCAAAAATGATATTAAATTTAATATAACAAGTAAGTTTAATCAACAATAAGTTCTTAATAAAAATATCGTTTGCATATTTTCATTAAAAGACATTAAATTACCAAACGATATTTTCAATTTCTAAAAAAAAGGTAATTATTCTAATATTTTGAATTTGAGCTGTACATTACTAATATAATTTACATATAAATGATAAAAATTTTAAAGATGGATATTTTGATAAATTCATTCTGCTAATTATTACATTTTAATAAATATTCATTTTAACTAATAAAAAATAATTTTTGAGCGATAAAAATTTTAAATTATAATATATATATATATATATATATATATATTATATATATATATTAAAACGAATATATATATATAATATATATATATATATTATAGCTATTATATTTGGAATTCTTTTATTATCAGTTAGTAATTAAATTAAATTAAAATTATAATCTAATGAAAAAAGCATTTTATTTGTATTAATAAATTTAAAATTGTAAATATAATTACAGTTTAAATAAAATTGAATAATTATATAAAATAATTAATTAATTATTAATAATAATAAATAATAATAGAATAAATAATAATAATAAATAATAATAAAGTAAATAATTATTTTTTATTTATCCATATATGTATTTTTAATTTTAGTGACAGATAAATGTAAAATTAGAAGATTTAATTTATTAAAGTTTTCATCTTTTAAAATCTTCCTTAATATATAAATATATATAAATATTTATTATAGCTTTGTAATTTTTTAATGTGAATTCAGTACTGTAAATTATTTTTTTTTTAATTTACATGACTAACAAAATAAGTTTCAAAAATATAATAAAAAAAGCTCATTTATCTACTTTGTAATAATTAAAGTAAATTTTTATAAAATATAATAATATATCTCTTAAGCTTCCATTTTTTTTATTATTATTTTAGTAACAGATAAATATAAAATTAGCAGAATTGATTTATGAAAGTTTTTATCCTTTAAAATTATCCTTGACATGTAAAAGCCCCACCAGTGGCCGAGTGGTTCTGACCTCTCAACTGGTAGACGGCATGTGACGGCTGCTTCGAATTCAATCGCAGCCGTCGGCCTAAGCGTCCGGAGTTTTCTTCGAACCTTGCCTAAATACGGGTTTGGTTTCCTCAGAAAAACCCCCACGAAGAGCACTAATCCCTGGGCCTATTTCCTCGAGTAGATAATTGACACAAAATAAAACAAACCAAACTTTGATATGTAAAAGTCGAGTACTATAACGAAACTCCATACATCGAATTTCTCTATATAACCAATTTTTAGTAGGAACGGTCCCCTTTTCGCATGATTACATTAAAAACAGTCTCTATATAGCGAAATATCTATCTCCATATAACGAATTTTTTCATAAATTGGTCTTAATTTGATCAGTTTTAAAAAAGCTTCGAAATCATATGGAATCAGTTTTCCATCACTTATTTTTGATTTATCTTTCAGTGCTGAGGTTTTTTTTTTACATATTACTTCTCTCCTTGTTCTTTAAATCCAACGAATTCATCCGACCTCCCACTCACCTTTGAACATCCTTCTTCAAACAGACTCAATTGGATTGTTACACATATAAGAGAGGAATCAATGAGAGGCACATAAGAGAGGCCTTCAAAGGAAGGAAAATATTAACTACAATTTTTCATTACTAGCTAAAATTTGAGCTTTTTTTTTTTTTTTTTTTTTTTTTTTTTTTTTTTTTTTGAGAGCGTAACAATTTTAAAATCAAAGCAACAAAAAATCACAGATTTCTTCGTCTGAAATTAATGCAAGTCTTCCTTATTTGATTTATCATTAAGCTTTCGAATAAATGTCTGTTCTCTTTTTTGAAACTGCTTAAATAATTAAGAAATAAAATGTTGGGTTAATATTTACTTTTAAACATTTCAAATTCTTAATTAAAAAGATCAAAAATAATATTTGTTCAAAATTTACACATTAAATACGATTTTTAACATCACTCTCTATACATCAAATTTCTCTATATAACGATTTTTTTACTGGAACGATGGATTTCGTTATATAGAGACTCGACTGTATTTATTATCAGTTCTTCTATAATTTTTTATTCTGAATTCACCACTGTTAACTAATTTATTATTGCTTCACTTTTTAGTCACATGACTTACAAAGTATTTTTTAAATAAAATTAATTCTGCTAATTACACACACATATATATATATACATATATATATATATATATATAGATAGATAGATAGATAGATAGATTCATATATATATATATATATATATATATATACTGTTAAGTTCTATGGAAAAAATATTTTAAAAGTAAGTTAAGAAGATAATTTGACACATTTTAGGTATAGAAATTCATTTATTAAAAAAATACTCTGTAAGTCATGAGAATAAAAAAAAAGTAATAATAAATTAGTTAACAGTGCTGTATTCACAATAAAAAATTACAAAACAACTGTTAATAAATATTATATATTTTTATGTATCAAATGATGTAATTTTAAAGGATAAAAACTTCAATAAATCAATTCTGCTAATTTTATATTTATGTGTTGCTAAAATAATAATGGTAAAAGAAGCTAGGAGATTCATTATTGTATTTTAAGATTTTTTACTTTAAGTATTACAAAGTAGATAAATGAGCTTTTTTATTACATTATTGGAATTTATTTAAAATGAAATGCTATTTAGAAATTAAGTTTATTAATGGTATTAAATTTATTTTATAAATCATGTAAATTAAAAATATAATACTAATATGATTTAAAGTAGTGAATTCACAATAAATAATTGCAAAGCTGTGATAAATATTTATGTATTTTTATACATCAAAGAAGATTTTTAAAGATGAAAATTTCGATAAATTAAATCTTCTATTTTTTTATAAAATAAATGAAAAAGAAAAAAGATATTATTTACTTTTTTATTATTAATTTATTATTATTATTATTCATTTATTATAAATTAATTATTTTTTATATAATTATTAACATTTAATTTAACTGTAATTATATTTACAATTGAAATTTATTAATACAAATAAAACGACTTTTTAAAAACTCAATTATAATTTTAATTTAATTTAAATAGTAGCTGACAATAAAAGAATTACAAAAAAATATATAATAAAAACAGACTGACGTTTATTAATTTGCTTAATAAAAATCAAAACAAACAAACAACAACAACAACAACAAAAGTCCCCAGCGAGTACAGAACACACGAATTTAAAAATTGATTCGTATAGCCGCAATCAGTACCCAACGAGCCCTAGCCTAAACCACTAGACCAAATTGTTCACATCAACTTTTCTCCAAACTACTATGAATCTACTTTACGCAATATTTTCTGATGTACTTGGCATTTTTTCGCCAAGTCAACGGTAGAAAGCAACCCAGGAATCAGTTGACGCATGCGCTGTTTAATGGAGGAAACGCTATATCTAGTCGCTCGTGTTTTACGAAATCTCTGACCGCTAAAACGTGTAAATCCGTCGAAAACTGGTAGTCGAAAAAAATTTTGATTACAATACTTTCTTCCATTGAAGATAGAAGAAAGCAAGAATTTGGCGAAACCTCCATACAGCTCTGTAAAAAGAATAATGGAAATTTCGTTATTTGGCGATTTTCCATCGGTTGGCGATAGAATACAGTTTCAAAAAATACTTTTTTATGTCAAATAAGCTTAAGAAAAAAAAAAAAAAGAGGTTTTTTGTTGAACTTGTTTTGGTAAATTTAATTTAAATAACCTTTTTAGCTTTAACCCCTTCGCGACGGGAGCCTTTTACGAAATTTTTAATGTTTTGTCACCGGTTTTATAAAACAAAAATTTGTGTCTTATTAAATCGCAAAAATGCTTCGATCAAGAAAGTCAAAAATTGCCGTATAAATTTACTGATGGCGATAAACACAAATTATTAAGGCTACTTGCGGCACGTATACGTGTCGCTCGTCCCCAAGGGGTTAAGGCTTTTAAATTTGAATACTTTTAATCCCTTGGGGACGAGCGACACGTATACGTGCCGCAAAAGGCTTAAGAATCCATGCTTATCCCCACCAGTAAAATTATACGGCAAAATTTATCTTATTAAATCGGCGCATTTCCTCGATTTAATAAAGCACAAATTTTTGATTTTAAAAACCGGTGACAAAACAGCTGCATTAAATCGTTTGCTTTTGGCGAGGAAACGTCCTGCTCACCAAATCGCGTGATGCTTTCGTCTTTTCACGCCAAATATAGTATTCACATATTTCGTCTTTTCACGCCTAAATATAAGTATTTTATTTTTGTACATACTTTCTATTGTGATTCTGCCGCTAATTTTTATTGATGCTTTATTAAATACATAAGTAGTTTAGTTAGTATTTTTTCCAAAAGTTTCTGAGTATGCCCAGTATGGAGATCTTCCTTGTGAGTAATAACTAATGCATAAGCATGAAGACGAATGGAAGTAAAAAAAAAAAAAAAACTCAACTTCAAAAATATTAGTTTTTTTTTCTTTTCGAAAAATGTGTAGTATGACGACATCTTTGATTGGTTTTATAGACTTCCTGCATTGGTATATTTGAAAAAAAAAAAAAAAAAAAAAAAAAAAAAAAAAAAAAAAAAAGATTTCTCATTTTTTATTATTATTTTTTTAATTTCTGATTGATTGGCAAGGAGAAAAGCCATGGTAAAATAATGTATGAAAACGGTTCTAAATAGAGATAAAATCCTCCGCTTAACAAAGCGAAAATTTCCGACACATTTTCTTGTAATCGAAGTCCTTTTTTTTATTTTATAATTATTATTTTTTTTATTTCGCAATGAATGAACTGTATCGTCAGATACAAGCAATTGTTGTCATTCCACTGCAGTTTTTTCTGTTCGCACGATATCGTGTCCGCAAATTCGCTTCAAAACGTAAAACTTAAACACCATTTTTTACAAGAAGATTTATCTTCACCAAAAAGTAGTAAACTGTTCGATTACATCGTTCCAGAATAAGAGCATCTGCCATTTATATATGTTCGAGAACATTAATACTTAACAGATCAATATTTTTGAAAAAGAAAAAAAAACTTTCAAATAATGCCAAATTTTTTCATGTCTTTTACAGAATTTTTAATATTTTATCACCGGATTTTACAACAGAAATTTTTTATAACCGAATTAGAAAAATGCTTGGATTAAATAATATAAAAATTTACAATAAAAATTTACTGGTGAAAATGACAAATCATGATTGGAATATGAATGCCCGTATGTGGTACGGACAAATCATGACTGGCGAAAACATACTGCCCGTACGACCTACTGGCAAATCAGGGAAACTAATAAAAAGTGAAAAGTGTGTCAGAAAGGATCCAGTATTGATTTGTAAGCAGCCTTAAAAATGAATAACGTTAGCAGTGAAAAAAAAAGAAAGAAAGAAAAAGCTACAAAAAAAAAAAATAAAGCATTTTATTTGGTGTCAATGAGCGTAATAAAAAAGGTGAGAATTTTGTAAAAAAAAAAAAAAAAAAATTCATTGTAGAAACTACTTTATTTGCCTAATCTAAAGTGATGTATTACTCAGTTTTTATTTACCCTAATCGTCAAGAGACGATCAGATTTCTTGAATACCGGATCAATAATATATATGAAACACAAGACATTGATGTTGCTAAAATTTATTTATTTTATCTGTTTAATTTTCCCGGGTTGAAAGTAATATTTTAGTGCACAATATTAAAATATATGCTATTTCTACCCCTTCAAAAAAAGTCCGAACGATGAATACTACATCAAATCTAAAAGTCGCCGTATAAAATCTGATTGAAACAATTCATTGTTTAATATTTTTTTTAACCCTTTTATAGAGGAATTCACTTGAAGTGTCGTCTACATAACGAATTGCATCAAATTATTAAATTTTGAATGCTAACACCAAATTTTAACACAAAATTTGAAGTTTCTGATGAATTCTTCCTTCTGATACCAAACGGGAAGTAATTCGGTTTACTATTTTAGAATTACATACACAGAGAGTTTGGAACTAAACGTCAAATTCATGTTTAACCTTTTTAAAACATGTTGCAATACTGATGGTTTTTAAAAGAATAATTTAAAAACTGCTAAACAGAATGAACTATAATTTTAGCTTTATGTATTTAGAGCTTCTAGAAGTCAATTACTGTTGGACTATCTAGAATTGCATTTCATATTATTTTCTGCCTCATGGGCAAGTTCAAAAAATGTATTGAAATAGAATTATTTCAATGTATATTTGTAATGAATTAAAAATATAGTGATGCTATTGATCGTAATATTATTCAGATTTTCAAATAAAGGGCGACGGAATTTTTTTTAAATTTTATTTTAATCAAGATTTATACCCAAATTTTTGAACAACATTTTACTTTTAATATTTTGGTGAAACAAAACTGTAAATTAGTATTTCATATTAATCAAATAATTTTCATAAAAAATTCTAATGTAAATTCAACATTTGTAGCCTGTTCGATAAGGCTGCCACATTGAATTGAAGACCAAGGTTAAGTTTAAAAAAACAAAAATATTCTTTTTTGTCTTAATTTTAAATCTAATTGATCAGGGCTATTATAGAGCTTCTATAATTTTGCCTTTTCTACGCTGCATGTAACAGTAATTCGTTCTTAGATCAAAAAATGTAAGATTACTAAAATAGAAATTTGCGTAGGCATCGAAGATTGACTACTTCAACAACAGTCACAAACAATGTATTAAATGTTATCTCATAGAAATTCAAATGTCATTTAAAATAGCAACTGTTGCTGATCCAATTTGTTACAGTACAGGGTGGTTCAAATTAGAGTATTCCTGTTTGGGACGTTCTAGCGAGAGAAGCAATGGATGTAACGTTTTCATATTTGGAAGATAAACATATCAGACCATGGGAAACAAATTGATGCTAAAATAAAAAAAGTTCGAACAAAGAACGTTAGTACACAATAAAGCGCTGCGATATGTGTAAATAAGATAAATGCAACATGTCCAAATGTGTAAACATCTTGGTACAAATAGACTGATTCTCACCAATAATTTATTAGTATTATTCGTTTAAATTTTATTAGAATATGCTTCTATTAATTTTATTAGTATTCTAATTAGGCGAAGAAAACAAAAAATTAGCGGTGAGAATTGGACCATTTTCGTCTACATTTCCCCCCCCCCCTTGAATATGACGCAATCAATAAAGAACAGAATACGTGAGGTCAGTAATTAATTTTATTATTAAATTTTACTACACACAAACTCACGATCCTAAAAAAAACTGTTAGCGACAGCACAAACGAAAGACACGCGCGTGATAACACAAAGAACACACAATTTTCACAGGTCGGAATCAATATGTCCACCTTGCTTCAACGCCAAAACGTGAAACCGTGTCGCCGCATGATCCACAGCGGCGTGTAACTGATTGCGACCAGTGTTGCGTACTTGCAAGAGGATCTGGTTCTTCAAATCCGCCAAATTTCCTATATTTCCTCAATAAACTTTATCTTTGAGATAACCCGAAAGCCGAAAATCATACGGAGTCAAGTCAAGTAAACGTGGAGGTTATCTTGAAGAAAATGCACGGTTGATAATGAAGTCCTCAGTAAAATGGGATCACAGAAATTTTTGTACTTCACGTCGCTGAAGTTCTTGAATGACCACATTTTGCAACATGTCCTGATTACGTACTGCTGTTACGGAACAGATTTTTGGTGCCTGTGGAGGGATTTCTTCAAAGAAAAACGGCCCAATCAAAAAGGTCGCAGTGAAGCCGATCCACACAGTAACATGCGGAGAATGCAGGAACATTTTTTGGATATGGTGAGGATTCTCAGTAGACCAGATACTACAGTTTTGTATATTCACTATTTCGCACATGTAAAAGTGAGCCTCATCGGTCCATAAGATGTTCCATGGCCAATTCTTATCCACCTCGGTTTTTGCGAAGAACGTCAAAGCGATCGTTTCACAAAGATCGTTATCGCCAGATTTTAATTTTTGAAAGCTACGATCTTATTCTAATAGGCATTAAGCGCTGTATGGAAAATCCAATTGCCTGGATACAGCTTGAACACTGTATGCTCCAGCTGTGTTTGTACTGGTCTGTTCAGTAACAGCGGTTGCGAGGTCATCGCCATCACCGGCGGTTTCTTTTTTCATCGTCCTCGGCCTGCTTGAACTGCAAAGCTCCAGTTTCCTCAAAGCGTTTGACCCTCAGAGTAAATAAATCTAGAGAGACAACTCCTATTGGTTTTGCCGGTAAAAACTGCGACCAGGATGACCTACTTTAGAGTCGGCATTTGGCAATGAAAGGTTACTAGAAAAGTGCAGTAGCAACGATAGTTTTGTTGCTTTATCACAGCTCTTGGGAAGAATGTAGTAATTTTATGCTCTAATTCAGAAATTTCAGAGTTAACAGAAATAAAAATCAGTTGTAAAAGAAATCTGAATACACGCTGGATATCTGTCTAATGTTTATTTATTTCATAATTGAATTTCTTATCATTCAAAAGATGGCTTGACAGTTATATATTTAAAAAAAAAAAACTAAGTATACATAAAAAAGAACTCAGTTTTCAAATCTTTCATATGATTTTATCTAATTTCATTGCATACTTCATTTTTTATTGTCTATACAAAGTAACGAACAAAACGCAAAAAATAAAGAAATTAGTTTCGAAGTTTAACTTTGTAAGATGGAAGGCCAAAGGCTAGGAAGAGGAGAGGGGAAGAAAGGTAAAATTTCGAGGGAAGGGAAATTTAAGTGATTTACTTATTATTACATTAAATTAATAAACAGGTTAAATCATTTTTTTTTTGGAAATTAAAAAAAATAAAGAATTTAATAATTATATTATTTGGAAAACGCTGATATTGAATGAAGGACAATTTAATTGAAAATAAATGTCAGCTTTAAATTTTCTAAATTCACAAAATGTACTGCTTTCCTTTAAAAAAATCATCTATAACAAGACATTTAATTAATCGAAATGTTTAACTGAATAATTCACTAATGATCATAACTCAATAAAACTTATACTGATAATTTTATATGCAATATTTGCATCAGGGATGCAAGTTAATAAATAATATAATACATTACTATAACACCATACAGGCATTTGATTTGTTTTGATTGTGACATTACTTTGAGGCTTATAACTACTATGGCTGTCGCCTCGATTGATACATTGTACGCAGAAACAGAGACAATACAGAACAATTTTATTACACATATCCATTACATATATTTTATTACACTACAAAGGGACAACGCACCATCCATGTCCGTACCCAGATTCGAACCAGGACCCCTCGGTGTTGCAGCAGCTGTCGCTACTTACCACGCCATTGGGACGACCATACAGGCATTATTTCACAAAACAAATTGCACAAATACACAAAAAGTTGTTAGAAATAGAAATAATAGTCCGGTGGGATATATTTTATCCCACCTATTTTAAACAAGATTCGCACCATAAAATTTTAATCTTTTAACTTTGTGGGCAAACTGTTGAAAATTTGCCTTTCCTTATAGACCGGAAGGCAGCAGCACAGGCAACTACCTCAGTTCATGGATAAAAATCTCGGATTAGTTAACCCATTAAGAACGAGCCTCATTTACAGTTCCTAAATTCTTCGACATCAGTTTTTTTCACATTGTAATTTTGAATTAATTAGAGATTAGATAGTATGAAAAATTCTAAATTAAAATCCGGTTTTGAAATTGAAAAGTTTTGTTCGCTTTACATGGTAAGTTTTCTTGCAAATCGGCTTTAATGAGTTAAATTCCAATTCGCATATTAAAAACGCTGGTTGATCTCCAAGGAGTGAAAATACTGCTAATTTTAAGATAGTTATATAATGATAAAGAACAAGCAATTACATAGAATAAATTTTACCTAATGTAAGGAGGCATTTGTAGCAATTAATAGCTTATATCTTCGAAAATTAATTTCTTTGAAAGTTTCATTACAGAGATCACATAAATACTGTATCAGCATAATTTACAGCTTCATTTCAGAGATCTTATAAATTCTACATCAGGGGAACCTACTAAGTTTTGTCGATATGATTTTAATTGTATACTTGTTCCTCTGTCATTAGAAAATTAAATAAATGTTCCATAAATCATTACACACAATCGCATAAATCTATTTTTAAAATGTTTATTCAATAAAGTTTTAGGAAAATTATTACTCCGTAATAATAATTAGAAAATCAGAAAATATAGTTAATACTTAATTAATAACACATTTCATAAAAATATTTTGCACTTAAACAAGAAGAAAATCCCTAAGTCTTTAAAATTTTACCAAACTGAAGATAGTTAACATTGTGAAAAATAAGAAACAATTAAATAAAAGAAATTTTACAGAACATTAAATGGCATTTGCAGCAATCAACAGCCTACTCGAACAAAAACTATTTTCTCTGAAAGCTTCATTACAGAGATTTCATAACTATCAATATCAGCGTAATTCACAGGGTTTTGTCGATATCGTTTCAAGTGAAATCTTGTTCCGATTTCATTGCAAAATTAAATAAATATTTGAATAACAATTACTCACAATCATATAAATCTATTTTAAAGATGTATATAGGCCATTTTCACCATAAGCCTACATTTCATGGCAACGGACTTGACTTGTAACGGATTTGACATTTCAAATAACACTAAAAAAACTATTAAACTAGCTTGTATATTTTCTAACTTAGATAATAATTTACATACCTCCTAAAACTATTTAGTAAACTTACTTAGCAGCTTACATTTGATGGTAATGGACTTGACATTTCAAATAAAACTATTAGAAATGAGCTAGCTTTTGTAATTTCTAATTTAGATAATAATACACATACCTTTTGAAACTATTTAGTAAACAATTTTAAATTACAAATGTGCAAAAATCATTATTTTAATATTAAAATTTACGGTAACAAATTTGACAGTGAAAAAAAAAATATCAACCTTGATAAAAGTTATTCTTGCCACTATTACATTGCTTCACAATTGAAGAGTAAAAAATGGCAAGTAGTAGTTGCGTGAAGAGTTTAACTATATCGCCGAATATTTGCTGCTAACTTTAGGCAGCATTCGAAACCTATTTTGACTAAAATTACGGACTAAAAGTAGCGGACTTGACAAAAAGTGAGGGACAAAAGATTTCTGGTATTTCTTAAAGAAAATACATTTTGTAATATTTTTTCCCTTATTATAGAACGCTAACAGTTCATATTTAAAATAATTAAACATTTCATTTAAAAAAGTTAGCTCAAATTTAAAAAAAAAAACAAACACACACTGTTAAAAACATAAAATTTGGAATGGGACAGGCATTTTTGCTTAGATTCAAAATTTTAAAGATTTATATCTCAAAAATTTTTATTGATTTTTTAAATTTTTCATGTTAGAAATGCAATATAATCTTCTTTAGCTAATGCATAGCTCAAATCAAACATTAAATATTAATTTATGTTTTCATTTTCTTCTTTTTACTCTGGGACAGCATATGTAAGCGAAATTTAAAAATGGTCCATATTTAAAAAGTTTTAGAAAAATTATTATTCCGTAAGAGTACATTTTAAATAGAAAGGAGTAAATTAATAACACGTAAAAATATTTTGCATTTAAACGAGTAGAAAATCGCCACTTATTTAAAATATTGCTAAACTTAAGATAGTTAGCATATTGAAAAAAGTACTACAAGCAATTATATAAAATAAATTTTACAAGGCGTTTGTAGCAATTAACAGCTAATTCCTGCAAAAATTAAATTCTTTCAGGGAATTTGAGGGATCTCATAAATACTACATCGACGTGATTCACAAAGTTGTGTGTATGTCATTTTAACCCATTAACGCTCAGCGTCCTTTTTTTAGGACAGTTACAAAAACAGCAAGAAAGCGGTTTTCCCATCAGTAAAGAGGAAGATAATTATATACCTTATTTAACGAGACAGAATCCTCGATAAATTTAGATAAAAGTGTTAGAATACCTCTCAAGATGAACATGTTTTGTTTCAAACACCCGAACATTAAAATAAACATTCTTATTCTAACCAAGTGCTGTAACCAAGATCAATTCAACCTAGACTCACTAGATGGCAGCACTAAAATATTATAAGACTAGACTGTCATGTTACGAAGTAAGGAAAGTCAAAAAGAGAAATGATTCTGCATGTTTCTGCAATCTTGCAATTTTTCTTTGTGCATGAAAAAGAAGTTTCTCGTCGGTTTTTTCTACGTTTCATCAGAAGCTGCCGTGGGATTCCGTGTGCTGGTTCATTTAAAACCAAGCAACATCGCGGACCTTTTAAAACATTCTTTAAATCCGTTTTTTGTATTCATGTTAAATCCTTATCATAATTATATAACTGTATTAATCAAGTATCATATTTTTAGTGTTTTTATAGTATAAACAAGTTAACCGGTTATTCCTTGTGCCATCAATAAATCCTATTTAGAATAGTGTGACGCTTCTCAATAATGGAGTACTCTCTTGTCTTCAAATAACCCAATTTTTTCTCCAGCTGGTTTCGCGGCGATACGCAAGGATTACCTGACTCTTGGCTGGCTTACCAGTAAAGGTAAGCAGACATTTGACTATTATCTTTTTTATTAAGTGCTATACTGCCAATAAATATAATAATATTACTGGGTATTCGGAAACTCCACCGCTTCATTTGTTGACATTAATTTGTTAAATGCACTTTTCATCAGATTATGAGACGTGACACAGAGGAATATTAAAAAACCCAGTAAAATAAATTTGTGTATAGCACAAATAATTAATAATATTTCTTATATTTGATAAATAAATTTGTGTATAGCACAAATAATTAATAATATTTTTTATACTTGATATATATAGATATATATATATATATTTGCATTTATATAATTAAAAAGAAAAATTCCCGAAACTTCTCATACATATAAAACGCCGAATAATATTGGTATATAAAGATATACAGTGCATAATAAAGATATATAATGTCAGAGCATAATTAACTCAAATTAAAAATAAACATGGCAGTAAATAGAGACATAGGCTCTATAGATAAGTTGAATGATACTAACTACTCCAATTGGAGTTTTAAGATAGAGAATTTGCTTATTAAAGACGATCTCTTAAAATTTATCAATGAAGAACCACCCAGTACGGCTGACGATGCCTACATGAAAAGGTCAGCCAAAGCAAAAGCCACAATCTGCTTATGTATTGAGGATTCACAGATTGTGCACATACGAAATCTCACATCGCCAAAACAAATCTGGGAAAAACTGCGAAATGTCCATCAAAGAAAAAATTTATCTTCTAGGCTGTTCTTATTAAGGAAATTTTATTCCCAAAGGCTCCCGGAAGGAGGAGACCTCAGCCAACACATCAATAAAATTCTCACGCTCCGCGATCAGCTTTCAGCTATAGGTGAGAATATAAATGATTCTCATGTAGTGGCAATCATGCTGTGCAGTCTGCCACAATCCTACGCTCCCCTAATAACTAGTATTGAGGCGAGGGACGAGAAGGACCTAGATCTCGAAATGGTCAAAAATAAATTATTAGATGAATATTCCCATAGAGTGGAAAATAAAAATGCTTACTCCCGTCCCAAGGACACCGCTTATAAAACAATCAGTAAAGGAAACAAAAGCAAAAAATATTGCTCGTTTTGCCAGCGTGAAGGGCACTACCGTTCGGAATGTTATAAATTGAAAAATCAGCAAAGAATCAACTATCAAAAATATGAAACTAATAAAACAAAAAGTTACAAAAACAATTCCGATACCCCTAAAAAACAAAACAACTCTACTGGTGACTCATCGAACTTTTGTTTTAACAGCAAAACAAGCAAACATGATGAGTCAAATGAATCAATCAATGAATCAACCATTCCTCTCTTCCCAGTAGAAAATAATTTCAAAAATGAGTTAATAGAGGTGAACCAAACACAAACAACAGATCCAAACACCTACATAATAGATTCTGGTTGTACGAGACACGTCACCTCCACGAAAGAAAATTTCGCCACATTCACAGCCGGTAATTTTGGCAACATAACTATTGCAAACGGAAAACGGCTTAATTCACATGGGATGGGGGACGTAAAATTAAGAACAAACAAACAACAATATGTTACACTTAAGGACGTATTATATTGCCCAGAACTAAAAGGCAACTTATTATCCGTTAAAAGAGCTACCGAAAATGACATAAAGGTAATATTTGAGAAAAACGAATGTTTATTTGTCAAAGATAGTAAAATAATCTTGACCGCTAAACTAAATGATAATCTTTATGAATTAAACCCCGAAGATGAATATGGGTACACAATATGCGCTCAAACATTTTGTAATAATCCAAACTGCATATCAATGTGGCACCGGAGACTCGGACACAGAAATTTTGACGATATCAAATACATAGTCAATCATAAATTAGCTGAAGGGATAACAATTAATAATTGTAAACATGATATACGATGCACCAAGTGTATTCAAGGGAAACTTTCTGTTCTACCCTACCCTAAAGCAGCTACCAACAGAAGTACAGAAATCTGTACTCTTGTACATTCAGATATATGTGGCCCTATGCAGACAGAAACGATAGGAGGTAAAAGATACTTCATAACATTTACAGACGATTATAGCAGGTACACCCTGACATACTTAATCGCGCATAAATCCGAAGCCGTTACCAAATTAAAGGAATACATAGCGCTGACGAAAAATAAATTTGGCAAGTCGGTAAAAGCAATCAGGTCCGACAACGCAAAGGAATATATCGGTGACGACTTTGAAAACTACCTGATCGAGAATGGGATACAACGCCAGTTAAGCGTTCCCTACTGCAGCCCCCAGAACGGGGTGTCTGAGCGAAAGAATAGGACTATAATGGAAATGGCTAGAACCATGCTATCAGACGCTAAATTACCCAAACAATTCTGGGGAGAAGCGGTCATGACCGCCACATATCTCCTCAATCGACTGCCAACGAAAGCGAATGAAAATAACATAACGCCGTACGAACTTTGGAATAACAAGAGACCGGATCTCTCGAATATCAAAACTTTCGGGTGTAAGGCATTCGCCTACATCGATAAGCCTAAAAGGGGAAAATTAGACGAGAAAGCCGTCGAGGGAATAATGTTAGGTTATGACTTCAGGAGCAAAGGTTACAGGATTTACACGGGTGAAAATAAAATAATGATACCTAGAACCGTAAAGTTTTTTGAAGACGGAATTAAACAAGAGGAATTTAAATCTGATAAAGAAAATAACGATTACGAAACACCCGCCGAAAATATCCTAATCGAACTAGGAGAAAATAACAATGATCAAATTAGTTCCCCAACCAAGGAACCCCCTGAACTTAGAAGGTCGGATAGGCAAAATCGCGGGGTACCACCAAACCGTTTCGGTATAAGTGCAAATTTATGCCAAATTCAGGAGCCAAAGTCATGGGCAGAACTGCAGGACATCAAAGACGTGAAAACTAAAAATAAATGGATAGAGGCAACAAATGAGGAAATAGAGTCCCTAAAACAAAATAATACCTGGAGACTAATAAAGCCTATACCAGGAAAACGCGTCATTGGGTGTAAGTGGACGTTCAAAGCAAAAACGGGAGCAAACGGGTCAATAGAAAGATATAAGGCGCGGCTAGTTGCTAAGGGATACGCGCAGAAATATGGTAGCGATTACGACGAAACCTACGCACCCGTAGTTGCTCATACCACCCTGCGAGCATTCTTAAACGCAGCAGTATACAAAAACCTCGACATAACTCACTTAGACGTTAAAACCGCTTTTTTACACGGCGAATTAGAAGAGGAGGTTTATATGGCTCAACCCGAAGGATATGTGAAAAGGGGGGAAGAGGATAAAGTATGCAGCTTAAACAAAGCAATCTACGGTCTTAAGCAGGCAGCTAGGGCGTGGAACTTGAAAATAAGCAAATCTCTAAATGAATTAAATTTCAAAGAATGTGCGTCAGACAAATGTCTATATAAAAGAGTCCAAGATGGAAAAGTCGTCTACATAATCGTTTATGTGGATGACATCTTGGTCGCCGGAGATAAAGAAGACACGTGCGAAATATTTACTGAACTTTCAAAACAATACGAAATCAAAAACTTGGGAAAGGTTTCGCAGTATCTAGGAATTAATATTAAAGAAACAGAAAAAGGAAATCTAGAATTAGATCAGACGAACAAAATAGTGCAAATTGCGGAAAAATTTAATTTGTTAGACGCAAAACCAACATATACGCCTATAAGCACTAATTATTTCAGCCTAGACCCAAATGGAAAATTACTGGGAGATAACAAAAAATTTAGGCAGGCCATTGGGGGGCTGTTATACATCGCAACCCTAACTAGACCCGATATAGCATCGGTTGTTAATATACTGGGAAGGAGGAATGAATCACCCAGAGAGGTGGACTGGCAAGCAGTCGAAAAACTAATCAGATATTTACTCACCACAAAGGATTTAAAGTTGGTCATTGACAAGTCAAAGCCGCCAGTGTTAACAGTTTATAGTGATGCAGATTGGGGTAACGACAAGGTGGATAGGAAATCCACCACAGGAAATTTATTTAAACTAGGAAATAACTCCTTAGCGTGGTTGTCAAGAAAGCAAAGTTGCGTATCACTCTCTTCCACAGAGGCGGAATATATTGCCGCCTCCAGTGCATGCCAAGAGACCATATAGCTATTAGAATTACTAACTGACCTCGAACTAAATCAACAACTTCCAGTTACCCTCTATGAGGATAACATTTCAGCCATAAAACTCTCTGAAAATGAAAAGGCGCAAAGCAAGACCAAACACATAGAAATAAAATTTCACTATATCAGACATTTGTGCCAGAGCGGAACTATAAAAATAACCTATTGCCCATCAAAGTTGATGCTGGCTGACGTGTTAACAAAACCGTTGCCAAAACCTCACTTTGAATACTTGAGAAACCAGTTAAACATTGTACATTCATCGGTTTGTCACAAAAAGCGGGGGTGTTAGAATACCTCTCAAGATGAACATGTTTTGTGTCAAACACGCGAACATTAAAATAAACATTCTTATTCTAACCAAGTGCTGTAACCAAGATCAATTCAACCTAGACTCACTAGATGGCAGCACTAAAATATTATAAGACTAGACTGTCATGTTACGAAGTAAGGAAAGTCAAAAAGAGAAATGATTCTGCATGTTTCTGCAATCTTGCAATTTTTCTTTGTGCATGAAAAAGAAGTTTCTCGTCGGTTTTTTCTACGTTTCATCAGAAGCTGCCGTGGGATTCCGTGTGCTGGTTCATTTAAAACCAAGCAACATCGCGGACCTTTTAAAACATTCTTTAAATCCGTTTTTTGTATTCATGTTAAATCCTTATCATAATTATATAACTGTATTAATCAAGTATCATATTTTTAGTGTTTTTATAGTATAAACAAGTTAACCGGTTATTCCTTGTGCCATCAATAAATCCTATTTAGAATAGTGTGACGCTTCTCAATAATGGAGTACTCTCTTGTCTTCAAATAACCCAATTTTTTCTCCAGCTGGTTTCGCGGCGATACGCAAGGATTACCTGACTCTTGGCTGGCTTACCAGTAAAGGTAAGCAGACATTTGACTATTATCTTTTTTATTAAGTGCTATACTGCCAATAAATATAATAATATTACTGGGTATTCGGAAACTCCACCGCTTCATTTGTTGACATTAATTTGTTAAATGCACTTTTCATCAAAAAGTTAATTTGCTTTTAAAAGTGGTGGGATATACAAAATTTAAATTTTAGCGAAGAAAATACTTCGGGCGTTAATGGGTTAAGTGAAGGTGGGTATTCTGGTTTCATTGGAAAATTAAATAAATATTCCATTAATCACTACTCGCAATAATATAAATTTATTTTAAAGATGTTTCCTAGGTAAATTTAGATAAAAGTTAATTTGCTTTTAAAAGTGGTGGGATATTCAAAATTTAAATTTTAGCGAAGAAAATACTTCGGGCGTTAATGGGTTAAGTGAAGGTGGGTATTCTGGTTTCATTGGAAAATTAAATAAATATTCCATTAATCACTACTCGCAATAATATAAATTTATTTTAAAGATGTTTTCTCCTTAAAGTTTAATAGAAACTTATTACTCCGTGAGAATACACTGAAAATAATAAAAAGAAAAATTAAAAACGCATAAAAATATTTTGCGTTTAAACAAGAAGATATCTGCACTCATTTAAAATGCTGCCTAACTTACGAAATGAAAAAGAGCAAACAATTTTATAAAATAAGTTTTACAGAATGTTAGATGGCATTTATAGCAATTAACGGCTTATTCGAGCCAAAAATAATTTCTCTGAAAGCTTCATTGCAGAACACACTTTATTACACACAAATAGTATATCAACGTAATTTGCAAAGTTTAGTTAATTTTAAATAGAATGTATTATTTTAATTTGTAAGCATTTATAGAGCATGACTTCTCATGATATTTACTTTAAATAAACAAACAGAACTACATTTTTCAAAATATATATGAAACCATATAATTTGGAACTTTTTAAAAGGCTTTTAAGTAACTTTGAAACAAATATTCTGAATTTCGTCGTCAGGAATAATAATAGAGTATATTCAAAGTAATATAATATACTCATGAATTTTAAACGCTTCCCATTATTTCATGAAAAATTTTGCGCTATAAATATTTGTAGAAGAACCTTCCATAAATACTTCTGAAAATTGTGTATAAGAACGCACAGAGATTAAGAATTTAAACATAAGAAAAGCTATAAAAGTTTGTGTTTTAAAACAAGAATATGAAGCAAATAATTATAGGGAATAACTTTCCATGGCATTTCAAACAAATAAATCATTTCTGCAGTTTCAGCTTGCATTTCATTTTACATGACATTTTTACTGCAACCCTGCATTTTTGAAACAAATATTCTACATTCTATTCTTCTAAAGGTTAGAATATTTGAATATTTTAACAGCTCCCCTGATTTACCCGTACATCGTACGGGCAACGTGCTTTTGCTAATCATGATTTGCCCGTAACAGATACATCAGGATTTATTATTCTGTCGAATAAATTTTTATTGTAAATTTTGTCATATTTAATTCGAACATTTTTCGTATTCAATTAGGCGAAAATTTCTGTTTTGAAAAATCGGAGATAAAAATTAAAAATAATGTAAATGACATGAAAAAAAAATGGCATTACTTGAAAGATTTTTCCAAAAATATTTATCAGTTATGTGGTTAAAAGAGAGTTCTCTTTTAACTTTAACTCTTTTAACTTTTTTCTTTTTCTCTTTTTCTTTGTAAAAGTCTGGATTTTTTATTATTTTTTTTTTCATGGAACATTATATTTTTAAATACATATGAAACCATATAATTCGGAAATTATTAAAAAGCTTTTAAGTAATTTTGAAACAAATACAGTAGAACCCCGATAATTCGGATTAATTGGGACCGGACCCAATCCGGATTATCCGGAGAATTAGGAAAAAATGAAATAAAATAAAACATACTTACAGAAAATCACCTTTATGTGAAACTTAATGAATATTTACAAACAGTAAAAATTTTTACTTTGCTTAATTCTTCCAAAAATATTTCAGTAAAAGTTTTTTTTTAAATTCAGAATACGATGATGAAACAAGTTAATGTTATGAAACTAGCCAATCGCTTCTCAAAATTGAAAAAAAAAAATGACGAAACCGATCTAGATTATCCGGAGATCCGGGTTAACGGGGCCCGAATTTGCGGCGTTCTACTTTACTCTGAATTTCGTTGTCACGAATAATGAATAGAGTACTTTCAGAGTAATATAATATACTCATGAATTTTAAATGCTTCCCATTATTTCACGAAAAAGTTTACACTATAAATATTTGTAGAACATTCCATAAATATTTTAGAAAATTAATTGTCTATAAGAACGCACAGAGAGTAAGAATTTAAATATAAGAAAAGCTATAAAAGTTTGTGCTTTAAAACAAGAATGTGAAGCAAGCAATTATAGGGAATAACTTTCCATGGCATTTCGAGCAAATAAATCGTGACTGCAGTTTCGGACTGTATTTAATTTTACGTGATATTTTTTATTACAACCTAGCATTTTTGGAAGAAATTTTCTACATTCTATTGCTCTGAATAAAGGTTAGAATATCTGAATATTTTAACCGCTTCCCTTATTTGCCCGTACGTCATACGGGCAACGTGCTTTTGTCAGTCATGATTTGCCCGTACCAGGTACATCAGGATTTATTATTCTGACCAATAAATTTTTATTGTAAATTTTGTGATTTTTAATCCGAAAATTTTTCGTATTCAAGTAGCTTTCCGCCCGGCGCTCAAATTTTCATCACATGAGCGGGCGCGCGTTGTAAATTGTACAACAGGCGAAAAACAAACAATTACTGCTGTTTTATTTGAATTTTACAAATAATTAAACTTACAAATATCATATGAGGAGCCCAGAAGCCAAGGGGTACAAGTGACAAAATGTCGATTTGGAGTAAATTGAGTTTAAAGATAATTGATGTTAAATTGGAACATCAATAACAATTGACTAAATTGAAATAGGAAACATCTGCTTGTTGCATTCTAATCTTTGAACTCTCATTTCAATAACTGTTAAAAAAAATAGAGTACAATTTTCTTTAAATGTATAATTAATCAATATTGTTTGTTTTTCGAAAAAAGTGGTTTATCTCTGTAACTCCCCAAATAATCAGAAAATGACCTATATTTCTTTACCTGAAATGAAAAAACCATATTTCCAGATACACTGTGCACTTAACTCAATTTTTTCAATTTTGTCACTTATACCCCTTGGCTTCTGGGGTCCTCATATAAGTTAGCTCTGACCACAATTCATGAAAGTATTCCTCAAAACACTTATTTTGTATTACATACTAACGCAGAAATTTAGATACGATAAAAAGCTACTTACTATTACAATCACAAAGAATAAAAGTTAATAATGAATTACTAAACAATAATTAAATAATTTCGGATTTACAGAATTAGTCCTATATTTCATTTATGTTAGTCGCTTCCCATATCAAGCATAAGATTTGCTTTTTTTTTAAGGCTGTTTACAGATAAACCTTGCGGATTTGAATGTACTGTTAACAGGTAAAAAAAAAGAACAGGTGCAGCTAATTGCGCAATCTGAAATACAAATAACTTTCAGGAACTGGGTGAAAAGATCCAATAAACGAATACAAACGGTTGTTAACATCCGCTATTGCTTGAATTTTGTTTTAAAGAGAAAAGAAAGTGAATGTTGTACTTTTTATAACGGCGCGCCCGACGGAAGGCGACAATTTCGGTTTTGAAAAATCAGTGATAAAAGATTAACCCTTTGACTACGGGGTTGGGACATACGTCGTCCCAGAGACTATTAATATATTCTATTCGCACCACTTTTTGTAAACTATTCTCAACCGATATACTTATAACAGAACAAGTTCAACAGAAACATAGTACAAAGAAATTTCTTTGTAAATTGTGGTACGAATGAATATAAATATAGTCGCTGTCCTAGCCCGTAATCAAAAGGTTAAAAATAATGCAAATTAACATGAAAAAAATGGCATTATTTGAAAGTTTTTTCCAAAAATATTGATCACTTATATGGTAAAAGGAGAGTTCTTATACCGGAAGTATTAAAAAAAATTTCCATTAAACATTGTATTTTTCGAAATACCTATGAAACCATATGATTCGGAACTTCTTAAAAGACTTTTAAATAATTTTAAAACAAATACTCTGAATTTCGTTCTCACGAATAATGGATAGAGTACTCTCAGCGCAATATAATATACTCATGACTTTTAAATGCTTCCCATTATTTCATGAAAAAGTTTACGGTATAAATATTTGTAGAGCATTCCATAAATATTTTAGAAAATTAATTGTATATAAGAACGCATAGAGAATAAGAATTTAAACACAAGAAAAGCTAAAAACGACGTGTTTTAAAACAAGAATATGAAGCAAGTAATTATAGGGAATAACTTTCCATGGCATTTCGAGCAAATAAATCGTGACTGCAATTTCGGACTGTATTTAATTTTATATGATATTTTTATTACAACCTAGTATTTTTGAAAGAAATTTTCTAAATTCTATTGCCCTGAATAAAGGTTAGAATATTTGAATTTTTTAAAAAGAGTTTTTATGGAATTCTGGATTTTTAAAAATATATAATGGAGCATTTTACTATTTATATATAGAGAGAATATCACAGCTAAGGAGTTACAAATTTAGAGGGAATGTACACCTAGATGACTCGTAGTTACACAGAAATTTCGGGTCGCAAACACCTTCCTGATACTTTACAGGACGCTCAAATCTAGTATTTGCGAGAGTTCTCCCAATAGGCAATTTTCCATTTGGGCTTACAACCTCTGAGCGGCTTGTAGTCGATCATTGTAGTCTGACAAAGCATATGTGCTTTCTCTAGATTCGTGTTGTCCGAAATCCTACAATTTCTCTGTCAGCGTCAGTACCAGAGAAAAAAAGTTTCCAGAGAAAAAAAATTAATTCTGATAATTTTTCCAGAATTTTTGAAATGTTATCGTTTAAAGGAGAGAATTTTTTTGTGCTTTTTAAAATATTTATTAAAGTCATGGATAAAAGAAAAAAAAGAACACATAAAATATCTTTTTTGAATATTAGATACTATTTCTTTGTAATAAAGAATTAATTGGATTAATAAAATAAAATAAAATAAAATAAATATTTCAACGAACACACTTTTATTTATTACTCACATTTATTTAAATCTTTTTCGCGGCATTTTAATTAAATTGTAGAAATTCTAAAAAATATTCTTTCTTTTGAATTTGCAGACGATAACAAAATTAAAAAAATCCAACAGTAAAAGACAAGGTTACTTTTCATGTTAAAATACCAGAAATATTGTTTAAATGTATTTCAAATCATTATCCTAATAAAAAACACAACCAGACATTTCAAATAAACTTTACAGAATATTAGATGATATTCATAGTAATTAAGGGTCAATTCAAGAAATAGAAGTTTGTCTGAAAGCTTCATTACTAAAACTATTCAAATACTAAATCATCGCAATTTACAGAGCTTATTTAAGTTCATTTAGAATTTATAATGTGTTTGCTTATTTATTTTGCTTTTATTTGAAAATAATTATGGCAAAAAACTTTTTAAAGCATTTTTCATCAATAAATAAATTTAAACTGTAGTTTTAGAATAAATTTAATTTCATCGAAGGAGGAAAAGAAAGGGAATTTCCTTGTGCTTTTAAAATATTTATCAAAGTTAAAGTCATGAAAAAAAAATGCATAATTATTTTTCCAGAATATTAGATGTTAATTCTTGTAATTAAGGATTTATCGGATTAATATATTAAAAAAGAGGTCTCTACTCACATTTTATTTATTACTTACTAGAGGTCTGCACGGGCCGGGTTCGGGCCGATTTTCAATAATTTCATTCGGGCCGGGCTCGGGCCTTACTTTTGAAGACTCGGGCCGGGCCTTACTTCTGAAGACTCGTGCCGTAAATATATTAGATAATTACATCTGTTAAGAAGGGGACGTATTTTTTTTTTTTTTTTTTTTCTTCTAAAGAGATTCCGTATAAGGAAATTTTACTTTTACCATATACCATTTTTTAGATTTTTTTTTTGTCTCCATTACATGGAATATGATTAATAATACTAATGATAACAGAAACATTTACATACAACAAACAAAGGTGCATTAAAAACGTAAATATCGCAGCCTCCGGCACTTCTGCCTAAATGGAGATTACAAACATGGAAAAAAAAAGAGACTAATATAAGTTTTTTTGGTCAGAACTCTTCCGTAAGAGTAAAGATCAATGTTCTGTAGAAATTCACTCGAGCCGGGCTCGGGCCTGGAAATTTCGGCCTGTGCAGACCTCTATTACTTACATTCTTTTAAATAATTTTTGGTGGCATTTTAATTAAATTGTAGGGGAAAAAATCCTGAATTTACTGACGATAATAAAATTTAAAAATGCAATGGTAAAAGACAAGGCTACTTTTCATTTTAAATTACCAGCAACATTGTTTAAATGTATCTCAAATCAGCATCATTATCCTAATGAAAAACACAATTAGCCATTTGAAATAAACTTTACAAAGGATTAGATGGTCTTAGTAGTAATTAAAGGTCAATTCAAGAAGTAAGAAGTTTGTCTGAAAGCTTCATTACTGATACTATTCAAATACTAAATCATCGCAAAATACAGAGCTTATTTAAATTCATTTAGAATTTATAATGTGTTTGCTTATTTATTTTGCTTTTACTCCCAAATAATTATGCGAAATAGCTTTCTTCAGCATTTTGCAACAATAAATAAGTTCAAATTGTAGTTTTAGGATAAATGTTATTTATATGCTATTGACTTTTGAGAAACTTTGAAATGATAAGTATAAAAGTCAAAATAGAATTAAAATTATTTAGAGACATTTGAGGCAATTTGAATCGTTAAGTATAAAATTAAAAGAAGAATTTAAAATATTTTATTAGCTTTTGAGGAAATTCAAAATAATAAATGTAAAAATTAAGATTAAATTAAAATTGTTTTATCGATGTCTGCAGAACTTTGAAATAATAAGTATAAAATTAAAATTAGGAAAAAAAAAACTGACACCTTTATATGCACTCAATGTAATTCCCTTAAGATTAACGGGTAACTTCATGACTATAATTCTTGCGGTTACCCTCTATTCTAAAAAGAGTAATTAACACTATTACCGCCGTTGTAAATGAGTTTTTTTGATGGGGGTATTCCTTCAGTAATATTAAAAAAAAGTTGCGTACACAAAAATATGAAAAATGATAATTTTATCTGAAAATATTATTGATAAGTAAATGGAAAAAAAAACCTTTTAAATTAGATTTTAATGATTACGTTTTAAAAACAGAAGCCATATTTGCACTTGAATTAAAAAAAATTATAATAATAAATTCATTAATATGGATTAACAACCGTAAATGGAGGAAATAACGTCATATTTAAAATAGCCAAATAATAATATTCTCAAACAGTTTAAATTAAAAAATATCCTAACAAACACATATCCTAACAAACCTTTGGTATAATATGTTTAAGAAATGGAAAATGCAAACGTCTTTTTGAAATTTTTGGCGAACTAGTTGACGAACGACAGTGATTTTTTTTTATTCAAAAGATAGAACTCGACGAGACAAATAAAATGATAGCATTAAAAAATTATCGCAGTTTACTGTAGTTTTTTAATTTATTTTTAACGAAAAAATGAAGACCTAAAATTCAACAAGCGATAGCTAACGATCCCAGGGGTGGATTAACTTAATTTTTGGTTTATTTTAATCCTTTTGGTAAAATCTAAAAACGATTTTTTTTCATGTTTGTATGTTTGACGATCACTGAGAAAATAGAATTTGTGTCTTAAAGCTTAAGTTGAACATTGTTTCTTGTTGTAGCTGTTGTAGTTTTTTTTTTAATTCGTTGCCACCAAGTTTAAATAAGTATAATTTTTTTATGTATGTAACATAATTCATCCCAATGAAATAATTCACGTGAAAAACATAATTATTTGTCTTAATTGCGAAACATTTAGTTTCAGTTCTTTGAATAAAATTGTGAGCGCACTGTAATTATTTTCGTTCGATTCCTTGGTTTTTTTTTTTGCATTTTATATGACAATGCAATGACTTTCTTCATTATTCTAACAAGATAGAACCCGTCGAATTTCGACGAAAGAAAATGTTTAAAAAAGGAACTGTCATTGATTTATAATAAACCTACAAAAATTAATCACAATAAAAAAATGCATCTTATACTGGTAAGTCTAACTCTTAAACAAATTATATTAAACCTAAAGTTAACAAAATACCATTTCTATAAAGCGCAACTGTAGGAATTGTTAAAATTAAATTTTAATCGTACATGCGAAGCAGTAAAATATAATAAAGATCTGTTATTATGATAAAGTTATCAGAAAAGTAAAATTTATTCCACTTGGACTCAATCATAGAATTTTTTCCCCGTGAAATTTAAACCCGACATCATTTTCATCATATCAAAATTTAAACATGCACCTTTCATATCTGTATTCACCTTTTAAAAAAATATTTGATCAAATTTATTTAAATCTTGAAGTTTGGATACTATTAGCTGAAATCAATACTAAACTATTTATATTCTTTTAAGTGTAAATGAAACCAAAATTCACCGGGTTTTAAAACATACTCGTGACACAGCACGTATTTAAATTGCAATTTTTTTCATTTTTAATGAGAAAATGGCAAGTTACAGATACAGTGATAATTTTTTTCCCTTTTCTCTTAGTTTTTAATAGAAATGGGGTACTTTTGTTGCCACAATTAGAAAAACGGTGTTAAAAACTACAAAAAAAAATATATATATATATTTCAAAAATAAATTAAGATACAGTTTTCAAAGAAAATGCATTTAAGAGTACATTTTTTCCCCTATACGATGGTGCAAAAATGGGAAATGTAGGATGTTTAGGAGTTTAAAAATTTACAGTATTAAAAATTTCTGAACCGAAATCTCATTTCAAATTTTAAAGTGTTGCCATTTGCAAAATGACGTATGCGTTACGCACAGATACGTTTGGCTTTTATAATATAGATACAACAATCGAATTTTGGCAGCAAATATTTTGCTTTTCAAGATATAAAAAATTTACAGTTTTTATCAAAAAATTTCAATGACAAGTATTAAAAAATGCTCTGATGAGCAATAAAAAAGGTTAATATATGTTTAAGTATGGAAAAGTGTTTGACAAGTGCTTCTAATTGAACATGAGAGAGGACAAGGGGTCCCTTCTTGGCTGCAGCTCATTGTCAATGCCAAATTTAAAAAAATCATATTTGCGCTTTTTCCATATAAAAGAAATTTGCGTAAAAATTTCCGTCTTTCTCTTTAGTAAAATTTTCAATCCTGCTTTACACGTGAACTGCGCTGTTGACTCTGCACTGCAAACTGCACTGTTGCCTCTGGATTGCAACTGCGTTACAAATCTGTTTTCTGTGCAGTTCTATTCTGCGGACTTGCTTGGTGGCACTGCTTAAGTATGATTCGCAACAGGAACTAAGATTCCTGGTACTATTTCGCCTTACATTCATATTTAAATACGCTGCGTTTTTTCTGGCTATGTCTTTGCGCTACACATTTTTATCGTAATTGTGACTGATTTCTTTTATATGGTAAAAGCGCAAATATGATTTTTTCAAAATCGTCATTGACAGTGAGCTGCAGTCAAGAAGTGACCCCTTGTCCTCTCTCATGCTCAATTAGAAGCACTTGTCAAACACTTTTCCATACTTAAAAACATATTAACCTTTTTTGTTGCTCATCAGAGCATTTTTAATACTTGTTTATATTTACATGAGACATTTATTTCACAGTTACTAATAATCTTTTAAAATAATGTTGCCAAGTCTAAGGCAGCTCATATAAAAATATTTCCTTCCTAGCAGCAAAAGTATTTTCACGTGACTATTAAAAAGAGGAAGAAAACTTTAACATAATAAATTCATTTATATGCGTTAAAAGCAATAACTAGGAGAAATTACACCATATTTAAAATAACCAATTAATAATATAGCAAAATAGTTTAAATTTTAAACTATATTTTCACGGGATTTTTATTTTATATAATGAGCAGGCCTTTTTAATTATTGTTGTGAATTCTAAAACGGAACAAGAATTTTTTTTTTTCTTGTTACAACAATATCCGTAAACATTACAAAGGGAAAAAAACTGATGAAATTTATATCAAATATAAAAGATACATTTAAAATATCTTATTTAAAACAGTTTTCTTATGATGTTGTTAAAAAATACCGGAGACTAATAGATGCAGATTACCATTTTTTTTAATGAGCCAATGACGTCTAAACCCAAATTCTGATTACCATCCAAAGCTCCAGTTGCCATTCGGGCTTGATTTCTAACAAAAATTAAGAAATAACGCGAATTTCATTAAAAGATCGCAGAAGAAAAGCTAATTTTATTAAAGGATTGCAAAAAACGCCGCGACTTTCATAAAAAAATTGCTGAAAACACGATTTTTGTCAAAAGATCACTGAAAAACGCGATTTTCGTCAAAAAATCGCGTACAAAAAGAGATTTTGATTAGAGGAATGTTAAAATACACGCGATTTTCGTCAGAGTTTTGCGAAAAAAAGTGGGATTCTTGTCATAGGATTGCAAAATAAATAAATAAATAAAAAAGCAATTTTCGTCAAATGATCGCGAGAAAAAACGCAAAATTCGCCACAGTATGGCGACTTAGACGGCAAAAATTAGTCGTCAAGTCAAAAAACTTGGTCACCACGCAGCGACTGGTAACCGTGAATACACATCTACACTGTCAATAAAGGCTCCGAATAATTAATTTATTTTATATTACCTTATTTTCAAATGTTTAACTGACCTGATTTAACTCTTTCACACGCAGTGGCTTCACGTCGGGCATACCTAGTTTTAAATTTTATCTAACAAGATTTTAGTTTCTAAAAAAAATCTTCTATAAATTCCAGTACGTTAATCGTTTTATCATTTTATAACAGAAATTTCCTTTGCCGGAAAGTGTTAATCAAAAACAAAAACAAACATTGGATCTTTTAACAGTAGATGATTCGGCCTTAAAATTTTCTAGTCAAAGAAAAATGAATGGAAACCTTCCTAGGAGATCGCAATTCATTTATTAATTATAAATTCAATCTTCCTTAAGGGGGCTCAGAAGTTGAAAACTTTTCGAAAAATCGATTTTTTTTATGATCTAATTTGATTATTCATTTAATTTTTAACTCAATGCAAAAAAACCGCATTAAAATATTTGCATTTTTAACGGAGTTATAAGCATTTATGTATCAACACTTTCATAGCCGCATCCATATAATTTCAACTTTAAGTCGCCTTTTTTCAAAACTTGATTTTTGAATGATGACTAACACCAAGATTAAAAGAAAACTATTTAATGGAATGGCTTTTTTTTTTTTTTTTTTTTTTTTTTGCATGCATAGAACATCATTATCTAGATTATGAATTAATATAATTTAGATAGTTTAATATTTTGAGTATTCTTAATGGAAAAAAAGTTGTATTTTTTAGGGTTTTTTTAAATTTTCAACTTTGAGACATTTTTTAATACAGTTTTTATTAAGTTATAGTTATATACTTAATTCATAATCTAGATTATGATGTTATATGCATGCAAAAAAATAAATAAATAAATAAATAAAATAAAATAAAATAAAATAAAATAAAAATAAAAATAAGCCATTCCATCTAATAGTTTTTTTTTAAATCTTGGTGTTAGTCGTCAAAAATCAAGTTTTGAGAAAACACGACTTAAAGTTGAAATTATATGGATGCGGCTATGAAAGTGTTGATACATAAATGCTTATAACGCCGTTAAAAATGCTAATATTTTTATGCGGTTTTTTGCATTGAGTTAAGAATTAATTGAATAATCAAACTATATCATAAAAAAATTGATTTTTTGAAAAGTTTTAAATCCCTGAGCCCCTTAATCTTTTTAAAGCCGCTCAAATTAGCATATTTTTAGTCTATAATCTCTGAACGGGGCTGGTGAATAAAGTTCGTAGGGAGCGGAGCTCCACAACATATATATACAAAAAAGTTATAATGGATCAATTTGTCATGATTTCGATGATTGAAATTTCGTTCCTGTATGCTTGTTATAAAACGCGAACTAATGAATTTAGCTTACCCTTTCTAAGTCAAATTGCATCAATAGCTAAAATTATGAAATTATTCATTGACATCAGGTTTCACTAACATATTTGTTTCCGAATATGTGAAAGCCTTTTCTTCGGGCACGTTACAAATGCAAGATTTTCCTTAAAAATTATGTTGCTATTGCGGCATTTGGGTAATTAAAATTAAATGGGACACATAATTCCCACCACCTTGTAAAACTTTAAAAAATATAATTTTTGTATTTTTTTTTTCAAGGTATAGCAACAACTAACACAACAAACATTATTTAATGTATCGATACAGGATTTTCATTTTCTTCTCTAAGTATAATCATAATTAAAATTATATTAAGTAATTAAAGGAAATTTTGAATATCTAAGTATTTTGGTTGTCCTGAAAAATCGTACTTTTCAGGTTAATATCCCATTATCTCACACAATATTTCAGCAATTTTTTTTAATAATATGTATTATATATATATATATATATATATATATATATATATATATAATACATTTTTTTATAATATGTTATTTTTTAATAATATAAATATATATAATATTATATGTAGCAGGCAGTTTTTAAAAGTTTTAATTTCTTTCAAAAAGCAAATATTTTGAAAATTGGAATTAAAAAAAATGCTATTGATCTAAAATAAAATGTTTTAGACATAGAAGAAATTGTCTGTCATAAGTCTTGAGCATAATTCAATGAATATGGCTTCCACATTTCATGAAAATTGGCTGGATGGTTTCTGAGGAAACGAGCCTTAAAGCTCGCATATTTACCATAGGATTGCGGCTAGTCTCGCGTCTTTCTTAACCCTTTGCGGCGCAGGACAAATTCATCGCTTAAGTGTTGAAATTAATGACTGACACCGGAATTTGAAAACAACTTTATTTTTAAATTCGAAAACGCTATATTTCACCCATTCAATAAACCGTAATTTTCTTAAACCAAATTCCAGTGCGAATATGGCGTTTGGGAATTAAAATTAAGTGGTTCCACTATGAAACAAAGGGGAAACAACATGAAACAAACTAAGAAAGAAACCAAGGGGTTAACCCCATTACGACGGGAGCCTTTTCACAAAATTTTTAGTGTTTTGTAACCAGTTTTTAAAATTAGAAAAATTGAACCGAGAAAAGGCAAAGACAAATTTTAGTAAAATCTTATTGATGGGGTATAAAAGACTGAGCACTTAATGCGGAACTTATACTGGTCGCTCGTCCGCAAGGGACGGGGTCAGTCCTTTGTGGAGCAAGTAATTGAGTTTGTGTAATGCTGAATTCCCATCGGAAAACTAGGAACATTTTATTTTAGTATAAGGATTCGCAATTTTTCAGATTATCAGTCTAGTCACTTTGAGGGGCTTCCGTGTTGACTTCAACTTTATGCTAAGTCTATTGATGAATGTCTTTCAGTTAAAGAGCCGTTAGGAGGAAACGTTTAACTGTAATATGAAAGCTACGTAACTTGAAATAATACAAATTTAATATAAAAATACCTTACCAAAAAGGTGGTATTAAAGGGTGGTACTCCATGTTCAAGCTCCTTTCCTCCAAAGTGCTAAAGTAAAAAATTATAAAAACTTTTTCGTGCAAATATTAATAATTAACCTTTCCACCCTGAATGTGTCTAATCGACCCATGACTATAATTTGTTTTATACGATTGGAACCAGAACTTTTTCATAAAGAAAGTTAAATTACAGATTCAGAGAAATAAGTCAATTAAATATATTAATATGTTTTAAATAACAATTCTGGTGTGAAATTTTTTTAATCAATATTGAGTAAAATTTGAACAGGGTAGGAAGGTTAAACTTAGATGGGACAATTCAACCACCCTTCAATTGTTAAGAGCGAGTTGAAACAGAAATAAAAGTAAAAAAGCGTTAAAAACAAGATTAAATATAAGGAATAAAATTAAATTTAAAAAAAGAAATATCGTAAATGCATTATAAAAAAGTTTAAGGGATATTTGCCACTAAAAGGCCGAATAAAAGATGTTTTTTAGCACATTTTATTAAAATAGCAGTAAAGATTTTAGCTTCGGGTTTTTCCGCTACATTAATTAAGATTTGAAGAGCATTTCAAAAAATTTTATTGAAAAATTGTTACTTTTGCACACATGTGGTGGTATATTCTACCGGTGGTATATAGTACCATACACTTCCATTCGGGTACGATTTGAGAAATTGCCAGAGTCGTTTGCAATCAATTTTCCGCAAGAATTATGGAAATAAATTACATCTTTGGAGCTTCAAGCAATTTGAGGCAAAATAATTTGAAAATCAAGGAAGTGGTATCCGTTTGAGAAAGAAGGTATATTTTTAACCACTTTTTTTGCATTTACTGTGATTCAAAAATATTTTTTTTATAAATATGTCAGAAAGTCACCAACGATTTCATAAATGATGTTATATTTAATAATAAAAATGATAATAATAATAATAAAGAATTAGAAAGATCGGTTTGATAGTTTTCGCGTTCTGATTCCGTCCAGGTTAATGGCTTGGCTGATTTGTCCAAATGCCAAACAGGCAACGTGTTTTAAAAAATTTTTTGGATTTAAAAACTTAATTCAGAAAACAAGAATCACAAGAAAATAATAATAATAAAAAAAAACAATAATGTCTCTAGCTGCGTTGAATGATGAATTGAATATTTTAAAATGCAATCGTTATACCAAATTTCAGAACCTTTTTGAATGTTTTACACGCAAAATTTTTATGCCGTAATTGCTTTTTTGTGCAAAGGGAAGTAGGTAATCTGTTAAATTGATTGTTCAAATAATATTATTTAATAAATACATATCTGCAAACATTATTTTTTGGTTATTTTTTGAAGCATTAAGAAATGTTGTTTTAAATGAGAAAGACTTCTTCATGTCTTTAAAATATTTCCAAAAAGATAATTATCTTAATGAAAAAGGACACACAGTTACATAATTAACTGCCATTTATGGTAATTATGGACTCACTGTAGCCTATACTCCAGTAATTTCTGTGTAATCGTTCAATCGTTCAATTTCTTTGAAAGCTTTATTACCGAGATAATTCAAACACCAAATAAACTTAATTTACAAAATTCAGTTAATTTAATTTAAGATAAAGAAATTATTTATTTGTTAAGTTGTAAGTAACTTAGAAGATTTTTTTTTTATTGGCAATTTGCACAAATAAACAAATACAGACACGCATTCACTTTTAATAGGTTTATTTCTAAAGTGCTAAATGTAAATATACAGAACGTAGTGAAAAATTAGGAAAAATGCTTAAATCATTTCTGCTGTTGCGCATAATTGTATAATGATGCAATTATTTTAGCTCTTTGACATGGAAAAACCCATAAAAGTCTAAAAGAAACATTGCTAAGCATTCAAAATAACATTTCATCATCTTACTTTCATTAGACTTTTCAACGAAAAGTTGAAAGTTAATTCCATTGGCGCATGACGATAATTATGGGGTGATTTGGAAAGTCGTGTCAGTTTGGAAAAAGCATTTCGTAACGGAACAGTCCTCCCATTAATTACTTAACATTAGATATCGGAAACAGTATCTTATAATTAAGTAATAAAATTTTTCAGTATGAATTGATTTTCCCAAAACCGACATAACTTTCCGAACGACCCAATAATTTTTTTTAGCACAGTTGAAAAGTGTTTATTAATTTGATCTGTCTGCTCTGAGTAGCGTAAATATATTTCGATTTTTGTTTTGACATTCATCAAAGAATTAGATTTAAAACTTTTATCCAATTGTACTAAATTTTGACATTCGTAATTTTAAAAACTTTTTTTCGCTTTTTAATGCGATTTTTATATTTGTTCGCGATTAGCTGCGATTTTTTGGCATTCAATTTTTGACCTAAATTAAATTCTGTTCTCGTTCATCAATTTCATATCGCATTTTTCCAATTTTTCGAGTGATTTTTAGTGTGTTTTAGCGATTTGCTACCATATTTCTATATTAGTAAAAGGAATCCACTTTCAATCTTTCAGCCCAATATAATATTTTTTTCCCCCTTCGATAAAGATTATTCGATATTTGTGCAGCGATTTTTAAATTTTTCGCGATGTTTTATTGTGATTTTCAAAGCTTTTTCGCAACTCCTGCTTTTTTTTATTTGACGGACTCGGTCAACGTCGGGCAAGTTAGCTAGTGTAAATAAAATAGTTACATACTAAAACGTACGCTACTGTCGAAAATGCTCTTTCAGTTATTATTCTTCATTGGTAGTACCGCAGCCAAATTCTTCTATGTTTTCTTGCAAATAAATGATAAATTAAATCGAATTTCACATTAAGCACCGTTTAATACACTTCACTGATATCCATAAATTTTCATAGGTTTTAAATAGTGTAACATTAAAAATCACCGCAACCAACCCCCCCCCCCCCCCCAATAAATCGTAATGCAAAACAATACGTTTGAGTTTCCCTGTAAATGAACCACACATACTTCATTTTCATTATCGACCAAGCCATAGTAATCTCAAATAACATGTATCAATTTCATGGCAATCTGACTATGTTTACACGAATTAAAGAACATTCAGTCAGAAGGACAGACAGATAAACCGAGCTCATAAACAGTTTTCAACTACGTTGAAAAATGCTAAACAATATCAGTCATTTTGAAAAACAGCCCCAAACGAAGATAGTTATCTTAATGTAAAACTCGTGCAGCCATTTAAAATAAATTTTCAAACCCATTAGTTGACATTTGTAGTAATTAAGTACCAGTTAGAGCAGTAATTTCTCGGAAAACTTCATTAGCGAGACTATTTAAATACTAAATGAACGTATTTCACAAAGTTTAGCGGAATATCGTTTAGAATTTAGAACTGGCTTACTTTTTAAATTTGGGAGTAATTACGGGGAATGACATGCCCATGGAAGTTTGTAAAATAAATAAATACAGATTGCATCTTCGGAATATAAATAATTTGATGAAGATTGTTTAATGGATTTAAGAATCTTTCGTAAACACATACATGGGAGCTATCACAAAGTTTCAATTACAGGCTAATATTTTATTCTCAACACTATTTTAAAAAAATACATTTCACAGCATTTATCTTGTAAATGTTCTCAAAACGTGTGTAAAAGATTTTTTTTTTTTTTTTGGAAAAAAATGGTGCGAGATGGTATTAAATATTTGCGTGTAATTGAAACTTTGCGATATCCCCACGTATATTTTTACAGAGCTCCCCAGTCTCCGGCTTTTTGGATACCAGAATTTTAATACAGAAAATGTAGTTTTATTTGATTGGAACATTTCGGCGATTTAAAATAAAAAAAAAATTCTGTAAAATAATATCGGTGTAGAAAAAGCCGGAGACTTGGCAACTCTGCTTTTAAACTATTTATGCTCAAACCTATTAAATAATATGCCAGATGAGATAAATGGAAAAAAATTATCAAGTGTAAAATAGCGCCCTCTTATATCTAATGTTATTTTTGCACACTGAAAAGTAGAAAATTGACTATAGAAAAATTTAAAAGGAAAATTATGAAATATCATCGCAAAATTTATTCAAAAACAATCGGATCTATCGTGGAGCCCAAATCGGAAACTCGTGCTAAGCTATTGTAAGTGATATCGCACCTATTTAGTGATGGGTGATTGTCGGAACTTTACCAATGGAAGAAAAAATCATCATAAAAAACACAAACTTCGATTATTTTTCGAGAAACTACAAATAATATTAATATTAGAATTAATATCAGAAAAATAGTGGTGCAGATAGAATATTAAATTAGCCGCCTGTGGCAGCTTTATTAATATGAATATTAATTTGAATAAACGCCGAATAACTTGTTTTACAAGTATTATCCACATATATATCCTGGTACGGAAGGGGTTAAATAAAGCAAAAAATGCTATTTTTAATTTCTGATACAAATTCGAATCGTCTGTATAAAAATAAAGCCCAAAGTGGTAACTCTGGTACAGTCACTCATACTACCGTTCAATCTAAAAACTGTAATATGAAAACTCATAGTTATAGAGATATTTTTTTTATTGGTTTATAGGAGAAAATTTGAAACAAATTATTTCTAACTCTTTTTGCACACAACAATGAAAGAAGTATATTTTAAAGTAAACTTACGAAGATGAATCAAATATAAACTGGAATTTTTGATGCGAGGCCTGAAAGTCACCAAGAGGGCGTACAAAACTCTGAGCAGGGCAGGTGGGGATGTCGCATGACTATCGATGGCGTCGATATGTGCTACTCTCTCCGTACCTCAGAAAGCATCATGATGAGTAAGCAATAGGGTCCCCCCAAAGTTGTGCAACGCATTACTGTTAAATTTCTTATAATTAAAGGCGTAAAATCAGCTAAAATCTTTAGAAGACTTCAAGCACAGTTTGGAGAAATATCTCCGAAGAAAATCGAACTGTGTGATTGGCAGAGAAAGTTTGTGAAAGGACAGGCAGAAGTTGAAATCGCACCTCACGTCCGCCGGCCTCGGGCAAGTTTGACTGGGGAAAACATTGGCGCCGTTCGGGACATTCTCGAGTTTGCTGTCTGTTACCCTTACCGCCAGCTGTTGGATAAAATAAAACGTGCATATCTGCAAAAAAGATATGAATTTCCGATCAAACAAGAGATTTTGGTTCATGTCAATGCCCATTCACATACAGCTATTATGACTCCTGAAAAGTTGGAGGAAATGCATTGGATAACACTAGAACACCCTCCCTGTAGTCCTGACTTATCCGCCTTAGCTATCACATGTTTGATCATTTGAAAGATGCATTAGCAGGTGAACGATTCGACGATGATACAGTTGTTGAAGCTTTTGTGTGCAATTGGCTGGAGACAAACAATTCTTCTTTCTATGATGACGGCGTGAAAAAACTTCCAATCTCTTGGGGAAATTGTGTTTCCCCAAGAGATTCCCCCACAATTCAGGAAACTCTATAGAAAATAATATGTTACTTTCTGTTTTGTATCTTGTACTAATAAACTAAAAAACAAAATTTCCAGTTTACATTTGATTCGTCCTCATATTATGTACCAAGATTAAACTGTAATTTTTTTACATGTCCAGTAGGGTGGAGCAAAAAAATTTTTTTTTTGAAAATCAAAAACGGGTAGGTGCCAAAAGTTGCCTTTATACTAGTACATCAACTGTGTGAAATTTTGCCGCTGAAAAAACATGGCTTGAGTCTGCGCTTTTGCTCCAAAAATCGAAATTTTCGGTAAAATTTGTCATTTTTTGACATTTTTTCAAAAAAATTAAAAAATTCCTAGAGAGCTGATTAGTATTTAAAAGTGTTGGTTAGACCTTTATATTTATCTGCTTAACATATTTAAACTATAAAACAATATGTTTATTTCATATAGCTAGAGCAAAACAGGCAACTTTTAGTAAGAAAACAGCATTACCACTCTATTGGGTCATACAACGAATTGTTGTTTTTAATACAGCTCTTGTTTTCAAAACTACTTTGGACATTCGTCGTGGAGGTGGCTATATTTCCTATACCACCCGGCCCAATTATTCGATCATCTTAGTACAGTGTTTTATTTATACATTGATTTGTGATTTTCTTTATAAAAATTTGGCATGTTTTCGATGCTTCCACCTTGTTTATCTGTTCTTTGCATCCACATGCTGCTGTAACTATCCTCAGGTATATTTTTACAGTTTATACAAAAAAATGACAAGCAGAGTAATGCACAGGAATCTATTAAATGGATCTATTCGGGGGGGGGGGGGGTTAATCTATTAAAGGGATCTATTATATTTATCAAACTTACATTCAGTTGATGAATAGTGATTGGAAGTTCTGTTACCACAATATTTTTTCAGTCAATTGTATTTTTTTTTTACGAAATGATTTGCTTCAAAGATGATTTCAGATATTTCAACTATAAGTATGCCATCATTTATTCTACTTTTGAATTTTTTATATGTTGAGAAGCGAGCTGTTTAATGTGATGGTGATCGTCAGCGAGAATTGCAATGAAAATTTGTTCTCCATGTGTAAAGCAACCGCTGTTGTAAATAACTTTTTCTTTTTCATTAGTTTTATGTCGTTTTCTAAGTGTTTTCGTATCCAGGTAATTTCCTATTAACTTTTAGATCCTCTTTTTATGAGTGGACAACATTTGATGGTGACTCAAGCCATTTTTTTTCAGCGGTAAAATTTCACGCAGTTAATATACTAGTATAAAGGCAACTTTTGGCACCTACCCGTTTTTGATTTTCAAAACAAAATTTTTTTCGCTCCACCCTAATGTCCAGGGGTCGCACTCAGTAGGGAAATTTTTATTGTTCCTACCACTATTTTGATAATAATTTTTTTATTGTAATATTCTATGGCATATTTTAAGTAAAATGTTCATGAAGATTACTGATTAATAATTCTGGCGGAAAAAATAAAATTTTCCCTATAGAATGCGACACCTGCATGTCACCGTTAAAAATATGTTGTAAATGGGAAATTTTGTCAGCAATTTTCTGAATTAATTGTTTAATAAGTATACATCTCAAACAACGTGATCATTTCTTGGAATAAATAAAACAATTTAAACAATAAAAAAGAAATCGATTTCATTTAGAATAATATATATAATAGGAAAAATGCAAAGTCGGATTTGTTTATAAATTGATTTAAAAAATACTTGTAGCTAAATTATACCGTAGTATATCCTTTTATTAAATGCTTATAAATTCTGGAACATTTAATAAGAGATACGTTTAATAAGTAAAGAAAAATATCTTTATATTTTTCAAATATTTATCAACACTAATTAGTTATGATAATGGAATAAAAAACAGTCATTTAGAATATAAATTTTAAAGATAATTATACAAAAATTTTCACCAAAGGCTCGTTTGTTCAATGTGTAATTCCTCTAAAATTTTCAGTATAACGATTATTCAAATGCCAAATAAAATTCTAATAAATATGTAAGACAATCTTAATTAGGATGTATATTTTTTATAATTTCTCTTTAAGCAGGTAATTATTGGGAAAGTAATATTATAATTTATGTGGAAATAAATAAATAGAAAGTGCAATTTTGAATTAGAATGTAATTTCTAGATAGAATATGAATATTAGTATTATAAAACATTGCATATTGCCATGAGAAATTATACAGTGAGAAAGAAGTTTAAAATTCATAAAAAAATATGTCAGCTATAATGATGAGGTGTAAGTTGTTTTTTTTCCAAACCAAGATACTATTTGTTTGCCTTGGCAAGTTCGTTTTAAGCAAACTTTTATTTCAACTGGAGAATAGAATTAGCCCATTGATTACGTTCTAGAACTAGCAACTATTTTTATACGTTTCACATTTTACAAGGATTTTATTCTGGTAGATTTTTCTTTAACTCTTTCGGGTCTGGTGTATTATTAATAGTACATGTCTTTCATCGAGTATTATTCTGTCATATCGCTTACTTATCAACTTTCTACACATATAAATGATACTATATGGCTATGACTTAATTAATATGACTGCATTTGTGTTTTGACCTTTAGTAATATTCATAATAATAAAAGTTTACTTAACTTTTTTCGTACCGTTGGCAAGTCCTTTATTTTATACACAAGTTTCACTCTTTAAACTAAAAATATAAGTTACTTTTCTTAACCATTCATCTAAGTTAAAACGCAAAAAACATTAGAAAGTTGCAATACCCTGTGACATCCTGTCGTAGTAAGGGAGTTTCCAAATATCTTAGAAGCTCTTCCTTAGCCTTATATCAAATAAATATGAGTTGAACAGTGCACAAAGTACATTTGTTAGATTTGAATGAGATAATCTTTAAACTCCAGTAAGTCTATTTAGGTAGTTACGATTAGCATTAATTAAAATAAAATTTAATTAAAATAAAAGTAATTTTGTTCTCAAAATAGAAAAAATTTGGACCCGAAAGGGTTAAAATACCTTCAAGTATATGCAGTGCTAAGTTTTCGGAAGTCAATTTCCCGAAAAGTTTTTTATCCCCCCCCTGAAAAAAAATCAGCGGTTTTTTTTTTTTTTTCCGAAAAAGTTTTTAACTCCGTTTTTACTCAGATAAATAAATTTTAAATTTACCACTAAAACAAAAATTTAACCCGTTGGGTTCAATTCATGACTGACACTTGTCATGTATTTAACTGATAGAACTATTTAGAAAGAGGAACTGATACAGTCAACTCTAGTTAATTCGAAATCGGATAAATCGAATCTTCGCTTAGTTCGATCTAAACTTGAAGTCCCGAAATTTTCAATGGCAGAATAACTTTAAAATTTTCCGTTATTCGAAGTCATTTTCTCTTGACTCCGTTTAATTCGAACTAATGAGAATTGCGATTTTTCATTTAGCCTTTCTTTCTCACGGACTTCAGATCCTTTGAATAACTTTCTTTCTTTGATTTTTGTAAGAATTGTTCCGAACGAGAATGCATATAGTCCCATGCATTCGATATGCATTTCTTAGTGTCCCATCTGTCTATCAATGACAACTCAAATTTTTCTTCCATTGCCCTTGTTTCTAATCCCTTAATTAGTTCATTTGCGTGCTCATATATTTTAATTTAATATTAAGTTATATTCTAATTATAACAGAGGAAATAAATTAAAAAAACACTATAAAATTCATTCTTTTGTATTAGTACCATTTTAAGAATGTTTTCTTCTCATACTTTTCATAATTCGAATTTCGGATAATTCGAACATTTCTTGTGGTCCCGACGAGTTCGAATTAACGAGAGCCGAATGTATGTCCATAAAATAGTGAAGCATCAATTGTAACCGCTTTTGCAGGGATTCGTTACCTCCGAAAAAAACTTTCACCAGTAAATTTAAGTAGGATTTTTCAATTTTTAAAACGTTTTATAATCACATTCGTTGCCACTAAGAATGATATTTCCATCCTCAGATCCAATTTCCATCAGATCCTCCATCCAAACTGTCGAAGGCTGATTTTTTTAACATATGTATGGGCCCTAAAATTTTGACACCAGTATTTCATAAAAGATTTCTTTCAGTTGTCTATTCGTTAAGTTGCGAAAATAGAGCAGAAAAAACTTTTAAAAAATACTGGTTCGAATATTTAAGGAACTGTAGGCATGCTGAAAAAATTTCGCCGTCGGCAGCTGCCGTTTTTATGCCAGCACTCAGCTCTAGAATACAATGAGCGGTAGATGTTACACCCTGTCAAACATATTCAAATTTATTTGAATTTGCGAAGTGCACTAAAATATTTTTTCTGTAACATATGCAGTGAAAACAACAGTTATTATTCATTTACAGAGACACACAAAAGAATTTCATTACAGAATAATAAAGGGGGAATTGTTTGAAACATATTTTAATTATGTTAAATGATTTCATGCATAAACAAATTGATATATGCCGCTGAGGTTAAATATTTGACGCATAATATGAAATGCATAGTACTTATAGGGACACACAAAAGATTTCAAATAGTATATTCTATTTGAAGTACTGTATATTATCGATGGTCGCTGATGGATGGGTGAAATGCATTTTTAATTATGATATGTATTTTTAAGTTTCACTAAATTATTCATATTATATGGTGTGTATAAATGCTGTAGTTGATTACAAGGTTACACAGAAGTGCTCGTAAAGGTTACTGAATATGAGAGTAATTTACTTTAAAGTGGTTTTTAAATACGTTATGAATTTTTACGTTGAACTACTTTCAGTTTACAAAAAAATGTTTGCAGAATATAGATAAAATGATATACCGGGTCACGTTTAGAATTGGCTACATGGTCACCTATAGATGATAATTTCTGGAAATGTGATTTATGTAGTTTTAAGAGTTTTTTTGTCTAAACTAAATTTTACAAATGCGTGTAATAAAGGTACTTAGTAAACTACAAGGCTGAACAAAAGTATTCAAGTATGTTTCCATCTATTAGTATAAATTACTGAAAGAGAAATTCCAACCAGTTAGTCGTTTTCTTGTTAAAGTAAATTTTCCCATTATATATTATATATATCAACCGACAGATCAAATACAGGGCTGTTCAAAAGTGTTGGAATACATGTTTGCCAATAAACAATAACATATTATTTTCCTTAATAACGAAGTTTTTTTTAAAGATTTCAGGAAGTATTGGAAAGTGTTTCATAATCCATTCTTAACGCATGATTTTTTCTTACTTGTTCTGATTCAATTACACAAAAATTTCTGTTTTGAAAAATCGGTGATAAAAGATTAAAAATTCTATAACAGAGGTTAAAAAAAAAAAAGAAAAAGAAAAAGAAAAAGCGTTATATGAAAGTTTTTAAAAAATACACTGATGAGTTAAGTGTTTAAAAGCATTAAATAATAATATTTATAGCAATAAAAATTAATTCATACGAGCACACAATTCTTAAAGCTTTATTACTGATATTATTTAAATTTTAATGAAAGTTTATTGTAGTTTTTAACGAATTTTCTTTAAGATATAAAATATGAATGTGTTTCTAACGAATAACTAACTATAGAAAATGATTTTTCATAATATTCTCTACAAATTTACCGCTTTCCTGATTTGTTTGTATGTTATAAGGACAAGGTGTTTTTGCCAATCATGTTTTGCTTGTACCACGTACGGGCATCCATATTCCAATTGTGATTTATCATTCTCCCCAGTAAATTTTTATTGTAAAATTTACATTATTTTTTCCGAGCACTTTTCAGATTCAATTGGGCAAAAATTTCTGTTTTGAAAAACCGGTGACAACAGATTAAAAATTCAAAAAAGCCATGACAAAAAAAAAAAAAAAAAAAAAAAAAAAAAAAAAAAAATTGAAAATTTATTTAATTATTTAGAAAATAGTTGTTGTCCTCAGTAGCGAATTGGGAAATTTGGAGTATATGTGAAACTTTTTATTAGTTGAATTCCGTAACTTATTTGTTTTCTGATTGGCCCATATTTAATGTCAAAAAATGGAATACTTTTGTTACCACAATGACAAAAACGATAAAAACTTAAAAATAATAATAATAATTTGAAAACATATGGTGATAAAGATTTCAATTAAATTTCATTTAAAAGTGCATTTTTTCCTTTACATAACAGCGTAAAAATTTAAAATGTGCGAGGTTTAGAAATTTAAAAATTTGCAGTTCCAATAATTGTAAAACTGAAATTTCATTTAAAATTTGTATATGATGGGTTTAGGAATATTAATGTTTAATGCATGGCGTACATAATAAATGATTCATTAGGATCATCCTAAAAATGATGTTTATTATTATTATTAATTTAAATACAGAATATATTTATAAGTCTTTAAAATTTTAGTCTTTGAAAATATCATTTTCCAAATAGTTCTTTTAACTTGTTATTTTTTTTTTTTTTTTTTAGTCGTTTCCAAAAATTAATCAACCAAAAGACGATTTATTTTTTTTATTTCTTTAGCACTTAAGGACGATTTGATGTTTTTAAATCACTCCTGAAATAACTAATTCCTTTGAAAACTTCACTATTAAAAATTATTTAGCTACTTAATTAACGTATTTCATAGAATTTAATCAATTTCATTTGGAATTTAAAACATATTTCTTGCCTTTGAAGTAATTCTATGAATGACTTGTCAAAGCGAGTTTGTTGAAAAATATTAAGATAAATGCTAAATGAGAATTATATTTAGTCTTTCTCGGATTTTTTAAAGTCATTTCAAGATAATTTTGAAACAAATTATTTTGAATGAATTCAAATTGATTTATATGTGTAAGATTTTAAATTGAAAGATTAATGTTAAATTAAAAAAGAACTTTTTTAAGAAATGAATATCTTACAATAAAGGAGCTTGTGTATTTCGTGATAATACTAGTGAATGGTAATAAAAAGTGATAAAAGTCTTCTACGGTGTTGTAACTCGTGGTCGATCTTGAAAATGTCTTTTGGATGCAGAATCTTTGGATTGATATTGATCACAAAAAGCTTGATATTTCCTCCTTTTCACTTATTCATATATACTTGTCCTTTTCCTATAAAATAAAAGCGGTATATATTGTTATTCCATGTTTGTCTTTTAAGTTTATTAGTATCATTCACATAAAGTATGATGTGGATTGTTAATGTCATATTTTTTATGGGGAACTTTGACAAACATGTTGTATCTTAACTTTTGGAGGCGAATGTATTTAGCTAAAATCAATAAATTATAACACTTGCCTGAAATGAAAAAGGCGAAAAATCAATAAAATGAGTTCAGAACAAGAAAAATCTATCCCTCCACTTCAAAGTTCAGTGTTGGTATGCATCAAAAGATTCAAGGAATTTTAGATATTTTAGTACCAGAAATTTTGTAAAATAAAGATCGTTGTATCTAAAGATATAAGTTGTTCTCATTAAATAAAACAAATATTTCTTTACGAAAATTCTGGTAGAAGATCCTTGAAAGTTCTTGAAGCGTACGTATCACGAAGTCACAGGCAATATTACTAGCAAGTTCTTCAGTACGGGATAACACCCACCAGTCCGCATTGGCTTCCAGTTTCTGCATTGCAATTTTATTAAAATGAAATAAATAAGAAAATATATCATTGAACAATGTTTGAACAATGTTTGGAGTAATTTTTTAACAAAATGAAAGTAATGAAGCAATGTCTGCAATTTATAATATCGTAAAAAAAGAAAAAAAAAACTTTTTTTTTAAAGTTTATAAGTGAGTTGTTGAAAGTTCTATTTACAAATCTATATAAGAGCTCTTAAAAGTTCTATTTACAAGTCTATGAGTAATTTGTTCAGAGTTCTTTTTATATAAGACAAGAGTGAGTTGTAGAAATTTTATGTACAGATTACGATAGTTATTGTTCGGGATCAGAATCCTCATAATGATTGTTTGGACTTTGAAGAACAAGTTAGTTACTTTCTATAATCTTGACACATTTTATTATTTTGGAGTAGAGAAATGGAGTAATACTACCAGCATCAGCAGCATCTGTTTAGCCCATTTTCTATGTGGCGGGGGTGCTATACAGTGGAAGAACCCCAAATGACTACTGTGTCATCACTGGCCACTTTACTTATACAGTATTTATAGTGTTTATATAATTCCGTTAAAATTTTAGATATATATCTTTTTTTTTTTTTCTTGTTCCAGTTTTATTGTCAAAATAACTGTATTAACCCGACGGGAATATTTTACGAAATTTTTAAAGTTTTGTCACCGGCTTTTAAAAACAGAAAATTGTGCCTTATTCAATCGAGAAAATACTCCGATTGAATAAGCTAAACTTTACAGTAAATTTTTACTGGTGTTGATAAACAATGTTTCTTAACACTCTATCGGGCGCGCTGTATCTGAGAGATACATGCGTAAGAAATTCGTCGTTTTCGAAAAGAAAAGGGAGTTTTACGACTTTGACCTTCACAGTATCTGTTCTTCGGTCATTTCCGTCCCTGGAATGCAGTGGTTTCAAATTTTCGGTTTCGCGCTTTGTTAAGGATTTGTACAGGAAAAATTCGATCAATTCGAATTAAAAATGTATTGCTTTATTCCAATTCTATTATTTTTTCTGTATTGATTAAATTGAATATTTCACATATGTTAATTTTTTTTTAAAAAAATATGTTCGTATGTTACCCATCATTATGCTATTGTATTTTAACATTTTCATTGTATGTAAATTGTATTTTGTACTTAATTTAAAAAAAGCGAAAAAAATGGCGAGGAAAGGTCTAGGTGTAGGGGAGGTAGAGCCTGAAACTAAAAAGAAAAATAATATTTTAAAACTCATTTTTAAACAATATATGATGCTGAAATACAGAATGTATTTCTCAGATACAACGCGCCCGATGGTGCAACTTTTAAGACGCGCCCGGCGAAGTGTTGAGTTTTTTTTTTTTTTTTTTTTTTTGAGGCACGTATACGTCTCGCTCGTCCCCAAGGGGTTAATGACTTGGCATGATAGTTTGTACTAATAGAGTGTAGACATAAATTAGGCAAAAAATATAAATTCGGCACGAGAGAAGAGCGAAGATTTCTCATATAGCCAGGCATGACAGTCAGCCCCCGATCATGGTAAATTAGGTGGTACCATTCGGATAAGAACTGATGGTTATATGAGTATGTGTAATAAATAAAACATTTTCAAAATTTTGATTTAAATTGTAGAGAATTCTTAGCTCTGTTGATTCTAAATTATTTATCTTAATTATTAAAAATAATCTTTTTTTCTTAGAATAGAACAATGTTCTTTTATATAACTTTTGCAACTTGTTATACTATTTTAAGATGAATTCAATAATTGGAATTTATGAAAGAGTTGGAATTAGAACAAAATGTAAATACTTTAAAATTTATTGTATGTATTTTGGGGGGGTTCTTGAGGTCCGGGACCCTTGGGCAAAGACTCGATTTACCCATGCGATAACAAATACTTGATGACAGTATACAGTAAAAAACAAATAGATAATTCAATTTACACATATTCAATGTAGCTTAACTTTATTAATCTGCGAATGTTCCACGATCAATCGGTTCTTGGCAAATATTTGTGGGCATATTCACATCTGTTGAGTGGAAATATAAAAAATATATTGAATTTTGAGTTTCTAAAGGTAAAGAACACTTTTCGGAATCCTGAGTTCTATAGACGCGGTAATTGTGTTTTTTTCTTTTGAAGTTATATTATATTTTTCTACTTAAAAATATATTTTTCTTTTATAAAGTGCATGTGTATCATATAAACATTTTGTTAGGTTTTATTCCATTCTAATAACAATACACATTTCATAAACGCGAAATGTCTGTGTTTATTGGATTCGTTGGTTAAAATCTTCTGCAACGGCTATACTTGTACAAACATAAATTCGTCTTAAGGCTGCTGGTCAATCATTTTCCGAATTCCTCTCCGTAATGTTAAGACTATAGGCGTTTGATGGATTTTTATATTCAAAATATTTGCCCATGAAATTAATATTTTTAACTTCTTTTTCTGTGTACACTTCTAAAAAGATGTCTATTTTTTTCTTAGTTTTCAAAATGTCACTAAAAGTTACACTTAATTTTATATGAAGTCTTAAATTTTACTCCCACTTTGTCAGTTTTTAAGCCTTTACGGCGCGAATAAATTCTGTTCCTAAAATGAGAAATTGTTGACTGGCACTGGAATTTACAAAGGACTTTTTTAGAAATTAAGAACTCCCTGATTTAATCTGTCATTATAAAAATAAAATTTTACAATATATTATTGGTGTCGTTTGTAAGTTTGGAATTAAAATAAGATGTACCCGGGGAGTGGTGCACCTAACACATTGCGTCCGAAAGGTTTTAAACATAAAATATTGAATTAAAAAAATAGCTTCGAAATATTTTGAGAGCTAAGAAAACAAGTTGAAAATTGCACGTGAAGCGTAGCAAATGAGATGCGTTCGTACGATAACGACGTTTTAAAAATATTCAGATCTTGCTGATATAGTAGAGCGTAGTTCGGATACAGTATAGTGGTCGAAATCTTTGTGTTCCTGCAAATATGCAGGAAGTAATTTTTACAACACCTCAGCAACGTATATCTTAACCATAAAATGTGAAGTAGTTTAATATAATTAAAACACGCCCCAAACAATGTTTCCCCGTATACCATTATGTATTGGAATACTTTTGTGTGGCCCTGTAATTAAATAATAAATATTCTTTGCATCACAGATTGTACAAATTTAGTATGTACTTCATAGGTTCATGTAGATTTTATTATGTTCAAATAAGTGTAATACCATTAAAATGCATTTGAAACTTTTTCCCCATTGACCGTAATGTAACGGAATACTTTTGATTGTCCTTGTAAATGATCTATGCATCCGATTTTCATACAATTTGAAATGACTCGGCAAAATTATTTAATAATTATGTATTTTAAATTTCAAACGACTACAATGCATTTTAAACTTTTTTCACCATTGACCGTAATATAACGGAATCCTTTTGATTGTCCCTGTAATTGATCTATCCATCCGATTTTCATACAATTTGAAATGACTCGACAAAATTATGTAATAATTATGTATTTTAAATTTCAAACGATTCGGTTGGGTAGTTTTTGCGTTGTTATATGCGGACGGACAGACAGACAGACGGACAGACAGATGGACCGACAGACGGACGGACTGAGCGACAACAATAGGTGCTACGTATTTACATTATTACGAACGCACCTAAAAAGAGATATCCTCTGAGATAAAATTGAAAAAAGAAGTTAAAAACATTAATTTTCTAAAGAAATATTTTGAATATAAAAATATACCAAATGTTCATAATCTTAAGATTACGGAGGAGAATTAGGAAAATGAATGACCCGCAGCCTTAAGGGAACTCGGTACCCTTCGAACTTTTTCTTTTTTAATTTAAGAATTTTAAGGTACATTTTTGCAGTATAATAAAAGGCTCAATGAAGATGCATTTGATTTTCCTGGCAATTATCGAAAAATTTAAATTTTGTTAAGAAAATTAAGTAAATTTTAAAATGCTAAATTAAATTTCTCGTACAATTTTGAGCATTTTGAGAATTTTTTTTAAAACAATTCATAGAAGTGTGCAGTATAATTTTAAGCTTTTCTTTGAAAAAAAGCAGTATTGATAACCATCATTTTGTAGCATCAAATAAAAATTCTTATCTAAATAAATATTAATTTATTTCAAATAAAACTCATACCAGATGAGCTTAAAAACTTGTCTTCTGGTTATAAAACAATGTTATATAGTTTAAATGTGTCGAAATAGTTGGATTTTTAAAATTTATTTTAATTTTCTATAGAGTACATTTGCTATGTAAGGGTTAAATAAAAGAGAAAAAAGTAAAAATGCTTACGATGGATAGAAATGACACTTTATATTTTTCGAACAGATGCATGCAGATGCACTTATATGATTTGCCCGTACGTCTAACGGGCAAGAACACGTTTGCTTGATCCATCACTTAAATCTATTGAACACCACTAAATTTTTAAATGCAATTTCATACATATATAAAGACAGAAATATTTAGAATAAATATTACGAATTATTTATATAAAATGGTGTTTATACCATATTTTCAATTTATGGGACGTAAAAAAAGAACCAGTTAAGTGGTTAAATTACACTAGAAGTTATACAACAGTTTTTAAACATCTGAAAAAAGAATCGTCCGAATTTCAAAATTATTGGCTTATATTATGACTTCTAAAACAAAAATTTGAAATTCATAATAATACGACTTTTTAATAAATTATTAAAATTTGCTTTTTTTTTTAACACTAAAACAGCCAGGTATTTTACAAAAGATTTATAAAAACTGTTTCGCACCAGAATTTTAATTTTAATCTATTTAACTTATTTAATTCGTCTATTTTTGTGTTGCATGTATTTAACATGTCTTATGAAGAAAATTCTGGTTCGAATCGACTATTACCATTCTGGCAGGGGTCATTTTGACCCCTTATGGCGGTTCTAGTGTTAAATAAGAAACATACTTTTTTTTTTTCTTTTTTGTGAAAGAAACATACCTTTTTCCTTGAGTACGAGCGACACGTATACATGCCGCAAAAAGGCTCAGGAATCCTTGTTTATCCCAACCAGTAAAATTTTACTGTAATATTTGCCTTATTTAATCGGAGAATTATTCTTGATGTGATAAAGCGCAATTTTCTGTTTTTAAAAACCAGCGACAAAACACTAAAAATTTCGTAAAAGGCAACCGTCGCGAAGGGGTTAAGTCTCTTTCGTAATATAAATTTAAAGACACAATTTCCAGTTGAATGGTTATTTCTATTTTGTTTTTCTCTCTGCAGTTCGGTGATAAAAATGAATGAAGTGTTTGTCCTTTTTTTTCTTTTTTCTTTTTTTTTTTTTTTTTCTCTTTTTTCGACCGACTCCACATTAAATAACGAATGCAGTAATGAGGGGCTCATTCATTCAGTAGCATCTATACAAACATTTTTCAAATGCTATATAAACATTGGGTGAATACTGCTATAATATATACATCTACACTGGAAAATAGATAAATGGTTATTTATATTCTAAAATATAATTTAATGGGTCTCAGGAGGATTTCTTTTTACATGACGGTACTTTAGCAACATGTCGCATTTAATTTTTTTTTCTCTCAGCTCCTATAAAGATAAATGAATAAAAATTTTAATATAGACAACTTAATTACTCTTCTATTTAAAATATTTTTTTTTATTATTCTAGACGGAAATTTTATTTCATTTTTCTTATGTTTAATTTTGATAAAAAGTTTAAAATTGTTTCTTGATTCGCATCCACTGCGCGCAAGATTGTAGCAAAAATATTGGTTCAGAAGCCCCCAAAATTATTGATAATGATATATAACTAATATATCTTGAACTTATGCTTCCTTTGTAAGCAATTTGTTAATTTATTTATTTAGAATTAACAATTTTTCAATAAAAAATGATTTTTTATTTTTTCAAAATTTTATAATTTGACGTTATTTAGTCCGCCCGTCTATCAACATATAACAGGGCAAAACCTATTTAACCGTATCATTTAAAATTAAAAATATATAATTGATACAATTTGAATTTTGTCGAATCATTTAAAATGTTATGAAAATCGGATGCATAGTTTAATGATAGGGACAATCAAAAGTATTCCGTTGCATTTCAAAAATAAATAAATAAATAAATAAATAAATAAAAATAAATAAATAAATAAAATAAATAAATAAAAAAAATCTGATACTCTCAAATACATGTTACGGCGGCTGTGAGTTTTAACATTTGATAATTGATTATTATGCATTTTTTATACGATTAATTCGAAAATAATCTTCATTTTTGACCATCACGTCATAATTGTCCCCAAATCGTACATTTTAAAGATAAAAAGTAAATAAATAAATAAATAAAATTCCGATGTTATAAAATAAATGTGATGGTTGTGAGTTTTAACTTTTGATGATTGGTTTGTATGTATTGCTACATTTTTAACCGTCACTAAAGATTTTTTTTTTTTTTTTTTTTTTTTTTTTTTTTTGATAATTTGGGATTTTTGCGTTCTTTTTATTCCATATTTTGATGGGTGTTTTGTCATGATTTTCGAATATATGGTCTGTCTCTGAAATCCATGTACGTAAAAATGTTATTAATGAAATACATCATTTTCTACACAAAACATGGTATACTGAAAAAAAAGCATTAGCATTTTATAACTAACCAAGTATGTTTAACCACGAAATACACAATTTAGGTAACCAAGTATGTTTACCCTTAAATGCATAGTATAACTCAGGAGTTACATGGTTTTTTTGGTGAACTATTATGCGTTACTTACGTGTGATAACATGCATTTCAGGTCGTGAGGTCTCTTTTTTGATCTGTTTTGTTTTCTCAGGGAAGTTCTAATATATTTTGTTGATGCTTCTTGCGATGTGCTCGACTGGCGTTTTTTCTATATCTTTATAAGGTAGCCATTATTAATTCTGCGAATTATGAAAAGTATTGTAAAAATTATAATTTGTCGTGGGGTACTAACGCCAAGTGCTAATATTACTCGTAATTAAGAAGGAATGCGGGAGATGGCACTTACGAGTTCTGCGCAGAAGATCTCTGAGTCATCAGAATATAAAATAACCGCTGAAGCTTTACTTGTTCCTTTTATAGGCATTATCGCTGGAATAAGAATACAAGAATAAACACCTGATCAAAGAATTATGAGGTAAATTTTGTGATCTAACGACTATTTATTTATTAGGAAATACTTTGTTTATTACATAACTTTTTATTGTATTTCATGTACTTTCAAAATGTTATAGAAGATTTTGGATGTGTTCGCGAGGTAGTTATTAGTTAAAATATGCTTCTCAATAAGTATACCGGGGTAATAACGCCATTCACTGGAGTTATTATTCTAGTTGATTATTTTCAAAAATGGAGCTACATCCGAAGAGAGTTTATTTTTTATTTTATGCACGAGAGAGCATTATTGTCATTGTTGAAAACCGAATTGGATAGAGGGAAATTTGTATGTTCTAAGTGGGTCTAATTTTTTCATGTTAGAAGAATAACATATCAAATAGTTATTACTGCATTTTGATATCGCAAATAATGGTAAGTAAAAGAAGCCAATTTCTGCTACTGTAGAGTTTGTATCTTTATAATTAGAAAATATACATGCTATTATTCCATCTTATTTTATCGTTTTGTTTACTTGGCGTTATTACCAATATACGTGGGCTATAACGTCAAATGGCACTGATCAAGAAATTATGCCATTACATTTTATGAATACATATCTGCTAAAATATATTTTCTTGTACACATAAACAATAAATTGCTAGATCAAATCTTATGTATGTTTGAAAAAATATGTATGTAAGTCAGCTGTGAAAATTACTAGAACCTTAGCGTTACATTAACAGAGCGTTATTACACCCGGAAGAAAGAAATGATTAAAACTACAAAATATATTTCATTGAGCACATTTTGGTTGCATTAAGCGAGTTTTTTAGTTAAAGTAAAAAATCGAGTTTGTTGCTCAGACAAAAAAAAAATATTGTTGACAGATGTAATTTTTCCACTTTTGAATTTTGGGTGAAAAAAGTCCGGGCCAGGATTCGAACCAGGGATGTATTGGCTGAAGCCGCCAATGCTCTACCAACTGAGCTATCCCGGACACGAACACTGGAGGACTATTTCACCCAATTAACCTCAACGATTACTTTATCTGGTCTGATACTCTGGATCAGCTCAACAGAAGGTCAATATATGGAACTGCAGAAAATCGCTGCATACGAAATTACATTAGATTAATTTTGAAACACGATTATTCAATCGGTAAATTAATTATAATAGATGTAATTTTTCCATTTTTCATTTTTGGGTGAAAAAAGTCCGGGCCAGGATTCGAACCAGGGATGTACTGGCTGAAGCCGCCAATGCTCTACCAACTGAGCTATCCCGGACACGAACACTGGAGGACTATTTCACCCAATTAACCTCAACGATTACTTTATCTGGTCTGATACTCTGGATCAGCTCAACAGAAGGTCAATATATGGAACTGCAGAAAATCGCTGCATACGAAATTACATTAGATTAATTTTGAAACACGATTATTCAATCGGTAAATTAATTATAACAGATGTAAATTTTCCATTTTTCATTTTTGGGTGAAAAAAGTCCGGGCCAGGATTCGAACCAGGGATGTACTGGCTGAAGCCGCCAATGCTCTACCAACTGAGCTATCCCGGACACGAACACTGGAGGACTATTTCACCCAATTAACCTCAACGATTACTTTATCTGGTCTGATACTCTGGATCAGCTCAACAGAAGGTCAATATATGGAACTGCAGAAAATCGCTGCATACGAAATTACATTAGATTAATTTTGAAACACGATTATTCAATCGGTAAATTAATTATAATAGATGTAATTTTTCCATTTTTCATTTTTGGGTGAAAAAAGTCCGGGCCAGGATTCGAACCAGGGATGTACTGGCTGAAGCCGCCAATGCTCTACCAACTGAGCTATCCCGGACACGAACACTGGAGGACTATTTCACCCAATTAACCTCAACGATTACTTTATCTGGTCTGATACTCTGGATCAGCTCAACAGAAGGTCAATATATGGAACTGCAGAAAATCGCTGCATACGAAATTACATTAGATTAATTTTGAAACACGATTATTCAATCGGTAAATTAATTATAACAGATGTAAATTTTCCATTTTTCATTTTTGGGTGAAAAAAGTCCGGGCCAGGATTCGAACCAGGGATGTACTGGCTGAAGCCGCCAATGCTCTACCAACTGAGCTATCCCGGACACGAACACTGGAGGACTATTTCACCCAATTAACCTCAACGATTACTTTATCTGGTCTGATACTCTGGATCAGCTCAACAGAAGGTCAATATATGGAACTGCAGAAAATCGCTGCATACGAAATTACATTAGATTAATTTTGAAACACGATTATTCAATCGGTAAATTAATTATAACAGATGTAAATTTTCCATTTTTCATTTTTGGGTGAAAAAAGTCCGGGCCAGGATTCGAACCAGGGATGTACTGGCTGAAGCCGCCAATGCTCTACCAACTGAGCTATCCCGGACACGAACACTGGAGGACTATTTCACCCAATTAACCTCAACGATTACTTTATCTGGTCTGATACTCTGGATCAGCTCAACAGAAGGTCAATATATGGAACTGCAGAAAATCGCTGCATACGAAATTACATTAGATTAATTTTGAAACACGATTATTCAATCGGTAAATTAATTATAATAGATGTAATTTTTCCATTTTTCATTTTTGGGTGAAAAAAGTCCGGGCCAGGATTCGAACCAGGGATGTACTGGCTGAAGCCGCCAATGCTCTACCAACTGAGCTATCCCGGACACGAACACTGGAGGACTATTTCACCCAATTAACCTCAACGATTACTTTATCTGGTCTGATACTCTGGATCAGCTCAACAGAAGGTCAATATATGGAACTGCAGAAAATCGCTGCATACGAAATTACATTAGATTAATTTTGAAACACGATTATTCAATCGGTAAATTAATTATAACAGATGTAAATTTTCCATTTTTCATTTTTGGGTGAAAAAAGTCCGGGCCAGGATTCGAACCAGGGATGTACTGGCTGAAGCCGCCAATGCTCTACCAACTGAGCTATCCCGGACACGAACACTGGAGGACTATTTCACCCAATTAACCTCAACGATTACTTTATCTGGTCTGATACTCTGGATCAGCTCAACAGAAGGTCAATATATGGAACTGCAGAAAATCGCTGCATACGAAATTACATTAGATTAATTTTGAAACACGATTATTCAATCGGTAAATTAATTATAACAGATGTAAATTTTCCATTTTTCATTTTTGGGTGAAAAAAGTCCGGGCCAGGATTCGAACCAGGGATGTACTGGCTGAAGCCGCCAATGCTCTACCAACTGAGCTATCCCGGACACGAACACTGGAGGACTATTTCACCCAATTAACCTCAACGATTACTTTATCTGGTCTGATACTCTGGATCAGCTCAACAGAAGGTCAATATATGGAACTGCAGAAAATCGCTGCATACGAAATTACATTAGATTAATTTTGAAACACGATTATTCAATCGGTAAATTAATTATAACAGATGTAAATTTTCCATTTTTCATTTTTGGGTGAAAAAAGTCCGGGCCAGGATTCGAACCAGGGATGTACTGGCTGAAGCCGCCAATGCTCTACCAACTGAGCTATCCCGGACACGAACACTGGAGGACTATTTCACCCAATTAACCTCAACGATTACTTTATCTGGTCTGATACTCTGGATCAGCTCAACAGAAGGTCAATATATGGAACTGCAGAAAATCGCTGCATACGAAATTACATTAGATTAATTTTGAAACACGATTATTCAATCGGTAAATTAATTATAATAGATGTAATTTTTCCATTTTTCATTTTTGGGTGAAAAAAGTCCGGGCCAGGATTCGAACCAGGGATGTACTGGCTGAAGCCGCCAATGCTCTACCAACTGAGCTATCCCGGACACGAACACTGGAGGACTATTTCACCCAATTAACCTCAACGATTACTTTATCTGTTCTGATACTCTGGATCAGCTCAACAGAAGGTCAATATATGGAACTGCAGAAAATCGCTGCATACGAAATTACATTAGATTAATTTTGAAACACGATTATTCAATCGGTAAATTAATTATAACAGATGTAAATTTTCCATTTTTCATTTTTGGGTGAAAAAAGTCCGGGCCAGGATTTGAACCAGGGATGTACTGGCTGAATCCGCCAATGCTCTACCAACTGAGCTATCCCGGACACGAACACTGGAGGACTATTTCACCCAATTAACCTCAACGATTACTTTATCTGGTCTGATACTCTGGATCAGCTCAACAGAAGGTCAATATATGGAACTGCAGAAAATCGCTGCATACGAAATTACATTAGATTAATTTTGAAACACGATTATTCAATCGGTAAATTAATTATAACAGATGTAAATTTTCCATTTTTCATTTTTGGGTGAAAAAAGTCCGGGCCAGGATTCGAACCAGGGATGTACTGGCTGAAGCCGCCAATGCTCTACCAACTGAGCTATCCCGGACACGAACACTGGAGGACTATTTCACCCAATTAACCTCAACGATTACTTTATCTGGTCTGATACTCTGGATCAGCTCAACAGAAGGTCAATATATGGAACTGCAGAAAATCGCTGCATACGAAATTACATTAGATTAATTTTGAAACACGATTATTCAATCGGTAAATTAATTATAACAGATGTAAATTTTCCATTTTTGGGTGAAAAAAGTCCGGGCCAGGATTCGAACCAGGGATGTACTGGCTGAAGCCGCCAATGCTCTACCAACTGAGCTATCCCGGACACGAACACTGGAGGACTATTTCACCCAATTAACCTCAACGATTACTTTATCTGGTCTGATACTCTGGATCAGCTCAACAGAAGGTCAATATATGGAACTGCAGAAAATCGCTGCATACGAAATTACATTAGATTAATTTTGAAACACGATTATTCAATCGGTAAATTAATTATAACAGATGTAAATTTTCCATTTTTCATTTTTGGGTGAAAAAAGTCCGGGCCAGGATTCGAACCAGGGATGTACTGGCTGAAGCCGCCAATGCTCTACCAACTGAGCTATCCCGGACACGAACACTGGAGGACTATTTCACCCAATTAACCTCAACGATTACTTTATCTGGTCTGATACTCTGGATCAGCTCAACAGAAGGTCAATATATGGAACTGCAGAAAATCGCTGCATACGAAATTACATTAGATTAATTTTGAAACACGATTATTCAATCGGTAAATTAATTATAACAGATGTAAATTTTCCATTTTTGGGTGAAAAAAGTCCGGGCCAGGATTCGAACCAGGGATGTACTGGCTGAAGCCGCCAATGCTCTACCAACTGAGCTATCCCGGACACGAACACTGGAGGACTATTTCACCCAATTAACCTCAACGATTACTTTATCTGGTCTGATACTCTGGATCAGCTCAACAGAAGGTCAATATATGGAACTGCAGAAAATCGCTGCATACGAAATTACATTAGATTAATTTTGAAACACGATTATTCAATCGGTAAATTAATTATAATAGATGTAATTTTTCCATTTTTCATTTTTGGGTGAAAAAAGTCCGGGCCAGGATTCGAACCAGGGATGTACTGGCTGAAGCCGCCAATGCTCTACCAACTGAGCTATCCCGGACACGAACACTGGAGGACTATTTCACCAAATTAACCTCAACGATTACTTTATCTGGTCTGATACTCTGGATCAGCTCAACAGAAGGTCAATATATGGAACTGCAGAAAATCGCTGCATACGAAATTACATTAGATTAATTTTGAAACACGATTATTCAATCGGTAAATTAATTATAATAGATGTAATTTTTCCATTTTTCATTTTTGGGTGAAAAAAGTCCGGGCCAGGATTCGAACCAGGGATGTACTGGCTGAAGCCGCCAATGCTCTACCAACTGAGCTATCCCGGACACGAACACTGGAGGACTATTTCACCCAATTAACCTCAACGATTACTTTATCTGTTCTGATACTCTGGATCAGCTCAACAGAAGGTCAATATATGGAACTGCAGAAAATCGCTGCATACGAAATTACATTAGATTAATTTTGAAACACGATTATTCAATCGGTAAATTAATTATAACAGATGTAAATTTTCCATTTTTCATTTTTGGGTGAAAAAAGTCCGGGCCAGGATTTGAACCAGGGATGTACTGGCTGAAGCCGCCAATGCTCTACCAACTGAGCTATCCCGGACACGAACACTGGAGGACTATTTCACCCAATTAACCTCAACGATTACTTTATCTGGTCTGATACTCTGGATCAGCTCAACAGAAGGTCAATATATGGAACTGCAGAAAATCGCTGCATACGAAATTACATTAGATTAATTTTGAAACACGATTATTCAATCGGTAAATTAATTATAACAGATGTAAATTTTCCATTTTTCATTTTTGGGTGAAAAAAGTCCGGGCCAGGATTCGAACCAGGGATGTACTGGCTGAAGCCGCCAATGCTCTACCAACTGAGCTATCCCGGACACGAACACTGGAGGACTATTTCACCCAATTAACCTCAACGATTACTTTATCTGGTCTGATACTCTGGATCAGCTCAACAGAAGGTCAATATATGGAACTGCAGAAAATCGCTGCATACGAAATTACATTAGATTAATTTTGAAACACGATTATTCAATCGGTAAATTAATTATAACAGATGTAAATTTTCCATTTTTCATTTTTGGGTGAAAAAAGTCCGGGCCAGGATTCGAACCAGGGATGTACTGGCTGAAGCCGCCAATGCTCTACCAACTGAGCTATCCCGGACACGAACACTGGAGGACTATTTCACCCAATTAACCTCAACGATTACTTTATCTGGTCTGATACTCTGGATCAGCTCAACAGAAGGTCAATATATGGAACTGCAGAAAATCGCTGCATACGAAATTACATTAGATTAATTTTGAAACACGATTATTCAATCGGTAAATTAATTATAATAGATGTAATTTTTCCATTTTTCATTTTTGGGTGAAAAAAGTCCGGGCCAGGATTCGAACCAGGGATGTACTGGCTGAAGCCGCCAATGCTCTACCAACTGAGCTATCCCGGACACGAACACTGGAGGACTATTTCACCCAATTAACCTCAACGATTACTTTATCTGGTCTGATACTCTGGATCAGCTCAACAGAAGGTCAATATATGGAACTGCAGAAAATCGCTGCATACGAAATTACATTAGATTAATTTTGAAACACGATTATTCAATCGGTAAATTAATTATAACAGATGTAAATTTTCCATTTTTCATTTTTGGGTGAAAAAAGTCCGGGCCAGGATTCGAACCAGGGATGTACTGGCTGAAGCCGCCAATGCTCTACCAACTGAGCTATCCCGGACACGAACACTGGAGTACTATTTCACCCAATTAACCTCAACGATTACTTTATCTGGTCTGATACTCTGGATCAGCTCAACAGAAGGTCAATATATGGAACTGCAGAAAATCGCTGCATACGAAATTACATTAGATTAATTTTGAAACACGATTATTCAATCGGTAAATTAATTATAATAGATGTAATTTTTCCATTTTTCATTTTTGGGTGAAAAAAGTCCGGGCCAGGATTCGAACCAGGGATGTACTGGCTGAAGCCGCCAATGCTCTACCAACTGAGCTATCCCGGACACGAACACTGGAGGACTATTTCACCCAATTAACCTCAACGATTACTTTATCTGTTCTGATACTCTGGATCAGCTCAACAGAAGGTCAATATATGGAACTGCAGAAAATCGCTGCATACGAAATTACATTAGATTAATTTTGAAACACGATTATTCAATCGGTAAATTAATTATAACAGATGTAAATTTTCCATTTTTCATTTTTGGGTGAAAAAAGTCCGGGCCAGGATTTGAACCAGGGATGTACTGGCTGAAGCCGCCAATGCTCTACCAACTGAGCTATCCCGGACACGAACACTGGAGGACTATTTCACCCAATTAACCTCAACGATTACTTTATCTGGTCTGATACTCTGGATCAGCTCAACAGAAGGTCAATATATGGAACTGCAGAAAATCGCTGCATACGAAATTACATTAGATTAATTTTGAAACACGATTATTCAATCGGTAAATTAATTATAACAGATGTAAATTTTCCATTTTTCATTTTTGGGTGAAAAAAGTCCGGGCCAGGATTCGAACCAGGGATGTACTGGCTGAAGCCGCCAATGCTCTACCAACTGAGCTATCCCGGACACGAACACTGGAGGACTATTTCACCCAATTAACCTCAACGATTACTTTATCTGGTCTGATACTCTGGATCAGCTCAACAGAAGGTCAATATATGGAACTGCAGAAAATCGCTGCATACGAAATTACATTAGATTAATTTTGAAACACGATTATTCAATCGGTAAATTAATTATAATAGATGTAATTTTTCCATTTTTCATTTTTGGGTGAAAAAAGTCCGGGCCAGGATTCGAACCAGGGATGTACTGGCTGAAGCCGCCAATGCTCTACCAACTGAGCTATCCCGGACACGAACACTGGAGGACTATTTCACCCAATTAACCTCAACGATTACTTTATCTGTTCTGATACTCTGGATCAGCTCAACAGAAGGTCAATATATGGAACTGCAGAAAATCGCTGCATACGAAATTACATTAGATTAATTTTGAAACACGATTATTCAATCGGTAAATTAATTATAACAGATGTAAATTTTCCATTTTTCATTTTTGGGTGAAAAAAGTCCGGGCCAGGATTCGAACCAGGGATGTACTGGCTGAAGCCGCCAATGCTCTACCAACTGAGCTATCCCGGACACGAACACTGGAGGACTATTTCACCCAATTAACCTCAACGATTACTTTATCTGGTCTGATACTCTGGATCAGCTCAACAGAAGGTCAATATATGGAACTGCAGAAAATCGCTGCATACGAAATTACATTAGATTAATTTTGAAACACGATTATTCAATCGGTAAATTAATTATAATAGATGTAATTTTTCCATTTTTCATTTTTGGGTGAAAAAAGTCCGGGCCAGGATTCGAACCAGGGATGTACTGGCTGAAGCCGCCAATGCTCTACCAACTGAGCTATCCCGGACACGAACACTGGAGGACTATTTCACCCAATTAACCTCAACGATTACTTTATCTGGTCTGATACTCTGGATCAGCTCAACAGAAGGTCAATATATGGAACTGCAGAAAATCGCTGCATACGAAATTACATTAGATTAATTTTGAAACACGATTATTCAATCGGTAAATTAATTATAACAGATGTAAATTTTCCATTTTTCATTTTTGGGTGAAAAAAGTCCGGGCCAGGATTCGAACCAGGGATGTACTGGCTGAAGCCGCCAATGCTCTACCAACTGAGCTATCCCGGACACGAACACTGGAGGACTATTTCACCCAATTAACCTCAACGATTACTTTATCTGGTCTGATACTCTGGATCAGCTCAACAGAAGGTCAATATATGGAACTGCAGAAAATCGCTGCATACGAAATTACATTAGATTAATTTTGAAACACGATTATTCAATCGGTAAATTAATTATAATAGATGTAATTTTTCCATTTTTCATTTTTGGGTGAAAAAAGTCCGGGCCAGGATTCGAACCAGGGATGTACTGGCTGAAGCCGCCAATGCTCTACCAACTGAGCTATCCCGGACACGAACACTGGAGGACTATTTCACCCAATTAACCTCAACGATTACTTTATCTGGTCTGATACTCTGGATCAGCTCAACAGAAGGTCAATATATGGAACTGCAGAAAATCGCTGCATACGAAATTACATTAGATTAATTTTGAAACACGATTATTCAATCGGTAAATTAATTATAACAGATGTAAATTTTCCATTTTTCGGTGAAAAAAGTCCGGGCCAGGATTCGAACCAGGGATGTACTGGCTGAAGCCGCCAATGCTCTACCAACTGAGCTATCCCGGACACGAACACTGGAGGACTATTTCACCCAATTAACCTCAACGATTACTTTATCTGGTCTGATACTCTGGATCAGCTCAACAGAAGGTCAATATATGGAACTGCAGAAAATCGCTGCATACGAAATTACATTAGATTAATTTTGAAACACGATTATTCAATCGGTAAATTAATTATAATAGATGTAATTTTTCCATTTTTCATTTTTGGGTGAAAAAAGTCCGGGCCAGGATTCGAACCAGGGATGTACTGGCTGAAGCCGCCAATGCTCTACCAACTGAGCTATCCCGGACACGAACACTGGAGGACTATTTCACCCAATTAACCTCAACGATTACTTTATCTGTTCTGATACTCTGGATCAGCTCAACAGAAGGTCAATATATGGAACTGCAGAAAATCGCTGCATACGAAATTACATTAGATTAATTTTGAAACACGATTATTCAATCGGTAAATTAATTATAACAGATGTAAATTTTCCATTTTTCATTTTTGGGTGAAAAAAGTCCGGGCCAGGATTTGAACCAGGGATGTACTGGCTGAAGCCGCCAATGCTCTACCAACTGAGCTATCCCGGACACGAACACTGGAGGACTATTTCACCCAATTAACCTCAACGATTACTTTATCTGGTCTGATACTCTGGATCAGCTCAACAGAAGGTCAATATATGGAACTGCAGAAAATCGCTGCATACGAAATTACATTAGATTAATTTTGAAACACGATTATTCAATCGGTAAATTAATTATAACAGATGTAAATTTTCCATTTTTCATTTTTGGGTGAAAAAAGTCCGGGCCAGGATTCGAAACAGGGATGTACTGGCTGAAGCCGCCAATGCTCTACCAACTGAGCTATCCCGGACACGAACACTGGAGGACTATTTCACCCAATTAACCTCAACGATTACTTTATCTGGTCTGATACTCTGGATCAGCTCAACAGAAGGTCAATATATGGAACTGCAGAAAATCGCTGCATACGAAATTACATTAGATTAATTTTGAAACACGATTATTCAATCGGTAAATTAATTATAATAGATGTAATTTTTCCATTTTTCATTTTTGGGTGAAAAAAGTCCGGGCCAGGATTCGAACCAGGGATGTACTGGCTGAAGCCGCCAATGCTCTACCAACTGAGCTATCCCGGACACGAACACTGGAGGACTATTTCACCCAATTAACCTCAACGATTACTTTATCTGGTCTGATACTCTGGATCAGCTCAACAGAAGGTCAATATATGGAACTGCAGAAAATCGCTGCATACGAAATTACATTAGATTAATTTTGAAACACGATTATTCAATCGGTAAATTAATTATAACAGATGTAAATTTTCCATTTTTCATTTTTGGGTGAAAAAAGTCCGGGCCAGGATTCGAACCAGGGATGTACTGGCTGAAGCCGCCAATGCTCTACCAACTGAGCTATCCCGGACACGAACACTGGAGGACTATTTCACCCAATTAACCTCAACGATTACTTTATCTGGTCTGATACTCTGGATCAGCTCAACAGAAGGTCAATATATGGAACTGCAGAAAATCGCTGCATACGAAATTACATTAGATTAATTTTGAAACACGATTATTCAATCGGTAAATTAATTATAACAGATGTAAATTTTCCATTTTTCATTTTTGGGTGAAAAAAGTCCGGGCCAGGATTCGAACCAGGGATGTACTGGCTGAAGCCGCCAATGCTCTACCAACTGAGCTATCCCGGACACGAACACTGGAGGACTATTTCACCCAATTAACCTCAACGATTACTTTATCTGGTCTGATACTCTGGATCAGCTCAACAGAAGGTCAATATATGGAACTGCAGAAAATCGCTGCATACGAAATTACATTAGATTAATTTTGAAACACGATTATTCAATCGGTAAATTAATTATAACAGATGTAAATTTTCCATTTTTCATTTTTGGGTGAAAAAAGTCCGGGCCAGGATTCGAACCAGGGATGTACTGGCTGAAGCCGCCAATGCTCTACCAACTGAGCTATCCCGGACACGAACACTGGAGGACTATTTCACCCAATTAACCTCAACGATTACTTTATCTGGTCTGATACTCTGGATCAGCTCAACAGAAGGTCAATATATGGAACTGCAGAAAATCGCTGCATACGAAATTACATTAGATTAATTTTGAAACACGATTATTCAATCGGTAAATTAATTATAACAGATGTAAATTTTCCATTTTTCATTTTTGGGTGAAAAAAGTCCGGGCCAGGATTCGAAACAGGGATGTACTGGCTGAAGCCGCCAATGCTCTACCAACTGAGCTATCCCGGACACGAACACTGGAGGACTATTTCACCCAATTAACCTCAACGATTACTTTATCTGGTCTGATACTCTGGATCAGCTCAACAGAAGGTCAATATATGGAACTGCAGAAAATCGCTGCATACGAAATTACATTAGATTAATTTTGAAACACGATTATTCAATCGGTAAATTAATTATAATAGATGTAATTTTTCCATTTTTCATTTTTGGGTGAAAAAAGTCCGGGCCAGGATTCGAACCAGGGATGTACTGGCTGAAGCCGCCAATGCTCTACCAACTGAGCTATCCCGGACACGAACACTGGAGGACTATTTCACCCAATTAACCTCAACGATTACTTTATCTGGTCTGATACTCTGGATCAGCTCAACAGAAGGTCAATATATGGAACTGCAGAAAATCGCTGCATACGAAATTACATTAGATTAATTTTGAAACACGATTATTCAATCGGTAAATTAATTATAACAGATGTAAATTTTCCATTTTTCATTTTTGGGTGAAAAAAGTCCGGGCCAGGATTCGAACCAGGGATGTACTGGCTGAAGCCGCCAATGCTCTACCAACTGAGCTATCCCGGACACGAACACTGGAGGACTATTTCACCCAATTAACCTCAACGATTACTTTATCTGGTCTGATACTCTGGATCAGCTCAACAGAAGGTCAATATATGGAACTGCAGAAAATCGCTGCATACGAAATTACATTAGATTAATTTTGAAACACGATTATTCAATCGGTAAATTAATTATAACAGATGTAAATTTTCCATTTTTCATTTTTGGGTGAAAAAAGTCCGGGCCAGGATTCGAACCAGGGATGTACTGGCTGAAGCCGCCAATGCTCTACCAACTGAGCTATCCCGGACACGAACACTGGAGGACTATTTCACCCAATTAACCTCAACGATTACTTTATCTGGTCTGATACTCTGGATCAGCTCAACAGAAGGTCAATATATGGAACTGCAGAAAATCGCTGCATACGAAATTACATTAGATTAATTTTGAAACACGATTATTCAATCGGTAAATTAATTATAACAGATGTAAATTTTCCATTTTTCATTTTTGGGTGAAAAAAGTCCGGGCCAGGATTCGAACCAGGGATGTACTGGCTGAAGCCGCCAATGCTCTACCAACTGAGCTATCCCGGACGGCTTCAGCCATTACCTCCCTGGTTCGAATCCTGGCCCGGACTTTTTTCACCCAAAAATGAAAAATGGAAAAATTACATCTATTATAATTAATTTACCGATTGAATAATCGTGTTTAAAATTAATTTATTGTTGACAGTCTTTTAAAACTTTAATAAAATTTCATCAATTTTATTTAAGTCTTACTAAAGTCTTGTATTTTCAATTTGTAACTCCAACAAAATTTTGTTGTTTTTACGAAATTTAAGTTAATGTGCATTAGCCATAACTCTCACATGTAATTGGGTTTAACTGACATATATAGCTATAAAGGATTAACATAATTTTTGAATATTTTTTTTCAAATTGAGACGGATTAATGACGTTATTATTACGTTAATATGCATTTCGGATGAAAATTGTGGACGGAAAATTGTAAAAAGAAAATCAGCAATATTTTTTTTTTGCTTATTCAAACGAAATTTCCATTGATCCATATTTAAACGAAAACAGTTGCTGGACCAAACAATTTTTTTTTTATTCAAAACAAAACTTTTTTCTGCATATACCCACAGGACATATTAGTTGTTATTGTGCAGTGTGATCACTTAAAAGTAAGTACATAGCATGAAATTATTGTTTTTTGAGCCATTTTTGTTATGTAACTCAAGAGAGACATCATGTCATTAGTCCAATCGAAATATAAATGATTTTTCCCACTATTTTTCTAGTGGATGATTAACAAAAATAAAGTCAAAGATATTCTTTTCTGCGCAAAATTTAAAAAATCCTGCATTAAAGGGTTAAGAAATTGGAACGCGAACAGGTATACCGGTGTAACATGGAAAAGGAAATTTCAGAAACATTTTTATAAACTATGTAGGTATGTGTGGAAAAAAAAAGGTACGAAAAATACTTTTGGTTTTGAGATATATTAAAAGACTACAAATTCAAAAATCTTTTCACCAATAAAGACAATTATTTTAATGAAAAATACAATTAATCATTTACAGTAATTTTTATGGACATTAGATGATAGTTACAATAACCGAACTTACGTACAGAAGTAATTTCTTTAAATACTACATTAGTGATACGAGCATTACTAAGACACTACTTACTTAAATATAAAACAAATCTAATTTCCAAAAAATAACTAAATTCGTTTTTTCTTTTTAAATTTATATTTATTTTTTATCACGTAATTAAACAGTAGAAACCAAAATGCCGTATGATTTTGTAGAAAATTAAAACTAGAACATAAATGATAAATTTCGAGACTCTTTTTAATGGCAATTTTGAAAGAAATTATTACTGAATTCTTTCGAACGGAATAACGAAAAGGATATGCATTAAAATTATCTTTATACGTACACAGAGTAAAACATTTCCTAATATTTTTTTATTATGAAAAATGTTTATGTTAAAATATTTTGTAAAGGATAATAATTTACTTCGTTGGTAGTTTTCTGAATTTTTTCATGGCTATTATAGCTCCAAAAAATGGTATCATATTTCAAAAATAACTTAACAAATTTTAATCAGTAAAGAATGAAATAATGCTTTTTTGACATTGTTAAGAAAAATAGGGTAAAATCTCGTTTACTTAAAACTTGACTGAAAGAATTATAGGGAACAAAATTGGACCGTGATACAGTCTTGCATGCTATATATTTTTTAATTTAGTAAAACCTAAAGCAATCATTTTTTTTTTTTATAAGTAGCAATTATTCATCAATTTGTAACATTTAGTAACATTACTTAGTTAGATAATGTAAAGTTTATTCCAGAAAAATATTGAGCACAGTGGAGGAAAGCTCACACGAAGGAGAAGAAAATAAAGCATCTCGAGATGTAAATAAGTCGGAAATTGCACGTCAAACATAGCAAATGAGGTGCATTCGTACTATAACGAAGTTTTTAAAATATTCAGATCTTAATGTAATAGTATAGAGTACTTTGGATACTGTATAAGTGTTAGAAATTTTTTTCTGTATTCCCGTAAATACCATCTGCTTTCTATTACACTCAAGAGCTAAAACATTATGACCACCCCTACATTTTGCAATGAACTCGCCTGGATGACATGGAAGGCACGTGATCTGGTGGAAGTGGTATTTAACTGCTGCTGGAGAGTCTGAAGAATCATTCTTTCACTTACTTTTATATGTGATGGGAAAGGCTGCGGATCTAAGCGACTTTGATAGAGGGCAGATTGTAATGGCTCAAAGGCTCGGAACAAGTATTTCCGAAACTGCAAGACTCGTGGGTTGTTCGCGATCTACATTTGTTAGTACATATGCAAAGTGGATGAAGGACGGTGAAACCAGCAGTAGACGACATGGTGTTGGACGTCCACACATTATAAAAGAAAAAGGTCGTCGGAGACAGTCTCGCATGGTGAAGCAAAACTGGAGCCAGACAGAGGCTCAGCTGACAGCCCAATACAATGCAGGGCCAAGTAGAATAGTATCGGAGCACACTGTTCAGCGGACACTGTTGGATATGGGGCTACGCAGCAAACATCCCACTCGTGTGCCTTTGCTGACCAAGCATCATCGCAAACTGCGCCTGCGCTGGGCCCGAGAACATGGCGAATGGTCCATGGATCAATGGGAGAGAATTCCCTGGTCAGATTAATCATGGTTTGTGATTCATCACACCGATGGCCGTGTCAAGATACGCCGTCTTCCAGGCAAACAGTTGCTCCCTCAATGTACTGTAGATCATACACAGGCCAGTGTTGGCGGCATTATGCTTTGGGGAACGTTCTCTTGGGCGTCTCTGGGACCCGTGGTTGTGGTAGAGCAGACTATGAATGCTAGAGGGTATCTGAACATCACTGCGGACTAGTTGCACCCTTACATGGCCTCTGTTTTTCCAGCCGGAAATGGAATGTTCCAACAGGACAACGCCCCGTGTCACAAGGTTAAAATTGTGTTGGAGTGGTTCCAGGAACATGATGCTGATTTCCAGTTAATATCCTGGCCGCCTAACTCACAGGATCTCAATTCGATAGAACACATATGGGATTTCATGGGACGTCAGCTCAGAGTTCATAAACCACCAATTCGCAATATCTCAGATTTGGGTCTGAGTCGCAGATATGCTGCTTAAACATCTGGACAATCTGTCTCCGGCCATCGACCAAGGACTTGTGGCATCCATGCCAAGGCGGGTTGAAGCTGTGTTGCGCGCCAAAGGTGGGACAACTCGTAATTGACAAGTGATCATATTGTTTTGGCTCTTGAGAGTATACAAGAAGTAACCTTTAGTAAATCACAGCAACGTATATCAAGTTCATGAAATGTAAAATAGTTTAATATAATTAAAACGCGCTCCAAACAATGTTTCATTCTATACCATTATGTAATGGAATACTTTTGTGTGGCCCTATACATTAATATTAAATATTATTCACACCGCAAATAGTACAGAATGTATATTTTAGTATATAACGCATAGATACATATATTTTTTTTACATTCGAAAGAGTGTAACATCCTTAAAATTTCACATGAAACTATTTTTTCTGATTCGCCGTACTGTAACGGAATACTTTTGATTGTCCCTGTAACTGAATGCATTTGATTTTCATAAAATTTGAAAAGGCTCGAGAAAACTATACTACAGTTATACATATTAAATTTCAAACGATTCGGCTGGGTAGTTTTTGCGTTGTTACATGCGGACGGACAGACAGATAGACGGACAAACGGACAGAAAGAATGAACGACGATTATAAATGCTACGTAATTATATAATTACGAACGCACCTAAAAATGACATTGAAAAAAGGAACAGCACATATAATGCTAAAAAGTAAGTTTTGTTTAAACGAAGTCATCTGAACAATATCGCAAACGTGCATACAATATTGTAAAAAAAAGCACTTAAAACCCGCCCACCTCAAATGAAAGACCCTTGGCAAAATCTAGTTAACTCGACCCGATACTACAGTTCACTTTTAAGTATTTTAATATACCGTAATTTCGGGTGTATAAGCCGCAGCTCAAACAATTCTTTTTTGACCCAGAAATCTTATTTAGTGATTGAAGAGAAATATTTACGGCGATCTGACTAGTTATATTTGTTTTTTTTAAATTTCTGGGTCGAAAAAGAATTGTTTGAGCTACGGCTTATACACCCGAAATTACGGTAATTCAATGAAAATTATAAATTAAAATTAAGATAATCACTGACATAATTGTGAAGAAAAAGGAAAGAAAGAAATCCGACCTGTAAAAAAATCGGCTTTTCTGATTCGTTTCACAAAACTTAAGATTTTTTTCCTCGATCATTGGTCGAAATTCGTGTTTTTTGTTTTGTGTTCCTTTAAGGGAATTCATAATATTATTCAGTGAGCGGCTCACAAAATTTAATATTTCTTTCTGCTAAACTTTTCTTGTCTCTGCTTAGAGGATTATGAGACTGACGCGCTGCCTACTGCGCTGCCGAGGCACTAAACTTTTCTTTTTTGCTGATATTTCTGCTTCTGACAAAATTTGCTAACATTTTGTCTGGACCATTTGTAGAAATTCGTGACTTTTTAGAATTTTTTTTAGGAAACAGAACGTATCAAAGTTATGAAGAAATAGTTGTTAATCTACTCTCTTCATTTAAAGGGGGCTCGGAGGTTGAAAACTTTTCAAAAAATCGATTATTTTTATGATCTAGTTTGATTATTCAATTAATTCTTAACTCAATGTAAAAACCGCATAAAAATATTTGCATTTTTAACGGAGTTATAAGCATTTATGTATCAAAACTTTCATAGCCACACCCATATAATTGCAACTTTAAGTCGCGTTTTCTCACAACTTGATTTTTGACGACTAACACTAAGATTAAAAAAAAAAAAACTATTTGATGGAATGGCTTATTTTATTTATTTATTTATTTATTTATTTTTTGCATGCATATAACATCATTATCTATCGAATGAATTAAGGATATAACTATCACTTAAAGAAAAATATTATTAAAAAATCTCTCAAATTAGAAAATTTAAAAATACAACTTTTTTTCATTAAAAATACTTAAATATTAAACTATCTAAAATATATTTATTCATTCTATAGATAGCTCTACATTCAGCTCTACCACTAAAATTTTACAGTATTTTCAATGTATTTCACTGTAGCAAAAAAATTTACAAAAATTGCGAATCAAGGGTGCAATTGCGAATTCTGTTTCTTAAAAATTAAATATAAATATTCTTATATTTAATTTTTAATTCAATAGTGGTGCCGGAGTCCTTACAAAATATAAGGAGTGTGCAAACCCTGTATGCATGCATGCAAAAAAAAAAAAAAAAAAAAAAAAAAAAAAGCCATTCCATCAATTAATTTCAAAAGCCATTCATTTTTTTTAATCTTGGTGTTAGTCGTCAAAAATCAAGTTTTGAAAAAACGCGACTTAAAGTTGAAATTATATGTGTGCGGCTATGGAAGTGTTGATCACAAATGCTTATAACTCCGTTAAAAATGCAAATATTTTTATGCGGTTTTTATCATTGAGTTAAGAATTAATTGAATAATCAAACTAGATCATAAAAAATCGATTTTTTGAAAAGTTTTCAACCCCTGAGCCCTTTTAACTCCTTCGGGACGGAAGGCTTTTACGAAATTTTTAATGTTTTATCACCAGTTTTTCTAAACAGAAATTTCTGCCTTACTAATTTGAGAAAATGCCTCGATTAAATAAGGCAATTTTTATAGTACTACTTGTGAATATAGTTATTCTTAAGTCCAGTAGCGGCTGGGCAGGGGGTGCTGCATCAATTTATTCATACCACTAAAATTGTATGGTTATTTCAGTTTTATTTAATCAGGAAAATTTATCGAAAAAAATAATATGAAAGATTCTGTTAAATTTTAGTGGTGTGAAAAATCGGATGCAGCACTCCCTGACGAGTCGCTACTGCTTAAGCCTATTTACGGCACGTATACGTGTCGCTTGGCCCCAAGGGCTTGAAAACATTAGAATGCATATCTTTAAAACTGCATTTTCTTCTTTCTCACTCTCAGACACTAAGCAGTCTCTTTGTGTGCAGTCCGAGGCTTATGTATCACGAAGCAATGATGAAATTTGTTGAGGAATTCAACAATTTTGGATTTTGTTCGGGATTTTTAACACTTTCCTACAAAGTTGAAAAGTGTTTATGCATTCGGTTTGTCTGTCCGTCTGTCCGTCCGTCCGCGCTCTAATTCCTATTTCTATGAAATTTTTATATGTTATTGACGTTTACCCTAGCACGAACGCTATTGAAAATGAAGTTTCTACTATGATTAGTTTATTTACAGGGATAGTCAAAAGTTTTCCGATACATTACGGCGAATGGGAAAAAATCCTTTCAAATGAATTTTAAAGGTGTCACACCTGGTCACACATATTCAGATTTATATGGATTCGCAAAATGCACTAAAATATGCGGTGAAAATAATAGTTATTTTTCATTTACAGGGCCTATCAGACGAATTCCTTTACACAATAATAAAGAGGGGAATTGTTTGCGACATATTTTAACTATGTTAAACGATTTCAGTATCATAAAAACTATGTTGACCGCTGAAACTGAATATTTCACGCATAATATGATGTGCATAGCATTTACAGGGACACACAAAATATTTCAAATCTTACATTCTTATCCGAAGTACTGTATTTTATCGATGATATTTGATGGAGGGATGAAATGCACTTTCAATTATCATATGCGATTTTAAGTTTTAATAAATGTCCGCAAATTATATGATGTGTATAAATTTTATAGTTGATTCACAGAATTACACAAAAGAGTTAAAAAAATGTTACTGAATGTGAGGGTAATTAACTTAAAGGTTATTTTAAAATAAATTATGCATTTTTACGTTGAACTGCTTTCAGTTTACTAAGAAATGTTTGTAGAATATAAATAAAATGATATACAGGGTCACGCAAAGAATGATCTACATGGTCACCCATGGATGATAATTTCTAGAAATGTGACTTAAATAGTTTTTTAAATTTTTTTGTTTGAACTAAATTTTAACAAAATACTGTCTTGTAATAAACGTACTAGGTAAATTACATGGCTGAAGAAAAGTATTGAAGTATTTTTCCATATATTAGTATAAATTGCTGGAAAAGAAATTTCAACCTGTTAGGCGTTTTCTTGTTGAACTAAATTTCCCCATTATATAGCCTATATGTAACAACCGACAGATCAAATACAGGGCTGTTCTAAAGTAACGAAACGCATATTAGGCTATGGACAGTAACACCTTATTTATTTAAATAACGAAGTTTTGTTTAAGATGTCAGGAAGTGTTGGAAAGTGTTTCATAATCTATGCTTAACCCTTTCAGGCATGGTTAAATCTGTTAGTAAAATGAAAAATTATCGACTGACACCGGAATTCACAAACGAATTTTTAGATATTTTGAATTCCTTAATATAAGCTTATATTCCAAAAGCAAAATTTTACTAAAATATTATTGGTGCCGTTTGCAAGTTTGGAATTAAAGTTAGGTATCCCAGGAGGGACCGGGCACAGTGTGCCGGAAAGGGTTAATGCATGATTTTTCTTACTTGTTTGTCTTTCTGAAATTTCCTTTGCATCGAAGATGGTTGGTTGGTTGATTAGGGTTTAATAGCTCAAAGTCCCTTTTGGGACTAAATCAAACAGGAAAATAAGTTTATAAAAACAGTGTAATTAAATAAAAGCACTAGATAAAAACTAAGTGATAATTAAAACAGCAAACATTCTAAAAAATTGTTAAAATACAGTCTGAAGGATAATAGTATGATAAAACAGGTATAGAAATCAATAAAACAAACTGATGATAAATGTAATTAAAGTCAGTCAAAGAGTAAAAAGTAAAAAAAAAAATCAAAAATAAATTTATAATTAGCCAAAATCTGTATGATTAGGAAAGCAATAACATGAAATTGTAAGTAAGATATAATAAGTTTAAAATATTGTGCATAGGATGATGTATAAATGCAACATAAACACAGGTTTAGCGAACAAGAATACAATCTGATGATACATGTAAATAAAATGTAATTTTAAACCATTCAAAGAGAGTAAAACATGAAAAATAAAGAAATTAATTTATGAAAATATGTATGAATAGCATGAAAAAGTAAGATGCAATAAGTTTAAAATAAGGAGGAATAAAACAAAGTTATCTCAGTTAGGTTCAAATTCTTCCAACCTAGTGTTATCGCCATCTGCGTGCGAGTCATTGCTATATGCCTCGGACTTTATAGCCTCCTCCACGTAGTGCTGCAATTGTTTTGGGTCCTTTACCCTTTTTAAAAATGGGCTGGGACTAGTTTTTCTTTCCTCTCCCGACAGGTGGAGCTACTGTAGAGAGGCAGCACTTAGGGTTTACTTTTTTCAGTTTGTGAATGAGATTTCTGTTTTAAATTTTGTTTTTGTACAGTATCAGACTTCAGCGGTATTTTGGTACTTGTTCCAGGTTTGGTATTGGTTTGAGGTTCAGATGATTTCTTGATTTGAGCATTTAATTTCTGTTGTCGTTTCTCTAAGTCGATTATTTTAACTGGTTCTTTGGATGGTAGCCAACGTTCTAATCGTGGGCTTCCAGACATTTTAGTAGAGAGACATACATCACGGGATTCTTTAACTGGAGTGCTGGTTGACTGTGTTATGATTGACTTACTGGGTGGAAATCTGAAATCAGTTTGGGTACTTATGTGTCTTATGGATGTTGACTGCTGCTTGAGTATACTGGAGTAGGAAATTCCAGCGGATGGAGTTCTGGATTCGACAATTTTTCGAGCTTCAGGATAAGACAGATTTTGAGATATTTTAACAGCAAGGATTTCTCTTTCCCGTATCCAGTTAGGACAGGAACGGGAATTTGCAGAATGATCACCCTTGCAGTTAATGCAGCGTTCCGATTTTTCACATGAATTGCTATCATGGTCAACTTCTGCACAGCGTGAACAGGTAAGGGAACCGCGACAGTTAGTTTTAGTGTGGCCGTATCGCTGGCAATTAAAACAACGGAGAGGGTTAGGAATGTATGGTCTGACAGAACAATTCAGGTAAGCAGCTTTAATTCTTGTTGGTAAAGTAGGGCTGTTGAAAGTGAGAATGACATGCTTTGTAGGAAGGACTTGGCCATTCCGACGGATCGTGATACGACGTGCATCTATAATATTTTGGTCTTTTAGATTTTCTAAGAGTTCGTCTTTCGTAGAGAATAAAAGATCTGGTTCAGAAATAACATCTCGGCTTGTATTTAGAGTTTTATGCACCTGAACAGAAACAGAAAAGGGCCTATTGTAGAGCTATTTGAAAGAAGCTGTGATTGTTTAGTTGTAAAAACCTCAACCAGTAAATCCCCAGATTGTAATTTTTTGAGAGTATGACCATTCCCTAAGGCAGACTGGAAAATTTTTGCTATGAGAAATGGTGTCGTTTTGCCAAAGGAACTATCCGAGTGGCTATCAGTACGTTTAACGATAAAAAAGCGTGTGAAGGAAGAAGTCAATACAGTTTGTTGCTCTCCACTGGGGAGAGACATAAAAGGAAATGAAGTTTTCCCATCCATGTTAAAAATAATAAAATTCAGACTCCGGTCGCACCACCCATTACCGAGCCCAACAAGGGGATGCACATTCGTGTACCAGTGCTAACTAGGTCCCATAGGGTCACAAGACAAACCTATGTCAGCCTCCACCCTTAACGAGATGACTAGTATTTGCTCGATCACTTGATCCCTAAAGCCAATGACTTAAGTCAGCTGACCAGCCGATTGGTACATATGGGACCAATATGCACCGCCCGTATACCTGAAGCAGAGGCCAAAGCAGCGTGTTGGTTTCCCTCAACTGTCAGGATCCCGCTTTCCAGGGACACAGGTCGCCACGCACGGCCAACAAGTGGGTGGTTTACAATTCTCCATGGGTCGATATACAGGATGATATCGGCCCATGCAGAAATGCCCTCACTTCCGGAGAGGAAACCACAATGAGAGTGAAACAAAGATGAAAGGAAGATAAGAGGGGTAAGAGGAAAATGAAAAACAGAAAGGTCACTCAGGTGCCCGGGGTTGTGAAGCCCGTGAATACCTAAAGAAGGGGGATTGCATCAAAGGAAGCTAAAAAAGCGGAAGTTGCACAGATTACACACACCATAACGAAGTACTGAAAAATACATACTAGGCTTAATTAATAGAAAAAACTTGGATAAAAACTAAGACGAAAGTTTTTGACATCATTGAAAGAATTATACAGTTTTAAAAGGGAAATTGGCTGGGCGCATTGCAATAGTACGAGACTATAGCTGGAGTACAAACACCCTATGAAGGTATCCGAGATATGTAAAACGATTAAAATGGCATAAGATAATAAACGAATTAGATAAGATGGAGTGACGAAATCAGAAAAATGGTTAAAATTAATTGGATGGCCAATGTACTAGACAAGAAAAAAATGGAAATTGGTAATTACTTATGTATAACAGTGGCTTAAAAGCAGTTGTTGCCGTTAATATTCATTATGTATGTGTGATTTTTTTTGTGTATGTGAATTTAGCTTCACATTTTTATATCTTAAATCTTTTATAATATGGACAAAGACAATATTTCAAAGTTACGCATTCAAATACATCATTTTACAAGTCTTAAAAGTGATTAACTACATTATGTTTTGTAATACTATACTTTTGTAATACTGTGTATCTTTAAACAAAATTTATTGGATTTTATTTCATTTAAAAAATATTTTAAGTACATTAGAGATTTGTCGTAAAGCTTTTGTGTCTCTATCTAAAAATCATTAGAAGAAGTAAAAACCTTTTTGAGTTTGTAATAAAAAGACGAAAGAAGTACCAAACTTTCAAGTAAAAAGGAAATGTCTGTTTAATTAGGAAAAAAGAACATATATAAAGAAAGTCCTTGGAAAATACATGATTAAATGGGTGAACTAAACCGACATTGTTGCAAGACAAATAGAGATATTTTTCTTTAAGATTACACTTGATTTTAATCAGATAGTTAAACACGATAATAAAGTTTGTGCGCATTTTTTCTCAATATTTATGTTGACGGAAAATCTGTTATTAGAAGATCATAAAATCTTAAAATAAAAAGACAAACAAATTGGGAATTGTTATTTTTTGTATGATAGACATATAATTTTAGTTTACTGACTGATAGCATTAAAAAAAAGTAGAAACTACTAAAATTGTTTTTAATGTTTTTTTTATTTATTCAGTAATTTAATTACTGAAAAAAGCCGATGTATCGTTAGAATATTTTTTTTTTCAGTTATTAAAACGATAACTGCCAACATTTACGCATATTTTCTACCACAAAAATTTTATAATAAATTTTGTCTTATTTTACTTGCTGAACATCTATGCATTACGTCTTTCGATTCATCGACTTCGATTAAAGGCGAACTAGAGCACAACGACTCCAGTAGTCACTTCTTAAGATCCTTAATTGGTTCAAAGAAATGGGAAATCTCTGTACAATTTTAGTGGTAGCAAAAATGCATAAAAGTTGGCAGCTATGCTAAAACTAATTAGAAGTTGAACGAAGAAAAAATATAAAATATCAGCTATGAATATAACTACGATTTGTTACTTGAAATATTTATTTATTAAGACATGCAAGATGACATAAAATAACAAAAGACACGAAAGAACAAAAAAAAAAAAAAAAAAAAAAAAAAAAAAAAAAAAAAAAAAAACTAAGCAAAGATACCTTCAAAAGAAATTTAATGGTACGTATTTGAATAAAATTATGTGTGAAAATCACTTAAAATCATCCAAACTATGCTAGTAAATGCGAAAAGTGGTAAAATTACACTTAAAAGATGTGCAAATATCTTTATTTACTTCGACATATATTTCAGCAGTTAGACAATGCAATTCTGAAGACCTTTGTTGATAGAAATATTTTCACAATAGCCAAGAAATTGGTAAATAAAATCATGAGACCACATGGCCGTGGCCGAGTGGTCAAAGCACCACGCCGCTTATCGCCCTTGAGCGTAGGAGGTTGGGGGCTCAAATCCCACTGGCTCCATTGCACGCACTCCTTGTGTGGAGCTCCCGGGTGTATATCTCTTGTGTTGTAAAATTTCCTTGTGCTATCTCGTCCCTGTAATGTTGACGATGATTTCTAAACAGGTTTCACGTTGAGCACACAAATCAGATGTATGTTTTTCAATAATTAACTGCCATCACTTGAAAGATGAAACGCATCGGTCTGAATATATGCTGTTTGAGTGTACTTTTATCACTTCTAGCAATAATTTGGATGCTTAGGATATTAAATTTAATTACTGTTTCGAAGTTGATTAACATGTATTTTTTTTTACTCAAGACTGTAAAACTTAAAATAATCTAAACTTTACGAAACATGCACATTTCGAAATTAATTAATGTAAGAGGTATTTAATATTATCTATATTAAATGTAATATATTTAATATCATGTATATATATAAAAATTTTTATTAAATTTTAAATGATTTTTTATGATATTTTTGTAAATTTTTGCGTCATCAGTTTTTTGAATTATAGACAAACATTTTTTTTTCAAGGTTACATGCGCAAGACATTATTATCTATATTAGTAAAAAGTGTTTACAGTTTAGTTGTGTTTGTTTACTAATTCTGCATTAGATAGATTTTGATTTTATAGGTAAGGATTGTTATTTGAATTAAGTATATTTAAAGTATATTAACGTTTTATCACAAAATTGTTGTGCATTTTATCCATAAATCATTAAAAATAGTAGAAACCCATATTAACATACAAAAAATGTGAAAAAAATACTTAAATTTTAATTAAAAAGTAAGTCTGTTTAGTTAGTAAAAAAAAGAACGTGAAATCAAATCCTTTAGAAAACATATTGTGTAACCGGCAAATTAAACTGATACTGTTACAAGGTAAATAAGGATATTTTTCTTTAAGATTGCGCTTGATTTTTATCAGATAGTTAAACAAAGTAATGAAGCGTGTGTACTTGTTTCTTTTCAACGTTTAAAATGCCCAACAAATTAGTTGTTAAAAGATTATGAGGTCTTAAAAAGATAAACAAAAATAAAACAGCCTGTTTGATATGATAAGAATAGAATAATCCTTTATTGAATATTAGATAATAAAAAAGAAAACTGAAAAAATTGTTCTTATGATTACTAGCTTTTAATAATTCAGCTTACAAAAGTTGATGAAACTAATTCATTGGTATCAATTTTTAGGTGCGTCATATATGTAAATAGTTGCACGTATAGTTGTCGTTCAGTCCGTCGGTCCGTCAGCATATAATAAAGCAAAAACTACCCAATCGAATTATTTGTAATTTAAAATGAATAACTCTGTCATAATTATGTTGAGTCATTGCAAATTTTATAGTTTAATTACAGAGGCAATCAAAAGTATTCCATTAAATTACGCTCAAAGGGAAAAATAATTTCAAGTAAATTTTAATGATGTTACACTCTTTTGAACATAAAACTATTCATATGTATCGATGAAGTGTCATACTAAGATATACATTCTGTACAATCTGTGATGTAAAGAATATTTGTTACTAATTTACAGGGCCATACAAAAGTATCCCATTAGATATTGGTATAGGGGGAAACATTATTTCGGGTGCGTTTTAATAAAATTGAATTATTTCACATTATATGAAAGGTATATACGTTACTGATGTTTGATACAAGTTACTTCCTGTATAATAGAAAGCAGATAGTATTTACAGGGACAGAGAAAAGATTTCGGCTACTGTATTGTATCCAAAGTACTATATACTATTGCACCAAAATCTAAATATACTTAAAACCTTGCTACAGGACGAACGTATAACATTCGCTACGCTTGACGTGCAATTTCCGACAAATCATAATTAGATTATGCTTCTGAACAATCCTTAAAACTTATAAAAAATGGACTAATATGAAAATGATAATCAATAAAATATATTGTATCTAATGAATATGCTTTTTAACCCTTTCCGGCACACTGTGCACAGTCCGGGATACCTAATTTTAATTCCAAACTTGCAAATGGCACCAATAACTTTTGAATAAAATTTTACTCTTACAATTAACCCTTTCCGGCTTGGACGAATTCTGTCAGTAAAATGAGAAATTATCGACTGACACCGGAATTTAGAAACAACTTTTTGAGAAATTAAGAACCCTTTAATTAAAATTTTCACTGTAAAAGCAAAATTTTATTAAAATATTATTGGTGTCGGTTGTATGTTTTGAATTAAAATTAGATATTTTGGACTGGGCGCAGTGTGCCGGAAAGAGTAGAAGCCTAAAATAGGGGGTCCTTAATTTTTAATAAAATCGTTTGCAAATTCCGGTGTAGATCGATAATTACTCATTTTATGAGTAAAATTTGCCCATGCCGGAAAGGGTTAAATGCGTTAGTATTTACATAAATGCGTAACACCATAGTCGCTGTCTGGTTCGCCAACTTTTCTGTGTATCTCCGCAAAGAACAGTGCAAAAACTATCCAACCGAATGCTTTAAAATTTAATACATAAAATCGTTGCAGAATTTTGGATTATTTTAAATATATGAAAATTGAATCAAAAGATAAAAAAAGATTGAAAAAAGATTTCTTAATTGCATTAATTTCTATCATACGTATTTAGTTCACTGATATCCCACGACAGGTAATGATTTTAAATTGTCAAGGTGATTCTGTCCTAATTAATATGAATCTCTATTATTTAAGTATTACTCTAATTAATATGTATAATCGTAATGAATTTTATGTTCTTGCATTGTCTCATACGAGTGCAACAGCTATTGCACCAAGATCTGAATATTTATAAAACGAATTATAAATGTACGCATTACATTTGCCATCTTTGGCATATAATTTCTGATTTCCCATGATTAGATTTTACTCCCCCATATGTATTTAAACTTATTAAAGCAGTGGACTTTATAAGAAAATGATTATCAATAAATAGTAGATGCTTATCTTAACGTAGAAAATGTATGAAAAACAAAACTTAAATTTCAATTTTAAAAAAAATAAATCTGTTTATTTAGTAAAAAGAAGAACGTGAAATCCTTCAGTAAACATATGATGGAAATGACAAGTTAAACTGACATTGTTATAAGGTAAACAAAGGTATTTTTCTTTAAGATTGTGTTTCATTTTAATCAGATAGTTAAACAAAGTAATGAAGCGTGTCTACCTTTTTTCTTATCAATATTTAAACTGTCCAACAAGTGTGTTATTAAAGGATTAGGAAGCCTTAAAATGGTAAATAAAAACAAAACAGTCAGTTTGATATGTTAAGAATAGAATTTTCCTTTATTGAATAATAGATAAGTAAAGAGCAAGGAAAGCTGAAAAAATTGATTTTGTGATCATTAGATATTTAATAATTCAATCTTTAAAAAATGCTGAAACTAATTGACGAGGATCAATTTTTATAATTAGACTCTGCTTCTTAGCAATCCTTAAAGCTTATTAAAAAACGGACTTATATAAAACTGATAATCAATAAAGTATCTTCTATCTAATGTATCTGCTTTTTAACCAGAAGTGCTTTTGCAATCACGATTTGCCAATACCATCTACGAACAAATGATTTCAAATCATGATTTATTATTCTCACCAGTAATTTTTTAATGTAAATTTTGCATAATGTAATCCAAGCATTTTTCGCTACAATTAGACAAAAATTTCTGTTTTGAAAAACCGTTGAAAAAAAGATTAAAAGTTCAGTAAAAGACACAAAAAATAAGCATTATTTGAAACTTTTTCTCATAAATATGGATCAGTTAAGTGGTTAAATGCGTTTGTAATTACATAAATATGTAGCGCCTGTGATGTATATTCTATTATATAAATATTTCTATTAATTTTTCAAATGTTAGTTCTCCCCCTCTTTTAAAATTTAATTTTAAAAGAAAAGCATTTTTTAATAGTTATTGTTATTGTGTGTTCGTCTCCAAGTGCATATAAAATAATAATAATAAATAAAAAAAATAATAAATTAGTTTTAAAATATCATTCTATTTCTAGATTTTTCTATCTTGTTCTTCAGTTGATTGAATATCAAACGAATTAAATATTTTTTCTGTTTTAAATAACTGCTATTTTTATTTCCCAATCATTTCATTTTGTCTTGTATAAAGAACTTAATTTTGCTACCGGTTGTTTAATTTCGTTTAGGGTTGCTGGGTGTTGCACATTTTCGCCTCTGGCGATAAATGCTGTATTCTTGACAACACTCATTTTTAAAATTTCCTCTTTGCTTATCATATAACGGTCCTTTTTACCTGTACATTTTTTTGCTCGGATTGGGAATATATTCTATGCCAAAAGACTTTTTTTGGCGTTTGTGAAATGTGAAAATTTTGTCAGTTTTACGTTTTGTCTTGGTGAAGTAAACACGCACACTCGCTGTTGTCAAAAATGACAAATATTTTCATTATTATGTTCTATGACATTTATGTTAGCGTGCTGCATTCTTATGTGGACGATTATTTGGATTACGTTTTATTGCGGACATGTCAACATGCACAATTTGTGGTCTTCGAAAAATTATGATGTTTTTTTTAATACCGATTGTACCGATTGTGAATGTTTGATGTGAATACACTGCATTCCAAGTGTTTTGATATGCTCTTATTTCTAGTATTCTTCAAAATAAAAACAATTTAGTCAAGATGTTTGTGAACTGAGTTTTCTTCATCAGAAAATGAGTGAATCACTTCATTCCAGAAAAAAAGTGAAATGGGAACCTGGTATTCTCCAAAATATTGCAAAACGATCCGGCCAATCTCATAAAAAGGTGGCTTTATTCTCATATTTTGCCATCATAGCGCCTATAGCCGGTTTCTGGTTCGTCAGCCTGTCTGCTTCTCTCCGCACAGAACAGTGCAAAAATTATCCAACCTAATGCGTTAAAATTTAAAGTATGTAAGAGTTGCAGAATTTTGGGGGCATTTTAAATTTTATGGTAATCGAGGCTAAAATGATATTTAACAAGGTTTTCTTCATTATATTAAATCCTATCATGCGTAATTAGTTCACTGATATCCCATGATTGGTAATGATTTTAAAATTGCCATGATGATTACGCCCTAATAAATATGGATCTCTATTATTTCAGTATTACGCAAATTAATGAGTATAATCTTAATAAATTTTATGTTCTTGCATTTTTACATAAGAGTGCAACAGCTACTCTTCCAAGAGCTGAATATTTATAAAAACTAGTTATAGTATGAACGCACTTCTTGTTTGACGTACAATTTCCGGCTTGTTACGTTTAGAATTAGTTTCTGCATATATTTTTTTTTTTTTTTTACTGATTAAAATAATCAACTTTATAAGAAAATGATTATCAATAAAATATCTTTTATCTAATGCAGGGCATGAAATTTCAGCTTAAAGGTATTCGCCAGGCTAAAATTTTTACTCGCCACTATTTTGTATTCATTCAGACAACAACGTCAGCCCCCCCACAACTGCGCAGAAAATGAAATATTTATGACAAATTTAATTTATATTGACGATTGTTAGAAAGAGCTGTCTTTTAAATCCAAAATATTTTATATTTATGAAAAATATGGGATATTACGTGACAGTTAGGTGATACTTAGTTGACGAAACCTGAATCTCATCGCGCAGGAGTGAAGAGCAATCTATTTCGGTATTGGCGCGTGCGTAGTACGAAAGTGGGGAAGGGGCATGAATGCAGACAGGGTAATTTCATTCCTCCGTAGGAAAGACGAAGAAATAGGCAACGGAGCTTTTTTACTTCTTTTGGAAAATAAATACCATCGCTTCATTTTGAAATACTTCTGTGTATCGCTGTGCATAGTTTGATTTGAAGCACAAAATTTTAAAATGCGAAACTTACTCGCCAACGGTAAATATTTACTCGCCAATGGCGAGCTGGCGAGTGGAAATTTCGCGCTCTGATCTAATGAATATAGTTTTGTCATCAGCTTTCAAATAATATCGATAATTAAGTAATGATACTATCACATGATAAAACAAATACTTTTTATAGAAGAAAACTAAATAAATTTCAAAAGACTACACTTTAACTGAGTACATTGATATGCAACAGAACGCTGCACGGGTGGTGTTAATCGTTTCCCTCATATACCCGTATGTCAAACGGGCAACGTGTTTTTGCCGATCATGATTTGCACGTACCACATCTGGGCATCTATATTCTAATAATGTTTTATACCAGTAAATTTATATTGTAAATTTTGTGTTATTTAATCCGAGAATATATTTCACCTTTTTCAACTAGATAAAAATTTCTGCCTTAAAAGATCAGTGATAAAAGATTAAAAATTCTGTAAAAGACATGAAAAAAATAGGCATTATTTTACAGTTTTTATTTAAACAAGGTAGAACCCGTCAAATTTTGACGGAAGAAAATGTTTAAGAAGGAACTGTTTCATTGACTTATAATAAACGTATTAGTTATAGTAAAAAATGCATTTTATATTGGTAAGTCTAAATCTTAAACAAACGATATTTAACGTCAAATTAACAAAATATTATTTCTATAAAACTCAGTTGTAGAAATTGTTAAAATTAGACTTTAATCGTACATGTAAGTAGTGAAAAATAATAAACATCTGTTATTGTGATAAAGTTATCAATTGAGGTTCGTATGCTAGTATTCCAAAATGAAAAAAAGCAAAGTTTTTTCAACTTTGCCTCAGTCACATAATTTTCTCCCCGTGATACCTAAACCCGGCATTATTTTTACCATATCAAAATTTACAAATGCACATTTCGTATCTGTATTCACCTTTTCAAAAAAATTGGCATTTTAATTTGATTATTTTGATTTAAAACTTAAAGTCTCAATGCTATTAGCTGAAAGAGATATTTTACTGTTGATATTCTTCTATGTGTAAATCAAATTTTGTAAATATAAATGTAAAATTCACCGAGTTTTATAACAGAAAATATTTAAATTTCATTTTTTTCTCTTTTAATGAGAAATGGCAACATAAAGATACAGTAATCAATTTTTTCCCCTTTTCCCTTTGCTTTTAATGTTGCCACGATTAGAAACGCGGTATTAAAAACTACAAAAAATTTAATATTTCAAAAACAAATTAAGATACAGCTTTCAAACAAATTTCATTTAAAAGTACTTTTTTTCCCTACACGATAGTGTAAAATTAAAAATATGCAGAAATTTAAAAATTTGTAGAAGCAAATTTACAATACCAAAATTTCATTTAAAATTTGAAAGTGTTGTCATTCGCAAAATGACGTATGCGTTACGCACAGATACGTTTGGCCTTTATAATATAGATAAGTTAGTTAAGAGGTTAGCCCATTAAAGCCGGAATTATTCTTCTCTTACAAATGAAAAACTTGCATTTGATATCAATTTTATTAAAATGGCAATTTTTGTTTAAATTTATCACGAAGCTTAATAAATCAGACATTGCTTTGAATAAAATACTAATTAAACTACTTATGTATGTAATAAAGGATCAATCAAATTTAGTGGCAGAATTTTGTTTCCATTCAAATTAATTGGTATTCTATAGAAAATTGGTTAAAACTTTTTCTGATTGATTATTGTACCAACCGAATTTAATAGTTTATATTAAACTTGAAGAAGCCGAAATTAAATTTTATATTAATACTAAAACCGAATTTAAGCCTAAAAGTACTCTTTAACTCGGAACCAAAATAATTAAATCCGAAACCCAAAATCGAAGACCACTATTATCTCATAAAAATCTCCTAGAAGGATCTGTCAAAAACGGAAATCTATCTAACGCGGAAAGATTGACATAGAGTAAAATTCATCAAGGAGGAATACTGTCTACAACGGAAATTATCTCATTCCCAATGAATACCCCCTTAGACAGAGTTTACTGCAATTGTGTATAAACAAAGGTTTAACTTTATTAGTGAGGTTAATTAATCCCCTAGTATTACTGCACAAATCGAAACGTACAATCAGTGTTCAAATATGCAATAGTTCGTCAACCAACAGTCTTAAAAAAACTTATATGAATAAACACACAATGTAATAATGAGATGCGATATTAGATTCAATGTATTACTGTCGGAAAGTATATTTTACAGCTGGATTTGAAGTTTCAATAAATGCATATGTAATTTTCATAATTTTTGTTAGCATAAACATATCTGTTAATTTAATGTAACAATCGATACATACTGATAAATCAATTTTATTTTAAATATTGATCAGTCAATTAAAAAAAAAAAAAGAAAAAAAAAAAGAAAAAAGAAAAAGAAAAAGACGTAAAATACAAAATAGACACTTCGTTGAAATTTGCGTTTTAATCACTGAACTTACCATAATAATAAAAGATTCAAATAGGGACATCTTAGTGAATTCTTTGGTTGTAAGCACCTATAAAGCAGGGACTACGAAAGCAATGCTTTTAATAAATTCCAAAACTTTATTTGAATAGATGATTGATATTTTTAACATAAAAATTGTTTTTTAGGCTGGGTTGCCAGATTTGGCTCTTTTTTAATTTTTATATTACAGGAATTCTGTATTATGTAGTTTTGTTTATTTAACGACAGATCTTTTGTAAATATCTAAAGTAAAATTCTTTCTTCAGAATTTCGCCCCACCAGTGGCTGAGAAGTTGTACTGTAAAACCCGGTAGACAGAAGGTGCTAGGTTCGAACTCAATCGCGGCCGTGCAGAATAATATGGAAATATTGCAGTTAGAACTTTTTCCGATAGAGGGCGGCACTGTCAGACTTTGTTGTAAGGGGAAAATCAGGCTGATGAGGTTACCATCACTGAACAGCTAGCGGCCGTTTTAGTGTTAAAAATTGCAATGTTAATTAACCGCTTCCACGATTTGTCCGCCGTAACGTATTTTTGCTAATCATGATTTGTCCGTACCACAGAGTAGTAACAGAGCTTCAACTCTGCTTGAAAAGAGCGTCCTCAGTGGATCACTTAAAAATTAAACCATCGTGTTGGCAATTTTTATCCTCGTGATTTCTGTTTAACTGTAACTTTATTCTGCTTGGCGCTTCTTGCTGAATGCTGATTTGATTATCTTTGCACATGTGCTTATGCTATTTGATCTTAGATTTCCGCGCTTATATTGATTCGTAATTGTTACTGTTATTAGTCTTGAATTTTCAAGTTTAAAATGTTAGATCGTTATGTTACGAAGAGACACATGTATTGTTTGCAAGACGAATACGTCATAGTTATTTCATAATTCTTTCATAAATTTCAAAACAAGAAGCAGCAAGCCGTCGCTGTATTTTTTTCTTTTTCCCTTATCATTTGTCGCCAAAGAAGCGATGTTTCGCCGAATTAGCAACCTTTCTTATGTTATGATCGTAGTTTCAGAGGGGTCCGCTCGTGTCATTACTGTCTATGCATAATCCCATGTTAAACAAGTTGCCATTACAGTGTATGAAAGTTGATTCTCTGTTACAATTCCGTACTCTGTGGTCCGTACCACGCAAGGGCATCCGTAGTCCATTCATAGTTTATTATTCTCACCAGTAAATTTTTATTGCGAATTTTGTACGAACATTACGTACATTTTGTACGAGGAATTCAATAGGAGCATTTTCCCGATTCAATTAGGCAAAACTCTCTGTTTTGAAAAACCGGTGATAAAAATTAACAATTCTGTAAAATACATGAAAAAAAATAAGGATTATTTGAAAGTTTTTTTTTTCCAAAAAAATTAAGCCGTCAATTTGTTAACACTAGAACCGCCGGCTATTTTATTCAAGTTTTATAAAAAGAGTTTAACACCATAATGTTTATTTAAAAGTATTTAACTTATTTAATTAGCCTATTTTTGTGCTACACATATTTAACAAATCCTATCAAAAAATTCCTGGTTCAAATCAGCTATTTTCAATTTGGCAGTGGGTCATAATGACCCCTAATGGCGGTTCTAGTGTTAATTGAAATTACGAAGTCATATTTATGAAAATCTGTATGCGCGTTATGTTTGGGCTATCCAATGTAACGCATAAAGCAAAAAGTAATGAATTAAGTAATAAAACATTCTGAATTGAAATGCAAAAACGCTTAACATTGGTTCATTTTTTAAACGTATGTCTCATTAATTCATTATTAGAAATTTCCACATTTTTTTGCACGGAAAACTTAAATATGCCATAAAAACAAGGAATTTATATTGCTTGCTTAAAAGTTAAGTTCAATTTTATCACACAAATAGCCTTTATAACAAAATAAAAGACATCTGAAAAGGATTGCTTTTGTTTTTATCTTACATTTATTCGAAGTACTTACAGCTTTCTTTCGTTTATTTTTGACGTTCTGTTCATAAATAGTTTTTGCATAATGTTAAAGTGTTGTTGCATTAATGACAGTTTATATTATTCTTCTTTTAGGTGAGTGTGCATTTTCCCCCTTTTATCAGCATTTGTGTCAGAATAAGTGTGTAAGTATACATTTATTTTTATTTAATTTTAAAAAAATACTAAATTCTATTAAGTGAACCGGTTTCAGGCGCGTTCGTAATTATATAAATACCTAGCATTTATAGTCATTTTTAAGTCCATCCGTCTGTCCGTCCGTCTGTTTGCAAAAACTGCCCAACCCAATCGTTTAAAATTTAAAATATATAAATTTTGCATAATTTTGTCGAGGTATTTCAAATATTACGAAAATCAGATGCATAGTTTAATTACAGGAACAATCAAAAACATTTCGTTAAATTACGGTCACAAAAAAAAAAAAACATCCCTGCGCAATTTGTGGTGCAAAGAATGTTTATTAGTAATTTACAGGGCCACACAAAAGTATTCCGTTACATACTGGTATAGGGTACTATTTGAAGCGCATTTTAATACTGTTAAACTATTTCACATTTTATGAATTTTACATATGTTGCTGAGGTTTACTACAAATTACTTCTTGTATAATAGAAAACAGATAGTATTTACAAGGACACACAAAAGATTTCGTCCACTATACTGTATCCGATGTATTGTATACAAGTACACCAAGATTTGAATATTTTTAAAGCTTTGTCTCACGTTGTACGAACGTACCTCATTTGCTACGTTAGACGTGCAATTTCCAACTTATTAAATACTCCGCCACGAAATCAGTAAATATTTTCGATGATTATACTCGATTAAAATATTTATACACATATATTTGCTTCTATTTCATCATTTTCTTCCAAAATACAATAAATTTCTTAATCTTACGAAAAAATTCCCTAGAATCCTTGAACTTAAATTCGCTGTTTTGTCGAATCACAAGCATGTCCCGGAAACTATGCAATTTTTTTTAATTTTTTTTCTCACCTGAAGTGAAAATTTTAAAACTAAAGTTCAAGATTGCCTAAAATTTTACAGTCAAAGGCCAAAAATTACTTCGAATACCAGAAAAATATTTCCTAACAACTTACTGGCAGAATTTTTTGCGATTTTGGACAAAATGTTTTTACTTTCTTCGTTAATAGAGGAAAGTATTGTAAACAAAATGTTTTTTCGACGTCTGGTTTTGAACGTATTTACATGTTTTAGGTATCAGAGATCATGAAAAATGTGCTTTTACAAAATTTCTGTCTGTCCACTTGTGTGCGTCGTGCACCTCTTGTATAGTTTTTTATAAGTTTATAGAATTTAATTTCAATTTTGGGATGTTCCATCGGAAACAATATTGCCAGTATGTTACTTTCCTTAAAATACAAATCTCTTGATTGATATCACAAATGGTAAAATTCTTTTTCGTTGTCCTGAATTAACAGATAATTAAATAAGATGAATTTTACCATTTAAAAAAATGGTGCCAGTCCAATTATCTGAACTTAAGTAACCCGCTGCTAACACTGATCGGAAGGAGTCGTTGTGATAGCAAACAAATTACACTCATAAAACAGAAACATCTCTATATAATAAAACACGGTGTAACGCTGAGCATGCTAAACTGGTTTTCCCTTCCAAAAACTTTCATTGGAATTAACGCACCTACCGAGACCGGTAAGTCGTCTGCTTGCATCCAAAACTTGACAGCAGAAACAAAAATTCATCACTATTACAAAGTATCTTCTTATTCCGCAAGGATTAACGTTCACAAAATTCTCTCCATATTTCTATGTCTGACTTTTTGCTATTTTTTCCCAAAATAAATAAATAAATAACACGTACGTATTTTTAACTTTTAAAATTTGCCCAGAAAAATACAAAGTGTATGTAATTAAAGTTCTCCTACTCAGAGCTATCTATAGTCGAAGTTGCTCATCAGAAAAGTATGGAATTTGAAATGCTCTAAATGAAGGATTTTGAAAAGCATTTAGCATAACAGAAAATAATTAAAAGAACTTCAACCAGAAGGCGTATAAGGAGTTAAGAGTGAGAGATGCCAAACAAGGTATCATCTTAGTAACATAATGGCAGAGCATCAGTGGAATAACTAGGATAAATGCTAGTTTATAATTAGTAATATTGTAAGGTTTTCTTCTCCTTGATTCATAGCAGAAAATTTTCTGATCAGGTACGGAAAATAAAACCTAAAAAAAGAAAGAAAAAAAAAGAGAAACCAGTATTCAGATTACTTGGGCACCTTGGTTACGCCAGTGAGCATTACAAAGGCTGTTCTAAGGATTCCAGGTTCCATTCACGGTTTAGCAATTTTTCACAATGTTGCAATTTTTCACAACATTTAGTTAGTAACGTAAAAAAAAAAAAAAAAAAAAAAAAAAAAAAAAAAAAAAAAAAAGTATTAAATTTTTTCAAGGCAGTAATGTGCTTATGAAACCATTTCATATTAATTCCCAATTGCCAGAATTTTTAACATAATTTTTTTCTGTTTATCAAGTATATATGAAAAATAGCTTTTTCATATTTGCAAGTAAATTTGTATGTGAATTTCGGTGTCATTCATACATTTCAACTTTTTAAAAATGGAAGTGCTTTGTTCCTGAAAGGGTTAATATTTGTACTGTGTACTTTTCAGAGCTGCCAAGTCTGTGGCTTTTTTCGTACCAATAGTTTAATACAGAAAATGTTATTTTATTTAATTGGAACATTTATGCGATTTAAAAGAGCCAGATTTTCTCTAAAATAATAGCGGTGTGCAAAAATCCGGAGACGTGGCAACTCTGACTTTTGAATAACATCTGCATGATCTGTAAAGAGTAAATATAAAGTAAAACTATATTTTATATTATACAGGGTATATCTAAACTACTGGGCAAAACTTTAAGGGGTGATAGTACACATAAAGACAAATAATATTAAATGGGAAACTAATGGGAACCAAACGTCTTCCGAAGGAGATAGACGCCATCAAAGTTTAGGGTCCAAAATTTGAAATGATTATAAAGAACGGAAAAATTGGTCGATTCGTTTGCGGTTTTCACGAAAACATAAAGTATTCTTTATAACAGTATTGTCTTGAAAGAAAATTATAAAGATAAATTTCAAAAAATGCCGATAGAGGGCACTTTAGACTTTGGAGTAACGAACAACTATTTTTTACCGTTATTTTTTGCATCTAATTTAATTTTTTTAGAAGTTTAGACATAAACTTAAATTTTGAGCTTAAAATCTGTGGTTAAGTAGCGCAAACTGAACTGTGTTCAATGAGAGTGGGTAGGTTCAAATTTCAAATGATTATAAAAAACAGAATAATTGGTCAATTGATTTGCGGTTTTCACTAAAACTATTCTTTATGTCAGTATTGTCTTGAAAATAAATTATAAACATAAATTTCAAAAAAATGTCGATAGAGGGCTCTTTGGACTTTGGAGTAACGTACAGCTATTTTTTTTACCGTTATTTTTTGCATCTCATTAAATTTTTTTGAAGCTCAGACATAAACTTAAATTTTGTGCTGAAAATCTGAATCGTTGAGAGTGGTTAAGTAGCGCTAATTGAACTGTGTTCAATGGGGGTGGGAAGGTTCAAATTTCAAATGATTATACAAAACGGAAAAATTGGTCGATTCGTTTGCGGTTTTTTCTAAAACCATTCTTTATGTCAGTATTTCCTAGAAAATAACTTTTAAAGTTAAATTAAAAAAAATTCCGTTAGAGAGCGCCTTAAACTTTAGAGTAACCAAAAACAATTTTTAACTGTTATTTTTTTGTATCTAATTAAATGCTTGCAAAAGCTTAGACTTAAATTTTGATCTCAAATTCTGAATCGTTTGGAGGGGTTAAGAAGCGCAAACTGAAATGTGTTCAGGAGTTGAAATGTTACCCTGCCCACCCTACGAACACAGCTCAATTTTTCGCTACTTAATTACTCACAACAATTCCATTGCTGCCAACTTCTACGCCTATTTAAAGTGAAATAAACATATTAGAAACAGAAATTTTAACAAATAATTAACCATATGTATTAAAATGCATAACAATGAATATACTTGGCATAAATTTTACTGAAAAAAAATTGCGATTCCAAAGCTGTTTATGCTATTTAATTAGGCGTAGTAGTTGGCAGCTCTGCAATTCAGATTTTGAGCTAAAAATTTAAGTCTGAGCTTTTAAAACATTTATTTAGATTAAAAAAAAAATTAAATAAATAACGGTTAAAAATAGTTGTTGGTTACTCTAAAGTTTAAGGCGCCCTCTAGCGGAACTTTTTGAAATTTACCTTTAAAATTTATTTTTAAGGGAATGCTGACATAAAGAATGGTTTTAAAAAACACCTGCCGATTAGAGATTTAGAGAAACCCTAGACCAATTTTTCCGTTTTTTATAATCATTTGAAATTTGAACCCCCCCCCCCCCCCGTCCCCATTGAACACAGTTCAGTTTGCGCTACTTAACCACTCTCAACGATTCAGATTTTCAGCTCAAAATTTAAGTTTGTGTCTAAGCTTCTAAAGAAATTTAATGAGATGCAAAAAATAACGGTAAAAAATAGTTATATGTTACTCCAAGGTCTAAAGCGCCCTCTATCGGCATTTTTTGAAATATATCTGTATAATTTATTTTCAAAACAATACTGACATAAGGAATAGTTTTCGTGAAAACCGCAAACGAATCGACCAATTTTTCCGTTTTTATAATCATTTCAAATTTTGGACCCTAAGCTTTGATGGCCCCTATCTCCTTCGGAAGACTTTTGGGACCCTTAGTTTCCCATTTAATATTTTTTGTCTTTATGTGTAATATCAACCCTGAAAGTTTTGTCGAGTAGTTTAGATACACCCTGTATATCGTACATTTATGTATGAATCTATAAACGAATTATACAAAACTTCTTCTCATAAAAGAAAAAAAGCTGTAATCTAATAACCTTTTAAATGGAAAATGATTAAAAAATTTTTGGACTATACTTTTCATTAAACTTTTCATATTAAATAACGTGTAAAATATTTTTCTCCGATATAAAAGTTCAAAATTTTTTTAAAATAATAAAACTTACATAATTAAAAATTCATCAGAGTATCTCATATCATATGCATGGAATGATTGGTTATTAAATCTTACATGAATTCGATATTTTCGTAAAATGTAACAAATGAAACTGAACGACTAAAAATGTTAACAAGCAATTTAATAATTAAATTTATTGCAAACATTTCAATTTCAATTTTTTCGATATTCCTTTTATGAAAAAAGCATAGCATTTTAAAGCGAGGCAAGTACTTGTAACAACCATATTTTTATTTTTATTTTATGTGACTGAAAAATAATTATGAAAGAATTAAACTTTTGATCACATATAAAAATAAAATATGATTGAAAAATTGTAATTAAAAGCGGATAAAATATTTGCAACATCGTATAAATGCAGTTCCTCTTTATACCGCCTTGGAACAGATAATATTTTTGAAAATTTAAAAGTAGATTTATTTTTAAAATTTAACAAGAACAAAAAATCCTGCGTCATTGATAGATTTTGTAACATTTGCCAATAGCACTAGAAAATTGTGAAAAATTTCATTTTTAAATTCAGTGAGATGCGATTTCTTAATATGCAATTTAGCCACTTAATTGATTAATATTTTTGAAAATTTTCAAATAATGCCTATGTTTTAACGTCTTTTACAGAATTTTTAATCTTTTACCACCGGTTTTAAAACAAAAACTTTATCTTACTAAATCATTAAAATGCTCGGATTAAAATAAGGCAAAATTTGCAATAAAAAATTACTAATGAGAATTATAATTTATGATTGGAATATGGATGGCTGTACGTGGCACGGGCAAATCATGATTAGCAAAAACACGTTGCCCATATGACTTACGGGCAAATCAGGGAAGAAGTTATAAAACAAGGAAAGGCTCCTTAACCCTTTCCGGCACACTTGCCCAGTCCGTATACCCAATTTTAATTCCAAACTTGCAAATGGCACCAGTAATATTTTAATAAAATTTTGCTTTAACAATGAAAGCTTAAATTAGGAGATTCTTAACCCCTTCGCGGCGGGAGCGTTTTACGAAATTTTTAATTTTTTTGTCACCGGTTTTAAAATACAGAAATTTGTTACTTATTAAATCGAGAAAATGCTCCGATTAAATAAGGCAAAATTTACGGTATAATTTTACTGGTGGCGATAAACACGGATTCTTAAGCCTATTTGCGGCACGTATACGTGCCGCTCGTCCCCAAGGGGTAAATTTCTAAAAAAGTCTTTAGTAAATTACGGTGACAGTTGATAATTTCTCATTTTACTAACTGAATTTACCCGTGCTGGAAAGGGTTAAAGTGCGTACTTAGAATATTTTGAAAAAAAAATGCTAATGAATACTTATGTATGCAGAGCTATTATACTTTCAGCATGTTTAGTGAGTGTTAAATTTGTTAGCGCACACTAGCGCCACTGTGCTGCTGATGTACAAACAAGGAATGATCTGGAAACGTGTATTATGTAAATTTCGCTCGGATACTCGAGGGCCCCTATCCTTGCTCACCGCGAGCTATCAGTGGAAAAACATGAAAAAAGGGGAGAGGGGCAACTATATATTGTTCTTAGATTCCATAGACCATGGAACCTACGATAGTTCAGAGTGAGTTTTCTATCTAGATTATGAGTTTCTTCTACCTTTTTTCGCCCTCATAATTTTGTATTAACTTTATGAGCTTTGGTGGGTAAATTTCTTCTAAATTCCAAATGTTACATTGGCACCAGTATTTTGCCGAGAAAAAAATCAATTTGCGATATATCCGAAAAAATGCATTAAAAACTTTTGAAATAAATTTGGTCGAATATTCCGATGCCATTGTGACATTTCGGTAATAAAATTATGTGGTAGAACATTCAATTTTCAGAGCTCAAAGAGTTAATACTTTATTATTTCTCTTTGTATTTTTTCTGATGTCAACTTTTTATGTAACTATTTGCTAAAAGAACCCCAAATGTTAGAAGGCGCTATTTTCAATTTGAGAAATTTCTTCCATTGATCCGATCAGGCTTATTATTTAATTGCTTTATAAAGGACTAGTCAAATTTCGCGCCGGAACTCTTATAGTAAGTCCGTAAAAAAAAAAAAAAAAAAAAAAAAAAAAAAAAAAAAAAAAAAAAAACTTTCGAATATTCGGCACAAAAAGTCCAAAGTTTGGCGAACAATATCTTTTCTTGCCAAATGCAAGCAATTTTTATGTATTTGGAAATTGCTAGTTAAATGAGTGCATAAATGCACAGTACTTAACCTCTTCGCGATGGGACGATTTTACGGAATTTTTAATGTTTTCCAACCGGCTTTCAAAAACAGTTTGTGGATTATTAACCCTTTAACTGGTTTGCCCGAACGGAATTCGGGCAAAACGTGTTTGCGTATTTCATCATTTAAAGCTTTTTGACACCACTATTATTTTTAAAAAAATTTTCATATTACTGAGACGTGGAAATATTTAGACAAAATTTTACGAATATTTTGTTTAAATAATAGTGGTGTGAGTCCGCTATTTTCAATTTATTGAACGGAAAAGAATAACCAGTTAACCCTTTTCTGCACACTGTGCCCGGTCTGGGATACCTAATTTTAATTCCAACCTTGCGAACGGCACCAGTAATATTTTAGTAATATTTTGCTTTTACAATAAAAACTTAAATTAGGGAGATTCAAAGTATCTAAAAAATTCGTTGTTGAATTCCGGTGTCAGTCGATAATTTAGATTTTGCCCGTGCCGGAAAGGGTTAAGGGGTTATATCGAGAAAATGCTCCTGCTAAATAAGACAAATTTTTCAAAAAAAAGTTTTACTAATGGGAGTAAATAGGGAATCTTAAGCCTTTTTGCGGATCACCGGTGTTACGCTCCGGTGTGAACGCATTAATGAAGTCATTCTTAACACTTACACGGGTAGTGAGAGCATACTTCCCACTTAACCAATTAATCGTCGCGCCAGAGACATTCACGGGTTGCAAGCTTCCCGGCTTTTATTCAGAATTCTTTGATTCCCACCAGTTTTATAAAATAGTACAATTGGTTTTATTCTGGTATCATTTTTAATATCCAATAGATAAGAATGTTCTTCTTCAAAAAATTGGTGGCGATAATGAATTTGAATTTTTAAACCGTAATTTAATGCGACCATTAAGGGGTTAATTTTTATTCGAAACTAATGCTGTTCTATTAGAATTTGTGATAAAATAATTTGCTTTTATATAGCACGTGATGAAAAGATCTCTTTTTTAGCACTTTCCAACAAAGTTGAAAAGTGCTTATGCATTCGGTTTGTCTGGCCATCTGGCCATCTGGCTGTCTGTTCGCGCTGTAACTCTCATAAATATACTCGGATTGCCATGAAATTTTTGGACGTTATTTAGGTTTACCCCAGCACAAACCCTATTGAAAATGAAGTTTCTACCATGATTAGTTTATTTACAAGGACAGTCAATACTTTTCCATTACATTACTGCCTATGGGGAAAAACTGTTTCAAATGAACCTTAACGTTGTTAACACTTTCCAAAAGCTTAAACAGTGCTTATGCATTCTTTAAAAATGCATTCTACTTATGCATTTGGTTTGTCTGGCCGTCTGGCCGTCTGCCGCGCTCTAACTCCTGTAATTACACTCGAATTACCCTAAAATTTATATATGTTATTGACGTTTATCCTGCACGAACTCTATTGAAAATGAACTTTCTACCATGATTAGTTTATTTACAGGGAGAGTAAAAAGTTATCCATTACATTACGGCCTATGGGGAAAAATCGTTTCAAAGGCATTTTAAAGATGTTACACCCTGTCAAACATATTAAAATTTATATGCATTTAAGAGGTGCTCTAAAATATGCATTCTATAAAATATGCGGTGAAAATATTGCTATTATTCATTTACAGGGCCACACAAAAGAGTTCCATTTTATAATGATAAAGGGGGAGAATATTGTGCGACATGTTTTAAATATATTAAACTGTTTCAAGTATAACAAAAGTGATATATGTCACTGAGGCTTAATATAAATTACACGATACTGTCTTGCATAATATAAAGTACATTGCATTTATAGGGACACACAAAAGATTTTAAATAGTGCATTCGTTCTGATGTACTGTATGTGTATCCGATGATGGCTGATGGATGGATATAATGCATTTTAATTATGTTATACGCGTTTAAGTTTCACTAAATCTTATATGGTGTGTATAAATGTTATAGTTGATATACAGGGCTACCCAAAAGAACTTACCAATGTTACTGAGTATGAGCGTAAATTATTTTAAGGTGGTTCTTATATAAGATATGCATTTTTACGCTGAACTGCATTCAATTTACAAAGAAATGTTTGCAGAATATAAATAAAATGACATACAGAGCCACGCAAAAAATTGGATACTTGGACGCTTATGAATGATAATTTATAACAATGTGATTTCAGTTGTTTTAAGAGAGTTTGAGTTTAAAATAAATTTTAGCTTCTTACTGACGTGTAATAAAAGTACGAGGTAAACTACAGGGCTGAACAAAAGTTTTCAAGTATCTTTCCATATGTGAATACAAATTACTGAAAAAGAAATTTTAAGCTGTTATCTTGCTAAACTAAATTTTTATATTATATAGTATGTATATCAACTGACAGATCAATTACAGGACTATTCAAAAGTAATGGAATGCATATTTGGCTATATACCCTTATTTCCCTAGTTAACGAAGCTTTGTTAAAGCTTTCCTGGAGTGTGAAAGGGCTTCATAATCTATACTTAACGCATGATTTTTCTTATTTGTTTTTTTTTCAAAACAATTTGTTTGTAGATACTTGTGTTGGTCAATCACTTAACATTTTCAGCCACAGAATTGATTTGCCCGGTAAGGTGAAAAGATGAAACAGTTTCGTTATTATTATTTTTTCTATAAACTTATGTAACATGAACAATCTGCGTGTTGCTTAATTTATTTAATTGATACGATTTCACTGATCGGATAATTTTTAAATTATTTTAAAAGTAACTGTCCGATTAAGAAAGCTCTACACATTTGATATTTAGTAAGTTATTGTTTTCATTGCAACAATAATATGCTTTTGTCGTCTCCAGCATTAGTAATATCAAAGTCAAATTGATAGCGCTCAGAATTGGAGATTAACTTTGAGTTTGAAGCAATTTTAATTAATTAAATTTTGTTCTACTGGGGGGGGGGGATACACGCTAATTTGATCGGCTTTTAAAGAATTTACAGATACTGAACCTTTATTTATGTATTTTTTTAAGAGTTGATTTCCCTATATATGGGTTTTTATTAATTTCCTTTTGACTGGGGAATTTTAAGGTCGAATCAGCTGTTGTTAAATATCTACTGGTTATTTGCATGTTATAGTAAAGAAGATCAGTCACACAATAAAATACACAGGGTCGATACCTCTTGGTATTTTTAACCCCTTCCGGCGCTGTCTGTGCCGGACCCTTTCCGGCAAATCTATAGTAAAATGATAAATTATCGACTGACACCAGAATTCAAAAACGAATTTTTTAGATATTTTGTATTCCTTAATTTAAGCTTTGTCTGTAAAAGTAAAATTTTAATAAAATATTATTGGTGCCAATTGCAAGTTTGGAATTAAAATTAGGTATCCCAGACTGGGCACAGTGTGCCGGAAAGGGTTAAACCGCGGTATATAAGTAAAATTTGTAAGTAAGGCATTTTAAATGTATCGTATAAATCTGATGTAATTTTCACAAAGTTTTTTTTCCCCTTTTTAATATTTACGAGAAAATTCTTTCGTTGTTTGAAAGGATATATTATTTTTTCCGTCATAGAATTAACAACTATAGTTAACCATTTTTGATACGGGCAAATTCTGTTCGTAAAATGAGAAATTATTGACTTACACCAGAATTTACAAACGTCTATTTAGAAATTAAAAACTCCGTAATTTAAGTTTTCATGGTAAAAACAAATTTTAGTGAAATATTTTTGGTGCCGTTTACAAGTTTGGAATTAAAATAAGGTGTCCCCGGAGTTGGTACAGTGTACCAGAAAGGGTTAATAACATCATGTCAAAAAATAAATAATTGTAATGTCTAAATGCATTTTTAAATTTTATCTGTTTTGCAACATTATTTGGACATTTTAAATATGTCGCAATTTCTTTTACTTGCTGCTTTTAACGCACATTAATGAATTTATTATTTATTAGATTTCTTTTTAGGTGCGTTCGTAATTATGTAAATACGTAGCACCTATAATTATCGTTCAGTCCGCCCGCATAACAACGCAAAAATTACCCAACCGAATCGTTTGAAATTTAAAATATATAATTATTACATAATTTTGTCGAGTCATTTCAAATTTTGTGAAAATCAAATGCATAGATCAATTACAGGATCAATCAAATGTATCCCATTATATTATGGTCAATGGGGGAAAAAAGTTTCAAATGCATTTTAATCGTTTGAAATGTAAAATACATAATAATTACATAATTTTGTCGTGTCATTTCAAATTTTATGAAAATCGGATACATAGATCAATTACAGGGACAATCAAAATTATTCCGTTACATTACGGTCAATAAGGAAAAATTTTTCAAATGCATTTTAATGGTGTTACACTCATTCGGACATGATAAAATTGATATGCATCTATAAAATGCATATTAAACTACACATTAGGCATAATCTGTAGTGCAGAGAACATTTGTTATTGATTTACAAGGCCACACAAAGTATTCCATTCCATAATGGTATAGGGATAACATCGTTTTTTGCACAGTTTAATTGTAACTAACTATTTACAATTTTATGAGATTGCTATATGAGAGTGATATTTTTAAAATTTCGTTATCGTACGAACGCACCTCATTTGCTACGCCTCATGTGCAATTTCCAACTTGTTGATATTCACGTGAAGAAAGGCCGAATTCCAACGATTTCCAACGATGAAACAAGACAAAAATTTCTTTTTTATTTAAGTGGTGAGAAAATTCCGTACAAGTTGGCAGCTATGGTAATTATTTTTACGTTAGGAACATTTCTAAAAAAAAATTATTTGTTTCAATGCACTCGACCTATTCTTAGCGTTTGAACTTATATTTTTAAAACACCCTATAGTCTGGGAGGCGGCAGCACAGACAATCCCCTCACTTTTAAAATTTGCACCCAAAAGTGTTAAAACATGGAGGATTGGGTGTAGGAAAACATAATGGTAAACCTACGAGTCAACCACTAAAATCAGGTTTTTAGGTATTTTTCGCAAAGGTATGACTTGACAGACCAATTGTGTTGTAATATGAGAATCGAGATTTAACTAATCCTAGATTTTCATACGTGAATTCGATGAGGTGATTGTTTGTGCTGCCGCCTCCCGATCTACTACACATAAAAGTCTTTTGTAACAGTGTTCAGAAGTTCATGATGCTATTCTAATACTATCTTTTTTTTATTATTTATACTTTGTAAATGTTTCATAAGGCTCAATCTTTCTTACAATAGTGTTTAAAAAAATGTAGAAGATTATTTTCAGTTGCAAATCTAATAAGAAAATGTTTCATTTTGTCGATTTCTGATTGGTATATGCGACACTGGTGTCATTACATGAGACCTTATTACACAAAACTTTGAGCTAAGAGAGAATCATAATTAGGGTTGCCAAATTCGTAGTTTATTTTTACTCAAACATATACTACTATTTCTAAATAGTAACATTAGTTTTATTCAATCTGTGATTGTAATTGACTGAGACGGATCGTACTACAGTCGAGTCTTGTTAATTCGAAATCGGATAATTCGAATCTTCGCTTAATTCGAACTAAACATGAAGTCCCGAAATGTTCAATGGTAGAATAACGTTTAAAAACTTCATTAATTCGAACTCATTTTCTCTTGACTTCGTTTAATTCGAACTAACTAAAATTCCGATTTTTCATTTTTTTTTTCATTTTCACGAATTTCAGATCATTTGAATAACTTTCTTGCTTTGATTTTTGTGAAAATTGTTCCGAACGAGTATACATATAATCCAATGCATTTGATATCCTCTTTCTTACTGTCTCGTCTGTACAACAGTGACGCTTTAAAATTTTCTTCCATAGTGCTTGTTTCTAATCTTTTAATAGTTTATGTACTTATACAATCTGTTTTAATATTAAGTCATATTCTAATGATAACAAACGAAATATATAAAAAAAAACACTAACATTAATTCCTTTGTAATAGCAGCATATTAAGCATGTTTTCATTTCATATTTTCCATAATTCGTACTTTGGGTAATTCGAACATTTCTTGTGATCCCGACGAGTTCGAATTAACCCTTTAACGTTCATTGGTTTCGCCACGAAACCACAAAATTTTAATTCCGATATGCAACACTGACACCGGTATTTTTATCTAAAAATATCCCTTTTATTATGTATGTGAAAAATCACATTTTCTTATTTAGAAATATATTTCTTCTTAATTACCGGTGTCATCCATTTATTTCGACATCTTTGCAATGAAAATGCTTTGATCGTTAAAGGGTTAACGAGAGCCGACTGTATTTGGAAATAGGGGTAAATTTCTCAATAATAACAATGGAAAAGTTCGATAAATTTCCAACATTGATAGGAAACTGGAATCAGACTTATAGTTATTGCTGCGGACAATAGATGTGATAGTTAGCAATTCTTACATGAAAATTGAGTATAAAGTAAAAGCAAAAATTCTTTTTCTTCATATTATTATTAATAATAATTCAAAATAGGAAATTCCAATGTTTCAGCGAATAGTTCTGTGTCCAGAAGGTTTATATTGGCATTGAAAGGATGAATTTGAATGAACAATAACAATATTACAATTTACATTTGACATATAAAACGTTTCCGGAGAAATCATCGAAAATGTCTCTCATTCATAACAAATTATTAAATCAGTAATTTGGCATCCATCTAATGTTTTGGAACTTTTATGCAAAAAATATTAGAATGAACAAAAAGGTCTGGGAAATTTGTGAAAATTGCATTGTTATGCGCAAAGTAACAACAAAAATAACATGGACTATGGACCTTATGCACGTGACGTCACACGCCAGAGCTGGCGGTATGCTAACCTGTTATTCTAGTCACCGCACCGCCAGAATGCCTGAATGCGCAGGCGCAAACATCGCTAGCAGACGATTTCAGCCTTTCTGGATACATTTTAACAGAAAATTTACAAATTTAAAGAATTTTCTTGCAAGCAGAACAACAATTTTGAATTTATATTACAATATATTAAGTATACGCTGCTTCAACAAAGAATTTTTTCCGGTATTTCTAAGAAACAAGCATTAATAATTTACACTCCATAGACTGCTATGCTAAACACCGCCAGTAAATACCGCCAGCAGACGAATTTTAGCCTCGAACACAGCTTGTGTGCATAAGGTCCATTCTCCAAAGTAGACCCTTCATAGTCCATAACTTTCTGCCAGATTCCGGATTTGCTGGAAGTTCCGTGGCAGTTTCCTTGAAATTGAAAGACTCTTGACGTGCTTCTTCAACTCCAGTCTTTCAGAATCGTTAGACCTTTTCTCCGACAATGTCGGATCAACGTATGCAAATTATATTGTTTAAGGCTCCATAATATTCACTGAAAAAGACTCGGATGATAATGTAAAGTCCATAGAAGCGTTCTTTTCAAATATCTCGTTCAAATTTTAACATTTTGTATAGGATAGCTGTGGACGATCTACAGCCAACCTAATTTTTACTTTTTCGATTTTGCTTCTATATTTTTTATGTTATGATAGTTTCAATTTCAGAACCGGTTTAAACCGGTTATGAAATTTAAAGTTTTTTTTTTTTTTTTTTTTTTTTTTTTTTTCAAAACTGAAAAGTTAAAAACTAGGCCGGTTGTGGATCATCCTCAACTATCCTATGAAAAAAAATTAAATTAAATTAAATTAAATTAAATTAAAATTTGAGCGAAGTGTTTGAAAAGAATGCTCCCATAGACTTCACATCATCATCTGGGTCTTTTTCTGTGTCTAGTGCTGCGTATTAGTAGGTGTTTTGTAGCCGAAGTTCCTGAACTCTTATAAATACACCAGTAGTAGTCCTTTATGCAATACAAATTCTGGTAACTATTAGATTAAAACTTTCTCAGAACGTTTTGCTTAACCTAATAATAATAATAGGTAATTTGAAATTTACTAAAACCCTTGCGTTAAAAATAGTATTTAATTGAAAAGTCGACAAATTGTTATTAATGTCCGGTAGAAAAAAAATCGTAATTTATAATCCAATTAAATATCTTCTTTTCTCTTTAATGCTCTCAACAGTTGAAAAAATAAGACTAATCGTGTGTTTAAATGTCAAATAAACTAAAATTATCACTGGCAAAACTCGTATTTTAAGGTTCAATAAAAAAAAAATTCCCCTCTTTTTTTTCTTTTTAAAATACACATATTCTTGAATAAAAAAAATAAATAAAAAAGAAGTATTAAATTCAAAAGTCTGATCAATTAAAATTATCTCTATAAAAATTAACCGAATTTGTTAGCTTCCAATTGAAAATTTGCCTTTTGATAAAAATTAAAAAAATGAATGAAGGTTTTAATTTTTATTTTATTTTTACAAGTCCCTAAAGTTTTAAAAAATACTACTTATTTGAAGTATTTGGTAAATGAAAATTATCTAAAAAAGTTACATGAATAATTTAATTTCGATAATTTTTTCTAGTTCTCATGCTTGAAAAAAATATTAATATTTAAGTTAAGTATTTGATAATTTACCTTTTTTTAAATTTGAATAAATACGTTTTTTTATTTAAGGTTTTTGCGAAGAATCTTGTATAATGAACCACAATGACAAAAACTGTTTTATAAATTAAAACAAGAAAGAAAAGACATCAATCGCGCATAGATTATAAAAGCCTTTTCAACACTTTAAGAAAATTTTAATGAAACTATCTTTTGATACGTTGAAAGAAGTAATTGCATAACGGTATATTCCAACATGGATATAATCCAATTAAAATTCTTTTTTTTTCCCCATTCAATAAAAAAATAATAACATGAATAATATTAAATTTGAAATCTCGGCAAAGTTCAAGCCATTGCTGGCAGCTTTTACGCGTTTTTCCTAACACAAAAATTTTATAGTAAATGTTGTCTTATTTAGACGTCCAAATCTTATGATTAAACAAATGGAAAATCTCTGTATAATTTTAGCGGTAGAAAAAATGCGTTAAAGTTGGCAGCTATGTCAAGCTCTGTAAAAAACAGAATAAACATTAATATAATTAAATTAAAATCTATTTTTTCAATATTTTATTTGCAAGCTTTTTATCTCAACAATAGGGTGAATGAGCTCACATATCTCATAGAGAGTTTGGCTTAATATTTCTTTCAAAACAACTTATACTTTAATTAATAAATCGAAATTGTTTATTTATAATTATCAAATTCTTACATAGATGGTAGCACCAACAAACTTAATTTTAAAAAAATTATAAAAGGAAATTATTTAATTTAATCAAATTAAAAATGTTCAAATGAAATTATTTAAATAAAATCCCAAATTCCAATATTTTTTTGAAAATCCGAAAAAAAAAAAAAAAAAAAAAAAAAAAAAAAAAAAAACTAGCGGAAATGTAAACAAAATTTAAAATTTCTAAAAACGAAAAAAAATGTTTGAACGAAATTTAAAATGCAGAATTATTAATAAATCGCAATAGTTTTTAAAATAGAAATAAAATTTAATTCCAAAAAATATCATGAATGACAGATGAACGAAACCTTAATTATAAATACTTAAATTGGCAAAAATGCAAAATTTATTTTAATTAAATCTATCTTAATATGAAAATTTCAACTTCCACCAGCGCGGCTCGAACTAAACCCTTCAGTTTACTAGCGAATTTACTCTCGAGCCCTTCAGTTTACTTCTAAACCTTCATTTTACTAGCGAGATGCTTTATCTCTAAGCTACGATATCTACACGAAAAACGTTAAAATTAAGGTTAAAATTTAAATTGCAAAAATGAACTGACGACATTGAAAAAATTAGTAGGCTTTTTGAGAATTTTATGGTTTGTTATGGATTGTATTCAGCTATAATGACGGACAGACAGAGGACAAAGACAAACAGAGTTTCGTCAGATGAACCAAATCCTAACAAAAGGTATTCAGTATTCTTTATTTCTTTATTTATTTTTAATGCCTTGAAGTTACCAAGCTGTGATACATTAAGAAATGTTTCTAATTACCGTAATTTCCGGCGCATAATCCATGGAGCAGACAATTATTTTTAAACCTAGAAAAATTTAACAGTAAAATGTAAATTGTCAGATCGTGGTAAAAATTTGGCCTAAATTACTAATGAATATTTCTGGGTCGAAAAAGAATTGTTTGATCCTCCGATTATATGCCGGAAATTACGGTATTCAGCTTAAGAATTTTCATGAATTTGACGTCTTGAAATTCAAGGCTTTTCTGGAAATCGCTTTTGAAAGAAATGCGCAAAATTTGTAAAAATTATTTATACCCAATTATTACGCGTATATTACAGAAAAAAATGTACATATTTTGTTTTAATTATTACATGAAGAAACAACGATTTAACAGTTGATGTCAAAGTGTGGATACGACAACTCATCATAGACTTAATATAAAAGAATGGTACTCTTTTTTCATTCTAAAAGCTACTAAGAGCTTTATCGCACGGAGAGCGGTTTTCCGCAAACATTTTACAAAACACAACCGTTCATTTTGCTGTGTGTTCGGTAAACAGGTTTTTCAAACTTTTCGCGGGGTTATTAAATTTCTCGCTCCGCTCCTATTGGTCAGTTGATCAGAGCTGAATGAATGACCAGCATTTTCCGTGCAATGCGGGAAATGTTCGGTAAACAAGAACGGTGAGCAAAAGTCTCCCCTATATCAAGGTCACGAAATTTTTGCTGGCTGTAATGTTGTGTAGGAGAAAAAGTTCTGCGAAAAACGTCCGTGTGATACCGCTATTAAACATACAACCGTTTTTTAAAATATGTTTTTTTTTTTTTTTTTTTTTTTTTTTTTTTTTTTATGAAATAGCATCAATTACACATAAACTGTAAATTTAAAGAAAAAAGTTCGCAACTTAATGTTAAATAGCAAATCGAGATATTAGTATTTCGAAAAGGTCGTACGCTTTCACGAGAAAAATAGGTAATTAATTTTCAAGATTTCAAGTTTATTGATTGAAATTGGCGAAATTAGAGTATCCGCCAATTTTGAAAATGTTTTGGAAAAAAAATAAACAAAAAATAACGCTTTTTATGTTTTCGTTGTCATTCATCCTCTGTGTAGCATGGTATTTTCTTTAATTCCAAAATTTCTCCTTTTCATCCGATATGATTTTTTAAGAAACAAAATATGATTTTCTGTGTATAAAGAGTCTTTCAAACGATATATGCATTTTAAAAAATACTTTTTAACATATGAATGTGCTATAACCGCTGAGATTTTTAAAGAACACTTTAATTGGCTGTCCCGTGTTTTTACGTTCTCAGAAATCATATTAACCTGTTCCTTATTTTACAGGCAACGTGTTTTTGCCAATCATGATTTGCCCGTACCATGTACGGGTATACATAATTAAATTATAATTTTTTATTCCCACCAGTAAAATTTTTTTGTAAATTTTGCATTATTTAATCCGAGCATTTTTCTGAATCAATTAGACAAAAATTTCAGATTTCAAAAACCAGTGATACAAGATTGAAAATTCTGTAAATGACAAGAAAAAATTCTGTTTTGAATAATTTCTAAAAAATTTTTTATTCTAAAAATTTTTTTATCGACATTATTCGATTAAAAAAAAAAAAAAAAAAAAAAAAAAAAAAAAAAAAAAAAACCAGCATTCTTAGAATTAACCTTTTATCTGCCGACGGTACCATTGTGGAAAATTTAATGAAAAGCGTATTTAATCAGTCTTTTAATAAAAGTTCTTTTTCTTAGCGCTCAATATACCGGGTGATCCAGAAGTTTCGGGAGTTTTGAAAAGTTAATAATTAGGAGACTATGTATAATACAAAGGTTCTGTTTTCAGATATATGCTCAGAAACATGTGGGATTTTTGTTTAGAATGAAATTTTTTAAATATATATAGTTACCATTTTTAGCAACAGGTGGCGCTGTTATATAAGACTGGTACCTATACCATTCGTTATATAGACACATGAGTTCATTGCGAAACTTCTTTTCTATGATACTGATGAGATTTCGTTTTAAGGGTGGTTTATGTTCAAACATTTTTTGTAAGGTAAATGAAATTGCATTGTAAGGGAAATTTGATACAAAATTTCATGAGCAACTGCAGTGTTTAGACATTGTCTAGACCAGGGCTGTCCAACCTGGCGCCCGCGACACACCAGAAAAAATTTAAAGAATTAATCGCCTTATTAAATCTTCAAATATCTCCAATTAAATAAAGTTTTCTTTTCTGTAAGAATTTTCTGGTATCCCGCGGGCGCCAGGTTGGACAGCCCTGGTCTAGACTATGTTTAGACACATCTTTGCATGTCGCGTTGTTTTCATATCGTACAATACGTCAAATTAAAACTGCAAAAGAATCGATGGCCATTGCAAATGTGAAATGCTATGGTAAGCAAGGTTTGAGAAAAATGCTCATTGGAAGATCGTAATAGAAACAAGAGATCCCAAATGTCTGTTACAATCGTAAATTAGGTAGGATTCTATGCCAATATTCTGTAGAAATCACCAGTTCATGGTGAGTGCAATAAACTTGTGATATCACGATGAACTGAAATTTCTTCTGGAATTTCTTTTTGCTCTGAGGATACTGTGCACGCTGTTTTGCATCGGCTCACGGCGGTACTTATAAGCCATGAGCGTCATGATTAAACTTTGTAACCCTTGGACACTAATTCGTTCTTTTAAATGAGCTGTATCATACTATAAAAACAATACTATCAATTTTAGCGCCACCTGCTGTCAAAAAGTGCTACTAACATAATATGTTTTTTTCATCGAAAAAACAAATGTCACAAGTTTCTCAGCATTTCTGTGAAAATCGCATTGTTTATGGTTTTCTAATTATTAGCATTTCAAAAGTCCCGGGACTTCTGGATCACCCGGTACTTTATACGATCTAATTTAGATAGAACAGAAAAACAATCGAACTTAAATATTTTAAAAAAGAGGTAATTTTTTTATTCATTTTCATAGGTATGCGTTTTTTTTTCTTATAAAAAAAGTTATATGAAATAATTTCTACGGTAGAAGCCTTTCCATTTACAGAGACGATCATAATACATTTAAATACATTGCTTTTATAATAATTGTAAAATTTCTATACAGTATTTTTAGTTAATTAATTTGATTATTTTTGTAAATATTTTACAAAAAAAACTATAAATACCGATATATTTAATCAGTTTTAATGAAAAACATTTCTAAATTCCACATCATTATTATTTAAAAATTTCAGTATATCTTCAGATATTAAAGAAGACAATTTTTGATGTGAAGCCATTTATTGATAAATACTTCGGTAGATAAAGGGTTAAAATACTGTTAAGAAACTTGGAAGCTATATTTGAAACAATGTATATCCAAAATGAACACCGTATGAAAGTTATGAAGATAAATAAAATCCCTTTTTTCTTTATTAATTTTGCAAACATTTTGAAACTTAACTAAAAATAGTATTACCTTTGAAAAAGAAAGACATTCTTTGATTGAAGAAATTGATAAATTACAATAAATTCAAGAATAAGTAAAACAATTTTTTCCAACAAAAATCTTTCGCGCTATATTTTGGTATATTCCAGAGAATAAAAATTATTTATAATGCTAAATTCAAGTGTTCAATTTTAAAAAAGGGAGAGAAAAAGAATCTCTATAAAAATTAAATGAATAATTTACAATCCTATTAAAATAAACGGATTATAAATTGAAATCCATTTTTTTTTTTTTTTTTTTTTTTTTTTTTTTTGGTACAAAGTTTGGAAATTAATGGATAACATTACTGATTCAAGCTATTTCTTAATTAATAATCTTCATAGACAATCAGATAGATGTTTTTAATAAATTGTTTTTTTTCTTTTTTTTTTCTTTTTTTTTTTTTAATCACACGCTGTTTGTCTCTGAAATGCAAAACGGATTATGGAGTATAAACCATTTTTTTTCATCTTCATGCGTGATACAAAGTTTAAAAATTAATGGATAATATTAGTTAATGAAGTTTTTTTTTAATTAATAATCACTGGATAAAATTTTTATTATTTTTCATGTGCACTTTATTTCTGAAATGTACACACAAAGCCAGTAATTAGCTGAAATTTAGCACACTTTGATAATGCCATGCTGTGAGAAATTAACAAATGTTTTCGTTTTCTCAGCTTAAACATTTTAGTGCTTAATCGAAACTTACAGCGTTGTGTGAGAAAATTAATGAGTACACCGGGGCGTTTCTTTGAGAATGCTTATCTATTGATAAGCTCTTTTGAAAATGCTAAGCAGATTAATTGGAGCATAAACTCGTAAAATAGATCAAATTAATTTAAATTTACATTAAAATTCTTTAATCAAATGCCGGCTGTTTTTCTGTTTCCATAAATAATATTGAATGGTAGTAGACAAAAACATTTTTAACAAAATTACTTTAGAAATGCATATTGAATGAAAGAATACGAACAATATTATAGCATCAAGTTGTGATTTAAAAATAAATGTATCCTTCAATTTACAAGCATTTTTATGAAAATATAGAAAAATCCCCGAACAGTAATAGGCTTAAGTTCTAAAAGCAAACTTTCAGCATTATCTGCTATAATTATTGAGCATATAAGGGCTTTCTTACGAAAGAAAAAAATAAAGTGCTGTAACAATAGCAAGCCATTTAATTTAAGCATAAACTTGTTGCACAATATTTTAAGTTTAAATAAACTTAAAATAGTATCCTTAAAATAAAAGGCGTTAAAACTGTATTAAAATAGATGCTTGTGACGAACGATAACAAATTCTAGAATAATGAAAGCAAATTTTCCAGCAAAAATATCTTCTTCTATTTTGTATTTGACCTCAGAAAAAAAAAAAAAAAAAAATAGCTATAATACTAAATAGATGTGCTGATTAAAAATAATCTCTATAAAAATTAAATGAATAATTTACAATCCTATTAAAATAATTGGATTATGGAATGTAAACCAATTAATTTTTTCCCCTTCATGCATAATAAAAAGATTGGAAATTAATGCATAATATTAGTTATTAAAGTTATTTTTTAAATTAATTATCTCCGTAGAGAATCAGATAAAAGTTTTTAAATATCGCGTTTTTTTTTTCATTTTTTATTTCATATGCTCTTTATCTCTGAAATGCAAAAACAAAGTCAGTAATTAGCTGCTGTTTAGCGCACTTTCATAATTCCATACTGTGAGAAATTAACAAATGTTTTCGTTTTCTCAGCTTAAACATTTTAGTGCTTAATCGAAACTTACAACGTTGTGTGAGATAATTAAAGAGTACGCCAAGGAATTTCTTTGAGAATCAAATAGATAAGCTTTTTAAAAAATGTTAAGCATATTATACAAGCAGATTAATTTAGTTAAAATAGATTAAATTAATTTAAGGTTACATTTATTTCCTTTAGTCAAATGCCTCCTATATTTCTGTTTCCATAAATAATATTAAAATGATTGTCGACAAAAATATTTTTATCAGTATTACTTTACAAACGTACATTGAATAAAGGTATACGAACAATATTATAGCATCAAAATGGGATTAAAAAATAAATATATTCTTCAATTTACAAGCATTTTTATGAAAATACAGAAATCTCCCAGGACGGTAATAGGGTTAAGTCCTAAAAGCAAAATTTCAGCATTGTCTAAAATAATTATTGAGTACACCAGGCATGTCAAACACGTGGCCCGCGGGCAACAATTGGCCCGCCGACAATTTATTTGTGGCCCGCTTAGAATTCGACATTTCTTCTATGCTTGAGTTCATCATTAATGCAGAAAATACACTTTCGCTAGTCGTGGCGGCAGTGTTGCCAAAATGACATCTTTTTCAAAATCTGTACAATTAACACAGAATAGTAAAATTCACTTCATATTGTTAGCACAAGCAGCATAATTCATATTTGTTTACTTGATTCTGAAAAGTTTGACCGAATAAAATTTGAGTTTTAAAAAATACATTTACAATACAAAAAATTGTGCTCCTACAACGACTGGCTTTTATAAAATGATGAAATCACAAAATTAAAAGAAGAAAGTAAAGATGAATGTAATATCCTTAATATTGCATTTTTGTACTATTATGATTTTACTTATTAAGTATTATATTTAAATTTCTACGCTGACTTGTTTAATTTTTTCCAGTTTCTCCCTTTATTATTTATATGTTTATTTATTTTACAAGATTGTATTTTAATTTATATGTTTAGTTTCATTCGGTACGAAAAGACTTTTTTTAATGTGACCCGCGAATCTATTACCAATGCTAAATTTGGCCCGCGATGGTCAACGAGTTTGACATGCCTGGAGTACACGAACCAACGATTTTATTACGAAATAAAAAAAAATAAATTGTTGTATCATTGACAATCCGTTTAATTTAAGCATAAACTTATTGCAAAATATTTTAAGTAAACTTAATGCAATATTCTTAAAATATAATGTGTAAAAATTCTATTAACCTTTTCGTGTCACATTTTTTTTTTTCATTTTTTGGAATAAATTGCTTTTACGTAAATGTTAATAGCATTAACACTAGTTATTCAAATACATTAATTAACGTTTGATGAATATTACATTGCCTAAAAAATAACGATAGTTTTTTTTTTTTTTTTTTCGTACTACTAAATATTTATATGACAATAAACTAAAAAAGAATTTTTGGAGACGTTTAGAAAATATTTGTTTACAATACGATTTAACTTATATTACAACATTCTAATACTTTTTTAGCTTTATTACACATGATTCATTCAGGAAAGTTCATTATTTTAAATTTACAGTGTGAAATATATGCTTAGAATAAAATAATCGCAAACGGCGCAAAAAGAATTAACCCTTTTGGGCACACGGCAAATTCATTGCTATATGCTCAAATTAATGACTGAGACAGTAATTTAAAAAAACTTTATTTGCATATAAAAAAAGCTATATTTCACGCATTAAATAAACCGTAATTTTTTTAATCAAAATTCCGATGCCAGTGTGGCGTTTGGGAATTAAAACTAAGTGGTTTCATAGATATACCACTACACCGCAAAGAGTTTTAAGAGTTTTAAGAGTTTTAATTATTATTTTATTATTCAATGCCTAAACATAAATAATGTCATTTAGTAAAAAAATGGACATGTACTAACATTACTACATGTAAGTTGTACAAAAAGTATTTTTAAGACAAAAAAATACTTCATTAAAAGACTTGTACTATTAGTAGTACTATTAGTACTATTCCTTCTACTATTAGTATTACCTTGTACTATTAGTATTACCTTGTGCTATTAGTATTACCCTTGTACTATTAGTATTCCTTGTACTATTAGTATTATTCCTTGTTCAAAACCGGAAGGGTTTAAACAAGACTCTTGTGATAAATCTTCCCTTCTATTTCGGATATGGCCCTAGAATGAAAATTAGTTGTAATGCTAAATATATTTGTTTGAATGAAAAGAAAAAAGAATCTGTGTAAAAATTAAATGAATAATTTACAATCCTAATTTAAAATAAGCGGATTATGGATTGTAATCCAATTTATTTTTTCATCTCCATGCATGATGCACAATTTGGAAATTAATGGGCAACATTAGTTATTCAAGTTATTTTTTAATTAATAATCTCCGTAGAAAATCGGATAAAAGTTTTTTTAATATCTTTTATTTATTTTATTTTTTTTAACTTTTTATTTCACATGCTCTGTACCTCTGAAATGCTAAAATAAAGAAAGTAATTAACTGAAATTTAGCGCACATTGATAATTCCGAAAGAGAATTCCGGGAGAAATTTGTTTTCGTTTTCTCAGCTTAAACATTTTAATGCTTAATCCCAATTTTCAGCATTCTGGGAGATAATTAATGAGTAAAATGGTCTGGGAGATAATTAATGCTAAGGCGTTTCTTCTAGAATTAAACAGATAAGTTCTTTTAACAATGCTAAGCAGATTAACTGAAGCATAAACATGTAAAATAGCTTAAATTAATTTAAGTTTACATTAAAATCCTGTAGCCTCCTGTTTTTCCGTTCCCATAAATTGTATTGAAATTACTGTACACAAAAATATTTTTAGCAGAACTGCTTTAAAAACGTCGATTGATTGAAGGTATACAAACAATATTATAGCATCAAACTGTGATTAAAAAATAAATACATCGTTACACTGAAAAAAAAATAATAAAATCTCTTAAATTGACAGAAAAAAACTGTCAATTTTGGTGCCAGTTTAAAACCGTTTAATTTACTTACAACATCTGTAATTATTCATTGAAACAGTTTTTTTCGGTAAAAAAATACATCTCTTGTCTGTAAATTTTACGAAATTCAGTTTCTTTTACAGTAAAACACTGTTTTAAAGAAAAATATTTTTTTCTATAAAAGATACAATTTTTTTTTCTGTAAAAATTACTGATTTTTTTTTTCAGTGTGCATTTATAAGCATTTTTATAAAAAGACCGAATAGTAATAGGATTAAACATTTAACACAAATTTTCAGCATTATCCAGTATAATTATTGAGCACACAACGTTTTTCGTGCGAATTACTAAACACTCTCAAAAAAACTTCCGTCTTTTCACAGAAAATGCACTGGCAGCACTGCTGCCAGAAATTGTCTGTAGATTGACGATTTTCCGTTTATTTTTTTCTCCGTCAAAAGAGGAAAAAAGTTACTTAAAAAAAGTTTGGAAAAAATCAATGCGGAAGAGGCGGGGATCGAACTCACGACCCCAGCATTACAAGGGCAGCGCTTATCCTCGGCGTTAAGGTTGCTCATGATTATTGTGCTTTAAAATAGAAGGGTTCATTTCATATGGGTGTGGTTTGGTGTATTTCGTTAAAAAGCTTTTAATTTTGTAATTAATCTCGGAAAGATTTCATCTTTAATGAAACTGTGGCTGGTTTTTTTTTTTTTACATTTAGTACTAACATAGTATAAAAATGTGAATTTTAAATATATTACGTAGATTGTTAGAGAAAAAACATGGATGTTCTATTTTTATTCCATAAGATTTTTTTTAATAATATCATTTTTCTTTCATTTTATTTTTTAATTAAAATATTTTTTAAATGTGTTAAAGTATATTTTATACGAATATTTATCATAGAAATAACTTAGTATATTGAACTTTATTCAATTTATCCAACTTTGAATAACAGATTGTGAGAATTTTAGAACGAATAAAGAAAGTAATTGTTATCTATTTTTACATTCAAAAGCATTTTTGTCTTTTAAAACTAAATTAGACATTTTAATCAATAGAATATTTTTGTTTTTCATTTTTAAAATAATTTCGAATTTATTACTAACAGACCCAATGCGCATGCGTGCTAGATATAAACAGAATCTTTTCCTCATTTTTCGACGTTCGGAATGAACTCACAGAACAAATACGTTTTCTGGGAGAACAGAAGTTATTTGTGGAAAAATAACGATAACTTAGTGTATATTGACGAATTTTTCTGGCAGTGAATAAATGAATTGCTCTGACAGTCACTATTCGATTAAATGCAAAACAAGCTTGTGGAAAATATTTTAAGTTTAAAATTATGTAATATTATGTAACTATTTTTAAACACAGTGTATTAAAACTGCTTTAAAGTAGTCGCTGTGACGAACAAAAATACGAAATGCACAATTAAAAAGCTAAATAAATTCCGTTTTTTAAAATACCGTACACATCTCAGATTTCAATAAAATTGTATTAACTCTGTAAAAGAATGACATTCTTTAATTGAAGAAGTTCATAAATTACATTAAATTCTAGAATAATTAAAAATATTTTTCCAACAAAAATCCTCTTTTCTATATTTTGAATAGGACCAGAGAATAAAAATTTGCTATAATGCTAAATTCAAGTGTTTGATTAAAACAAAGAAAAAAAAAAAAAAAATAATAATTTATATTCTTATTAAAATAAACGGATTATGGATTATAATCCAATTCATTTTTCCATCTTCATGCATGATACAATGTTTGGAAATTAACCGATAATATTTGTTATTCAGTTATTTTTTGATCAATTATCTCCGTAGAAAATCAGATTAAAAAATTTAAATACAGCTTTATATTTTTATTTGCTGTTTAAATCCGAGAAAGAAAAACAAAGTAAGTAATTAGCTGATGTTTAGCGCACTTTCATATTTCCATACTGTGAGAAATAACAAATGCTTTAATTTATTTAGTTAAAAAATTTTAATGCTTATTCACAACTTCTATCGTTGTATGAGAAAATTAATGAGTACGCTGAGGCTTGCTCTTTAAATCCGAGAAAGAAAAACAAAGCAATTAGCTGATGTTTAGCGCACTTTCATAATTCCATACTGTGAGAAATAACAAATGCTTTTATTTATTAGCTTAAAAATTTTAATGCTTATTTACAACTTCTATCGTTGTATGAGAAAATTAATGAGTACGCTGAGGCTTTTCTTTTAGAATTAAATAGATGAGTTCTTTCTAATAATACTAAGCAGATTAAGTCGAGCCTAAACTCGTAAAATAGCTTCAATTAATTTAAATTTACATTAAAGTCCTTTAGTCAAATGCCTCGTGTTTTTCCGTTCCTTTAAATAATATAGAAATGATTGTAGGCGAAAAATATTTTTAACAGAATGATTTTAGAAACGTATATTTAACCCTTAAATGCATATTGTATCATTTTCGATACCATATGTGTTCCCGATTTATTGGGGGTTTTATTCACATATTCCGTACTCTCACCAGAGATTTAAAAGAGGAATTTTCACTTTACTTAATGACATACCATTCGTAATTAAATAAAAAAAATTTACTATTTAGATTTTTCTGGTATGAATTCTGATTTTTTGAATTGCGCATTTTTTGGAACGCGTTCTATCCTATGCATTTAAGAGTTAATGAATTGATATGGACAATATTATAGCATCAAACTGTGATTAATATATATAATATATATCCTTCAATTTAAAAATGTTTTTGTGAAAATACAGAAAACTCTCGCAGGACAATAACAAGGTTAAATCCTAAAAAGAAACGTTCACATTTTCTACTATAATTTTGAGTACACAAGAGCTGTGAATTAAATAAATGAATTGCTGTGACAATAATTAGTCGAGTAATTGAAATATAGGTTCATTGCAAAATCCTTGAAGTTTAGATTTATGCAAGATTTTATAATTATTTTTAAACATAGTGTGTTAAAACTATTTTAAACTAGACGCTAGTGATGAACGGAAATGCTAAATATACAGTTTAAAAAAATGAATAAATTCCGCTTTTTGAAATACTGTACACTAGGGTGGGCCGAAAAAAACTTTTTTTCGATTTTCGATTATGGCGGGTGCGGAAAAGTGGCCACTGGTGGCACTCAGTTCATACAAAAAATTTGAGATTTTTTGGACATTTCCTTATCCTGCCGCAAACGGCTTGAAATTTTGCAAAAATGTTCATTTTTGAACTTTTTTCGAAAAAAATTAAAAAATGTTAAATTAAATTTATTTTGGTTGTATTTACTTGAAAAGGCATATTTAATGTACCAAATGTTTAAATAATATCTGATCATGCATTATTTAATATCTATGTGTATCATAACTTAGGCTATTTTTATAGCTTTTTCGCGTATAATAGGCAAAAATTGTATTTGTTTGAATCGATCGTTAGTTTCTATATTATTTATGTCCCTTGGTCTTCTTTGTATTTTTTCTATGTGTACAACGTCATATATTTGGAGAAAAGACAGCAGTATATTTCAAAAACAAATATGGAAGGTGAGAAAGTGGTGAAGCAGCATTCTAAGCGAGCGCAATGACTCGGCGTAATACTCAGGGAGTGAAAGACGAAATAGTTGAGAGCCAAAATGCGATAAAGGATTCTTATTATTTATCCTTGCTCAGTTACCTGCGACATTTGTTCAGTGTTAATGTGAAACTCTTTTGTAGTGATTATACAGTGCTTTTTGGGTCTTTAATGTGCCATTATAGTGTTTTGTGCGTTTTATTACGACGATCTTAGAAATGGCTAGTATAAAGAGCCATGACAATGCAAAGACACGCGATACCGTGAAAAGTAACCTTTTGGGGGCATCATGCATATTGAAAGAATTGCAATTGCCAACTTATGCTGATAATCATGTGCCACTACTACTGGTTGCTTCACCATGTAGAAGTTGTGACAGCAGAGGATACGAATCTCGTCATCGATAAAAACAAAATCAGAAGAGAGAAATAGAAACTTGGAAAGAAGATACAGGCAGAAGTTATTGAAAGAAGGAAAATTAAAAGCATATTTTTTGATGGTAGAAATGATAAAGGTATATTAAGAGGAAGAAAAACAACAAGCGGCACCGTCGAGAGAAAGGCGAGGAACACATCACCGTGTTGTTTGAACCTGGTTAGAAATACTCGGGTCACTTGATATCTCATTCTGTTACCTTGATACCTCGTCAGTTCAGAAAAGTCTAACTTGTGGTGACTTGGAAGATTGTATAATGATTTTGCTATTTCTTTTCCGTGACCGGAAGGCGGTGATGTGTTGCTCGCCTTTCTCTCGACGGTGCCGCTTGTTATTTTTCTTCCTCTTAATATACTTTTATAGTTTCTACCATCAAAAAATATGCTTTTAGTTTTCCTTCTTTCAATAACTTCTTCTGCCTGTATCTTCTTTCCAAGTTTCTATTTCTCTCTTCTGACTTTCTTTTTATCGATGACGAGATTCGTATCCTCTGCTGTCACAACTTCTACATGGTGAAGCAACCAGTAGTAGTGGCACATGATTATCAGCATAAGTTGGCAATTGCAATTCTTTCAATACGCATGACGCCCCCAAAAAGTTACTTTTCACGCTATTGCGTGTCTTTGCATTGTCATGGCCCTTTATACTAGCCATTTCTAAACTCGTTGTAATAAAACGCACAAAATACTATAATGGCACATTAAACGCCAAAAAGCACTGTATAATCACTACAAAAAGGTTTCACGTTAACACTGAACAAATGTCGCAGGTTACTGAGCAAGGATAAATAATAAGAATCCTTTATCGCATTTTGGCTCTCAGCTATTTCGTCCTTCACTCCCTGAGTATTACGACGAGTCATTGCGCTCGCTTAGAGTCCTGCTTCACCACTTTCTCACCTTCCAGATTTGTTTTTGAAATATACTGCTGTCTTTTCTCTAAATATATGACGTTGTACACATAGAAAAAATACAAAGAAGACCAAGGGACATAAATAATATAGAAACTAACGATCGATTCAAACAAATACAATTTTTGCCTATTATACGCGAAAAAGCTATAAAAATAGCCTAAGTTATAATACACATAGATATTAAATAATGCATGATCAGATATTATTTAAACATTTGGTACATTAAATACGCCTTTTCAAGTAAATACAACCAAAATAAATTTAATTTAACATTTTTTAATTTTTTTCGAAAAAAGTTCAAAAATGAATATTTTTCCAAAACTTCAAGCCGTTTGCGACAGGGTAAGGAAATGTCCAAAAAATCTCAAATTTTTTGTATGAACTGAGTGCCACCAGTGGCCACTTTTCCGCACCCGCCATAATCGAAAATCGAAAAAAAGTTTTTTTCGGCCCACCCTACTGTACACATCTCCAGACATAAAAAAAAAAAAAAATCCCTGTCGGCTTGCCTATAGGCGGAGGTAGATTTCGAAGTGTGCTCATTTCAACAACAAAAAATAAAATATGGTTAGTGATAAACCCAGTTTAACCCTTTAAGCTCTGGTGGAAAAAAATTTTCAAAATTCCTAATATCACATTGGTACCAGTATTTTGCAAAGAAAAAAGCTGACTTACGATATACGCGGAAAAAAAAAAGTGCAATAAACCTTTTCAAATAAATTTGGTCGAATTTTCTGGTGCCGTTGTGACATTTTGGAATTAAATTATGTGGTAGAAAATTCTACCATCAGAGCTCAAAGAATTAACAAATTTATTTGGCCGCTTTTGAAAAAATTTTAATTTCCTTTTTCTGTAAGAACTGGTTTTATCAGAATCATCTTAATCGAAATTCGGCTCAAATGCCCATTTTGACAAAATATTTTGAAATATATTCTTAATTTATTAAAAAATCGACCCATACGATACATTATATAGTTCCTGAATAACAAAAAACTGTCAATTGAATGCGTTTGAGAGCAAAATTGAATTTCAAAATAAATAACAAAATAACCAATTTATTATTTGAATACATCCTCAATTTTTAGTCACGATCGCTTTGAGAAATTTTGTGGGAAGTGGCCACTTTGACAGCTGTTTTTGAAGTATGAAATTTGAAATCTGTTTAAAAAAACTGACCAATACGGCACATTATACAGTTCCTAAATAAGAGAACCTATCAATTGGATGAGTTTGAGAGCAAAACTGAATTTAAAATGAGTCAGAAAAAACGCAAATTGTTATTTGAATACATCAATTTTTCAATCACGATTGCTTTTGGAAATTTTGTGAGAAGTGCCATTTTTATACATTCTGCCTTTATGAAAAAACTGGCCAATACGTCTCATTATGTAATTTCTAGATAAGAGGACCTATAAATTGGATGCGTTTGTGAGCAAAAATGGATTTAAAAAGGAGTCAGAAAAAAACGCACTTTGTTATTTGAATACCTTCTCAATTTTCAATCACGATCACTTCGGGAAATTCCCTTTTAAAATACCCTTTTTGGCAGCCTTTTTTGAAATATATTCTGTCTTTATCAAAAAACTGGCCAATACGTCACATTATACAGTTCCGAAAAAAGAGGATCTGCCATTTGGATGCGTTTGAAATCAAAAATGAATTTAAAAATGTGTCAGAAAGCAGTTTGGATTTGAGGTTTTTCTCCCCAACTCCAATATTTGTTTAATTTATTTTTGCCATAAGAATCAATCCTATAAAAAACTTGCCAGCATAAAAGCTGTAGATATTATTGAGTAGATGTAAAAACATTTTAATCGCATTTGATAGCTTAAGAAATGGCGAAGTTATGGATTTTTTACTTTTCCCACCTTCCTTTTTTTTCCTTTTTATGTTTTTTTCATCTTTAAAAATTAATCCTACCAAAAACTTGTAAATGCAAGAGTTTTAGATAATTTTTACAACATTTATAGAAAATTTAGTTGGTTTTGTTATCTTGAGAATTGACGAAGTTATGAATATTTTTCTTCCAAAAACCCCGTTTTTATCAACTCTTGAGCCCATTTTATATTTTATAAAATATCTGTCATGCATAAACTTTTTGCCCATTTCTTAGAAGTATAATAAACTTTAAATTGATTCGATATCAATTTTAATTAAGAAGTTATAGCGTTTTTTCGGTTTTCACAAGAATCTCCCTTTGGTCCGATTTTGTCCATTAATGAACTTCACCGAGATTTTATACCCCTTGATTTTACATATCAGTTTGAAGGAGATTTTAGCAGTGTGTCAAGAAGAAAGTGATAAATATAGAGATAGATAGATAGACAGATAGATAGATATAAACTTTTTTACTGGTGGTAGTTTTGTGGTCTACAGTTCGTGATCGGCGTAGATCTGCAAAAATTATTCAGAAATTCCAACATAGGAGCGATTACAATAGATAGCATTTCATACGAAATCTACCTAGAAAAATAATAATAATTCTGAAAAAGAAAGATATTTTTCAATAGAAGAAGATGATAAATTATAATATATTCTATAAAAATTAAAATATATTTTTTTTAAACAGAAATACTCTACATTATATTTTCTGTATGTCCCGAGATAAAAATTGGCTATAATGTCACATTCAAGTGTTCGATTAAGAAAAGAGATAGAAAGATAATCTCTATAAAAATTAAATTAATTATTTACAATCCTATTAAAGCAGGTGGATTATGCATTATAATACAATTACCGTAATTTTCTGCGTATAATCCGTGGATCAAACAATTATTTTTTGACCTAAATGTTTTTTAAATATAAATGTAAACTTCCCAGATCGCCCTAAACATTTGTCTTCAATCACCAAATAATATTTCTGGGTTCAAAAAGAATTGTTTGATCTGCGGATTATACGCAGGAAATTCCGGTAGCTTCATCTTCATGCATGATGCGAAGTCTGGAAATTAATGGATAATACTAGTTATTCAAGTTATTTTTTTGTTAATAATCTCTGTTTTCAACTATCTTTTTTTTTCATTTCTTATTTCAAATGCTCTGTATCTATGAAATGCAAAAACAATGCCCGTAATTAGCTGCTATTTAGCGCACTTTCATAATTCCATGCTGTGAGAAATTAACAAATGTTTTCATTTACTCAGCTTAAACATTTTAATGCTTAATCGAAACTTTTATCGTTGTGTGAGAAAATTAATGAGTACTCTGAGGCTTTTCTTTTAGAATGAAATAGATAAGCTCTTTTAACGATGTTAATCAGACTGACTGGAGCCTAAACGTGTAAAATAGCTTAAAATAATTTAATTTTATATTAAAATCGTTTAGTCAAATGTCTCCTATTTTTCCCGTTCCCATAAATCATATTGAAATGATTGTTGGCAAAAATATTTTTAACGGAACGATCTTAGAAATGTAACAAGATGACTGCCTTCCCTAAATTATAGAATCTATAGGTGGCGCTATTGCCACTTTTGGCAAAATATCCTGAGATATTTTGCCTTCCTTTCTAAAAACATGAAGTGAAGTAAATTAGTAATTTAGTAATGAAGTAATAACCGAACAAATCCCACACTGGCGCCCAACGCGGGGCGCCAGTGTGGGATGTTTTCGGTACTTAAAATATAGAACAGAGATGTTACAGTCACATTTTTATTGTAGACGACACAGCACAAATCGCATGACGAAGTGCTAAGCAATCAGTAAAACATTCATAAAATTACTTTAGCGCAAAAGAACATCTTTAAAGGAGATGTATTCCGAACACACATCCAAATCTTACTCTCATCAAACTAAATTACTTCCCTTCATGTTTTTAGAAAGGAAGTCAAAATATCTCAGGATATTTTGCCGAAAGTGGCAATAGCGCCACCTATAGATTCTATAATTTAAAGAAGGCAGTCATCTTGTTACAGAAACATATATATTGTTATAAGGAATAGGAACAATATTATAACATCAAACTATGATTAAAAAATATGTATATCTGACAATTTACAAACATTTTTATGAAAATAATGAAAATCCCCATGACTATAATAATGTTAAATCCTAAAAACAAACGTCCAGCATTTTCTATCATAAATATTGAGTACATAAGCGTTGTGAATTAAATAAACAAATTACTGTGACTGTCACTATTCAATTAATTGGACTATAAGTTTGTTGCAAAATACTTATGCAAGAATATATAATTATTTTTAAACATAGTGTGTTAAAACTGTATTAAACTAGACGCTAGTGACGAATGGAAATGCTAAATATACAATTAAAAAATGAATAAATTCCGTTTATTGAAACACTGTACACATCGTAATACTAAAAATATATATTCTACATAAAAATATGAGAATTTATATCATAAAACATTTTGCTTCTAAGACGTTGTATAATAACAAAAGCATTTAAAATATATTAAAACATTTTTATTTACATGTTTCAACTCAAAAATTAATAGAGTCATCCTCAGAATATAAATAGAAAAATAAAAATTACAAATTCAATGAAAGTGAAAATCAGAATAAAGAGTTATTGAAAATAAATAAATTAAATGTATCGCGCGCATTTTAATTTGATATTGTCCTTGGTCTAGTAAAACAATTACCGTGTAAATTGTCTAACCATTCAATCTATATATTTGGGATGCGAAATGAAAGTGTATCGTTACAAATGTGTGAACTATTTAAATAAATTTCAATTGATTCTCTTATGAATAATTTTAAATAAAAATTAGACCTGTATATTAATTTACTCTCATTAAAAAGTATGTTGATGTTTTCTTTTTGATTTAACCTGGATAGAGCGGTTTTCTTCCTGTTAAGTTTTATATCTGCTATTTGTTCTTTACGTCTGATTTCAAATTTATGTTGGGTCATGCCTATATAAAAGTTTTTTATTCCTCCTTCTCTAATAAATGGAATCATATAAACTCCCGAAAGATCGTCCATACTAATGGGATCAATTTTGGTATTTAAGAGCATTTTTAATTTGGGGGGGGGGGAGATTTCGCTATTAAACATAATTCAAAATTTTTTAACCGATTTTTGATACATTCAAAAAAGCCCGGAAAATAATTTACTACAACCCTTTTCCTATTGATTTCATTAAACGTTTTAATTTTATTTTTCGAGTCATTCAATTTCATACTATTAATGGTGCGTTTTATTAATCTGTTAATGAATTTAATTTGATATCCATTATTAATTGCGATACATTTAATTTTCTCTAACTCGTTATCTAAGTTTTTATCTGAAGAAACTTTAAAAGCACGATTAATTAGGAATCTATAGGTTGACAATTTATAGGATAACGGCGAGCAAACGTCAAAAGGTATAATGTTTAAATCTGCCATAGGCTTTCGGTAAACTGAACGGATTAATTCACACCCTATTCTTGTTAATTCAACATCTAAAAACGGTAACTTCCCTTCATTTTCTAGTTCGAAAGTAGTAGTAATAAGTTACTTTCGAACTAGAAAATGAAGAGAAGTTACCGTTTTTAGATGCTGAATTAACAAGAATAGGGTTTGAATTAATCCGTTCAGTTTACCGAAAGCCTATCGCAGATGTAACCTCTTCGCTACTGGCGATTATTACAGTATTTTTAATTATTACTGAATTATTTCTTCTCTCGTTTAACTTCAGAGTGAGATTTTTGTTTTATTTTCATCAGCTGGAATCTTAGAATTCGAAACATATTATTCTTATATCGAAATTTCATTTATATTTGAGTATCATTAATAAAATGGGAGAAAACGGAGGTCCACATATGTGGACCCAGGGACTGAAGAGGTTTAACATTATACCTTTTGACGCTTGCTCGCCGTTATCCTATAAATTGTCAACTTTTAGATTCCTAATTAATCGTGCTTTTAAAGTTTCTTCAGATAAAAACTTAGATAACGAGTTAGAGAAAATTAAATGTATCGCAATTAATAATGGATATCAAATTAAATTCATTAACAGATTAATAAAACGCACCTTTAATAGTATGAAATTGAATGACTCGAAAAATAAAATTAAAACGTTTAATGAAATCATTAGGAAAAGGGTTGTAGTAAATTATTTTCCGGGCTTTTTTGAATGTATCAAAAATCGGTTAAAAAATTATGAATTATGTTTAATAGCGAAACTTCCCCCCAAATTAAAAATGCTCTTAAATACCAAAATTGATCCCATTAGTATGGACGATCTTTCGGGAGTTTATATGATTCCATTTATTAGAGAAGGAGGAATAAAAAACTTTTATATAGGCATGACCCAACGTAAATTTGAAATCAGACGTAAAGAACACATAACAGATATAAAACTTAACAGGAAGAAAACCGCTCTATCCAGGTTAAATCAAAAAGAAAACATCAACATACTTTTTAATAAGAGTAAATTAATATACAGGTCTAATTTTTATTTAAAATTATTCATAAGAGAATCAATTGAAATTTATTTAAATAGTTCACATATTTGTAACGATACATTGTCATTTCGCATCCCAAATATATGGATTGAATGGTTAGACAATTTACACGGTAATTGTTTTACTAGACCAAGGACCAGTGTTGCCAGACGGGCTACTTTTTTTAAATTCAGGTTCTCCATTGACACCAGTTTTTTTAAATGGTAAAATGTCTCTTGTTTAATGACATATGAAAAAAAAAGAAAGGTGAAAATCAAAACAATTTTACCGTTTTAATAAAGTGGTGCCAAATAAGAAATCTGAATTTTAAAAAAGTAGCCCACTGGCAACACTGCCAAGGACAATATCAAATTAAAATGCGCGCGATACATTTAATTAATTTATTTTCAATAACTCTTTATTCTGATTTTCACGTTCATTGTATTTGTAATTTTTATTTTTCTATTTATATTCTGAGGATGACTCTATTAATTTTTGAGTTGAAACATGTAAATAAAAATGTTTTAATATATTTTAAATGTTTTTGTTATTATACAACATCTTAGGAGCAAAATGTTTTATGATATAAATTCTCATATTTTTATGTAGAATATATATTATTAGTATTACGAGTTAGTGGACGTAATCAAGACTTATTTAGTGTTATTTTTCACTGTACACATCTCCGGACTTATATAAAATGGGACTCACTCTGAAAAAGAAAGGCATTCTTTAATTGAAGAAGTTTATAAATTGCAATAAATTCTAGAACTAACTCTAGAATATTTTTCAACAAATTTCCTCCTCCTTCTATTTCGTATATGTCTTGAGAATAAAAATTGGCTGCAATGCTAAATTCAAGTTTGATTTTTAAAAAAGGGAGAAAAAGAATCTCTATAAAAAGTAAATGAATAATTTACAATCCTATTAAAATAAACGGATTATGGATTATAATCCAATTTATTTTTCATCTTCATGGATGGTACAAAGTTTGGAAAATGATGGATAACATTAATTATTCAAGTTATTTTTTATTTAATTACCTCCGCAGAAAATCCGATAAAAGTTTTTAAGTATTGTTTTTTCTTTCATTTTTTTTTATTATTCACATGAATATATCTTTGAAGTGCAAAAACAAAGCCAGTAATTAGTTGAAATTTTGCACATTTCGATAACTCCATGCTGGGAAAATTTTGTTTTCGTTTTCTCAGCTTAAAAATTTTAATGCTTAATTTCAATTTTCACCATTGTATGTAATAATTAATGAGTACGCCAAGGAGTTTCTTTGAGAATTAAACTCATAAGCCTTTTTAACCATGCTAAGCAGATTAACTGAAATATAGGGAAATAAATTAAATTTACATTAAGATCATTTAGTCCTATGCCTCTTGTTTTTCCGTTTCTTTAAATCATATTGAAATGGTTGTAGAAAATAAAAATATTTTTAACAGAATTACTTTAGAAATGTATATTGAATGAAAGAATAGAAATAATATTATAGCACCAGACTGTGATTGCAAATTAAATAAACGAAATGCTGCGACAATCACCAGCCGATTAATTGCAATATAAGCTTGTTGCAAAATATTTAAAGTTTTAATTTATGTAAGATTATATAGTTATTTTTAAATACAGAATGTTAAAACTGCATTAAACTAGACGCCTGCTACGAACGAAAATGTTAAATATTAAATTTAAAAAATAAATAAATTCCGCTTTTTGATGTAAAGTACACATCTTCAGACTTAAATAAAATTGCATTAACTTTGTAAAAGAACGACATACTTCAGTTGAAGAAGTTGATAAATTAGAATAAATTCTAGAATAATTAAAATATTTTTTCCAGCAAATTTCCTCCTCCTTACATTTTGTATATGTCCCGAGAATAAAAATTGGCTATAATTCTAAAAAGAATCTCTATAAAAATAAAATGAATAATTTACAGTCATATTAAAATAAACGATTATGGATTATAATTCAATTTCTTTTTCATCTTCATGGATGGTACAAAATTTGGAAATTGATGGATAACATTAATTATTAATTTTTTTTATTAACTAGGGGGGCCCCGCCCCCCTGCTCGCCAACCCCCCGCGTAATCGCTTCGCGATTCCAAATTATTTTCTACCCCTGCTTGCTGCGCTCGCCAATAACCCATGGTATGAATAAGCAGTTGCAGACCTTTCAAATGATGTGTCACACAATTGGTGTTGTAAAGAAATTACAAAATGCGCCCCCTCTGAGGGCAGAGGGGGGGTTACACACAAGGTATCTATAATATGAATAAGCAGTTGCAGACCTTTCAAATGATGTGTTACTCAACTGGTGTTGTAAAGAAATTAAAAATGTGACCCTCCCCTGGGGAGAGCAGAGTGTGGGGGTGACACACAAGACATCCATAATATGAATAAGCAGTTGCAGACCTTTTAAATCTTGTGTAACACGACTGGTGTTGTAAAGAAAATAAAAATGTGTCCCCCCTGGGGAGCAGAATGGGGGATAACACACAAGACATCCATTATATGAATAAGCAGTTGCAAACCTCTCAAATGATGTATCAAACGACTGGTTTTGTAAAGAAATTAAAAATTTGGCGAAATATTACAGTCATCGCCAAGTTGGCGTCACTTTTGACAACTAATTTTGGTTGCCAAATTTGGCGATATATCGCCAAGTTGGCGACAAACTTGGCGATTGTTGGCGATGGTAACCTTTCCTCTCTTTATGGTAACCCATATGGCGATGCATAGACGGAGCCCTTTCCTGATTGGTTTATTCGACTCATGGAAGGAGTGGACAACCCGGATTCGTTAGTTCCGGAAATCTTCCACATCAGCATCATTCCAGGAGTCATTCCTTTTAAGGCTAGTTTTTTTTACTATAGAAGGATTATTTCCGCAAAAAATAGAATAAAAGTTTTTAAGTTTTTTTTTTTCATTTTTATTTTTATTTTTATGCTTTTTATCTCTGAAGTGCAAAAACGAAGCCGGTAATTAGTCGAAATTTTGCACACTTTGATAATTCCATGCTGGGGAAATTTTGAATTCGTTTTCTAGTTTAAATATTTTAATCCCAACTTTCACCATTGTATGTGATAATTAATGAGTACGCCAAATATTTTATTTGAGAATTAAACAGATAAGCTCTTTCAACATTTCTAAGCTGATTAACTGAAGCATAAACTCGTAAAATAGTTTTAATTAAGTTTACATTAAAATCCTTTAGTTCAATGCTTTCTGTTTTTCCGTTTCCTTGAATCATATTGAAATGATTATCGACAAAAATATTTTAACTTTAGAAACGTATATTGAATGAAGGGATATGGACAATATTCTAGCATCAAACTGTAATTTAAAAATAAATATATTCTTCGATTTAGAAGCGTTTATATAAAAATATAGAAAATCCTCCGGACAGCAATAAGGTTACATCCAAAAAACACACGTTTATCATTTTCTACCATAATTATTGATTACACAAGTTTTTTTTTTGTTTTTGTTTTTTTTTGCGAATTAAATAAATGAATTGCTGAGAAAGTCACTAGTTTATTAACCCGGAAGAACTTGCTACATGAGATTTTCTCTCATTATCGTACATTTTTTAACCCTTTAACGGTCAAAGCATTTTCTTTGCTAAGATGTTGAAATAAATTAATGACAATGGTAATTGTGAACAAATGTATATGTAAATACGAAGAGGTGATTTTTCTCATGCATAATAAAATGGAATTCTTTAAATAAAAATTCCGGTGTCGTTGTTGCATATACGAATTAAAATTTTGTGGTTTCGTAGCGAAACCAATGAACGTTAAAGGGTTAAGACTCTTATTTAAACCCTTTTTCTTTTTTAATTAAAATTTCAAAATGTTATTTCAATTATTTTACCTGTTTTTGTGAATAGTACTAAGGTAAAAAAGGTGGTATTAAATGAACGTAAAGAAAAAGAAAAGCAATTGAGCACTGTGAGAGAAATTCTCACTAGCGAGTTCTCCCGGGTTAATTGAAATGTAAGTTTGTTCCAAAGTACTTTAAATTTAAATTTATTTGAGATTATATAATTATTTTAAAACACTCTGTGTTAAAACTGCAATAAACTAAACGCTTGTTAGATAAACTTAAGAAAAGAAACTCTCAAAATCTAAAAATCTGATGTTTGCCAAAATTAATAAATAACATCCCCTCATTCCCTTGTTCAGAGACCAATTAGTATCAGCCACGACATAATTTAATTGATCCCGCAGAACGCGCGCAGGACCTAAAAGACCCGGAGTGCGTATGGTTTTTACAATTGCAACCACTAATTTTTTAAAGTAATCTTCAACTTATTTTATCGCAAAATTTGTAAAAATTTTCTCCGTCTAAATAAAGCGACTGTTTTAATTTGATTTTATTGATGAGAAAGTAAAACCATTCATACCCTGGGTAAGCGCGCGTTCTTCCGGGTTAAAAAATAGGCTTTGTATTAGGTTAATTCTATGAAAACTTGTCTTGACTAAAAATCACTATGCTTGTGGCCACCGTTATTTTCGAAAAGTTTTCTTCACCCTGTTCAACTGATGAGCCATCTCGGATAAAATAAGTCACAGTTTTCCGTTCTAAAATTCTGGTAGTCAAAAATCGTTGTATGTGACAGGCATGACAAGTTTTCATGGAATTAGCCGCTAATTAAATTCTCTTACCTTATGATTATTCGATTTGATTAAGTAAACACTTTTTTTTTCAAAATCCATGAAAGAGCAAAGTTTCAGGAAACAAAATTTTAACGATAAAAAATATATTTTTTAAGAGACATGTTGTCTCTTTTACTGATTTAATTTTACTTACTACAAGAATCAGTAGCTTAACCCTTTAACGTTCTTTGGTTTCGCCACGAAACCACAAAATTTTAATTCCGATATGCAACACTGACACCGGTATTTTTATCTAGAAATATACTTTTTATTTTGAGGTGAAAAATCACGTTTTCTTATTTACAAATATATTTGTTCTTAATTACCGGTGTAACTCATTTATTTCGACATCTTAGCAATGAAAATGCTTTGATCGTTAAAGGGTTAAATAAAAAAAAACCCTATATAATCATAATTAAATTTACTATAAATTATTATACATAGCCAGAATATTCATTTGAAAGCAACTAATAAAAACAATAAATTTATTTTAATAATTCTAAATTTAGTAAAAATATATCAAATTCCCAGACATTAAATTGGCAACAAATCATCATCTAGATTTTAAAATTATTATAAAAGTAAATAAGTTTGTATTAAGTAACTTTGTAATCATTATCTTACTCATAAAAATTTCCCAAACGCTTTTAATGTAAACAAATTACATTTTCTGTCAAGGACAAATCAATGAGTTTTATCATTATATTTTTACGATATGAACAATAAATTATTATTATTAGAATTAAGTTATAAAGGTTTGATTGCTTCGTATTGATAGAAATATAGCAGTACTTTGTTAAGAAAAACATAATATATATATATATATATATATATATATATATATATATATATATATATATATATATATATATATATATATATATATATAGCTAAAGTTGACAGTTCTAAAGATGCCTTTCTATATTTTATTAACCTCTGGTATTTATAATCAACACTGTAAAAAAAACGGACGATTTAACGGAACTATTACTGGTAATCTAGACGCCAATACTATTTACTGTTTTTTAACGGAAAAATTTCCGTGAATATTCCGTTTTTTTCGACTTTTTCCCGGAATTTACGGATATTTTTCCGTTAAAAAACAGTAAATAGTACTGGCGTCTAAATTACCAGTAATACTTCCGTTAAATCGTCCGTTATTTTTTACAGTGAAGGCACTTAATTAATCTTTTCTGGCGCAGTGTGTCCAGTCCGGGTACACCTAATTTTAATTCCAAACTTGCAATCGGCACCAAGAATATTTTAAAGAAATTTCGCTTTTCCAATAAAAGAGAAAATTTTAGAAATTCTGATTTCTACAAAAGTCATTTTTAAATTCAGGTGCCAATCAATATTTTCTTATTTTATGAGCAGAATTTGCCTGCGCCGGAAAGGGTTAAAGGAAGATGAGACATTAAAAGTCTCAAATTTATGATGTTGTAAAAACGCTAGTGACAATTTATAATGCTAAATATATAATAAAAAAGATAAATAAAATCCGTTTTTTTTAATACTATCTCCAGACTTATATAAAATAGTATTAACTCTGAAAAAGGAAGATTTTGATAAATTTTCGATGGATAACGAAGTATCGCCATTGTTTATTTCCGTCTTTATCTGTTTTGTTATTTTCAGGAAATATGACGAAAATTTTCAACTTTTAACGGAAAATGACCTTCTGTCGTAAAAAGGGACTTTTAATGTGAAATTCAAGAAAAATATATCTGTAAATTTCAGATTTTCTTTAAAGTGTAAGGTTATACAATTATTCTTAAACACTGCGTGTTAAAACTGTATTGAACTAGACGTTAGTGACAAGCGAAAATGCTAAATATATAATTTAAAAAGTGAATAAAATCCTTTTTTTAAATACTATACACATCTCCGGACTTAAATAAAATGGTATTAAAACTGAAAAAAGAATGACATTCTTTAACCACTTCGCGATGGGAGCCTTTTAAGAAATTTTTAATGTTTTGTCACCGTTTTTAAAAAACAGAAATTTGTGGCTTCTTAAATCCAGAAAATGCTCCGATTAAATAAAGGTAAATTTTACAGTAAAATTTTACCGGTGGGTATAAACAGGGATCCTTAAGCCTTTTTGCGGCACGTATACGTGTCGCTCGTCCCCAAAGAGGTTTACCCTTTGAGGGGCAAAACACTTCCATTCATAAAATGCTGAAATGATTAAATGCTACCAGAATTTAAAAACAAATTTATTTTAAAATAGATAAATGCTTTTCTTCACATACTTGATAAAATTTAGATTTTCCTTTCAAAATTCTGGTGCCAATGTGGCATTTCTAAATATAAATTAAGTGGGATATATTTTATCCCACCGCTCTTCAAGGGGTTAATTGAAGAAGTCGATAATTACAATAAATTTGAAAATAATTAAAACAATTTGTCCAACAAAAATCTCCCTCCTTATATTTTGTATATGTCCAGAGAATAAAAAGGGGCTATAATGCTAAATTCAAGCGTTCGATTATTACACTGTAAAAAATTTCAGACGTTTCTGAATATATGGGACAGCTACGTTGCATGTAATTTTCAAAAACTATCCTGAGTATTTCGAAAATTTCTTTCTGCAATATTCAGAAACATTTGAGCCTATTTTAGAAATTTTAGACAAACATTAAAATTTCTAAAATAGTCAATAATGTTTCTGGATATTGCAGAAAGAGGTTTCTTAAATACTCAGAAACGTTCTTGAAAATTATATGCACTGTAGCTGTCCCATATATTCAGAAACGTTTCTATTTTTTTTTTTTTTACAGTGTAAAATAAGGGTGAAAAAGTATCTCAATCAGAAATAAATGAATAATTTTCAATCCTATTAAAATAAACAGATTAAAATTGGATTGTAATCCAATTTATTAACCTCCTATGCTATTTCTTTCAGACAAGCTAAAAAATGTCGTGTCGTCAGCCATGAATTTTCTACTTAACCGATTTTGATAATTATTTTTTTAAATGAAAGCTATTTATTTGTAGTTGTGCCCATTTTATCTATTTTTTAATTTATTTCCATTTTTATAATTTATTTTTAATTTTAAATGCTTTTTACGATATTTCTTAAATATGGTGGCAATTCAGTTTAGCTTTTCTCTCGATAATAAAAATTTATTTTCTATTATCACTTTCCACGAGTCAGAAGCTTTATTTCATCAGTGACCATGTCCTTGCATTTAAAAGAAAAAAGTTAATTGTTTTCGTAAAATTTAACCACAATAAAATGATTGCGTATAATTACGCACTAATTGAGGTAAAAAAAAAAATATATTTACTGAGAAATAATAATAATAAGGTAAATAAAATAACAGAAAATAATTTATGATAAAAATTAATGTCTAAAGAAAATTTTCAAATCAGGAAAATGATGACATTCAGCAACCAGATAAATGGGAATTAGTACAATATTATTACGGATGCCTTTTTCATATTACTAATAATAGTAACTTTTAAAAAACATTTGAAGAGAAAATGGCGTCACTATTTAAAACATCGCATTTTTACTCATAACGATATTACATTTCAATATTTCTTTTCATTATGGACACTGAGATTGAGATTTTACTTTCAGATGACTTCAGCTAGTGAAAATAATGTTACAGTAAAAATAAAATTAGTTTTTCTTCTTCTTCTTCTTCCTTCTTTTTTTTTTTTTTTTTTTTTTTTTTTTTAATAAAATTTCTTTTTTGTGAGTGCATATAAAATAACATTTCTGGATTTCGCCGGCACTCAGATTACAATTTTAACTGAAGATGTGCGAATATTTGCATGCAAAATTGTAACTGACAAACTTGACATTAAGTTTGGAAATATATTTATTATATATTGATTCAATAATGTAATTAATTTTGCTTTTTCTTAAACCAAATCGATCGGGTCTTTTAAATATTGCATTCGTCGAATTCGATGGGATTCCACTCGTTTTATTGTTAAAATGCATTTCCTTTTTCTCTGCGTCTATAAAAAAGCGTTTAAACTAAAGAAAAAATCCATTTTTGATGAATCTATTCAATGAAGAAGTAGCACGTCAAAATGTATGTCTTTATTATTCCGCAATTCCAATGACTCAGAGAGAAATTGCTAATCAATTGGGTATTTCACGCCGTTCTGTTTGCTATTATATTGATAAATATACGAAAAATGAAATTAGTTCATTGCATTCTAAACGGGGTCGCCCTTCTAAAAGACCCTATGGATTTTTTTTTTCCTAATCGGAGGCAAAACTGAATTCTGTAATGGCAGAATCTACATTCAACTTGTTTTTTCATTTTCATGCATAATACAAAGTTTCGAAATCAATGGATAATATTTGTTATTTATTTTCTTTTTTAATTAATAATCACCGGATAAGATTTTTGAGTATCATTGATTATTTATATTTATTCACATTTTTTTTTTTTTTTTAAATACAGAGGATGACTATGCATTACTTCTGAAATGCAAAAACAAAGCCAGTAATTAGCTGAAATTTAGAACACTTTTATGAATACCTGCTGTGAAAATTAACAAATGTTTTCCTTTTCGCAGCTTAAATATTTTAATGCGTAATCAAAATTTTCAGCATTGTGTAAAATAATTAATGAGTACGCCTAGGCTTTTCTTTAAGAATTAAATAAAAAAGCCCTTTCTAACAATGCTAAGCAGATTAAGTAGAGCATAAACTCGTAAAAGACCTTAAATTAATTTAAGTTTACATTAACATGCCTTACAAATACAATACAACCTGTATTAGACAACACGCTCTTGATTGATATGAATACTAAATATATGATTTTGGTAAAATCAAAATCCGACTTAACATGCACCCAACTTCTTAATCTGACCTAACTTTCCGGTCATTTTCTTTTTCTTCAGTTTTTAGAAAAAAAAAAATACTTTTACATTAATAATATTAACACTAGCATTTCAAATAGATTAATTAGGGTCTAACGAATATTTCATTGTGTGAAAGTTAATGAATGTTGTTGATTTGCGTACTATTCAATTCATATTCATATGACAATAGGCTAAAAAAGAATTTTTGGAAATGTTTAGAAAATATTGTATTACAGTAAGATTTAACTCATTTTAGAATTTTCTAATACTTTTTTGTTCTCTATTACACATGATTATTTCAAAGTTACTTTTACTTTAAATTTAACGAGTGAAATTACATGTTTAAATTAAAAGAATCGCAAAAGCCGACAAGAGAATTAAGCAAATAATAATAATAATTGCTATTATTGAATGCCTAAACATAAATGGTGTCATGTGGTAAATGCATAGACATATACTAAAATTACTATATGTAAATTGTAGGAAAAGTACCTCTTAAAACAAAATAATACTCCATTAAAAGACGTATATTATTAATAGTACTTCAAACCGGAAAGGCTTCAACCTTTGAGGGGCAAAGCACTTCCATCCTTAACCCTTTCCGGCACAGGCAAAATATGTCAGTAAAATGAAAAATATCCGACTGACACCGGAATTCACAAACGAATTTTTTAGATATTTTCAATCATCTAATTTATGCTTTTATTGTAAAAGCAAAATTTCACCACAATATAATTGGTGCCGTTTGCAAATTTGGAATTTAAATTAGGTATCCCAGACCGGGCACAGTGTGCCGGAAGGGGTTAAAATGCTGAAATGATTGATTGACACCAGAATTTAAAAACAAGTATATTTCAAAACAGATAAAAGCATTTCTTCACGTACTTGATAAAATAAAAATTTTCATTTCAAAATTCTGGTGTCAATGTGGCATTTTGCAATTATAATTAAGTGGTATATATTTTATACCACCGCCCTTCAAGGGGTTAAACTAGACACTTTTGACGAACAATCACAAATTTCAGAAATATTAATTATTTTTTTTTTTTTTTACAAAAATCTTCTCTTTTTTAATATGGCCCCAGAATAAAAATTAGCTATAATGCTAAATACATATGTCTGATTAAAAAAAATCTATAAAAATTAAATGAATACTTTATAATTCTGTTAAAATAAACGGATTATGGATTATAAACCAATTTTTTTCGTCTCCATGCGTGATACAAAGTTTAGGAATTAATGGATAATATTAGTTATTCAAGTTATTTTTAATTAATAATCACTGAATAAAAATTTTAAATATCATTGTTTTTTTATTATTTTTTTCATATGCATTTTATTTCTGAAATGTAAAAACAAAGCCAGTAATTAGCTGAAATTTAGCACACTTTTATAAATCCATGCCGTGAGAAATTAACAAATGTTTTCCTTTTCGCAGCTAAAATATTTTAATGCGTAATGAAAATTTTCAGAATTGTGTGTGATAATTAATGAATACGCCAAGGCTTTTCTTTCACAATTAAATAGATAAGCCCTTTCTAATAATGCTAAGCAGATTAAGTAGAGCATAAACTCGTAAAAGAGCTTAAATTATTTTTAGTTTACATTAATATGCCGTATAAATCCCTAATAGCATGCATGGTCACAGTGACGTCACTGTGAGTCACTTTGGTCACATCACATCTGTGACCAAAATGCCACCACTCTGTGACGTCACATTGTGACTGAGATGTGACTTTCTTAAAAATCTTTACAAATTTATAAATATCCTTCAAAACATGTTATTTACTTTAAAAAACATGTTTCTGGCAATTTAAATATCGTCGCTTTTGTCACAGTTTCGTCACAATGTTATTGTCAAATTAGTCACAAATGACACTTTTTTCACAAATGACACATTTTTCACAAATTTGTCACGTTGTGACCACTTTGTGAAACGTCACAAATGAGCTCCAAAACAACCATAACGACTTCACATTTTAGTCACTGTGACTTCACATTGACGTCACGTGACGTCACATCGACAATTGATGGTCACAAAGTCACAGTGTGACTTCACAGCGACGTTGCAGTGACGTCACCATGCTTTACGGGAATGCAATACAACCTGTATTAAACTACACGTTCATGATTGATGTAAATACTAAATATATGATTTTAATAAAATCAAAATCTGACTTAACCCTTTCGGGTCCCTTTTTTTGTTCAGCTTTTAGAAAAAATACTTTTAGATTAATAACATTAACACAATCAATTCAAATAAATTAGTTAGAATTTATCGAATATTTCATTGTGTGAAACATAATGAATGTTGTTGATTTGCGTACTTTTCAATTAATATTTATATGACAATAGGCTAAAGAAGAATTTTTGGAAATGTTTAGAAAATATTGTATTACAGTAAGATTTAACTCATTTCAGAATTTTCTAATACCTTTTTGTTCTCTATTACACATGATTATTTCAAAGTTACTTTTACTTTAAATTTAAAGAGTGAAATAGATGTTAAAAATAAAAGAATCACAAAAGGCGCAAAGAGAATTAAGCAAATAATAATAATAATAATTGCTATTATTGAATGCCTAAACATAAATGGTGTCATGTGGTAAATGCATAGACATATACTAACATTATTACACGTAAATTGTAGCAAAAGTATTTCTTAAAGCAAAATAATATTGCATTAAAAGATATATATTATTAATAGTACACCAGACCCACAAGTGTTAAACTAGACGCTTGTGACGAACAATTCTAGAACAAATTCTAGAATAATGAAAACAAATTTTTGAAAAAATCCCCTCTTCTTCCATTTTGTATTTACCTCCGAATAAAAATTAGCTATAATGCTAAATACATGTATCTAATAAAAAAAAGAATCACTCTAAAAATTATATGAAAAATTTACAATTCTATTAAAATAAACGGATTGTTTATTGTAATCCAATTTATTTTTTCAACTTCATGAATGATACTAAGTTTGAAAATTAATAGATAACAGTACTTCTTCACTTATTTTTTAATTAATAATCACCGAATAAAATTTTTGAATATCATTATTTTTCTATTTTTTTTTTTTTTATTAAAATGTTCTCTATTTTTGAAATGCTAAAACAAAGCCAGTAATTAGCTGAGATTTAGCACACTTTTATAAATCCATGCCGTGAGAAATTAACAAATGTTTTCTTTTTCACAGCTTAAATATTTTAATGAGTAATCAAAATTTTCAGAATCGTGTGTGATAATTAATGAGTACGCCAAGGCTTTTCTTTCAGAATTAAATAGATAAGCTCTTTCTAATAAAGCTAAGCAGATTAAGTAGAGCATAAACTTGTAAAAGAGCTTAAATTAATTTAAGTTTACATTAATATGCCGTATAAATGCAATACAACCTGTATTAAACTACACGCTCATGATTGATGTAAATACTAAATATATGATTTTGGTACAGTTGAAATCTAACTTAAATATGCTCCGAGAGTTGGGTACAGCTTTTATATACATTAAAAAATAAAAGCGTATTTAATTATCTGAAAAATTTATTAACTAAAAAAATATATAAAATTTCTAGAATAATAACTAGTTGGAAATTGTGCATCAAACGTAGCAAATGAATAATCGTAATTTGTAGGCATACTATCTCAAAATTTAATGCACGGATATTCACAAAACTTTAGATTCTATTAGACCTTGATGTAAACTAGATCTATTTAGTTTTTTATGTATATCGCTCAATAGGTAGCACTGGTGCATTACTCACAATTTCCACTATAGCATATTTCAAGTACTAGAGGATGGATTTTCTTAAAACTTTAGATTTAGCTAGTACTTGAGGTAAAATGGTGCTGATTACGTTTTAGTGTAAATCGCTCATCAGGTGACGCTGACATGGTGCATTATTCGTGATTATTGCAACAGCTCTATCTCAAGAACTTATGTACGGAATTTCTCAAAACTTAAGATTCTGTGAAACCTTGATATAGATTAGTGTTGTTTAGTTTTTGGTTTAAATCATTTTACAAATTGCACTGATATGCTGCATTTTTTATGAATTCGCAATAAGTGTATCTCATGCATGGATTTTCTAGAAAATTTAAGATTAAATTAGTACCTGAAAAAAATTGATCCTGAACACTTTTTGGTGTACATTATACATCATATGGCGCTGTTATGCAGATTTTTTAAAAGATTTTGCAATAGCTCTATCTCAAAAACTAATACACGGATTTTCATCAAACTTCAGATTCAGTAATGAGTTGACATAAGTTGTTGATTGGCTTTTCATTTAAATCACTGAAGGTATTTTTCTGAAGGTATTAACATGCATAACATAGAAGAAAGTTTGGGGAATGCCACATCTGACTATTTCATTTTGTAATACATGATACAAAGTCAGAACACACGCATTGAAAAGTTTTAACAAATAAATAATCTCTATAAAAATGGGAAAGGAATTTTAAAATCCAATTAATTTTACTTTCATTTTTCGTTTCTAAGCTTTTATCTCTTAAAATGCAGAATAACAGACTTAAATGATTTTTTGCAAGCTTTTAAAATTACAATTTGCAAGAAATTAACGAATCTTCTCTCCTTGCATGTTAATGCTAAACTTGAATGTTTAAGTTTTTAAGCATTGGCAGCGATAATTAATGAGTGAGCTGGGAATTTTCTTTGAGCGAATTAAATAAGGCTATTGCAACAATGCTAATCGGATTAACAGTAGTGTAAAACGGTAAACTACATTAAATTCATGAAAAATTTACTTTCAATAATTGGATTAGTAATACAGTATAACTTGTATTATGTGCTCTTATTATTATGCTCTAACTAGCGGTCCTCGACTTGTAGGTAACGGTAAGTGTTTTGTTGGTTTGTGAAACAATTGAGGTCACAAAAATACATCATTTATTTCATTTGTTTAACACTAGAACTGCGGGAAAATTCATTCAAGTTTTATAAAAATATTTCTCACCGGAATTTTCATTTGAAACTGTTTAAATTATACATTGAAATTATTTTTTTCCCAGTATATTTTTAGCTAATTTTATAAAGAGTTTTCTGGTTCGAATCAACATCTGTGCATATGATACGAGACAAAATGACCCGTCGCGTCGCCTCGGTTCTAGTATTAACACTAGAAGGACTATAAATTTTAGTCAACTCTGATAAAAATCTTCCTCACCAGAATTTTGATTTTAAACAACTTAATTTTTTTTTTTATTTAGCGGTTTTTTTTTTGCGTCTTTGCATCTTTTAATCATATTTTATAATGAAATTTTAAGTTTGAACCGAAATTCATTCACATGGTAGTGGTCAAATAATCCCTTACGTCCGTTCTAGTGTTAACTCCTTAACCCTTTCCGGCGCGTAGTAAATCTGTGTGAAATAATTAATTTACACGAAAATTTATAAACGAATTTATCAGAAAAAATATGAACTTGCTTTTTTTAAAAGGTTTATAATAATATGAAAATTTCAATTAAATATTATTGGTGCCTTAAAATTAAAATTAGGTGTCCTTTTTTAAAGACACCGCGCCGGAAAAGGTTAACTGATCAATACTTAAAAAAAAAAAAAATCTTTCAAATAATGCCTATTTTTTGCGTCTTTTACAGAATTTTCAATCGTTTGTCACCGATTTCTCAGCACATAAATTTTTAGCTCACAGGCTATCATAGCCTGAGAGCTTATGTGCCCGTCCGTTCTGTATGTACGTTCGTACGTTCGTGCGTAACGCGATAACTCATGATAAAAATATCCGATCCACTTGAAATTTCGTATGTAGGTATATCCTGACAAGGTGCTTCCCTGATTAGTTTTTGGAATTCATTCGATATGTATAAGAGGGGGAACGGGGGGCTGATGCCCCTCCCCTTAGTTGATATAAATGGGATTTTCATACAGAATTAAGTTTTCGTTCAAAATTTAGATTAGGATCATTCTGATGAGGCGATTCCGTGACTGTTATTAGGTGTTCATTGAATAAGTATAAATAGGGGGAACAGGGGTTCTAAAGCCCCCCCCCCTTAATTTATATAAATGGGTTTTTCAAGTAGAATTTTCAGATTTCGTTCAAATCTCTGAATAGTTTTGGAAGTTTAATGGTTAAGTATAAAAGAGGGGGATGACTCCTTTTAAATTATATAAATGCTAAATGGGTTTTTATTAAGAATTATCTCATTTGCTCTGAATTTTGGATACAGATTTTTTACATGATAAAGCCATGTCTTTGATAGTATAGGAGGTTCAATGATTAAGTATAAAAAAAGAGGAAAGGGGAGAGCTTTTTCCCCTTCTTAATTTTTTTTCGAACGGATCTAACCCTTGAAAATATAAGGCTTTAATGTACAATTAGTATTTGTAGCCTGTGAGCTCAATGCCATCAGTTTAACTGGGCAGTATTCTTTATTGTATAATTGAATCTGAAAAATACTCCGATTAAATAATACAAAATTTACAGGAACAATTTACAGGGAAGAATAATAAATCATGATAGGCGAAAATACGTTGCCCATATGACGTACGGTAAATCAGGGAAGTGGTTAAAAGATATAACAACTTCAACAGCAAATCAAGTGAAAATCCATATTTTTTTTTCTGGATAATATACTAGCAGAGTATCTAGAAATATCTAAATCATCTTTGATTTCCTTGATGGGGTTCAACACTTCATACTTGTATGAACACGTTTTTTCTACTTTGCTGTAAAGATGAAAATAAGGAATTTTGCTTAGTGGCCACTGGCCGGTAGGTTGTCTTTTTTTAGTAGCCAGTTATTGGCTAGTGAGAATAATTTCTTTAGTAGCCAGTCGGGACATTTATGTTACTGAATATTTAATTACAAGATATATACGAGCTTAGACTTGTTTGGAATAAACTTGAGATACTAATTTCAAATCTGTTTTAAATTAACAGCAAAGTATATGTAACATGCATATGTGTAGTTAGCTACTCAAGTTCAACTATGCTTAGGCACTTGCGTAGCTAACGACATAAATAAACTCCAAAATTTTTTTGTAATTATTTGTCTAGAATTAAGAAGTAACCCCCCCCCCCCAAAAAAAAAAAATGTTTTTCCACTAACTAGCAGGTTTGATTAAAAAAAAAAAACATTAAATTTTCTAAAAAATAAAAAAGGGGGGGGCTCTCATAAAACTAATATTATATGATTTTTTCCAGAATCCTTTGACATAATGTGCATTTTTTATCTTTTTTTGCGATCTTTTGATAAAATTTGCGTTCGTTTTAGCGACTTTTTAACGAAAATCGCGTGCGTTTTCGAAACTTTTTAACGTAAATCGCGTGCGTTTTCAAAACTTTTTAACGGTATTGGCGATTGTTTTCACGACTTTTTGGACTGTATTCGCGTTTGTTATCGCGATTTTCGGACGGTATTCGCGTTCGTTATCGCGATTTTTTTACGGTATTCGCGTTCGTTATCGCCATTTTTTGACGGTAATTCGCGTTCGCTATGGCGATTTTTTGACGGTATTCGTTCGTTATCGCGATTTTTTTGACGGTATTAACTTTTTCGTGGTTTTTTTTTATATAAAATTCGCGTTTTTGCGTTCGTTTTTACGTTTTTTGACGAAAATCGCGTTCGTTATCGCGATTTTTTGACGGTATTCGCATTCGTTATCGCGATTTTTTTACGGTAATTTGCGTTTTTTATTGCGATTTTTGACGATATTCGTTCGTTATCGTGATTTTTGACGGTAATTCGCGTTTGTTATCGCAATTTTTTGATGGTATTCGTTTGCTATCGCCATTTTTTGGCGGTATTCGCTTTTTTCGTCTCTTTTTTCGATAAAATTCGTAATTTTTGCGTTCGTTTTCATGTTTTTGACGAAAATAGCGTTCGTTAGCGCGATTTTTTGACGGTATTTGCATTTGTTATCGCGATTTTTTGACGGTATTCACATTTTTTGCATGTTTTTTGATAAAATTCGCGTTTTTTTCCATTCGTTTTTACGTTTTTTGACAAAAACCGCGTTTGTTTTCGTTGATTTTTTGACAAAATACGCGGGTTTTTTTTTACGATAATTGCTTTTTTTGTAATTCTCTAATGATATTTACGGTTCTTTCGCGATTCTTCGATGATATTAGCGATTCTTTGAAGATATTTGCATTCTTTTTGCGATCCTTAGACGATGTCTTTTCGCGATACTTACACGAAATTCCTAATTTTCCGCGATCTTTTTTTGAAATTTGGATTTTTTTCAATCTATTTGTCGAAATTAGCAGGGTTTTTTTCCACGATTCTTTTCATAAAACACCATTTGGAGAAACCTGCATTTGGCCGGTACTTTCCACATTTTTAGTCGCCAGTTTTTCACATTTAGTCGCCGAGTGGCGACTGGCGAGTGCTTATTTTCATCTTTACTTTGCTGTTTGTGAAACACAAGCACATAAATAAATTGTACGTAGAAATAGACTTAAGGTTAAAATTAACCTGTTTTAACCTTTTTATAAATACCCGCATCGATAACGGCTATCCTAATATAACGATTATCCTAAACGGCTGGATAACTTTATACCAGAATAAAAATAAATTTTTTGTTGATTTATCATTATTATTCCTTAATTTTTGATAGTCATACAATAAATTAAGATCATTTCTTCTCCTTTATGACCGTAGTTGCAACAACATTCTTAAAATTAAAGTGAGGTATATGAGAATAGAGAAAATTTGGAACAAAGTTAGCATGGATGACTGTATCCCTTGCCGTCAGATATTTCAAAAAAGTTTTTTTCCCATATTAGTTTCAATATACTATATGAAGTAGCAGTGTCCGAATGTCGTAATTATCAAGCATTACACAGAATCGAATAGAATTTTTCGTTTTTTGAAAAAGTAATTATACAGCTTAAAATTCCCTTTACCTCTTGAAGGGCGGTGGGATAAAATATATCCCGCTGAATTTTAATTGCGAAATGCTACATTAACACCAGAATATTGAAATGGAAATTTTAATTTTATCAAGTACACAAAGAAAAGCTTTTTTTGTGTTATGAAATAAATTTGTTTTTAAATTCTGGTGCAATTCAGGCATTTCGGCATTTTAAAATTGAAAGTGCTTTGCCCCTCAAAGGGTTAAAAGTGTTGAAATATAAATTATAAGATCGAATTCTATCTAAAACGGCATTTAACCGATTCATGGCGTAGGGGAGAGTGGGGATACTTGAGCATAGACGATACTTGAGTCATCCCTATTATTTCTACAGTTGGTTAATTTTTCTTTCTAAAACTGACGATATGGTAACATATTTATAGTTCTGAACATGTAAAAAAGAAATCACCTACCTTGGTACCATTTTGAAAGTATGGTGATTAATAGTTGTTTTTCCCTACCTAAAGTAAATATTTAGGTGCATGGTTTTTTTAGTTTTTTGTTATCAAAGTTTCGTTTAAAGTTGCAACAATATATATAAATTTAATAAGTATAATCTCAATTGTATTTTGAATCTAAAATAGCTCAAATAGCTGCATGCTTTACTTAGTAAAACTCTCTGATAAACAAAAATAGTGGTAATGGGGATACTTGAGCCAGTGAGATTGGGGATACTTGAGCCATGGTTCAACCATCCCCACTAGGAAATTAGACATGGATAAAATAAACAAAAAATAAAATTACGTCCTTATATTCACTAATAGATATTTTTCTGGATAAAAGGGAGCATAATTTTTTTTTCCTTAAAAAAATAATGACTTAGAAAAAAATGTAAAAAAATGTATTTTTTTAAATGGAAATGTCCATTTTATTTTTCATTTTGACTAACAAAAAAGCATATCTAGATAAATGTAAAATAATCTCTAATACTATATTTAGTTAGGTCCAGCATATTAAATATTTATTTTTTAATATAATATATTAAGATTAATATTTTATATTGAAATTGTAACCTCTGTTACTGTAACTTTTTTTAAATCAAAGAAATGACTTCTATTGTCCCCAACAGAGGGCACTACTGAGTTACCATGGAGGTAAAAGAAAAAAGATGTGTGGTTTTACAACCATTCTGAATTTGTTCTTCATACATGTGCCAATTAGCTGAAACTTCTTAATTCTAATCTCAATTGGTTTTGAAGGACTTTATGCATCATAATTTATCATTCTGTAAATTATCTGTGCAACAATAAAGCGAAAAAAAAAATACTTTTGTAGGTATTTTTTTGTACTGGCTCAAGTATCCCCATGGAGGGTATACTTGAGCCACGATGTAAAAGAAAAGTAAAAATTAATTAAACATAGAAAAATAGTTCAAAATTAATTGAAAGTGGTTTTCAGTTGAAGAAAAATTATTAAATTTTCATTTTCAATATTTTATTTTGTTCTAAGAAATTATAAAAAAAATTAAAAAATTAAAATTTAAAAAGTGGCAGTATCCCCATCTTCCCCTACTCTTAACTATCAAAAATGTATTAACCTCCGCAGACACAATGGATCCTATAGGATATACATCTTTACAATTTTTAGTTATCACTACATAAATAACGTTAAAAAATTTGATGGGAATGGAAGCTAACAAATAGCAAAACTAAACAAAATATTTCTTAAACAATTTGTTTCTTATAGTACATTTTTAGCAAGGTACATATTATATAAAAAGGGCTTGCAGCAAAAACATACGAAATGTACAAAAATGAAATTGTAAATAATTTTACTGAGCGTTAAGATGTCATTTGTAGAATCCATTAGTATAATAAAAAAATTTTAACGATACATTTATTTTATGTTTTTTTTTTTTTTTCAATGCTAAAAATAAATAAGAAAGTAAATAAATAAGTAAATAAAATAACCAAAATAAAAAATACTATGAAATTGTTAAAAAATGTATCCCACATATCATGGAATTTTATGTGTAAAAAATAATTTTTTTTCACTTTTTAATAAAGTTGGAAGGTGCTAAAGTATGATGTGAAAAGCGCTAAAACTCAAAAGCACTTTTCAACACAGTTGAAAAGTGCTTATGCATTTGGTTTGTCTGTCCGTCTGTCCTCGTTGTACCTCCCGTAAATATTCTCAGATTTTCGTGGGATCGATAAGGCTTATTTAGGGTCATCAAAGCATGTTTGGTATTGCACATGAAGTAAGTAGGATTAATAATTCATTTACAGGTGCACTCAAAAGAATTCGATTATATTATTGTATATGGGGATAAATCGTTTGCGGAGTATTTTAATGACATTACGCTATTTCAAATGTATTGAAACTGATATAAATCACTGAATTTCGCTACAATCACATTAAAAGAGAATTTATAGTTTTCTTATTAATTTACAAGGAAACGCAAAAGAAATCAATTTGAGTATTGTTTTTGCGTAATATTTGCTGGAGAGTACGTATTAAAATTCGGTATGCCCTTTTAAATTCAATTAGTATTTTGCATATTACTCTTTATATATAAAATATATATCTCACATACAGGGCTGCACAAAAATGTTTGCATACCATTCTCTTTATTAGAGGAAACTACTGAAGGGAATTTTCAGAAATATAGGTATCTCTTACATGAGCTAAATTTTGGAATGCATGTTGTAAATAGAGACAAATATCTGTATCATATACAGGACTGCTAAAATATTCGGATAATTGTCCGATTGTAGATGATAAAATTTGGCTTTGAAATGCATCATGCATCTTAATATTTTAATTTTTGAAATGGCGCAATTTTGTAACATTATTCTGAATGTGTTGGAAAGTAAATCATAATCTATGCTTGACGCATGAGTTTTTCTTTCTTGTCTTAGTTATGAGTTTGTTAATATCAATACTGAAGTTTAAATAAATATAAATAAATCCTGGAATCTGATGAAATTAAATTTGAAAGTTTTGTAAAACAAACGTTCTATATAAAAACTTTCAAAAATTAAGTTTAAATCTCATTTTCCCCATTTTTTGCTCATATACTTTTTGTTTCTAAAATCCAGAATAAAAGCTAGCACTTAATTGATCTTTTGCATGCTTTGATAGATTTAAGCCTAGAGGCATTAGCAAACGTTTTCGCTTTCTCAATTTAAGTATTTTAATGCTTAACGTAAACTTTCAGCTTCTGTGATAATTAATGAGTACCCCAAGGCTTGTCTGTAAGAATTAAATTGATAAGTTGATGTAAAATACTAAGCGGATTAACTGAAGTATAAATTTGTAAAATACTTTAAAATAATTTAAATATTATCTTATTAATACAGTGGAACCTATTAAAGTAGACTTTTGGGGAAAATATAAATGCTTGTTGAAACTCGACCATAATTAAATTTTTTCTAAGGAAGGTCGCCATAAGACCATACTCAGAAAAATATGAAAAAAATACGGAATGTCCTTTAAGGGAGAATATATATGTTATTTAAAAAATTCCGGCGGAACCTCAATACAACGTGTGTAAAAATATACCGTAATTTCCGGCGTATAATCCGCAGATCAAACCATTCGTTTTCGACCCAGAAATTTTTATTAGTAATTTAAGCCTAATATTTACCATGGTTTGAAAAGTTATTTTTTACTGTTAGATTTTTCTGGGTTAAAAAATAATTGTTTGATCCGCGGATTATATGCCGGAAATTACGGTAATGACAATTTTGTTTACTTTGCAATTTATCGGTTATTGGCGATACAATGAAATTAAAAACTTCGCGGCGGAAACCTTTGACTAAAATTTTAATGTTTTGTCACCGGTTTTTAAAAACAGAAATTAGTGCCTTATTAAATCACGAAAATGCTTCGATTAAATAAGATAAATTTTAAAGTTTAATTTTACTGGTGGGGATAAATAATGATTCTTAAGCCTTTTTGCGGCACATATACGTGCCGCTCGTCCCCAAGGCGTTAACCGCTTCCCTGATTTACCCGAACGTCATACGGGCAACGTGTTTCTGTCAATCATGATTTGCCCATACCACGTACGTGCAAGTGATTTCAAGATAATTTATTATTTTCACCTTTTTTTTTTTTTTTTTTTTTTTTTTTTTTTTTTTTTATGTTGCTGTTAATTTTAAATTATTGAATCCGAGCATTTTTCTGATTCATTTTGGCAAAATTTTCTATTTTGAAAAACAGGTAAAAAAAAGAATAAAAGATCTATAATAGACGCAAAAATAGACATTATTTGAAACTTTTTTTTTTTTTTTTTTTTTTAATATTGATCAGTTATGTCGTTAAAGACTTTTTATACTTTCATAATAAATATAATTTTTAATGTAAAACTTCTCTTCTTCATATTGAATTAGTTTAAATAAGTTTTTCGTAAATAAATACATTTTTAAAATTACTGATTTGTCATATACATCATATCAATTTATAAGGAAATTTAACGATCATTTACCGATTGTTTAAACAAAATTTAAATTGATTAATATTTCTAACTCAAAAATAAGGGGAAATAAAAATAATATAGCATTTACAAGAACACAAAAGATTTCAGATACTTATATAGTATCCAATGTACCGTATACTATTACACAAAGATCTGAGTATTTTTAAAATCTCGTTAAAGTACGAACGCACCTCATTTTCTACGTTTGACGTGCAGTTTCCAACTTGTTTAAATAAAGTTGCCTTTACTTAACACTAGAACCGCGGCGATGGGTCATTTTTACCCGTATCATATGTAGAGATGTTGATTCGAACCAGAAAACTCTTTACAAAATAAGCTAAATATAAGTTGAACAAAAATAATTTCTATAAATAAAATAAAGAGTTTTAAATGAAAATTCCGGTGAGTAATATTTGTATAAAACTTGAATGAATTCTCCCGCGGTTCTAGTGTTAAATGATGAAGAAAATGAGCTAAATAAAGAAAAGAAATATTTTTCAATTTTACTAGATCAAAATAATATCTTTTTTTTTTTTTTTTTTTTTTTTTTTTTTTTTTTTTTGAGGGGGCATGTATGTGCGTAAGTCCTGAATGTGTTTACTGATTAATATTTCTTATGAATAAGTGATATGGATATTTCTTATGAATAATTGTTTTTATTTCCTCAGAATACAATTTTCATGTATGCAAGTTGTGTTTTTGAAACAAAATTACGTAAAAAGTAACCATTTTACTGAAAAAAATACTGCAAATAAAATATACGAATTCCTTTCTTTTTTTAATTTAAAAACGTCGTATTTTTAAAGAATTTTGCGAGTTCTAACGCTGCGAGGAAAATAACAATACACATAAATAGAGATTTAAATTTTATCCGATATTTTAAAATAATCCAAGGATAAAGATGCCGCAGTTTTATTGTTAGCAGCCGCATATAAGAAAAAGAAACTGAAATATTTCGATATTTATGCACGATAAAGACATATAAATTATGTATAAAATGCTACATTAACCTTTTCATACTGCCGTATTTACAATGCATTTATTACTGTAGTTTTGGTGTGAAAAATAGAAGGTGCAAAAATACGTTAAATTTTTTTTTTACACTTTTAATATAATAAAAACATTTTAGACTTTCGGTTTGCCTGACGGCCGTCTGACTGCCCGCGCTCTAACTCATGTAAGTATATTTGAGATGACATATAATTGTTATATGCCATCTTTGAGGTTTGCCATGGCGTGTTCGTTACTCAAAATGTACTGTGTGGCATTAACAATTCGTTTATAGGTGTACTCAGAATAATTCTATTACATTATGGTGTGTGAGGAATAATTGTTCGAAGTGCAATTTAACCACTTAACTTTTTTTAGGGCGCCGTTTGCAGACTGTTCATTTTAATACCTAAACTGCCAAATGGCACCAGTAATTTTTCAGTATAACTTCGATCACATAATATACGTGAAAAAGAGCTTTTGATTATTTTTAAGTAAACCTGTTCGAAAATAATGGTGCGAAAAAATTATTTTAACACTTTTGGATCAGCATCGACTTGTCTCTGAAAGGATTACTACTGTAAAAATATATTTTATTACTTAAGTGTACTGATAGATTACTACAAAATATGATGTGCATAGTCACGATCAGCTTCATTAGCGGTCGAAAAAGCTCTAGATTATTAGGCCGGAGCAGTTCATGACATCATGTTATGTGACTTAGGCTGTATGCACATTGAAACACTCTCCCAGTCAACTGAATTCTTCGAAGAGGTGCTTTATGTCTTTTATATCCCTCCAAGCGTCTTGCAAATGGTTAAAATTGTAATGTTGTTTTCTCTGCATTTTGTTTTAAATGCTAATAAAATATGATTCTTCCAATATTACATAAAAAATCTTATTTAGGAATATAAATGTAATACTTGAGAGTCTTAATCATTCTTCAATACTTTGAAAATTCATTAAATTTATAGAATTATAATATCCTAAACATTGCTTATATTGCAGTGAAACCTGGAGCTTAGTGTACGGAATATTACGGGAGAAACGCTTAGAGGGTTAAAGGACCCATTTGTGGTTTCTTCATAATAGAACAAAGGGGAGTGAACAAAGAATCGGGAGACAAGCAGATCCACCCTACTTGACGCAAAGATTTTTCTTTTCCCGGACAACCGTCCCTTTTCAGCAAAACTCATTAAAGATCAAAAACACCGCGTCGCCACAACAAACGAGCCGACGAGTTGGAACAAGAAATGGTCAGGTCTGTTTCTGCCTTTAACGCCGACTCAATCGGCAGAGACAGCTTTAGTTTGTAATGCCCCATGCTAGGACTGATTTCTCTCAGGATTGGGTGGGCGGAGATCACATGATCTGACGTCATGAACTCCGTCATAAGCCACCGCCTTAACAAGCAAAAACTTTTGTGGCCGTTATTGAATTGGCATAGTACTTGTGACTTTTTTTTTTAAATTCTACTTCACACCACTTTAATTAAATAGAAATGTTTCACGATTATAATATTAACTTTTGTAAGCAAAACAAATTAAAAATTTTATTTCATTTGACTAGCGGTATTAGTAGAATATAAAAATAATTGCCAGCAACAGCCCTGCAGTACGGATTATGAGTGACCACTATTTCAAATGTGATTTTTGTTGTGGTATTCAAGGGTTGCAAAAAACATGGTGACAGCGGGTAGTCTCTCGCCCCAGAAATATGAAAGTTTTCTTAGCATAAATTTATCAGCATTCTAATAAGTTTTACACGAAATATCGTATGAAAAAAAATTAAGTTGTAACAAACTGCCTGCTGGCACCTAGATTTTTGCACCCCTGGTGCTATGCATTTTAAAATTTAACTATTTTTCGGCTATTTCTTCATTTATGAATTTTATAGAACTTATATAGGGCAGCGAAAAAAATTGTAGTACATTTTTGCTTATTAATGAAAGTTGCTCAAGAAGAACTTTCAACTGTTTTCTGAACTTCCAAACGTACAAAATGGATTAGACATTAATTTTATAATCATAAACAAGTTTAAAATGAAATTTCAATTTTACAATTTTCGGTACTGCAAATTTTAAAACTTCTAAATATCGCATATTTTCAATTTTTACACCGTCGTATAAGGATAAAAATGTTTTTTAAATGCAATTTGTTTGAAACCTGTATCTCGATTTGTTTTTGAGTTATTAATTTTTTTGCACTTTATGTTTTTTTTGCCATAGGGTAACACGGGTGTATCTGAAAGTTCTTTTTTTTTTTTTTTTTTTTTTTTTCTTTTTTTTTTCTTTTTTTTTTAAATAGCATTTTTTTAGCAATATAATTTAACAATGTAGCACGATTTTAAGACTCATAATATTGACATATCTTCTTATAATAATTTTTATTTCAAATTTGAATAAAGAAATTCTCACGCATACTTTTTAAAAATAGTGAAAAAAAAAAAGAAATGAAAGAAAGAAAGATAAAAAGGTCACATTAACATATTCCATGGTTACACTCTCTCTCATAAAATTTTTAAGTTGAATCATATAATAAATTAAAAATAAAAGGCATGAATTGTGAGCCGAAGAAAAGTAATTTTATTTATGTTTCTAAGAAATCGTGTTCAAATATTGAAAAAAGGAATTAGATTTTCCTTGAAGTCAGTATTTTCTTTAAAATTTATCTCACATTGTGACATACTGCATTACATCGTGACATTTCTCTTATATTTTCAGACGTTTTCCATCCCTGAACTTTCATTCTATTTTGTCCAAACTGACATTTCCTTCTTTTTTTCGCACAAATTTTCTTCAGAAGAAAAAAAAATTGTGAAATGTAGAACGCTGTCTTTTCAAATATTTATTTTGCTAATATTTTCATATGACAGCAGTTAGACGTATTGACTTCTGAACACCTCATCTGTTGTATTGCCTACCAGTTGCAAGTGAACAACTGAGGACGTTGTCATAAAATTGTGGCTGTATTTTTAATGAGATCAAAAGTTTGATTATCGTCGAATCAAACTTCCATCAGTAGATTTGAATAGAAAATTCCGTTTTAATAGAGCGCCTCATTGATGGCTAATTTCAGTTTTAAATATGATAAAAGAGATTCTATTTGTTTTAACTAATTAAGGTATTATAGGTCCAGGTATTAAAATTTTTTACAGTGACACTAACAGAAGGTTGTCTAGGTTGTAATAAGTGGCAAAAACGAATGAACTGACTACCGCCGAAATAAACTTCAACCAATAAAAATAAATATATGTGATTACTCATCACTTAAATTTATCATTAATAATAGGCTTCAGCTGATAGAAGCTGTGTGAAGACGTGATTTCCAGTCTTCACACAATTCTTCATCAACATCAGCTGATTCACCGCATAAATTTTTAAAAGAAGTACAGTTTCTATTACAAAACTTATTCAACCATCCGTTACTTGCACAAAAATCTTCTACACCAAGTGATTCTGCAATCTGACTGGCTTTTTCTTTCACCAAAGGACCACTTAATGGGATGTTTTTAATCCCAGCACATCTGAACCACTGAATTACAGCGTCATTTATGTCACCAAATTTTTCACATCTCTTTCTTTTTATACAGCGATTTTTAAAATCTGCATATTCTTTCAGTAAGTTCTCTTTGTTTTTAACAATATTGTTTATTTGATTCTTGCTGCAATTAAACTGTAAAGTCAGATTTCTTGCAGATGTTCCTTGATCATGACAATTAAGAACTTTGATTTTGTCATTCAAATACAAATGTACTCTTTGGCTTCATTTAAGTGCCATAGTTTCAAATTTTACATAAGCCTGAGCATAAAATTTCTATGGTAAAAATTTTGCTTCCATATGCATTCGCACATTCACAGGTTTAGTAAATGTGCAATCAGTTTTTAGATAACCTGTTATCCTTTGTGAGTCCATAACAAAAGGTCAGGTTTCCCTACAAAGCCACCCCTACAGGTTGAAAAGTCAAACAAAGTGTGAGGACACCTGGTAATCTCACTTCATTGTGTTATTAAACCCTACCATCTCCCTTCACATTGTTCCAGATGCAATTGTTTGCTGAATTCATTGACTTTCCAATATACGTAGACGTCACATCCCATTGTTCTCTCGGTATGGTTTCGAATCCAACATCTTTGGCAAAAAGATGCCGTTTTTTGGCGGTGATCGCTTTATTGGCATCTTTCAGATTTCACAAAGAGAAAAGCGGAAGTGCGGTTAACTCAAGACAAACATAACAATATGAGTTTCGGCAGGAGAAAAACCGGTTTGGCGCGATAAATCTGCCCTCCGTCACGTGACGGAAGGCAAAGATGTCGGCCTAAGAAAAGGTTGCCACTGTGGTATCTAATCTTAGGTCATTGGCTGAACTCTTATCTTTTGGTTCTAGAATTCAATACACCTGTTTAGGATATAAGGCACATGTGAAAAAAATGGCCTTTATGTAGATGTGGTAGATGTGGCCCCTAATGGGAGTAAATTTAACATTATGTCTATGGGAAAATTTTCCTTTCCTAAACATATTGGCCCTTAATAGAGGTGGCCCTTGAATAGGGGTGGCCTTTAACAAAAGTTTCACTGTATATGTTTTTGTGATTATTCATCACTTAAATTTATCATTAATAATAGGCTTCAACAAGAAGAAAATTTGTATTTCAGTTTACTGCTAGAAATTTTCTATGGTTGTAATTAAAAGCGGTGAAAACAGTTAAAGATAATACTTAACTATTTTAAGGATATATGTTTATCTTTATTAAAAGTTCCATGTTGAAAGTAGTCTTTTTTCAGAAAAATAAACGGTACCATAATAATGTCTTACCTGAAAAAAATTTTAATAGCATTTTTAAAAAATATATATAATTTAACAATGTAGCATAATTTTCACTCTTAATCTTGACATTTCTTCTTATACTAATTTTTATTTCAAATTTGAATAAAGAAATTAACATGCATACTTTTTATATATTTGTAAAAGGAAAAAAAAAGATACATTAAAGCATTTCATTTTTACCTTAAAAATATTCCATGCTTACATTCTATCTCACAAAAAGTTTAAACTGAATAATATAATAAATTAAATAGAAAAGATAGGAATTATGAGACGAAGAAAAGTAGTTTTATGTATGTTTCCAAGAAATCATGTTCAAATATTGAAAAGTGAAATTAGATTTTCCTTGAAGTCAATATTTTCTTTAAAATTTATCTCACATCGTGACACACTGAATTACATAGTGACATTCCTTTTTTACTTTCAGACGTTTTCCACCTCTGAACTTTCATTCAATTTTGTCCAAACTGGCATTAGCTTCTTTTTTCGCACAAATATTAATCAGAAAAAAAAAAAAAAAAAAAAAAAAAAAAAAAAAAAAAAAGAGAGAGAGAGAGATTTTTTATTTATTTATTTTTTTTTGGGGGGGGGGGGGGAAATGTAGAACTTTGTCTTTTCAAATATATATTTTACTAATATTTTCATATGATGCTAATTTTTTTAATGCTTTATTTATTTATTGTACATGTTCATGACAGAAAATAATTCAAAATCCTTTGTTAAGTATAAGCAAATTCCTTTAAGACTTTGTTGATGATTATTTAGCGTATTTCTTTACTTCCTTTTATCTATGATAATTTAAAAAAGTGGTATTTTTCCCATATTCTCAATTTATTGTACGATTTTATAAAACTATTTTCAGATTTTAATATTAACATATCTTCTTGCAATAATTTTCATTTCAAATTTGAAAAAAAGTAATTATCATGCATACTTTTTTAGGTACTTATAAGAAATAATAAAAAAAATAATAATAAAATAAAAAAATAAAATAAATACATAAATACATAAAAATATTCGATTTTTACTTAAAAAATATTCCATGTTTAAATTTTTCCCCCATAAAAATTCTAAACTGAATAATATAATAAATTAAATAGAAAAGATATGAATTATGAATCGAAGAAAAATAGTTTTATGTATGTTTCCAAGAAATCGTGTTCAAATATCGAAAAATGAAATTCGATTTTCCTTGAAGTCAATATTTTCTTTAAAATTTATCTCACATATTGACACACTGCATTACATCGTGACATTTCTCTTTCATACTTTCAGACATTTTCTATCTCTGAACTTTCGTTCTATTTTGTCCAAACTGACATTTGCTTCCTTTTTCGAAAAAATCTTCTTCAGAAAACAAAAGATTTTTTTATGAAATGTAGTACGCTGTCTTTTCAAATATATATTTTGCTAATATTTTCACGTGATGCTAAACTCTTTTATGTTTTGTTTATTTATGGTACGTGTTTATGACAGAAAACAATTCAAAATCCTTTGTTAACCCTTTTGAAACGAGAGCCTTTTACAATTTTTTTTTAATGTTTTGTCACCGGTTTTTGAAAACAGAAATTTGTGCCTTTTTTAAATCGAGAAAATTCCCCGAATAAATAATGTAAATTTTACTGGTAGAGCTAAAGAAGGGTTCTTAAACCTTTTTGCGGCACGTATACGTGTCGCTCGTCCGCAAGGACTAAAGTATAAGCAAATTCTTTTAACCCTTTAACGTTCATTGGTTTCCCTACGAAACCACAAAATTTCAATACCGATATGCAACAACGACACCGGAATTTTAATAAAGAAAAATTCATTTTATTATACATGTGAAAAATCACTTTTTCTTATTTACAAAAATATTTGTACGCAATTACCGGTGTCAATCATTTATTTCAATATCTTAGCAATTAAAATGCTCTGAATGTTAAAGGGTTAACACAACGGTGACGATAATTTAACGTATACTTTCTTTTAACTATAATAGAAAAAAGAATCGTGATCAAAAAAATTTTCCGACTTCTGGATTTCGTCGAATTTATACGTTTTAGAGGCCCCCCGAAGAACGACGTTTTTAGAACATAGCTGTTTGTCCGTGTAACCGTGTCTATGTGCCTGTGTGTTCCCATTTTATTTCAGTAAAATGTATGAAGCTATGCATTGAATTGAACTAAATTTCGTTTAGTATGTGTTTTCTGCTATTTCAAGGAAAAACAGTTACATTTTGGTATTTTTAGTAGTAAATGGTGTAAAAACCTACCACGAAATTTTTTCTTAATCCTTTAACGTTCATTGGTTTCGCCACGAAACCACAAAATTTTAATTCCGATACGCAACACTGACACCGGTATTTTTATCTAAAAATATCTCTTTATTTTCTATGTGAAAAACCACGTTTTCTTATTTAGAAATATATTTGTTCTTAATTACCGGTGTCAATCATTTATTTCGACATCTTAGCAATGAAAATGCTATGATCGTTACAGGGTTAAAAAATGGTGGTCTAAAAAAATTATACGAATGGGTGTCTTGCAATAGTAAAATAATAAAATGAAAGAAGCGTTAAAATAATAATATTTTTTACACCAGAAAAAATTGATCAGGAAGATTTTTATGAAATTGAATTTTTATTTTGTGAATAAATGCGTTAAATTCTTTCCCAAGACGTTCATGAAGGTCTGTGAAGCTCCTCTTCCAGATGTGAATGTGTAGTGTAATAAATAAAATGCAAATTCTGGATATGCTGACATATAGTGTTTATCCCTTCGCGACGGGCCATTCTGTATGTAAGTACAGTCATGGGGAAAAGAAGAAGAAAACTGCCTCTACTAAATCTACAATTTAATGCAAACAATTGCATAGCTGCCAACTCTTCCAAATTTTGGCCCCGAAAAATTTTACAGGAATTTTTGCATTATTTAATCGGCAGATTATGAGGATTTGAAATGGTAAAATTTACAGTAAAATTTTTCCGGTCCAAAAAAGCGGAAGAAGTTGGCAGCTATGCGATTGGAAATGAAGTCTTCTTTTAAATGATGCATGTAAAATTTGCTGAGGCATCAACGTATTAAAATGAGTCCTAACTTCGTTTTTGTCAATAGATTCTGTCACCCGATTCTGACAACAGAATCGGGTAAGCTTTATACCTTTCAATTAGCCTATAAAATTTTTTCATGAAATTTGTAAGATAAGTTTCCGAGAAATTAATTATTTTAAAACAAGCATATTTTAGGATTTGTATCCAAATTTATGTCGGTGCTCGATTGTTGACCGAAAGAGCTCCTATTGATAAAGGCATCTTAGGCGCCACTCAAGCAGCCATTGAAGAATGCCAAATTACAGGTCAGCATAAGAAGGTTCAAGATATCTAGTCACTTCTATCGTATATTGTACCTTAAGCCACCATTTTGCCGTTTTTTTGCATAATTTAAAAACTATTTCGAACAAAAAATTTTAAATTTTGGATTTCCATAGAGCAGTACTTAATAAATCTAAATCCATTAAAAAATTGAAGGATGCAATTCACATTTTTTTTTTCAAATATTAAATTCATAAAATTATAAAAATTGCAAATCCAACGTATTTATATTTGCGCAATTTAGTATTATTGCTACATAAAACATTAAAACATTAGGAATATAATTTCAGGTGATATAAATAAAAATATGAAAATGTGATTTAACATTAGAAGCACTAAATTTTGAATTTTTATAATTCAAAAACCTGTCATTCAAATGATTTTAAATTTGGTGTCTAAGCATAGTTTGAATCGAAGATTTGAAATATCTTTTTAAATTGGGTATTTGTATTGAAAAATATGACGTTTGGGTTCGTTTTAATATGTAGATGGTCCCCCGTGAAAATTTTATATAGGATTGAGGGGGGGGGCGCATTTGAACATTTTTTTAGAAGATCAATACATTTCTTACATGAATTAGATTTATTGCGCTTTAAATATTACATAATAAAAACATTGTGTCTAACCAGAAATTAAAAGTTTTTCAATTAAATTAAATAAGTTGTGAGGACTTAAAAAGTTGAAAGATATCTGTTCAAATCTGCCCCCATGTATGGGTACCTTTGAACAAGTAAAGAGCACCTTTGAACAAATAAACAAAATATGAAAATATTGGGAGTTTTTATAAAAAGCTGCATATCTTTCAGAAATATAAAGTAATATGTATAAAATTAAATAACTACATTTTATTGAAATTACTAATTTTTTGATTATTTAACCAAATTTAAATCCTTCAAAGTTGATGTTAAATTCATTGTTCAAACAACACAGGGCGTGCCTCTAGTAATGTATGATTGTGAAAAAATTTTTACAATATCCTTGAAATACACCAATGGGATATCTGATGCTTCTGGAAAATAAAATTTTTCATTCACTATTTTTATGAAGAAACCTGACACAAAATTTCGTTTTATCCGTTACGAAAACCAGAAATAACGTTTGGTAAACTGTAAGTGAAAGAATATAAACTTTGTTAGACAAACCTGCTTAATCATGAATCATTATTGGATGGGATTTACAATTGTCCAATAAATGAATGTCGTCATCAATTTAGATTTGAAACTTCCCAACACTGACATATTCCAAAAGAGTGTAATCTATATGTGCAGTAAAAATGTGATAGTTAACAATATAAGTCCATGTTCTTTGACATTCTTAATTAACCTCGTTTCACATAAAGATAATTCCAAAAATAATAATATTTAGATACATCCACAACACTTTACTTCATTGATTTAAATGTTCGATGGTGTCCCATCATATGGAGTTAAACATTACAGCTGTTTACTCAATTCGGCTGAAGAATTTGAATAACTATAAACAAAACTGACTAACTTATAAACAAAAATTAACATTTTTATTTAAGTATTAAACAATAAATTAAAATTTAGGAGTACAAAATTTTCAACAAATGTCTTAGAACATTATTTTCTTAAATTTAGATTCAAGAGGGAGAAAAATACATACTTTCCTTTGACAGTATTGTCCATACAAAATGGTGCAGCTTTGTATAACTATTGCACTGGAGCAGTAGTAATGTACTGCCATATACATTTTTAAAAAATAATTTATTTGAAGGGAAATATTTAGAGTGTTCCCACGTCTAGAGATAGGCCTATTATATTATGCCTATATTTATATTATATTATACATTAGAGTATGCCTATATTTTTTTCATGTCTTTGGCTGAATTTTTAATTTTTTATCACCGGTTTTTTCAAAACAAAAATTTTTGCCTAATTGAATCAGGAAAAAAAAAAAACGAAAATAAGGGCTCGGATTAGGTAATGCAAATTTATAACAAAAATTTACTGGTGACAATAAGGATTCCTGCTTGGAATGTGGAAGCCCATAGGTGGTAATCATGATTGGCAAAAACATGTTGCCTGTATGACGTGCGGGCAAATCAGGGAAGCGGATAAAGACAGTGTGTGCAGAAATAACCCCAAAACTATAGCGGAGCTGAAAATTGCCATTCAGGAGGTCATCGACAGCATTGATGTTCCTACACAGTATCGAGTCATGCAGAATTTTGCTATTCGTCTACACCATGTCATAGCCAATGATGGCAGCCATCTTGAATGTGTCTTAAGGGTGTTCTTATCTGAAAAAGAGCAACTTTGTGACATTAGCTTTAATTTATTTTTGTTCGGAAATGCATGAAAATGGCAGGTGTTGTTATTCAGAAACTGTTTAATTGCACTCAATTTTTTTTTTTTTTTTTTTTTTTTTTTTTTTTTTTTTTTTTTTTTTTTTAAGCAACAGATCTTTTGTAACAAGCCTACAAAGTTGACGTTTTTGAGCACATTTACCGACGAAAGAAGAAAAGCCGGTCGAAAAGCAGGTGAAAAACGGGTGATCACGTGATTGAAATAGCTTAGAATTGGACAGGTAATTTAATTATCATAAAATGGAAAACAAAGTTCGATTCGAAATCGCTTCCAATTTTATATATTTCTGTTAAAAAATGAGTTTGTAAATTTGTCAAAACATTTTGCGCTTGAGAACACCCTTAACTACTTGAAGGCCGGTAGGATGTATTTTATCCCACATAATTTAAGCGAAATTGTCACTAGAAATTTTTAACGAAATTTTATATTTTTAACTTTGGTGGCAAATTGTTAAAAATTTGCCTTTTCTTATTTTAAAATAAAATCTTTCGATTTTTCCGGTGACAATTCAATATTAAGGAGACATTATTTCTTACCTATCAAGGGATTAACCTAAATCCGAATGTCTGTAGCGACATTTACATGTTGAATAAAGTTTGTGCAATCAGTAGTTTTTAGGTAATTTACGTTTTATCGCATCTAGTTCAATCATTGTCACAGTATATATTCATACTACGTTTTGAAAAAAAAAAAAAAAAAAAAAAAAAATCTGCGACATACGTTTAAACTATTACTAAAAAAGAGTTTTTTAAAAAAAAGATATTTTTAAAGTTAAAAATTTAAAAATAACTTGGCATAAATAAATTACTTTCATAAAGAAAAAGAATTTGATTTCACTCACTTTTTTAACAAACCCTCACCAAGCAAAAACGAAATACTTTTGTAAAAACCAATTGATGAAATCGAGCAAAAAAATCATATAAAAACACACGTACAAAACCAAAAAAGATACATTTAAAAATTTATGTTCAAAATTCCAAAAAGGAAATTAGATTTCCTGTGAAGTCAATATTTTCTTTTGAAAACTACTCGCATTTTGACGTAATGCATTACATAATCGTACGTTTCCTTTATCTCCAGAATCATGCTTTCTGAGGTCCAGATTTTTGCTACGTTGTGTGAAATTGTTTTTTTTTTTTTTTTTTTTTTTTTTTTTTTTTTTTTTTTTTCCTATTTATACTCAAAATTTTTACGAAAAGGAAGAAATGTTCATTTAACTAAAATTGTGGTATTTCTTTTCTTGTCTCTGGGGAAGAGAATTTTTTGCAGATTATTGAACTCACCAAAAAGCATATTTTGCATGTTGATGACATGTTGAATATTAAAAAATAAAAGGTGATGAACTAAGCTTTCCCAGATACAGTATGTGGAGGGAAAAAAATTTTTTTTTTCAAATTGAAAACTGTTAGATTTTTTACAAAAAATTATATTTTTTTAGAATGCCCACAAACAAATCCAAGAGCAATCTTTCCATGCAGAGGTGAAATTTCCACGTTTCTATACACCCGTATAATTTTAGGGAAAATATTTTACTGTTAAATTGCTAAAAAAATTCCTGAAGAAATAACATTCTCATTAACAAAAATCTGATTTGCGAAATCGCGGAAATTTCTTCCCTATATATAAGAAATAGAATCAGTGACTTCAAATAAAATCGTGAAATTCATTAAAAGCTGTGTTTTCGAGCTGGTCTAGCGCCAGGAGTTGACAACCGAAGAAATAGTCAAAGATCACTATTTACAATCAAACATATTGATTCTTTCCACTTTAGTTGTTTAATTATTAACGTAACGATGCAGCAAGAGATTAACTTGCATGCAGGGCCGTAGCTAGAAGTGTACGATAGGGGGATATAGGGGGGGGGGGGGCTCAAGGGAATGTAGGAGGGGCTCATATTTTTTTGTTCCCTCTCTAATGCAGAAAGATAAATTAGTGCATATTCACATTGTTGGTACTATGTTTCTCATTAAACTGTTGTAATAACTTCATTTTATGCTAAGAAAAGTATAGGATGATGAAAATTTTGAATGTATAACGGGTGCAAAATTAAACATCCTGTTAGCTTCCTATGTACCAATAGGATGAGGGAGTGTTGAAACACGTATTTTAGATACAATTTAGTAACTCTGCAAAACTGTGAAAGGGTCTCAAAACTAAATTAGATTTTTGAACAGAATTTCATTTCACTTTTCGGAACATTTAGTGACCTTGGAATCTTTTCCAGGGGGGGCTCAAAATATTTTAGGGGGGGGGGCTGAGCCGCCCATAGCGCCCCCTTAGCTACGGCCCTGCTTGCATGAGAAGTTAGCTGCAAATCCAAAATGTGGTGACTTCGGCGCTTGTTATATCTTGCTGCAGTTTTTTTATAAACTTTCAGTCTTATCATGCCAAACTTCCAGCTACTTTACAAGCTTGTAAAGAAAAACTACTGCAAATTAAAATTGCCATGTGAAATCTGGATTAATTTAACCTAAATTAATAAAGTTGTAAACCAGAAAATCTGTACTATGACTGTTTGTTTAGTTTAAAAAAATTATTAAAACTACCATGGTTGCTTAAAATATCTTTAATTTAATTTCTCAAAATTATTTCTGGTATGAAAAGTATTAAATATGAGTCAAATTAACCTCTAAATTACGGAAGATTAGTGACAGCTTGGCCCTTTTGATTTTGATAAAAATAACTAAAAGTTTTTGTAAAGATTTAACAATAAAATGATATAACGAAAAAAATAAAGAAATAAATAAAAATAAGAATAAAAATGCTTTCGTGAAATCAAATTGCGATGTTGAAAAACGAAATTACATTTCCCCTAAAATCAACATTTTCTTTTGAAAATCTCTCGCATTTTGACAATATGTATTACATTATGACATTTTTCTTTCATCTCCAATCATGCTCACTTCAGCCTGAATTTTGCTCTGTTGTATGAGATTAATATTTCGTTCTTTTACATTAGAATTTTGTATAGAAGGAGAAATATGTTTCTGAATACAAAATGATTTTTTTTTCTTTTTCTTTTCTTTTTCTGTTTTTTTTTCTTATTCCCCCCTCCCCCCCGATTATTTGTAGGATTGCGAAAATCGAATCAAAGTATTTTTCATATGCAACTTATGCAGCGTATTAACAAAATTACACACGAATGACATTTAGAATTATATATGTGCGTTACCGTATTAAATAGTTCAACATAGGCTTTGTGCAATTATTTTATATTTAAAGATTAATATACAGGGTGTCCCGATAAAGGTTGAAAGCTCTTTGGTTTTTTATCTATTAGATATAAATGAACATTGTAATTTTTAAAAGTGTTCAAAATACGATAGGAAACAAGCTTTTACAATGAAAGTTGCATCTTATTCATTTTCAGAAAGTTACCAGGAAATAAACTTAACCCTTACTAGCACAGTGTCCCTAAAAAATGACACCTAATTTTAATTTCACTGGCACCAAGAATATTTAATTATTTTTTTTTCCTTACACACCTGGAAAGAAAAAAAAGAGAAATGGGCAAATTTGTACTTTCAAATAGATCCGTTTATAATTTCTGGTGGAAGTTAATTATTTCAAACAGATTTATTCCCCACCGGAAAGGATTAAGTAAAAATACAGTGTTTATAAAAGAATATCCTAGTTATAAATTTTAATGCTATCGATTGTACGCGTTCTAGCGTGTTGGCACAAAATCGCAAATAAATAGTAACTCAAACAGTTTTAGATAAGCGCATGCGCGAGTACTACTTTTTATTTACTTGCTCGCGATTCCACATACGCAAAATGTCGACTCCTGAACGTAAAGCGTTTTGTGTTCAGTAATTTGCAAAGAGGGATTCTGTAATTTCAGTTCAACGTATGTTTCCTCTAGAGAATAATTGTGATCCTCTACGTGACAAAAATACACAGAATTGAAAAGGATCTTTTTTTCATTCTAAACCGGGAGATGGCAGCACGAGAATCACCTCATCGAGTCCGCAGATGAAAATCTACATTTAATTAAAACTCAACTCGCATAATAAAAGGCAAATGGTCTACCAAGCCATATCTTAGTGGAAAATACCTAGAAACCCGATTTCAATGGTTGACTGGCAGGATTATCATTAAAGTTTTCATGTTCCCAATTCTCAATGTTTTGATACCTTTAGGTACAAGAAAATACAATAGTAAACCTTGGGGTGAATCGCTAAAATCGGATTTTCAGGTGTTTTCCATCAATATATGAGTTGACAGACCGATTGCATTTTAATATGGAATCGAGTTTTAACTAATTCTGGAATTTCATCCATGAGCTCAGTGAGGTGATTGCCTGTGCTTTCGCTTCGCCGTTCATTACTTCTGACTTGTTAACCCTTTCCGGCGCAAGTACATCTGCTTGAAATAATTAAAATATATCAGGCTTTATAAACCAATTTATTTAAACTCGCTTATTTTCAAGTATGTTATAAAAGGAAATTTTTAAATAAATATTCTAGAGGCATGTAAAATAAAAATTAGGTGTCCTTTTTTAAGGACATCGCAAGCGAAATGATTAACCTAAGTATGGGATTAATTGGTTCATATAACTAAATAATGTACACCAATAAATAAATGTGCATCATATAACTAAAGGTACACATATTGAAAATTTCTAAGAAAAACTAGGTTAGTTTGATTTGTTGTAAATAGTCTAAATATATGATAGCCTGTATGTATACAGGGGTCGCAGCGTCCCTAAAATTTTCGCACTTTTCTCCCACATTTTTAAAACGATAATATTTATTCTATAATTTCATTGTAGATGCCAAAGGAACCTGACACGAAAATTTTTTATTTAAAATACTGGTAGAAAAGTGCGAAAATTTTAGGGACGTTGCGACCTTTGTGTATAGTTTGTTGTAAGTAGTCTAAATTAAACTATTGTAATACAAAATTGAAATAGGAAATTTCTTTTAAGGATAGTCTGCATGTATGGTTTGCTGTAATACAAAATTGAAACGGGGAATTTTTTTAGGATAGTCTGCATGTATGGTTTGTTGTAAATAGCCTAAATTAAACTATTGTAATAAAACTGAAACAGGGAATTTCATTTAGGGAACCCCTGTACAAATAAGTTTAATCCTTAACCGAAAACGTACCGTTTGTGAAATGGTTGCGTCTACATCGATGGCGGAGCTAATGATTCGGTCCAAATGCTCTTTATACCACTAATGTTTTTAAGTTTTCCTCGCCTTAGTGAATTGTGGAAGAGTCTCCGATTAGATAGGGAAAAACAGAATTTTACGAAATTAGTGGTATCCGGAGCATTTAGGCCCTCGTCTTTGACTACGCTATTCATTTAGGCGCAACCATCTCATGGGCGCACAGTGGGGCAGAATACCTAAAATTCTGGCAGAAAACCAAACAATCAAAATTATTTATTTTCGTAGACAATACATGCGGTTTGTAGGTGAAATTCGAGAGTTTTCGTGCTTGATCATTATTGCAATAAATTTTAATTTTGTGATGGCATCATCAACATCAGATAATCTTTCCCAATATATAAAAGAATTCTCGATTAGTTAAAAAGTGTGTCAATAACGTTGAAATTGTCTTTACAGTGAAAGGCCTAAATATTTACCTCACAATCAGAATCACCGACACTTTTAATTATGCTCCAAGATTGTCCAAGCCTTATTTTTTACTCTTACAAAGTTTGTTTAGTGTTCACTTTGAAATCAGAAAAAATTATTGATCATATTAGATCTTTCTTCAGTAAAAAATAAGGCCTCTAATGATTTCAGTAAAAGTCATTAGGGAGGGTTGAATAGAGGTCAGACTGATTGCACTATTTAAAATTTGTTTTAAATATTTATGGGTCTAAAAAGATATAAAATACATTTTAATTATTTGGAACAACATATCAACAAACAAATATCAAGCATAGGAATATTAAAAAAGTACTCAGGTAATTAATGACAATTATTTATGAACCTTGTTCCATGCAAGAATTTGATACTAGTGACATGGACACTGGAGAAAAAGCGGATACCTTGGGCAGTGATGCACAACCTTTTTGCCAGAAAATTGTTTCCCACCAGAATGTTTGAAAAGAGTCGTTTGTTTTATTTAATAGTAAAAATTTCGTCAAAACTATAAGGAAAAATATTCTGCATAAAAATAGTGGTATCTTTGTGGCCCGCGGGCCAAAGGTTGTGCACCGCTGCGTCACCACAGGATTCTAGTAATTCCAATTCATCATATGTTTGAATTTATTATAGGGTTCGAATGGCTAAAATGTTTTTCAAAAATGTCAACTTACACTATTTAACCCTTTTCGGCGCAGAGTAGATCTGTTTGAAATAATTAATGAACACCAGTATTTATGAACGAATTTATTAGAATATATAAATTTGCTTATTTTCAAGAATGTTAGAAAAGGAAAATTTTAAATATGTATTTTGGGCGCCAGTAAAATTAAAATTAGATTTTTTTTAAGAACACAGTACATGAAAGGGTTAAAAACTTTGTTGAGTCTAAAAATATGCAGGGTGTTTCAAAAATAACCGGTATATTCGAAAAATCAATAAAAACTAAACGAGCAGCGATAGAAACGCATCTTTTGTTGCAGTATGCTTGGGACAACAGTAAATTTTCAGGCAGACAAGCTTTCGAAATTAGTTACAATTTTCAACAACAGATGGCGCTGCAGTTCTGGAAAAATCTAAAGTACGATATTTTCCACGTTCACCATGCGCAGCAATGACATGGCGTAGTCTCTGAACGAAATTACCAGCAACTTTTGTAAACTTGGCAGGCGGGATGGTTTAACATGCAGACGAGATATACTACTTCAGTTGTTCAATTGTTTCTGGATTGTGGCGGTACGCCTGGTCTTTCAGGTCAAAAATCCTCTGTTTTAAGGAATATACCATTTTTCACAGCAACCTTGCAATCTATGAACAGTACACGCTTACAGCAGAAAGACGACTTACAGAATGGCGAACTTACAGACTGCGTTTTCTTCTATCTATTTTAAACCATCTGCATAGCTGCCAACTCTTCTGATTTTTTGGCCCGGAAAAATTTAACAGAAATTTTTGCCTTATTTAATCAGCAGATAACAACGATCTGCATTGGTAAAATTTACTATAAAATTTTTCCGGGCCAAAAAAGCGGAAGAAGTTGGCAGCTATGCATCTGCAGCGCCATCTGTTGTTGAAAATTGTAACTAATTTCGAAAGTTTGTCTGCCTGAAAATTTACTCTTGTCCCAAGCATATTCCAACGATCGGTGTATTTCTATCATTGCCGTTTAATTTTTATTGATTTTTTAAATATACCGGTCATTTTTGAAACACCCTGTATGAAATGTATTTTATTTGCATGGAAAAACATATTATCTAACAAATATGAAATATAGTAATCTTCAAAACTACCCAGGAATTTACTGCCAGGTATCGATGTATCTTGTACCAGTACTGTGAGAGGGTGCGTTTCTGGTTAAGGGATATGTAAATAAGCATAATTAAAAGGTTTTAGGATTTGCAAATCGTTTAAAAGCTTTTATACTTTATTTTTTAACCCCTTGAAGAGTTAGCAATAGTGTCTCTGTAATATTTGATTTTCAATGGAAAAATTGAAGATTTTTATTTTAAAATATCAAAAAAATAATTTTCTGTCGTACTGCCACCAAAATTAAAAATATAAAATTTTGATAAAAGTTTCTGGTGAGAATCTCGTTTAAATAAAGTGGGATAAAATATATCCCATCTATGTGAAAAATAATACTAGTAATTCTTGATTACGTCCATTAATATATCGTAATATTAATAATATGTATTCCACAACGAAAAAGTAAGAATTTATATTATAAATAAATATTTTGCTTATAAGACGTTGTTGTATACAACAACAAGTTATAAGCAAAATATTTATTTATAATATAAATTCTTACTTTTTCGTTGTGGAATATACAGGGTGTCCAGTAAATGACTGACCCATTTTGAATGTAAATAACTAAAAAACGGTTTGAGATAAAAATGTGCGTGTTTTTGCATTGTTATCAGAAAATCAGTAAATTTTTAGATATGTACTCTCTTAAAAAAGTTCAAATTTCGGCCAACAGATGGTGCTTGCGCGGCATCAGGCTGTCTAAATCCAGACCAAGGCCCCCTTATCATAATATCAAGGCCTCGCATTCAGGAGAAAATCTATTGTTGAAATTGTCCCTATAATTGCCAACTTATTATATGACTTTGTCTCATAAGTAACGCCACCTGGTGCATACTACTGCTAATAATCCCATAGGAAAAAATTGAAAGCATTTCAGTTTCTCACATTAGATGGCGCTACCAACGGGAAAATCATGTAGTTCAGCGCCCCCTGTACAGCGGTCAAAGGAAATTTGGCGAATGACAAGCCTTGATATTATGATAAGTTAGCCTTGATCCAGACATTACTCTAATTATGATACGCATGAGCATTTCGGCTCATTTCGCAGAGTTGAATCGACTCTTCACTCATCTACAGAAATAGATTTTATTGCATGGGAAGAGATTTAAATTATTTGTGATTGAATAATGTCTATTATACTTAATAAAAAACAACAAAACATACTTCTTAATAAGCATCGACTTTTCACACATTTACCATAAGTAATTTGTATTGAAAAAAAGTTTTGTAACCAGTTAACTGATTCTCTTTTTACGTACAATAAATTAAAAAGTATGGCATAAACACGGTTCTTTTATGTAAAAAATCTTAATATTTAATCAAAACATTTCTTCCATTAAATAGTATGAAATTGTATTTAAAAAAATTAATGATGTCGAAAAACTTTAACCCTTTAACGTTCATTGGTTTCTCTACGAAACCACAAAATTTTAATTCCGATGAGTAACAACGACACCGGAATTTTAATTTTAAAAAATCCATTTTATTATGTAATTGAAAAACCCCTTTTTCTTATTTTCAAATAAATTTGTTCGCAATTACCGGTGGCAGTCATTTATTTCAACACCTGAGCAATGAAAATGCTTTGACCGTTAAAGGGTTAAAGGATGGATCATGCAAACTCTTCTTGTTTGTATGTCGTGTAATGAAATCAGAAGTTAAAACAGTGGTACGTAAATAGTGGTTGGGCAAGTTTCATGTCTAAAATAAAATCAAGGCAGTGACTTATAAAGCAGCACATAAAAATATATTAAACCTTAGAATAAGTGTTTGTCTATAACAAATCCTCTCTTAAACATAAACAATTATTGATCACGACGATGAATGTAACATACAAAAAATACCCGGTAAGAAGGAAGCTTGTCTTAAACGAAATATTTTTCGTTTTTGTGCTAACCGTATTCATCGCTATGTTATGTTCGTATTTTGGCATTTAACATATCTGAAAATTTTATTACGAAAGCCACGACAGATTTTAAGATACTTTTTACACACAACCCTTCCCTCTTCTTCCCCTGATTGCAAACGCATCTATCTAAAATGGAAGGATGCTTAAAAAGAAAATAAGCCACTTACCTGTTTTTATATCCTGCGAGTGACATGTTACTTTCTCCGTTGAAATCAATATTTTTTTACGTTTAATACAAGATTTGTTATAAACGGATTACTTCATTCTCAGGTTTATTATATTTTTATGTGCCGATTTATAAGTTACTGACCCACCTTTTTTTAGACAGGGAACTTGCCAACACTATTTCCGAACCACTGCTTTAACCATTTAACAGATTTCACTGCATGACGTAGGCAAGAAGAGTTTGCTTGATCCATCAATTAAAGCTTTTTCACACGCAATTTTTTTTTTAAATACAATTTCATATTATTTAATGGAAGAAATGTTTAGCTTAAATATTATGATTTTTTTAACTTAAAAAAAGCGGTGCTTATTCCATATTTTCAATTTATTGTACATAAACAGACATTCAGTTTACCGGTTACAAAAACATTTTTGAAAACAATTTATTTATGGTAAATGTGTGAAAAGTCAATGCTTATAAAAATGAAGTTTTGTTGGTTTTTATTAAGTATAGCAGACATTATTCAATCATATATAATATTATAAATCTCTTTCAAACCAACAAACTCTATTTCTGCAGTTGAATGGAGAGTCGATTCAATATGTCGACTGAGATTCGACTCTGCGAAATGAGTCGAAAAGCTCATGAGTATGAAAAATAGTTATGTCTGAATTTCGACAGCCTTATGCTGCCGCCAATGTCATCTGTTGGCCGAAATTCGAGCTATTTTAAGAAAGTGTATATCTAAAAATTTACTGATTTTCTGATAACAGTGCAGCAAACCGCATATTTTTATCTCAAACCGTTTTTTTTTTCTTTTTTAATTTACATTTAAAATGGGTCAGTCATTTACTGGACACCCTGTATATTATTAATATTACGATATATCCCATCGTCCCCCAAGGGCTTAACATAACAAGTATATTGAGAAATACTGCCAAATGATTTTGAAAACATTTAATAATAAAATAAAATAAAGAAAAATATCCTTTTTCAAGAAATCATTATGATGTTGAAAACCGAAATTAGATTTTCCCTAAAGTCAACATTTTCTTTTCAAAGAATTCGCATTTTTTTGACATTCTGTATTACAATATAAAATTTTCCTTTCATCTCAAATCATGCTGACTTCAGTCCCAATTTTCCTGCCGTGATATGAAATTAATATTTATTTTTTTACATTGAAGTTTTGTGAAAAAACAGAAATGTGTGACTCTAAACGCATCTAAAAACAGAAGGAAGAACATTATAAACACAGAGTACGGACAGAGCCTCAACTCGGCTTGAAAAGAACGTCCTCAGTGGATCACTTAAAAACTAAACCATCGCGTTGGCGATTTTTATCCTCGTGATTTCTGTTTAACTGTAACCATATTCTGGCTTGGCACTTCTTGCTGAATGCTGATTTGATTATCTTTGCACACGTGCTTATGCTATTTGATCTTAGATTTCCGCGCTTATATTGATTCGTAATTATTACTGCTATTGTTCTTGAATTTTCAAGTTTAAATTATTAGGTCTTTATGTTAAGAAGAGACACATGTATTGTTTGCAAGACGAATACGTCAAAGTTATTTCATATTAAAATAATTCTTTCATAAATTTCAAAACAAGAAGCAGCAAGCCGTCGCTGTATTTTTTTCTTTTTTCCCTTATCATTTGTCGCCAAGGAAGCGATATTTCGCCAAATTAGCAACCTCTCTTATGTTATGATTGTAGTTTCAGAGTCATCCGCTCGTATCGCTACTGTCTATGCGTAATCCCATGTTAAACAAGTTGCCATTACAGTGTATGAAAGTTGATTCTCTGTTCCGTACTCTGTGATTATAAACATAAAAGAGAAACTGACGAACGAATCAAACAATACTTGCAATTTTTCCTCACTTATAAGCGAAAAGGCAATAAAAATCGCCCAATTCAAAATGCATATAACTTTTAAATAATACAAAACCAGAGCTTTTTCAAATATTTCGTACATTTAACATGATATTTCTGGTAAATTCAGCTAAAAAAATTTAATTTAACATTTTTTAAATGTTTGCTAAAAATGTAAGAATAGGCAAATTAGCATGATTAAAAACTTTCGTTAAGTTTTTCAAATCATTAAAGAGCTGATATACTCTATTTTTTGACACACCGAGTATATTCAGAAATACTAAATGGTTTTGCAAACACTTGACAGTAAAATAAAATAAAGAAAAAAATCCTTTTCGCAAGAAATCATTGTGATATTGTATTGTGATGATGCAAATCGAAATTAGATTTTCCCTAAAGTCAACATTTTCTTTTGAAAACCTTTCGTATTTTTTGACATTATGTATTACAATATAAAATTTTTCTTTCATCTCCAATCATGTTGACTTCAGTCCCAATTTGGCTGCCTTGATATGAGATTAATATTCCTTTCTTTTACATTAGAATTCTGTGTAAAAAGAGAAATGTGTTTTGAATATAAAATGGACGTTGCTGTTTTTTTCTTCGTTTGTTCATAGGAATACTTAATGCATGTCAAAGTGTTTTTAGTATACTACTTATTTACGAAAGGATGCACGAATGATATTAAATATGATATATGTCATTTACAGTAGCGGCTTGTCAGGAAATGCTGCATCCGATTTTTCACACCTCTAAAATTTAACAGAATCTTTTATATTATTTATTCGGCAAATTTTGTTGATTAAATAAAACTGAAATAACCTTACAATTTTAGTGGTGTGAATAAATTGATGCAGCATCCCCTGACCAGCCGCTACTGGTCATTTAACATATAAAACTTGCCAAGAAGCATTTTGAGTGATTAAGATGAATTATTAAACAAAGAAGAAAAACACTAATTAAAACTTCTAGTTAAAACAAGATTTTATTAACCCTTTTCGGCATGGGCAAAATCTGTAATAAAATTAGAAATTTTCGACTGGCACCGGAATTCACAAAGGAATTTCTTAGATACTTTGAAATTCTTAATTTAAGCTTTTATTGCAAAAGCAAAATTTTAATAAAATATTACTGGTGCCGTTTACAAGTTTGGAATTAAAATTAGGAGTCCCAGACCGGGCACAGTGTGCCGGAAAGGGTTAAACAACAGTAAGAATGTTTCAGACAATAGAAACGATATGTATACACCTTACGGGAGCTAACGCGCTAAAAACAACCAATGAGAAGAAAGTAGTCGGAACAACTGGATGGATAAGTAGAGAGACATCTACCGGAGAATGGAGAAAATAAATAATAATAATAATAAAAATAATAATTAAAGACTTCCAAATGGTTGGAAAATAGGGAGTACTAGGTAAGTCATTGACTAGGGAGTGGGAATTTTTAATATTGTGATAAGCTTCCAAAAAATTAACATGAATGTTAGAAGGACACATTTGGATAATGCTGGTTGAGGAAAAGTTGAACCAGTGTTGTAAAGACCAACAATCTTAAGTAATAGAAGAAACTTTGAACTGTTGATTTTTAACATGTCTTTTATGCTCCTTTAAACGAAATCCAAGAGTGCATTTAATCTGGCCATTATAAGAAAGATCATATTGGGAAGGAATCTGGTAAATACCCTAGTTATCTGAGCGATCAGTGGGGTATTTGAGATCTGAAAAAATTATTTCCTTGACAGCATAAAAAAAATAACATTGAACTCGAACCTTCTTAAAATTTTAGCAACTTGCTAACTGATTTTAGGTAAAATTGGTAAAACAACCGAAGTGTTAGAGTTGGAAATAAAAGTTTTTAAATTATAAAAGGTTGTTATTGAAAAATAGGGTTTCTGTATCCTTCCTTTGAAAATTTACAAATTCATACTCCTATAAATGTTCCTATGATTCGTAGGAAGTTGCTAAGGATAAAATATTTGTTTCAATCATATTTTTAAAAACGGGTGGAATATTTTTCTTTTTTGAAATAAAGAATTTGGTGATTTACTTGACACACAATTTGTAAATTTTCTTTTAAAAGGAGCATCATAAATTAAAGTAAAACTTTTTATTTACAAAGATAAAATTCTGAAGATTTTATTTACGTTAAATTACGTTTTATTACTAAAAAAAGATAAACTGTAAATTGTAGTGAATAAAAATGTAGTAAATAAAACAGTCATTTCATTTGTTAATGAATGATCATTACCCTGACTCAGCAGGGTAAAAACAACTACATTTAAAGAAAAAATAAAGTGAAATAAATAGCCTTTTCAACATATGATGAATGATGCGCGAAAGATATAAGACTATTCTCTTACAATGGATCCCTTCACATTGTGGTATTCCCGGTAACGAAAAGGCGGATGAGTAGCCAAAAAGAAGTTGTTCTTTTAAACAAGCCTCATGTAACTTAATTAACGATAAATCTGCCTGTTCAATGGTTAACCCCTTCGCGACGGGAGACTTTTATGAAATTTTTAGTGTTTTGTCACCGGTTTTTAAAAACTGAAATTTGTGACTTATTAAATCAAGAAAATGCATCGATTAAATAAGGCAAATTTTACAGTAAATTTTTACTGGTGGGATACAAGGATTCTTATGCCATTTTGCGGCACGTATATATGTTTCGCTCGTACCCAAGAAGTTACCAAATACATTAACTCACATTGTGACTTTGTGACCATCGATTGTCGATGTGACGTCACGTGACGTCGATGTGAAGTTGTTATGGCCGTTTTAGAGCTTTTTTGTGACGTTACACTGTGATCAATTTGTGACGTCACAATGTGACCAATTTGTGAAACGTGTGTCATTTGTGACTACTTTGACATTAACATTGTGACGAAACTCTGACAAAAGCGACGATATTTAATTTGCCAGAAACATGTTTTTTAAAGTAAATAACATGTTTTGAAGAATATTTGTAATTTTCTAAAAATTTTTAAGAAAGTCACATCTTAGTCACAATGTGACATCATTGAGTGGTGGCATTTTCGTCACAGATGTCGTCTGACCAAAGTGACTCACAGTGACGTCATTGTGACCATGCATTCTATGAGGGTTGTAAGTCTAGTGTTTTAAAAATATCCACTGGACGTTATTGGATTAATTGCTTTACATTTATTGCTTTAAAACAAAACCAATAAATGTCAGCATTGATGAATATTACCTCATAAAATAAATATTATTTTCATCCGAGATTCAAAAATACCTTCAAGACATCCTGTCCAAGAAAGTAAGAAATATTCATGTTTATTTAACTTAAATGCTTAACAATAAAAAAATTTGAGGATTTGCTGATCATTTACTTATTTAAAGATCTTAATTTTGTTATTGCGTAAATTTTTATTCCTTATAGTTAAACTGATGTTTTAAGGGTATTAGTACTTTTATATCCATATGTGTAAACCTAAATTATCAATCCCCTGAAGTATTGATTTTATAAAAATGACTCTGTCATTTATGGTGTCATTTCGATTATGCAAAAGCAATAAATAAATATTTGTAGAGTTATTTTATGCTCAGGTCTGAAGAGGTTAAAACTAAAAACTTAATATATCTTCACCCCCCCCCCCCCCCAAAAAAAAAAAAGAAAACTAACCTTAAAATTTAGTTATTCACCAGAAATTGTTCATAATTACCCTCCATATAACGAAGGTCTTCGATTATTATAAGAAATTTTAAAAATAACACCTTCCGTAAAAATGCAAAATCATAAAAAAGACATGAGATAATACTAATAATAACGAAAACTTAAGAAAGAAAAAGGGCAAATGTTCGAAGGAAAAATAAATTTCAGTTGTAGGAGAAATCGTAGTTTAATTTCATAATTGAAAAAGATAGAATCGGTCATTATAGCAACCGCTTTGGTATAGTTGCAATTCCGAGTAAAATTTGGCATAATTCCGAATTCGTAGTAGTTTTTCATTCCATCTACTGAAAAAAAAAATCCAATTTGTTATTATTAATTTAGTTAAATTTGCTGAAAATTGGGCAAATTATATGTCTTTGAAATTTTTTTTAAATTTTTCTGAATCTTTTCTCTTATGTTTGTGTGGAAAGCAGTTGATTTCGAAATCATAATTTTTGGAGAAAAACAAACAGTTAAAAAAAAAAAAAAAAAAAGAAAAAGTTCAGAATATTCCGAAAACCATTGTTCGATCTTCTAAGGAAAAATTTATAACATATGTATGTAATAAAATAAAAAAAATTGCGCCATTTTGTTCTGTCTTAACTTCAATTCTAAAATTTGTGGAACATATTTCAATCTTAGTTTCGTAATGTATTAACTTGTAACAGCTAAAATTCTTTTTATTATTTTATTTATTAATAAATTATTGCTTGCTTCTCAAAAAAGGAGGGAAGTATTTCGTAACCTTTTTACTTTCTGGAATATTCCCGGGATTTTATTTTTATTTTTAATTTAACATCGCGTGATCGGTGTTATTGCGCGTTGTTAAAGGGCTTGTTATTTGCGAGGTAAAAAATAAATCCTGCCCGAGGACACGCCTCCTTAGACCAATCAGTGCTGATCATTTTTTGACGTTTAAGCTCGAGTTAATCCTAATTGAATTTTTAAATTGATTGACGGGGAGTAGGAGGGAGCTAGTTTTGTCGTGAAAATGTTCTTTATTCATTTGGTTTTTTAGGAGCGTTAGAATGCATCTTTCCTTTAAACTGCTCGGAAGACATGTCATTTTTTCCGAGAATGTAGAACGCCGGAATGTTGCAGCTTAGTGAGCGAAGGCCGTAGTGATAGATGTATGGAACGGTGATCTGTGGAGTAACTTAAGTTCGTGCTCTAAATAATAAAGAACTAAAACTGATTTTCTTGCATTGTTATTGGAGAAACTCCTACGAGAAAAAATCCATGGCTTATCCACTTACCAGAACGACTGCTCTGCTCATTCCGCTATTGATTCTTAGTGAATAGTAGTATTCTACAGCCAACATGGTATTCTACTAGAGCTTATACACTATTATAGAACATCGTTGTCGTTTATCATGACGTGATTAAGATTAGACGTGTGTGATCGAAGTAATCCAATAAGGCAGAAGCATCTCTTACATAAATTTATTCGGCCTTTTTAGGATTTCATTCATCTGATGAAACCCCATTTGTCTCTGTCCTCCGTATGCAAGTCTGTCACAGAGTTCGTACACAAAAACCGTATAAGTTAGATACTTTCAATTTTGTGTAATCACAGCTGAATACCTAGTATCACATGAGAAATCATAAAATTATGAAAAAGTCTATTATTTTATTTAAATTAATTATATCAATGTCATATGTTTTTTTTTTTCAATTTTTTTTTTTTGATAGAGATCCTTAATTTGGACATTTTAAGTATAGACATCATAGCTTGGAGGCAAAGCGTCTCGCTAGTAAACAGAAGATTGCTAAATCGATCCCGGTGCTGCATGTTGAAATTTTCATATTAAAATGGATTTATTTAAAAGACATTTCGTACTTTTTGCCAATTTAAGGGTTTTTATTATTGGGTTTCATTCATCTGACATTCTTAATACTTTCTGGAATTCAATTTTCTTTCTATTTAAATGACTATTGTGATTTATTAATGATTTAGCATTTTAAGTTTCGTTTAAGAAATTTTTTCGTTTTCAGAAACTTAAAATTCTACTTAGATCTCCAATGTATTTTTTTCTTTTTTCCTTTTTGATTTTAGAAAAGCTTGAAATTTTGGATTTTATTTAAATAATTTGATTTGAACATTTTTAATTTGATAAAAATAAATAACTTCTTATAATTATTTTTAAGTTAAAACTCTTGGTGCTCCCAACTATGTAATAATTATTAATTAAAAATTAAACAATTTTAATTTTTCAAATAAAGTATAATTTCTTTTGAAAGAAACTTTAAACAAAACTCTCTGTGCGATCTGCGATCATACTTACCCACTTATTTTGTAACCTTGAATTTTAGTAATTTGTGCAAGAAAAATTTACTAAACATATTTACTTTTAGTATTTAGTGGTGCGAATAGAATATAAAAATAAAATCATTTACATATAACTTGCGCGACTATATCCAGACACTTCACCTCAAAGAGTTAAAAAATGGAATTTGGATTGCTTTGAGCCGGTAAATTTGGAAGAAAGGAAAAGGCGTTACTATTTTACTACAACATAAAATAATAAAAACAATAATAAAATTTAAAAAAAGATAAAATAAAAAGAGTAAATAAAAAAAGAAAAACCTCATTAAAAAATAAAGATAAAAAATCCTCCTCGAAGTTCATAACATCAGTGCCTACCGGCACAAACCTCGCAGTTCTGGATAGAGTAGTCTCTACCAAAAACAGCACACAGATACACGAACGCATAAATTTTCTTTTAAATATATAATGAATCGAATGATCAATTCAGCATAAATATTGAGATTTTTTTTTTTTTTTTTTTTTTTTTTTTTTTTTTTTTTATTAAGGACAACCCATTATAACTCATATAATGTCTTTAAATACAAAAAGAAAGTTCTTAAAATTTTACTTAGTACTAGAACTATTAAATTAATACTATTAATACCGTGAGCCGTCATTTTGACGGCTACCATATAAATATGTTTCGGTTCAAACCAGAAATTTGACTAAGAAAAAAGATTATAAGATACGTACAAGATATTCGTTAAATATTAAAGTGAAATTGTTCTAATTCAAAATTCTGGTGTCAAACATATTTTATAAAACGTAACTCAAATTTCTGGCAGTTTTAGTGTTTCTAGAGTTAAAGAAAAGAGTCATATAGAAAAAAAATATATTGGGTTGGGGAAAAAGTACCGTAATTTCCGGCGTATAATCTGCAGATCAAACCATTCGTTTTCGACCCAGAAATTTTTATTAGTAATTTAAGCCTAATATATACCACGGTTTGAAAAGTTATTTTTTACTGTTAGATTTTTCTGGGTTAAAAAATAATTGTTTGATCCGCGGATTATGCGCCGGAAATTACGGTAATTTCGCTTTTTTTCGCATTAATCAAACTGAATTTATTTATATAAATTAAAAAAGCTAATCAGTAATATATGTGCTGTTTTGTTCGATGATCTTTTGTCCTTTTTCTGGTAGAACCATAATTCCGTCACTGTAGAACTTCTGCGAGTTCTCGGCAAAAAACTGAACAAGGTGATTTTCACAAGCCTTTTTTGAAGCTAGCTTAACACCATTAAGAAAGTTCCGCAGAGGGTGGAACAAATGGTAATTGGTCGGATCTAGGTCCAGACTATACAGTGGGTGCATCAAAACCTCCCAGCCAAGCTCTCTCAGTTTTTGCCGAGTGACTAAAGATGTGTGTCGTTTAGCGATGTCATGATGGAAGACAACGCTTTTTCTATCGATCAATTTCGGACAGGTTTTTTTTAATTACCTGCATCAATTGCATTATTTGTTCACAGTAGATAGTTGAATTAATCGTTTGTCCAGGTTCGAGCAGCTCATGATGGACAATTCCTTTTCATTCGCACCAAACAATCAGCATCACCTTCCTTGGCGTCAATCCGGGCTTTGCCATCGTTTGTGAAGCTTCGGCCACTATATTTTTCGCACATTGTTGTCGTACGTGATTCACTTTTCATGACCCATAATCATTTGTTTCAAAAATGGATTGATTTTGTTTCGTATCAGTAGTAATTCACAAATGGAAACTTTGTCCATTAAACTTTTTCCCTGTAATCGCATGGGGAACCCATATATCGAGTTTCTTTTGGTATCCAGTTTTTTGTAAATGGTTCAAAAGTGTTTTATGGTCGATGTTTAGTTCCATAGCAATGTCAAAGGAAGAAATTTGTCGATTTTTTTAAAAATTTCATCCACTTTTTCAACGATAGGCCGGCCAGGGAAAGGTTCATCTTTAACATCGAAATTTTCGGAACGAAAACGAGCCAACCAATTCTGACTTTGGCGTTTACTTAAGCATCGATCACCATAAACCTCACGTAATTTTCGATGAACCTGAGCCCCATTTTTCTCTTTATAGAAGTAAAAAACTAAAATGTGACGAAAATGATCTTCTGGAATCTCTCTTTTTAAAACGCAATAACTTTTGATTAATTAAACAGATGATGATAAAATTACATTTAAAATGTGCTAGAGACAGTTACCTTTCAAATGCTGTATAGAATGGCTTAATTGAGTAAGTAATACTCGAGATATACGACTTTAAAGCTATCTATTGGAAAAAACGAAATTACTTTTTCCCCAACCCAATATAATAAAGGACAACACTTTTTCCATATAAATATACTATACTTAACTATTTACAAATATACATGCATTATAGTAAATTAAAAGGAAAAAAAATAAAAAGTTACTAAAATTTTTGAAATATTAAACTGCAATCTAAGTATCATTTTATTAAAAATAAAAAACTTATAAGCTACATTTCTTTAAACAAATTGTCTCAAAAAAAGTTTTCTGTATTTTTACCTTGAGCTTTTTCCTAATCAATAATCCGATAAATGGTTATATAATACACAACACGATGCTGATGAATTTTTTTTTTTTTTTACTTTAAGGGGCTCAGGGGTTGAAAACTTTCAAAAAATCGATTTTTTTATGATCTAGTTTGATTATTCGATTAATTCTTAACTTAATGCAAAAAACTGCATAAAAATATTTGCATTTTTAACAGAGTTGTAAGCATTTATGTATTAACACTTTCATAGCCGCACCCATATAATTTCAACTTTAAGTCGCGTTTTCTCAAAACATGATTTTTGACGACTAACACCAAGATTAAAAAAAAAAATATTTGATGGAATGACCTTTTTTTTTTTTTTTTTTTTTTTTTTTCTTTGCATGCATATAAAATCATTATCTATAGAATGAATTAAGGATATAACTATCACTTAAAAAAATTTAAAAAATCTCTCAAATTTGAAAATTTAAAAAAGTCCTAAAAATACAACTTTTTTTTTCATTAAAAATGCTCAAAATATTAAACTATCTAAAACATATTAATTCATTCTATAGATAATGATGTTAACTGCATGAAAAAAAAAATAAAAATAAAAATAAAAATAAGCCATTTCATCAAACAGTTTTTTTTTTCAAATTTTGGTGTTAGTCGTCAAAAATCAAGTTTTGAGAAAACGCTACTTAAAGTTGAAATTATATGGGTGCGGCAATGAAAGTGTTGATACATAAATGCTTATAACTCTGTTAAAGATTCAAATATTTTTATGCGGTTTTTGCATTGAGTTAAGAATTAATTGAATAATTAAACTAGATCATAAAAAAAAAAATCGATTTTTTGAAAAGTTTTCAATTTCTGAGCCCCCTTAAAGTAACGAAATGATTTTTTTCATTTTGATCGATAAAAAGCATCTATTAATTTACACAGCATAAATATTTTAAAGTATTCTTTATAGCCAATGCAATATCAAAAAATAATTTCCAAGAGAAAACAGGTAAGATTTTTTTTTTCTATTTAAAATTTTATATACGGCGATAAACTTTAAAAACTGGAAAAAGCCATAATGTTTACGTGAACGTAAAGTAATATAATAATAATCATAAAAATTAAAACTAGAGATTAAATAAATAGGGAAAGAAAAAAGAAAAAAAAAGGAAAAACGTAATTAAAAATAAAAAATTGCCCATGAAGCTCGTAAAATCAGTACCTTCCTGTGCAAATCCCGCAGTTCTGCGTCATACAATACTTCAACAGAAAAGAAAAAAATACACGAAGGCACTTTTTTTTATATATATAAATTTCTTCTTTTGTATATGTTACAGGCCAAACCCGATTTTAGGCCAAACTAGTCTATCCTAACCCCCATCGGATATACTAGTTTTTCCTAGGCCAAACTAGTCTATCCTAACGCCCATCGGATAAACTAGTTTTCCTAGGCCAAACTAGTTTATCCTTACGCCCATCGGATAAACTAGTTTTTCCTAGGCCAAACTAGTCTATCCGAACGCTTATAGGATAAACTAGATTTTCCTACGCCTGAAAAGTTTGGCCGAACGGTCATTAGGATAAACTAGTTTATCCTGTTATTCATTGGTTTAAATTAGTTTATTCTAGGCCAATCTAGTTTGTCCTTGCACAATTCAATTTGGCATACTTTTATTGAACTTAACGACCGTCACGGCGCCAACACTCTAGATTTGATATAATTTATTCTAGGCCGAAGCAATTTGACGCGATTTTAACTCACAAAATATCAAAGCCTGAGAGCTAATGTGCTCTCAGATTCTGTGAGTGTGTATGCAACCATGTACATATGTATGTACATAATGCGATAGTCCGTAATGGGATAGTAATAGTGTTGTTGCAAATCGGTAAAATTGCAGTTTAGAAGCACCATCTGTTAAATGATTTGCATGAAAAAGTAATCAGCATCAATTTATATCAGCGACTATCTGAATATAAATTTTTGCGAAATTCCGTTCATTAGTTCTTGAGATACAGCAATTGTGAAAATTGCGAAAAATACAGCATGGCATAGCCATGTTGAGTGATTTATTTCAAAATAGAAACAACACCAACTCATGTCATGGACGAACAGAATCTGAAGTTTGATGGAAATTTATGTATTAGTTATTAAGATAAAGATGATGCGTAAATCATAAAAAATGCAAAACAGCAGCTCCACCTGATGAGCGATTTACACCAAAAACTAATTAGCATCAATTTATATCAGAGACCACCTGAATGTAAATTGCTATTAAATTGCGTGCATTAGTTCTTCAGATACACAGCACCTACAAAATTTATGTCACAGACAGTCAGACAGAGTCATAGACTCACAATTTGTAAAAACAAGTTTTTTGGAGTCTCTGTCCTCCAAAACGTGTAAATGCGTCAAAAACTGCAACTAAAAAAAATTCCCGAGTGAAACACTTATTGTAAAGACAGAAGAAAGTAAAATAAATAAAAGAATGAATTTTAAATGAAACTATAAATTAATGTTACTATTTAGTAGAATATTATTTAACTTTCGCTTATTTCAATAGATTTTGTTTGAGCTGAGCGGATTCGTTTGAAATATTTTGAATTTGAGCTTAAACTTGATTAATTTTTGAGAAATTAAATTTGAGTTTGAAATAATTCTTTTTTTCTGAGAGCGTGTCAAACAGTGGTTGGCATCAATTACAGTACGTCAAATTGAATTGGCCTAGGATAAACTAGATTTCCCAGGATAAACTAGATTGGACTAGGCTAAACCAGAAAATTGGTGCCAAAAAGGTCTTTGGGATCAATAAAAACACGCCAAATTAAATTGGCCTAGGATAAACTATATCGTCCTAAGATAAACTAGTTATGACTAATAAATAGCAGGCTAAACTAGTTTATCCTAATGACAGTTCGGCCAAACTAGTTTGGCCTAGGAAAATCTAGTTTATCCGATGGGCGTTCGGAGACTAGTTTGGCCTAGGAAAAACTAGTTTATCCGATAAGCGTTAGGATAGACTAGTTTGGCCTAGGAAAAACTAGTTTATCCGATGGGCCTTAGGATAGACTAGTTTGGCCTAGGAAGAACTAGTTTATCCGATGGGCATTAGAATAGACTAGTTTGGCCTAGGCCAATCTAGTTTGGCCTAAAATCGGGTTTGGCCTGTAACATATATAAAGAATATATGGATCAACTCATCAGAAATATCGAAGTTTTTGTATTAACGGGATGTTTTATAGTTTCTACATTTAATATTTTAAATATTTTAACTGTATAAAAATATTTTAATTCCGGTTAATTCCGAAGAGAAAATTCTTAAAATCTTGCTTAAATTAGAATTTATTGGTATTGGTTGATTCAAAAAAACGGTAAATTCTTTTTTTTTTAAACTAAAACTTTTAAATTCGTTTAATGCTGTTTTTATTTGACTTGGTATTAAAGAAGGAGTTATTTATGAATATAGAAATAAAATATAATAAAGAGCAACAATTTTTGCATATAAAAATTTACAAATGTAAGTATTTTTCTGTTATTCAAACAAAAAATTAAAAGATTTACTAAAGATACTGAAATATAAAATGACAATCTAAGTTTCATTTCCTTAAAAAATAAGCAGCTTATATAAACTATATTTCTTCAAGTAAATTCTATCAAAACAAGTTTTCTGTATCTTTAATTTGAGATTTTTCCTAATCAATAATCAGATAAATAGTTATATAATGCATAGCACGATGTTGACGAAAAGCAATTTGTTACAATTATTTAAAGTAATGAGAAGATTTTTTTTTTTTTTTTTTTTTTTTTTTTTTTTTTTTTTGGTAGAAAAAACATCTATTGATTTACTCAGTTAAAATATTTTAAAGTATTCTCTAAAGCCATTGCAATATAAAATGATAATTTCTAAGAAAAGATAGGTAAGATTAGTTTTTTTTTAATTTTATATACGCCGTTAAACTTGGATGACAGGAAAAAGCCATAATGGTTTACGGGAACGTAAAATAATAATAATAATCATAATACATTAAAACTAAAGATTAAATAAATAGAATAAATAAAAAAGAAAAAATATTATAAAAAAATAAAAAATCGCCTTTGAAGTTCTTGACATCAGTACTTTCTTGTACAAATCCCGTAGTTTTGCGTCGTACAATCACTTCAAAGAAAAAACATTACACTGACGCACAATTTTTATTTTGAGTAAACCTCTTCTTTCGTGTATAAAGAATCTAATAATGAACTCATCACAAATAACGAAGATGTATTATAGCTATTTATATATATTATAGCTGTATGTAGCTATATAATAACGGGATGTATTATAGCTTATATATTTAATATTTTAAATATTTTAAAAATGTATAAAATATTTTATATCTGCTCAATTCTGAAGAAAAAATTCTTAAGATCTTGCTTAAATTAGAATTTCTTCTTATTGGTAGATTCAGAAAAACGGTAAATTCTTTGTATTTTAAAATTAAAACCTTTAAATTCGTATAATACTACTTTTATTTGACTTAGTATTAACTAAGGAGCCATTTATGAATATAGAAATAAAACATAATAAAGGACAAAAATTTTTCCATTTAAAAATACTTTAGAAACAATTTACAAATGTAAGTGTATTTTAGTAACTCAAACAAAAAATTAAAAGATTTACTAAAGATTTTGAAATATAAAAAGATAATCTAAGTTTCATTTCATTAAAAATAAGCAGCTTATAAACTACGTTTTTTTAAACAAGTTCTGTCAAAGCAAATGCTTACATGTTTACTTTGAGCTTTTTCCTAATCAATAATCCGATAAATAGCTATATAACACACAGCAGGATGTTGTCTAAAAACTATATGTTACAATTATTAAAAGAAAATTTTGCATTTTGATAGATAAAAAATCTATTGATTTACTCAGCTTAAATATTTTAAAATATTCTTCGAAAGTCATTAAAATATAAAAAGTTAATTCTCAAGAGAAAATTGTTAAAATTTCCATTAATTTTTTTTATATTGTAAAGTAAAGATAAAATCTCCTTCTAGCATAAGTGCATAAGAAAAATTCATTTTTATATCTGTACTTTTTTATTTAAAATTTATTTTATGAGAAATCAAACGTATTTTATAATTTAAAACATACTGTTCTGTGAAAACAAATGCGAAAAATTTTACTTAAAGCTGCTAAAATATTTACAGATACAAGGATCTTTTCAGTTTTATTTTTTATGTATTAAAAATAAGTAGTTTTTGAACTGCCTTTATTTTAACACGTGCTGTCTAAATCTTTGGGGATGAGGGACAGGTATACAGGATAGCAAATAGCCGAAAAAAAAAAAAAAAAAAAGATTGTATTATTATTTTTTTGTGGAAAATACTGGAAATAATATGAAGAAATTAAAGAAGCAAATTTTTCTTTAACAAAATACTGGTATTAATATTATTATTATTATTATTTTACATATAAATTTATAGTCACCTTTATTATTCAAAAATATACATTAAAAACATTCAGTATAAATAATTAACACCCAAGGCGAAAGGATTTTATTTTATTTTCATATTTTTTTAATTATTGATATATACAGATAAAATCATGCTTCAGTATAAATTCATAAACATTACGGCTCTATTTGGTTATTTAAAATATATAGTTCTGCGAAAACAAATACGTAAAATTTACATTATGGTACTTAAGTATTAAAGTATCATTTATATAAATATGCGTATATTTTGTATATAAAAATAAATATCTTTTAAACTGCACTTATTTTGTCAAGTGCTGTTGTAAAATACAGAAAGCATACTGACACAGACTTTTCTGTCTCTTTTACTTCGAATGTTTTCTAAATTGAAAAACTATTTGAAATAATAAGATTAATAAAATATCTTTAATGTTCTAAAATATCCATTTTAAAAAACAGGGATCCCAGATGGTCCGCCAACTACTGAACATCAGAATTTTCTTAGAGAAATTTTCCTTTTAGATTTTTCTTGCAAATTGCCAAGAAACCGCCTTTGGAAGTTAATTCTAGCGCAGATTCTGTAGAAAAATATCATAAAATTTTCTGTTAAAAAATATTGATGTTCTATTCGCGGACCATTTGGGAGCTCTGAAAAAAATTACCGTATAAATATTTAACTCCCAGGCCGAAATAGTTTAAATTTATTTTCATATATTTTTTTTATTATTGTAGAACACAGATAAAATCCTGTTTCAGCATAAATACATAAGCAATAAAGTTGTACAGTCAATCAGGTTAACCATTTCCGGCACACCGTGCCGAGTCTGGGATACCTAATTTTAATTAAAAACTTGCAGATGCACCAGTAATAATTTAATAAAATTTTGCTTTTACATTGAAAGCTTATATTAAGGGATTCTTAATGCTTTTTCTATATTTTTTTGGAAATTTTCTCTTTAATGATATTTTTAGTATTTTTCACCTGTCATTTTTACTAAATTTAACTTTTTTGCTAAATTTAACTACTTTATATTTATTTTTTGTATTTTTATCGATATTTCCCTAAAAATTATTTAGGATTTTATATAATTAAAAAAAAAAGTGTATGGCCCTTGGCTTTTCTAGACCGCTTTACCCTAAGACTCAACCGACCATCCCAATGTTCCGGAATTTTTAAAATTCCATTTTTTCTTGCTTACGATCTATGCAATCAGCCATTCGATTCATCGACTTCGATGGAAGGTGAACTGGAGCAAGGCGATTCCAGTAGGCACTTCTATTCATATTTCAGTGGTTCATTGCTTCTTAATTGCTAAAAAAAAGTCGTTTGTAAATTCTGGTAACAGTCGATAATTTCTCATTTTACAAACAGAATTTGCCCGAGATGGAAACGGTTAACTCGCATCTATCAGGGTAGCTTTGGTCCAAGAGAGAAAAAAGATTAATTCATCACTTGAGTTAACGACAAAGTTTTGGTCTCAAAATACTGAGAGCAGCACTAGTGTCAATTTGGCAGCTCATTGGAAATAATTGGTAAAGATTTCACCATGACAGAATGGATCAAAATTTCGCAAAGGTGTATCGTAATAATGTAATAAAATGTTTCGTAAAATATGGTAAAATGTTTCGTAAAGGCAAAGTTAGCCTGAATGACTGAATTTGTTTACTTAAAATATTCTGAGAAAACTAATCCGTAACATTTACGTTATGGTAATTAAGTATAGAAGTATCATTTAAGATTTACCCTGACCGCCGAGCAAAAGGGTAAAATTGTAGTGTTGTTTTCTCTGTAATTTATTAAAAATAATAAAAAAAAGATGTTTTTTCCAACCTGATACAAAATATATTATTACGTATAGGTGTATAATCTTTGAGATTATTAATCCTAACTTAATTTTTCAAAACTGGCTTTTATTTGTAGATTTATAATAATTTAAATATTGCAGTGAAATGTGGAGCTTAGTGAACGGAAAAATCCGGCCGCGGCAGTCAGGAGGTTAAAGACAAACATCTTTAAAACTGCAAGTATTTTGTCAAAAGCTATTGTAGAATACAAAACGTATATTTACTCAAAAGTTTCTTTATCTTTTGTTTTGAGCATTTTGCTAATCGAATAACAATTTAAAATAATAAAAGCAGCATTTTTCATCTTGATACAAATAAGAATATTAATTTAATCACCTTAAATATCGTAAAATATCCTTTAAAACCATTACAATAACGAAAGATCAACTCCCAAGTGACCATCGTTCTCATTTTATTTCCATTAAAAACATCATTATTGTACGGTAAAGAGCATAAATACACCGGATGAATTAAGGTTGTATTTTTTAATTTGAAATATTTAGCTCTGGGATATCAAACTCGTAAACATTTACGGTAATCTACTAAAAAATAAAAATACCATTTAAAATTTTCTTTTATTTATTAAAAATAAGCATATTTTAAATTAAATATATTCCAATAAATGCTGTTGAAGCATGCAAAACACACATTGACACACAGATTTTCTGCCTGTATTGCTTTGAGTCTTTTCAAAATCATAGTCATTTAACCACTTAATCGTCTCGCCCGAGACTTCACGGGCTGCAAGTTTCAGGGCTTTTATTCAGAATTGTTTGATTCCCACCAGTTTTATAAAATAGTGTAATTGGTTTTATTCTGGTATCATTTTACTTGCCATTAATTAAGATCAATATTTTTTTTTCAAAAAAGTGGTGGGAATAATGAATTTTAGGTGCGTTCGTAATTATGTAAATACGTAGCATCTATTGTTGTCGTTCAGTCCGTCCGTCTGTCCGTCTGTCTGTCTGTCCGTCTGTCTGTCTGTCCGTCTGTCCGCATATAACAACGCAAAAACTACCCAACCGAATCGTTTGAAATTTAAAATACATAATTATAACATAATGTTGTCGAGTCATTTCAAATGTTATGAAAATCGGATGCATAGATCAATTACAGGGACAATCAAAAGGATTCCGTTACATTACGGTCAATGGGGAAAAAGTTTCAAATGCATTTTAATGATGTTACACTCATTCGAACATAACAGAATTGGCATGAATCTATGAAATATATACTAAAATATGCATTCTGTACAATCTGTAATGCAAAGAATTTTTATTATTAAATTACAGGGTCACACAAAAGTATTCCACTATATAATGCTATACGGGGAAACATGGTTTGGTACGTGTTTTAATTATATTCAACTATTTCACATTTTATGAATAAGATATACGTTGCTGAGGTGTAATAAAAATTACTTCCTGCATATTTACAGAAACGTAAAGATTTCGACTACTATACTGTATCCGGAGTACGCTCTACTATATCAGCAAGATCTGAATATTTTTAAAACTTCGTTATCGTACGAACGCACCTCATTTGCTACGTTCACGTGCAATTTCGAACTTGTTAATTTTTAAACCGTAATTTAATGCGACTATTAAGTGGTTAAACAGGGTGGCGAGCTGTCAGGGAAAAATACAGTAAAAAAAAAAGAAACTACCAGTATTTTTTCATAGAAAATAATATAAATTAATAAAAGATGATAAATTTTTAACAAAATACTGCTATTTAACACCTCTTTTAATTGTGTTTTCCCTGATCACTCTCCACACTGTTAAAATATTAATACGTTGAATGCCACGATGACTGACATTGAATTTTTCCGTTTAGGCTGCGTCAGTCAAAGGAGACTGACCGTAACTAAACCGACTGATCAAAACTAAAAAATTCATATTGATTTAAACAATAAATAAGAAAATATAAACCTGTAATAATTCAGGGATATGTTTAGGAAGTTTTGGGCCCTTTAAAGGACCCTTCACAAAATAATTTATCTTAATACAGGACCCTTTACAAAATTTTATATCCCCACAAAGGACCCTTCACAAAACATTTTATCCCAAAACAGGACCCTTCATAAAATTATTCGTCTCTTTTATAGATCTTTTGCAGAATTTTTTCACCTTTAAATTGAATTTTTGACAAATTTAATCATTTTAAAATAAAATCTGTCGTGTAAATAAACAATTGAACTCATAAAGAAAGTGTTACTTAACTTTTTCATATATGAAGGGTAGCATCTGAGTACATCAATAATTTAAAATTCACAAAATTATGACTAGAATATTCACAAATATAAGATAAACTTCACAATTTCACAAAAACAGGACCCTGTGACAAAAGTCTGAACACATCCCTGTAAATAAAAGTTAAATAAATTTTAAATAAATTTTCAGTAATTACTTAAAATTACATAATATTTTTTGTTTTATCTGGTATTTTAGATTGTCTGTCTCCGGTGACCGACGTGGCTCCCAATGTGTTAAGAAAAGTATTATTTACGTCGGTACAAAACATTATCTATTGATTTTGTCACCTGAACCCATTTATGCCCCGACGATACCTTAAAGAACCTTTAAACTAACTTGTTACAAAATTCATTTAATGCACAGATTGATAGAAATACAGTTCAGATTGAGTTATTGATATTTTACTTTATCTTGTTCCAAAAGTATTATTGGTTGCACAAAATGAAAAGGTTTTTAAAAGGATTATTTGTTTTGCCTTTACATCATTTCAGCTTTCTTGACGTTGAAAGATTGTGAGGAGGAGGGGGGGGTGGGGGGGTGGAGAAGAATGTTTCATTTCGGAAAATATTCGATATTTCTATTGTAAAAACAGTATATTTGTACATTTCCTAATTTTACAAAATACTAAAAAAATATTTGAGGAGTTACAAGTATTGCACAAAATCCTTATAAATTCAAATTTAATTTATTTTAATTGGCAGAATCTTTTTAAAATTTATTAAATTACTATGCAAATTTTGTTATGTAGTTTAAATGAATTCACGAAAAATGCTTTGAAATATGAAATCTTCATGAATTCATAATTCGGGACATAAAGGTTTAATTAATTTAATGTATCCTCTAACACCATTACAATATAAAAAAAATCAACTTTAATGAGAAAATAGTTAAGATTTTATTTTCATTAAAAATTTTCAATGTAAAGATGAAAAGCATGTTTTAAACTAATTCATCCGGAAGGTTTAAGATTAAAATTCTTTATGTCAAAAATGTAGTTCTGAGAAAATAAACACATAAAATTCTACATAAAGCTACTAAAATATATAAGTATCCTTTAACATTTTCTTTGATTAAAAATAAGCATTTTTGAAATTACAGTTCTTTTAATAAGTACTGCTGAGGTATAAAAAAAAACATATTGACATACTTGTAAAAGCGTAATTTAAATTTCGTTTCATTAAAAAAAGAACCTTATCTTTATCGATTTCTTTAAATAAGTGATATCAAAGCACAAGTCTTCTGTATCTTTGCTTTGAGTTGTGCTTTTTCTAAATTAATAATCCGATAAGTGTAAATATAATGCACAGCAGGATGTCGAAAATGATCTGTTTGTTGCAATTATTTAAAATAATGACTTTTTTTCATTTTGGTAGCATCTATTGACTTACTCAGATTAAATATTTCAAAGTACACTCTAAAGCCATTAAAATATAAAAAAGTTAACTCCCAAGAGAAAATCGTTACGAATATATTTCTATTAAAATTTTTTATTATTGCATGGGAAATATAAGAATGCGTTTCAGCATAAGTGAATAAGATGGTTTATTTGCAATACATATACATTTAACGTCTGAATTTAAAAAGCTATTAAAATATTGAATAAAATAAAATAAAGACAGACTTGAATATATTTAAAAAATTAAAATTTTATACTAAAACAAATAAAAATACTAATAAACATTTAAAAATACAAAAATTAAACATTTCGCCAAGCTACTCTACTCGCATGGAAGTATTAAGACATTAAAGAGAAACTGGCATATCCTTAAAATAGTGAAGCTACAAATGTAACCGCTTTCGAAGAGGGTTCGTGGCCACGTTAGCAAGTTCCCACCAGCAAAAATACTGCAGAAAATTTTTGTTTATTTAAACGCTTTATTAATGAAAACCGTCGATCAAAACTAATGGTAAAAATCGATATTCATTTTTACTGATAGAGTTTAATTTGACAGTTTTAGTGTCGCCCCATTGTGACAACAAAGACAATGTCCTGCAGTGTCAATAAAATGATTATAATAAATGGGCAAGCTTATACCAGTAAAAATAAACATACTTTTTTTACCATATTTGTGAGAAAACTTGCTCAATCAAAGAGGCTCTAAAATAAAACGAAATATTCTTTTTAAGCTTATTGGAAGTTTTCACTTTCTCAGGGTCATAAACGCTGGGTCCGATTTGGAAAAACAGCAGCCATCTTATGACAACCACCACAGTAACTTCCCTCATAGCATGCATGGTCACAGTAATGTCACAATGACGTCACTGCGAGTCACTTTGGTCACATCACATCCGTGACCAATATGCCACCACTCAGTGACGTCACATTGTGACTGAGATGCGACTTTCTTAACCCATTAGTGCCTGAATTATTTTCTTCGTTAAAATTCAAATATTGCATTTTCCCACCACTTTTAAAGCAAAGATAACTTTTATCTTAATTTATCGAGGACTTTGTCTCGAGAAAGAAAATATTTATTTTTACTCCTTTTTACTGGTGTGAGATGCGCTTTCTTGAATTTTTTAAAACTGTCCCAAAAATGGGACGCTAGGCACTAATGGGTTAAAAATCTTTAGAAAATTACAAATATTCTTCAAAACATGTTATTTACTTTAAAAAACATGTTTCTGGCAATTTAAATATCGTCTCTTTTGTCACAGTTTCGTCATAAAATTAATGTCAAAGTAGTCACAAATGACACATTCTTCACAAATGTGTCACACCGTAACTTCACAAAGTAGTCACAATATAACGTCACAAACGAGCTCTAAAACGGCCATAACGACTTCACATTTTAGTCATGTGACGTCACATCGACAATCGATGGTCACAAAGTCACAATGTGACTTCACAACAACGTCGCAGTGACGTCACCATGCCTTACCGGTTCACTCGTAACAGATAGGCAATGTACTATATGTCTCCTCCTTTTATTCATAACTCCATTGCTACTTGCAAGGCATCATCAGTACAAATATCCATAGTATAACAAACAGTGGAACAAATCAAGAACAGCTACAGTTAGTTATTTTTTAGAAAAAAGATAATATCCACTAAGGATAAAACGAGACGCACTCATGGTTGGCGATCGCAAATATGTGAACCAATCTTCGAGGAGTAAAAGTTATCACGGTAGATTACTATTAGCCTTGGCCTTTTAACGTTTTAATATTTTAATGTATTATCCGTAATTAATGTATGTATATAATGTAATGTAATGTATTTTAATGTATTTTAATATTTTAATGTATATAATATTTAATGTATTATGTATTAATGTATTTCAAAAAAATTAAGTTACACTACAATCGAATTAATAACTTAAAATAATGATTTTTTAGTGCTCGTGTTGTTATTTGTTTTATTTTGTGTAATATATATAAGAACTTCAAAAATTCAACATTTATTTAAATTAATAACTTATTTTAGAGCATATTTTAAGTGCGAAATATATTTTTTATGCCTTTAAAAATAATTCATGCATGAGTAGGTTAAAAATTGCAGTTCCGAGACAATATCGTGCAGCTACTAATACCAGGGATGAGATTTCCGCTTTTTTGCACACCAGTAAAATCTTAGAGAAAATGCTATATTTTTAAATCGGAAAATTTTTGTGATTTAAAATAACAACATTTTCTCTAAGATTTTACTGGTGTCCAAAAAAGCGGAAATCTCATCCCTATAATACATAACAAAATAATCTATGTTTCATTGTATTAAAAATAAGCAGCTTATAAACTATATTTCTTTTAACAAGTGCTATTAAAGCAAGAGTTTTCAGTTTCTTTACTTTGAGCCTTTTTCAAATCGATAATCCAATAAACATTTATGTAACGCACAGCATGTTGTCGACGAAAAACTATTTGTTACAATTATTGAAAATAATGAGGGAAGAATCCCCTTTTCTTTTTCTTTTTCTTTTATTAATCTCAATACAAAAAAGAATCTATTGATTTACTTAGCTCGGATTTTATAAATAATATGCTAAAGCTATCCTATTATAAAATAAGTAAATAAATAAAGTTTGTTAGTTGCAAAAAAGAAGAAAAAGTTAAGATTATACTTTAATTCATTATTTTTATTACTGTAAGATTGAGATTGATTCAAATTTTAGCAAATGTAGATGACATGCTTTATGTTGATATTTTTAATCTCAAGCTGTTCAATTATTTATTTATTTATTTTATTTATTTTTTATTTATTTATTTATTTATTTATTTATTTATTGGAGAAACAACTTTTTGTTAAAAAAAGTGAAAGCTACTTAAATTTTAAAACTTCTTCGCACAGCAAAATAAATAAATAATTAAATAAATAAAAATAAAATAAAAAATATGAATATAAAAAATAAAATGAAGAATAAAAATAAAAAATAAAAGTATAAATATAAATATAAATAAATAAATAAATAATAAAAAAATGAAAAGTAAAATGAACAATATAAATATACATATAAATATAAATATAGATATAAATAAATAAACAAATAAAAATAAAATTGAATATACAGAAAAAATAAGAATATAAATGTAAATATAAATAAATAAATAAATAAATAAAGTGAAAAGAAAAAAATCAAGTCCGGTGCGTAATATTTTTTAAAAACAGAATTAAATCGATTTAATCATGGTGTGCTTATATATTTTTAAGTTTTCTATTCCAGTATAAACAACCGTAAAAAATACATTTATAAGTAGCACTCGTCCGTTTCAAAGGGCCATTAATGGAGATTCTAATAAATGAAAGGATTGTTAAATTTAACCATTGCGTTATAGAAGAGAACAATTTCAAAAGTGAAACATATTCAATTTGTATTATATTTAAAATTAAGTTACATTTTTTGAAAAACAATTCAAAGTTTTTAGAATTATTTTCGACTTTGAATTAAGCAGAAAAAAACGTATTACAATTTTAGTTTTAAAACAAATAAAAAATAAAAAATCGTTAAAAAATCTATATATACTAGAGGGCTATAATATATCTATTTGTTGCTGTCTATAGCTTGAAGAAATCACCCGAATGAGACCAAAATTGGTGCCCTTGCAGTTAGGGAAGAAGGAAGAACAGTGGAACAATAAAAAAAATAGTAGCAATAACTACCAACAGATGGCATTACGGCTCCTGTCGGTACAAACACCGTTATAATCATCAGCAAAATCCAGAAGCGGTCATTTCTGCCAATAATGTTGTACGAGATGCCTCTCAGTTTCCCAGACCGCGCTTTAATATTAAAACTATTCCACGTAATAAGAAAAATCATCAGAGTATTTCGATCCTTCGTTTTACTGATGATTACAAGGTCGTTTGCACTGTCAGGACATGTTGGGACACCTTTTGGCATTTATTGCAGCTCTTTTTTTATTGTTTTATTCTGCTTCCCCCTTCACGAATAGTACGTTCACTGAATTTGGTTTCATTCGAGTTGTTCTTTCAAGCTACAGGCAACTCCAAATAGAAATACTTCTATATAGCAGAGTTGCCAACTCTCCGGCTTTTTACACACCACTATTATTTTAGAGAAAATCTAGTTCTTTTAAATCGGCGAAATGTTCCAATTAAATTAAAGAACATTTTCTGTTTTAAAATACCGGTATGCAAAAAGCCGGAGACTTGACAGCTTTGTATATAGCCACTCTGTATATCATAGGTTCCCAACGGGGGCGGTACCGCCCCCTAGTGGGCGCTGGAGCCTTCCAGGGGGGCGGTAGCGAGTCTAGAGAAAAATGGGGGGCGTTAGGACGATCGAGGGGGGGCGGTCATGGCATACCTACTTATTTAGGAACTAATATAATGAAAATAGTTTATCTCCTCTACATTGTCCAGTCCAAGACAAAAACCTTAGGCTCACCTTTGAATAGAAATCTATAATCTGAGAGGGGGGAAACGGATTGAATTTATTTATTAAGTATTAGATTCGTGAAAATTTACGAGTTCCGGATTTTGACGGATTTACACTTTTTAGGGGTCAGAGATTCCAAAAACATGTTTTTACAAAATGTCTGTCTGTGAGTCTGTCTGGTAGCTTATTTATTTGTATGTGACACAAATTTTATAGGAGCTCTATCTCAACAACCAAAGCACGGAATTTATATAAAAAGCTATATTCTGGTATTCTCTGTTATAAATTGATGCTGATTAGTTTTCGGTGTAAATCACTCAACAGATGGCGCCTCTATGCTGCTTTTTTTCACTATTTCCGAAACGGCTTTATATCAAGAACTACTGCACAGATTTTGATTAAATTTCTGTTTTGATTATGCCTTAGCAATTGAATGTATGCTGTTTGCATTTTATTGAAAATATTTCTACAGGTGGTGTTGTTATGCTGTCTTTTTCATATTTCTGCAACAGCTGTATCTCAAAAATTAATGCTCGAACTTTCGTCAAACTTCCCATTCAGTTTTATCTTGATAAATATTATTGCTGATAATGTTTTGGTGCAAATTGCATGGCATGTGGCGCTTTTATTCTGCATTTTTTTCGATAGTCGCAGTAGTCCTATTTCAAGAACTAATGTACGGAATTTCATACCATTGGAACCCTTACGTTGGATATAGATTGCCATTTAATTTTGATACTGTGATAACGAATTTGGAGTATTAACATGTATGAGATAGAAGAAAGTTTTGGGATTGCCACATCTGACCAGTTCAAAGACTGGAAAAGAAAAATTTTCAATAGTCAACTATATCAAACCTTTTTAAGTCATCTTCTAAACAAGAAGATGACGGACTACGAGCTTTATATATCATTATAATTTTAATAACAAAAGTATTGAAATTGCACACAGTCGGCGAAAAATTAATCTTGCTTGTGGTCAGAGAGATAAAAACTATTCTTCATCATAAGAAACCATCTGATATCAAAAAAAAAAAAAAAAAAAAAAAAAAAAAAAAAGAATCCGATTAATCATTCGGTTCAAAGAGGAATAGATGGCTAAAAACATTGAAATATCATTATGCTGTTACTTAAAGATCTGCAAATTTTCCATTCAACTCCATGGATCAGCGTTACCAAATAACAAAAACTCATAAAAGAAAATTAAAAACAAGAATTATTATTTGCTAAAAATTTGGAAGCTGATACAAAGAGAGAATCGATATTTAATATCACGAAGTTAATCCAAGAGAAATAATTTATTTATCATAATAGTTTGTCATTTGCTACTGATGTTGCTTGACCAACGGTGGGATATCAGGAGGATTTCATTAACACATTTTAAACAAGCAGTACTAAATGCACTCTCTGTACATTCCATTACACATCATCAGCAATTGGTTTTAAAAAATTGGAGTGAACACCTGTATACGTCGCTTCATTATATTATTAGAGTAATCAAAAGAATAGAAGCAATTCATTGAATGACAGGATATTTTGCCAACTTTATAGTAAAAATCATTTCACAACAAAATGAAACAATTGTTTTACTTTGCAGTGCAGTTGTCGCTATCACTTTGTATCAGACTTGTAATTGAATTCAATCGATTGCTGCTGCACTCAGAGCTACATTGTCTCTGAAAAGGTTATTTGTACGAATCTTTTTTCGATACATTTGATTTAACATTACACTTAACTAAAAACAGAAGTGTAAAAATACGCTGAAACCTGATTGCATTGAAAAATGACATCGATTATGCGACAGTCCTCTTTAGAAGCTTTAATTAAATAAATTTAAATATTCTAAACATTTATAATAAGACATACGATGATTGCAAGGTGGTGAGTTGAATTTAATTAAAAAAAAAAAAAAAAAAAAAAAAAAAAAAAAAAAAAAACCTCATAGCTGCTTTTGTGGATAAACTTCTTTTGCTCAAAAGAAATCTAAGTAGAAGAGAATACAGCCAAATTGTCACATTATTTGCAGTCTGTGAAAACAAGAATATTTACTTACTTACTGTCAACACTTGGACGCACTTCATGAAGGTTTCACAAAACGATTCCAAGATTTTACGTGATTTTACCGAGTTGCTTTTTAGATCCTTTCGCAAATGCAGCTACAGCAGTATCACCATATTTGGAGAAGGAAATCGTCTAACTCGCAGCAAACGAGAACTATAAGTAAAATTCAGAAATGGATACCAAGAGTTCTAACTTCAAAAATCTACAGCTCTCTAATCTGTATTGTGAGGGAGAGTACATACAATTTTAATTGTTTTCCTTTCATCAGATTTGGCTGAAAGTAGGTTCTGTGTAGTTGCAAATTTACTGTCAAAGAAGAGGAACATGCATCTTTGACCATGACAATTTGTGACTGATGTCGAAGAAATTGAAATCTAACATGAAGAAATTGTTAAAACTCTAATAGCCTCATCTATTTCGTTATTTTTTAGAAATTCTTATTGTTTTTGTGTTTATTTTTCAATTTTTATAAAACAAATTCTTACTACCATAATTTCCAGTCTATAATCCATGGATCAACCAACTTTTTTTTTAACCAGAAGTTTTATTTAGTAAGAAGCCAAATATTTACTGCGATCTAAAGAGTTACATTTTATTTCAAACATTTTCTAGGAAGAAAAGTGATTGTTTGATCTGCTAATTATACGCCGGAAACATTTTGATGGTCCATTTGATGATCGTTTCAATTACCTTCTATTTTGATTGGCAGACAGATAAAATATAAATAATACGCAATAATATTTTAACATTTTGCATAATTAACTATTATGGAAGAGGGGGCGTTGGAATTTTTTTTCTCTTGTAAAGGGGGCGGTGAACCAGAAAAGGTTGGGAACCTATGCTGTATATTATGAATGCGTGATTAATTTAGACACATGTTTGCCGCAAAGTTGTGGTTCATGAAGTTATTCCATCTTGTGTTGCATTTGAAGTTTTTATAATGTAAAAACAAAAAATGACAGCCCAGGTGTATCCTTGTAGCTCTGTTGGCAAAATGCTGGTGTGATGAACGATTGACCAAAGCTCGAACTGAGTACTGAATAAGTTTTCAATCTGATAATTTTATAACTTGTCAACGCGTTGGGGACGAGCGACACGTATGTACCGCAAAAGGGCTTAGGAATCTTTGTTTCCCCACCAGAAAAATTTTACAGTAAAATTTTCCTTATTTAGTTGGAACATTTACTCGATTTAAAAAGGCAAAAATTTCTATTTTTAAAAAACATTAAAAATTTCGTAAAAGGCTCCAGCGGCGAAGTGGTTAACAAAGGGAATTAAAATTCGCGAATTTTATATCGTGTATTTCCATGCAAAAGTAGAGACATTTCTGGATATTTGTTTGGCTCAAAAGTTAGGGGGTCGGCTTATACACGAGTCTAATTCAAAATTTGATATTTTGAAATAAAAAGAGTGATAAAAAAGTTTCATAAAAATATCTACAATTGCATTAATACTGCATTTTTTCACAAAAGTCACAAATCATCTTTTACTATCTTAGTCATTACAAAAAATTTCAAGCTCCTCCTTAAAATTATTTTCGCTCATTCGTACACCAGGATGAATATCGTCAGTATGAAGTTCATAACCATCGCCATCTTCTTCAAAGATGGCATTATCCACAGTTCCACTCATCCAATTACTGATGCAACATATTTTGGAAGATCGGACGATCATTTATTATGGTAATTCAAATCATCTTTCACTCATTCAGCGACAGCATCAATATAATTTTTTTTTTATTATTATGTACCTCCATTTATCAAGCTGTAATTCTTGGACGATATCCATTTAGTCTATTTCGAGCGGAACCTATCTTTAATTGATATATTTAGAAAAAACTATGAATATTAAAGAATAAAAGTAAAACCACGGGGCTATACCGAGAATCTAAGAAAATATCAATAATTTCACAGAGCGCAATTTTTTTCTATTAACTATTAAAAAAATACAAAGTTGTCTTTCGCTAAATTTTCCATCACGTTAGTTTAACATCGGTTTAATATAAATGCAGGTTTCGGATTTTGGAAAATCTTTCACTGAAACGTCGTCGTATACTTGACTTACGGATTGGCTTATTATATACAGAAATATATCGGAATTCAGATTTACAAGGAAAATTTTATGAATTTCATTGCTTTCAAGACTCTCAAATTTTGAAAAACTTTAATTTTCAATTCTAAGCTTTGTCTTATGTAATCGCGAGTTTTATTAAATCATAACAATATTTATATTCAAAGAATGGTATAGAAATTTTTTGAGAATATCACTCAAATGATGTTTATTTGGGAGCGACATGATTTGATAAAAGTTAAAAAATTTCAAACATTTTTAATAAATATGTATTCAAGATAGTTAATTTTAGCTATATCCTTAAATAATTTCATATAAGGACCTCAGAACCCAAGGGGTACAAGTGACAAAAATTCGATATGGAGTAAATTCAGTTCAAAGGTAATTGATGTTAAATTTGAACATCAATAATAATTGACGGAATTGAAATAGGAAATTGCCACTTATTTCATTGTGATCTTTGAACTCTTATTTCAATGTGTGACAAAACTGGAGTACAATTTTCTTTACATTTACAGTTAATCAATATTGATTATTATTCGACAAGTGTGACAAAACTGGAGTACAATTTTCTTTACGTTTACAGTTAATCAATATTGATTATTATTCGACAAGTGTGACAAAACTGGAGTACAATTTTCTTTACATTTACAGTTAATCAATATTGATTATTATTCGACAAAAGTAGTTGATTCCTAGAACGCAGCATATAATTAGAAAATCCTTATATTTCATCATCTGAAAATAAAAAAAGCATATTTTCAGGTCGTGTGTGTACTTAGTTAATTTTTTTTTAATTTTGCCACATATATCCCTTGGTTTCTGGTAACGTCATATGTAAAGAAAATGCGCGATCGATAAAAATAATTCTATGTGTGTGTGTGTTTTTCAGCAATTGAAACCAACCAGCAAAATCAATCGCTTAATGATTAATACCTTTAGTTTGTTTAATGTTTGATTTCTAAAACAAATTACCTTCATGTGCAACTGACGTCTTTTTAATTGAATTGATATTCAAACAGCTGTGACGTAGTCTTTTACAGGATTTTCAAAAAACAAAAAGGCATATGAGAGAAAAAAAAATCAATGCATATAGAGAAAGATAAATTCTTCAAACTCCGTTGCTCTGCGATAAATTTCAGAAATAATGTAAAATTTCTGTTAGACAAATTGAAAAAAAAATCTAATATTTGTTTTAATAAAAGTACCCTAATAGCATGTATGGTCACAGTGACGTCACTGTATGTCACTTTGGTCACATCACATCTGTGACCAAAATGTCACCACTCTGTGACGTCACACTGAGTGAGATGTGGCTTTCTTAAAAATCTTTAGAAATTTATAAATATCCTTTAAAACATGTTATTTACTTTTAAAAACATGTTTCTGGCAATTTAAATATCGTCGCTTTTGTCACAGTTTCGTCACAATGTTAATGTCAAATTAGTCACAAATGACACATTTTTCACAAATTTGTCACATTGTGACCACTTTGTGAAACGTCACAAAAGAGCTCTAAAACGGCCATAATGACTTCACATTTAGTCACTGTGACTTCACATCGACGTCACGTGACGTCACATCGACAATCGACGGTCACAAAGTCACAATGTGACTTCACAACGACGTTGCAGTGGCGTCACCATGCTTTACGGGTAATAAATTTATAAGTTGTATTTATTTTTAAAATAACTTGCGTAATATATAATTTTACATTTATTTACGTTGAATATTTTCCAAATCGATAATTTAATGCATATTTACATTACAAAGAAAATATTTTTTTTAAATATATTTGTTTCGTACAGATAAAGTAATGAGAATTGCTTCTAGATATAAGAAATGAATATATTTATTCAAATTGAATAGTCTGGCATCTGTTGAAGAAAGTTATTAAATCGTATTACATTTCTTTATAGCTTCAAAAAGAAAACCCTTCAAATTTTATTTCTATCAGCGTTACTTAGAATTGTATTATAAAAGTAATAAAAATAAACATTTTTTTTTCAGGAGTACGAATTTAAAATTAAATAAATCATACGAAAATAATGTTAATGGCCATGATATTGATATTACTGAAAAAAATTGTTATTAGTGCTTAAAAGTGGTTTTGAGCACTATATGGCACCGCGGCTGGAATAAAGCGCCATCGAAAAATTCAATGTTCGACCTCTTAACCCTTTCCGGCGCAGTATTACCACTCCGGCAACACCTAATTTTAATTCCAAACTTACAAACGGCACCAATAATATTTTAGTAAAATTTTACTTTTACAATGACAACTTAAATCTGGGAATTCTTAATTTCTAAAAAAGTCTTTTGTAAATTCCGGTGTCAGTGAAAATTTTCTCATTTTACGATTAGAATTTGTCTGCGCCGGAAGGGTTAATCCAGCAGATGGGACCATATATCAGCAATTACGGAACTATTAACTCTTTGCGGAATAAATTTGTTTGAAACAATTTACACCAGAATTAATAAAGGAATTTATTAGAGAATAACACTTTGCTTATTTTTTCGGTATATTATAAAAAGAAAATTTTAACTAAATATTCTTGGTGCTAGTAAAATTAAAACTATGTGTCCTTTTTTAGGGAAACCGCGACGGAAAAGGTTAATAAGAGGAACTGACATATTTTCAAAGCAGTAAAACTTCAAATGTAACCGCTTTCGTAGACTTTGATTTCCACCAGGACAAATTTGCACCACTTATTTAAACGCTTTATGTATGCGAAATTTCGGTTATAAATAATACCAAAAATAGATTTTTATTTTTCATGGTGGGAGTTTACTTCGGTGGTAGTCAGTCCCTGCGTTTCCTACATAATGTGACAACAGAGACAACCTCCTGTTAGTGTCTGTAAAAATAGTATAATACTTGGGCAAACTCCTACCAGTAAGAACAAATAGTAATTTTCACAATAGTTGTGAGAGAAATGTTGTAACGGTTGGGTGCTCGTGCTGGGAGTTAAATGCAGACATACTCAGGAATTAAGATAAAAACACAGTTTATTAAAACTATAAGGGCTCAAGGGAAGTGGAGCAAGTCTTAATTTTCACAACTGAGAATACTTCTAAAAGATTGAATTCATACTCACAGCACCGGAACTAGCTCAATCGGGGCAACTCTGATTACTTCTCAGCTATCTTCGGCTAAACTGATAGATTAAATCTAATTAGACAGCCCGTGGCTGTAGATATCCTTTATTCACTTTGAGATAATCAAATGCAATTACTATTAAAGTCCTTACCACCGGCCCACTTCTCAAATTGAATACCGAAACTCCTTCACAACTTACTGGAGGCTCGATGCTACTTGCAGTCTGCTAGATACCAGCGGGAAACACACTTCGCTGACTAATATCGCTCGAGACACGCTCTCTGCTGGCTACTGCCAGAGACACTGCCTGCTAGCTGGCTAATGCAGCCAGAGACACCTCACTGGCAGCTGACTAATGCTCTGCTGGCTATCGCCAGAGACACCACTACCAGTGTGACCGTTTTTGGATTGTTGTAAGAAATCTGGACTGTTGTAGGACTTACAACAAGCTAAATCAAGCTAAAAACACAGGCTAAAAGATAGTTGTCAGTCTATTGATTCGAAATTAACAGATTCTCGTATAGATGGCAGGACCATCGAATTTATTTTTAGCTTGTTGTCAGTCCAAATCTAGCCTGCTTTTAGCTTGAAAAAACGGTCACACTGACCACTACACACACTCAAACTCCAAGCTTTTATATGCTGCAAACTGAGATACCTCAAATTTACATAATTCTACTAACCGCGAGCCTAACTGCAGAATCCGAAAGAGACACACACACTCTAGAAAGTTAAAGTAAAAGAGAGGATAGATGTCGCTTTTACGCTTACACATGTTAAATTATTGACGTCACGATCTCAGAAATACTAAAGTGCCTTTATGACAAAGGTCACTCCCTCACAATCCCCCCTCGGATTCCACAGAGAAAAAGGACTGGGCCAAATGCATGCCCAGGACTTTTTGTTGTTACAAATTTCAAACCGTAAAAAAAAAAAAACAAAGTGATGGGCGAAATTTAGAGCCGAAACATAACTTTTAAAATATTACACTTTAACCCATCACAACAAAAACCTCAGTTTGCCTCAAATATTCACATATTCAATTCAACCATCCTTCTATCTTAAAAATAGCCTCCGAAAAACTTTCAAAACTCTTAAAACTTTCAAAACTAATTATTTCCTCTTTCAAAATAACCCACTCCACTGGGAGTGCTAAAATTCAATAAAACACTAAACTTTCGAAATTTTCCTCAATACTGCAATACAACCGTAACTTTACCAAACATTTCTCCATAAAACTTTTCCTAATACTAGAATTCGCACCAAGCCCAAAAAAACCCAATGCGCAAAAATTTTCCTCAACAAAATTCCGAACTCATCTAAAATTAAATTCACTTTATACTACAATAACTCCGCTACTACGTAATACCTACATACCCATTAGCCAATGAACTAACTCCCAAAACTTAGTTAGAACTAGCTCCACTTTCACAATATTTGGGGAACATACGTACAGCTTCACATAGCTGTGCTTATGCAATAATCAAAAATATCAAATTTACAAAATGACGTCATCATATGACTCTTCATCTGTATTAACTAAAAGAAAAATAGCAGTATCAATATTTAACACAGGTATATTTCCCTGCAAGAAAATCACATTAACATTCAATTTTAATACAATACAATTTCATATTCAAATGCAACATAAAACTTCGCAACTTGCGGAAACCATTCCTAACTAAAGTACAAACGTAACACATGAACCACGAGCGATAAGAAGAAAGTTAATTCATTAAATGTTAGTATAAGAGATAGAAACGCGTGTCAAGGACTTCTTGACCGCAAAACACGTGCACGCCTGACTCGCGACGCGTGTACAAAATAACCCAAATTATTATCTATACCTTTCTGAAAATTAAACATACATTAACATACATTTTATAACACATGAACAGTATAACAATATAATAACATTTTAACAACTAACATAACAATTTAACAATAGATCCAGAATTTTTAAAAGCAGTTAAGACCAAAATTTCAAACATACATAAAACTAACAATTTTGCAAACAAATTTTGAACACAATTAAGCACTAATCGTGAGTCCGTCTAAAAATCCAAAAAATGGCCAAAAATACAAAACAGTCTCTCTGCTTTTTATTCCTTCACATTGCTACCACATATATGCACTCTAATAGAAATTTAATAAAGAACATGATCACCCAATCATAGAGATGATTCGCTGCTAGACGGCTTCATACTACAGGATGGCTTTCTCCTCTTATCCCAAAAACCTTGCACGAAGGATCTTTCGTCATCAGAACTGTACGGTGACGCCACAATTGACTGTCGTGCCTGCAGCCTGGTCCTGAATAGATGCCGTGGGATACTTGTAGGTTCCACTCGACGACTCTGCTCTGGTCGGTTCGCTGGGGTCACTCCATGGCGAGATTCACACTGCTGATGCCGGTACTCCTCTTTCTATAAGCACCCGAAGTTACTGAAGATCCTAGGCCACGTTTCTTTCCGGATCTATGCTGTCTCTTATCGGGCAAAAATTCAGACTTTAAAGTTCTTTTAACAGTTTGACGAGTATCCATATGAAATCTTTTTCGAGGATTAATTACTGAAGATGTTGAACTATTAGATAACTTGTGTTTTTGAGGTTGCTGCCTAACAAGTGGAGGAACTGGACAGTTTATGATTTTTTTCCTTTTATGGCATACTGAGTCTGATGTATTTGACACTGCTCTCTTATTTTTATTATCATACTTCGCTCTCGGTTTAATAGACTTTCTACTTTCAATAACAGTTTTTGGAGCTGTTTGACCAAATTTTCTTTTTGAATATTGATGAAAAGAATTAGATAAGGAAGTGCTGGACTCGGGACACTCATTGGATCGGGAATTTTGCGAAACCTCGCTCGACACATGAGAACTTTAACTACCATTTTCTCTAAACTTATAAACTCTAACCTGATCCAGATTAACAGTCATTCTTTCACCATTGACATTTACAATCAAATTATTATTCCGAACTTCCAAAACCTCAAACGGACCTACAAACTTTGGAACAAACTTAGCTACTCTCTTTTGACGACTTGAACTTAACCAATGCTTTTCTACTAACACAAAATCTCCAACTTTCACTTCTAACTCCCTTCTACGCATATTATAATACTGTGCTTGCTTCTCCTGCGCTTTTCCCATCTGAACTTGAGCCTCCTTAACCAAACTCTCAATATCCTGGCACATAAACTGACTTTCCGCATCCGACACCATAACTAGCCTTTGAAGTGGAGTAATGACTTTTCTACCCAAAAACAATTCAGCCGGCGTTTTCCCCGTCGACTCATGAACTGCTGTACGAAGTGCGTACGCAAAATGCTGAAGAAACTGGTCCCAATTTGCATGATGAGAACCAACATAAGAAGAGATCATTTGAATTAATGTACGATTTACACGTTCAGCCATATTAGACTGAGGACGATACGGAAGAGTAAAAGAATGATCGATCTCTAGCTTCTCACACAGAGCCTTAAATATATCAGAAATAAAACAAGGGTCATGATCGCTAACTACCCTAATTGGTGCACCATATTTAGAAATATAATTATCGAAAAATGCATCGGCAACTGCAGGTGCAGAAGCCTTCCTGAGGGGGACTAACTCTACCCATTTACTAAAATAATCAACTATAACTAGTACAAATCTATATCTTTTAGGATTAGACAATGGATAAGGACCGATTAAATCTACACCTACACATTCATTAGGAAAATTTACTTTAATAGGAATTAATTTGCCAGTTGGACTTACATTTTTATAATTATAACGTTGGCATGTGCTACAGCTGGAGACATAAGCGCGCACTGGTTCCCGCATTTTAGGGAAGTAGCAGGATTCACAAATTCGAGCATAAGTTTTCCTGATTCCTAAGTGACCTGCGAATGGATTATCATGAAATTCTTTCAAGATGGCCTTACGAAGACTAGCCGGAATAAAAACTCTTAATTCACCACGTGAGTTTACAATTTTAGAATAAAAAAGAAGACCATCGATAAGCTTAAATGATTGGGACCATTTCTCAAACATAGGCACATTTGCGCTCGGGACATCATCAGAATTTTCCAGAAAACGATATAAACTACCAAACTCTTCATCTTGTTTCTGCTCCCTTATCAACTGCTCTCGTGACCTTAACACAAACGAAGACAATGCACAACACTTAACTTCCTCCGTGACCTCTAAACCATCATGCGGGTTTCGAGACAAAGCGTCCGCTACCGCATTTTCCTTACCAGCCCTATGTTCTATAACAACATTATACTCTGCCAACTTCAAACACCATCTGACCATACGAGACGACAAACCCTTTCCATTAGTTAACTTCGTCAAAGCTGAATGATCCGTAATGACTTTAACCGGTATATTAGTGAAAAAACAACGAAACTTATTCAAAGCCCAAATTACTGCAAGACACTCCCTTTCCTTAATCGAATAATTCCTTTCCGCTGCATTTAAAATTCTCGACGCAAACGCTATAGGTCGACCTCTCTGTGCTAACATAGCTCCAACCCCCACTGCACTCGCATCGCAATACACTTCAAACTGAGACGAATAATCGGGGTGAGCCAAAACAGGAGGGGAAACTACTGCCTTTTTTAATAATTCAAACGACCTCTGAGCCGCCGATGACCATACAAACTTCACCCTTTTCCTTTTTAAATTATACAATGGTTCACATAACTCCGAAAAATGTGGAATGAACTTGGCGAACCAAGCCACCATCCCTAAAAATGTCGCCACTTCCTTACTATTTTTGGGGGGATTCATTGACGTAATTGCCTCAATTTTCTCATTATCTATATTAATACCTTCACGCGTAATTTTAACTCCTAAATACTTTATCTCTTTTCTCAAAAACTTACATTTTTCCAACTTAACTGTTAACCCAGCATCTCTTAACAACGTAAACACTTCCCTCAATAATCTCAAATGCTCTTCAAAAGTAGCTGCCATTATAATTATATCGTCCAGGTAGACCAGGACACCCCTACCAAGCAAAGGTTTAAGGATATTCTTCATGGCCTTCGGGAACGTTGCCGGTGCCCCCAATAAACCCAAACTCATTCTCTTAAAAGCGAAACAACCGTCCCGAGTAATAAACGCAGTTTTACGTATGTCCTCAGGCTTCATTGCAATCTGAAAATAACCTGACGTAAGATCTAACGTTGACATATAATTCGTACTCGTTATACACTATATTGCCATTGATTATGGGACACTTGCGATTTTAGACATTTTACTAAATATCTAGAAAAATACATGAGGAATCATCTCGAAACTCTTAGAGTATAAATATAATACAGGGATGAGATTTCCGCTTTTTTGAACACCAGTAAAATTTTAAAGAAAATGCTGTGTTATTTAATCGGAAAATTGTCGTGCTTTAAAAGGACAGCATTTTCTCTAACATTATACTGGTGTGAAAAAAAGCGGAAATCTCATCCCTGATAATAGTATACGTCATACATCTCCGTGAAGATTTTTTACCGAAACGCCATAGGGGACCGTCAACAAATTAAAAAAGAATGAATATCTTTTGAATAACCCTATCAAAACTAATGTAGCAAAAGCGCTCAAACTCTAGATTATGGTTGAATGCCTTATTGTAATACACTGTGTTCATTTTTATGTAAATAGCATGCACACTCGCAGAGTAATTAAGGTTTTTATAAAAATGGTCCCAAATTTTTCCAAGTTTTTCCATTATAATTTTCAGAGTTCTTAATATAAAATAATATTTTTTTCAGAAAATATGACAAACAACATTGCACACAGTACCCTGTAATCAGAATTAAAAAATAATAAAAACTGTATGAAAAATGAGTAGGTTTACTATATAATTTTTTACTGCGCATGCGTCAAAGATATCAAAATTTCATTTGCATATTATGTTAGCTAAATGTATAGAGCAACTTTTGTAAAAGTCTCAAAATCATAGCTTGAAAATTCTGAAAGTAATCGTCTATAGAAAAAGGACAAAATCCGTTGTTTCCAAAATGAAGCAAAAAAATGAGGGATTTTATCCAAATGCAGTAGTACATCCCTTATTGTGTATTCTATATTGACACTAATCAATGAATATATGGATACAACCCCTCTTGTTTTTGCTTCATTTTGAGAATAACGGATTTTCGACTTATTCAATTGACTATTATTGTCAGAATTTTCAAGTTATGATTTTGTGACTTTCACAAAAGTTGCTCTATATATATTTAGCTAACATAATATGCAAATGAAATTTTGATATCGTTGACGCATGCGCAGTAAAAAATTATTTAGTAAACCAACTCATTTCTTATACAATTTTCATTATTTTTTAATTCTGATTACAGGGTACTGTGTGCAATGTTGTTTGTCATATTTTCTGAAAAAAATAATATTTTATATTAAGAACTCTGAAAATTATAAGGAAAAAACTTGGAAAAATTTGGGATCATTTTTATAAAAACCTTAATTACTCTGCGAGTATGCATGCTATTTGCATAAAAATGAACAAGGCTTATTACAATAAGGCATTCAATTACAATCTAGAGTTTGAGCTCTTTTGCTACATTAGTTTTGACAGGGTTATTCAAAAGATATTCATTCTTTTTTAATTCGTTGACGGCCCCCTTTGGAGTTTCGGGAAAAAATCTTCACGGAGATGTATGACTTATACTATTATATTTATATACTAAGAGTTTCGAGATGATTCCTCATGTATTTTTCTAGATATTTAGTAAAATGTCTAAAATCGCAAGTGTCCCATAATCAATGGCAATATAGTGTATTAGCCAAAATGTCATCAATTACTGGAATAGGATACTGAGGATATTGCGTTATCGCATTTAACTTTCTATAATCTACTGCAAATCTATATGCCTCTGGATTATCTAAACTTTTCCCATTATTCTTACGACATAACACTACTGGCGATTCAAAAGGAGACTCAATTGGCATTATAATATCGTCCGCTAGCATTTTCTGAATATGATAATCAATTATACCTTGTTTAACTTTGTCATAACAATATGGTTTACTAGCAACAGGTGCTTTCAAACCAGTATCAATCTCGTGCCAAGCAACATGCGTTAAACCCGGTTTATCAGAAAAAACCTCTCCAAACTCATTCAAAAATTTATTAAATTCCTCCTTCTGGATTTCACTTAACCCCAGCTTTTCCAAATCAACTGACACTGAAACAGGCTCTTTCTTACTCACATTCTTATCATTATTCACGATTAACGACTTTTTAAAGAAATCCAGACTAATTCCTCTATCCTTCATATAATCCACACCAACTATACAATGCACTGTTAATCCATCTAACCCACAAAACTCCCAACATGTCTTAACCGAACGAATTTCAACTTCCAACTCTACTGAACCTTTATTATCACAAGCTACTCCCTGCGCCGACTGAACCACCAAACTTGAACTCTTCAACTTCTTATACGAAAAATATTTCCGATAACAATCAAAAGAAATGAACGACTTATCTGCCCCTGTATCGAAGACACTCTTAACGACAATACCATCCAACACAATTAACACTTCAGGTAACTCAACCGGATTAATAGTAATTTTGTTCAAACTCACAGAAGGCTTTTCCGATTTAACCTGTGACTGCATACCTTCCGAAATACAGTCACCTACCAGTTTAACTGACCCGACCTCTTAACACATCTCTTTTGCATTGATCTACCTTCAAAATTCTCATCCGAAGTTAATCTCCTTACTTGCGAAGAAACATTCCTGTCCCGTACTCCCCCTCTCCGATCATAACCACTATTCTGCCTATTTCCATATATATATCTATCCCCACTTCTAAAATTATTACCACCACCACAATTCCTATTACCATTACTAGTATTCGACATATTACGATCAAATCCATCATTTCTATTACGCAAATTATTATCTAGAAATCGCTGTCCCCCTCTCAAAAAATTACGGTCCCCCTCATTTCTCAAATTACTATCCGTGACAGGTCTCTGACGAGGGCTACGCGAATCCCGTTGATCCGAGCTATGCCGAGTCTCATACTTCGATAATATCTGGTGCATTTCTGCAAAATTCTTAGATGCTCGAATCTCAATATAGTCCTGTATATTCGGATTAAAAAAAGGGAAAACAATGTCCAACAATTCCTCAAATGTGATATCTAAATCCAATTTATTTTTTTGTTCAAGCTTACGTAGAAAAAACTTTGATGCCGATTCATAAATATTCTGCTTATTGTAATAGAATTCTTTTCTTAAAATACTTTTATCTTTAAGGGGAGGAAATGCCTTCTTTAACTCAATCACAGTCTGTTCAAATCTTTTACCTTCATCATTAATCAGAAATTTTCCTATATTCTCTAACCACAAAAGTGCTTCGCCCTTCAATGAGCATTTAAGCACTACGTATCTATTTTTCTCAGGTATATTATTAAACAGGATATAATCATCTAGTTTGACTAAAAATTCATTAATGTCACTTTCACCGGTAAAATAAACACCTGGCACAATCTCACAATGTCCGACATTTCGTTGGGCGCCATTTGTAACGGTTGGGTGATCGTGCTGGGAGTTAAATGCAGACATACTCAGGACACAGTTTATTAAAACTATAAGGGCTCAAGGGAAGTGGAGCAAGTCTTAATTTTCACAACTGGGAATACTTCTAAAAGATTGAACTCATACTCACAGCACCGGAACTAGCTCAATCGGGGCAACTCTGATTACTTCTCAGCTATCTTCGGCTAAACTGATAGATTAAATCTAATTAGACAGCCCGTGGCTGTAGATATCCTTTATTCACTTTGAGATAATCAAATGCAATTACTATTAAAGTCCTTACCACCGGCCCACTTCTCAAATTGAATACTGAAACTCCTTCACAACTTACTGGAGGCTCGATGCTACTTGCAGTCTGCTAGATACCAGCGGGAAACACACTTCGCTGACTAATATCGCTCGAGACACGCTCTCTGCTGGCTACTGCCAGAGACACTGCCTGCTAGCTGGCTAATGCAGCCAGAGACACCTCACTGGCAGCTGACTAATGCTCTGCTGGCTATCGCCAGAGACACCACTACACACACTCAAACTCTCAGCTTTTATATGCTGCAAACTGAGATACCTCAAATTTACATAATTCTACTAACCGCGAGCCTAACTGCAGAATCCGAAAGAGACACACACACTCTAGAAAGTTAAAGTAAAAGATAGGATAGATGTCGCTTTTACGCTGACACATGTTAAATTATTGACGTCACGATCTCAGAAATACTAAAGTGTCTTTATGACAAAGGTCACTCCTCACAATGTTTCATGAAAAAAGCCAATAGATTAATGCAAAATTTTCTATTTAAAATTTATTGGGGGAAGTTTGCTGAGGCTGCACCAGAAATTGTTGATCCGATATAAAAAATAATTTATCATCTTGTGACATCTTCCTCAGTTACTTCACTCGGAACTCTTAAACAGTATATGACTCTTCCTCTTTATTCAATGGAGTTATGCGGAAAGATACAAAGTATTGTCTAGCAATGTATTGCTAGTGAAGTAGCTGATATAGTTGTCACAACATGGCGGTTGTTTCTTTTAATTGAATCAAAAATGTTGATACCGCAGCTGAAAACTTCATCTAGTAAACTTGTACAGAAAATTTCGTCTAATTAATGAGCCTTATTGATAAGAAGTTTCTCTCATAAATATGATAAACATTTCTATTTGTTTTTATTGTGGCTAGTTTTGCCAAGTATTATAATCTTTTCATTGTCCCAGACAGTAGATTGTCTTGGTTGTTCCATCGTGTACCGGCAATATTTAATGTAAGTTTTGTGAGTATTTTGCAATGAAATTTCACTTCAACTAGGCGTTTAAATATACAAAAATTTTCTGCATGAATTTTCTGGTAGCAGTTTTTTTGTGGGGTAATGAACCACTAAAGAATTTACAATTGAACTTCATTATTTTAAATATATGCCGCTTCCTCTTTCTTAATAGTGCATGCTTTATTCATAACTCCATTTCAGCAATAATGCGGCGAATGTTAATTTTCAAGTGATCCTTGCCTCTGGCTTATTGGCGTAGAGCAGCAACTTCAAATGTTCCAACAGAAAATAATCCATTGGTGTTTTGTAACATGACTATGGAAGGCAGATCACAGGTTCATTACATGAAATTAAGCGCACAGAATATCATCCGCAGTGAACTGATGGTGTTTTGCACAATTTGCAAGCATTGTTCTGGTGTAAATTTATTTATGATGAAATAGCGGGATCATTTTGAATAAACTGTTTTTGGTGATACAGTGAACTCTCGTTAAGACGGATAGTCAAGGGAAAATGTTTTTGTCCATATCAACGAAAGTCCATTATAACAGGAATTCATAAATCTGGCTTTAGCATTCCATCAAAATATACTTATGTACATATAATTAGGGATGTAGTGGAGGGTATAAGGGGGTATAAGCCGTATACTTCTGGATTTTTCAAAGGAGCACAGTATACCCTCTTATTCTCAAGAAAGTTATAGTATATGCACTCTAGGGTATATCCACTACCTTGAGCGTATACCCTCTGCTTAGAGCGTACATCCTTTGTTATTTTAACGACTACACCTCTGCATATAATGTATTGTAATATGGCTAAAAAAAGTATTTCTCAAAAAAAAAAGAGAGATATAATGTACGAAAAAAATTCCAAAGTGAAAGAAAAAGTTACATTTGAAACTCTAATTTACGTTGAAGAATACCAGAGATTGAACAGCGACGTCATTCCTGCTCTGTGACGTCAAAGCAGAGATTTATAGGCGTTTCATCTTAAAAATATAATAAAAAATATTTTGAAACTTGATTGTCCTGACGAATATTTGTCCGTTTTAACAAATGAACTCTTAAATTGTATATATTAAATGGTGTCTGTTACAAATAATTCCTATAGAGCTCAACCGGGAATCTTGTACTTATACATAACGAGAAATCCATCTTAAACGGGACCGCCTTAACTGAAGTTCAATGTATACAGGGTGTTTCTAAATTCATGGTACAAACTTTTAGGGGTGATAGTACACATCAAGACAAACAATATTAAATAGGAAACTAAGGGTCCCAAACGTCTTCCGAAGGAGATAGGCGCCATTAAAGTTTAGGGTCCAAAAATTCAAATAATTATAAAAAACAGAAAAATTGGTCGATTCGTTTGTGGTTTTCACTAAAACTATTCTTTATGTCAGAATTGTCTTGAAAATAAATTATAAAGATAAATTTCAAAAAATGTCGATAGAGGGCGCTTTAGACTTTGGAGTAACGAACAACTATTTTTTACCGTTATTTTTTGCATCTCATTAATTTTTTTTAGAAGCTTAGACATAAACTTAAATTTTGAATTCAAAATCTAAATCGTTGGGAGTGGTTAAGTAGCGCAAACTGAACTGTGGAGGGAGGTACAAATTTCAAATTATTATAAAAAACGGAAAAAATGGTCAATCGATTTTGCAATATTCACTAAAATTATTCTTTATGTCAGTATTATCTTGAAAATAAATTATAAAGATAAAATTCAAAAAAGGCCGATAGAAGGCGCTTTAAACGTTGGAGTAATGTACAACTATTTTTTGCCGTTACTTTTTGCATCTCATAAAATTTTTTAGAGACTTAGACATAAACTTAAATTTTGAGATGAAAATCTGAACCGTTGGGAGTAGTTAAGCAGCGCAAACTGAACTGTGTTCAATGGGGGTGGGGAAGTTCAAATTTCAAATGATTATAAAAAACGGAAAAATTGGTCGGTTTTCGCTAAAACTATTCTTTATGTCAATATTTCCTTGAAAATAAATTTTAAAGATATCTTTCAAAAAATTCCGTCAGAGGGCGCCTTAAACTTTAGAGTAGCCAACAACTATTTTTAAGCGTTAGTTTTTTGTATCGAATTAAATGCTTGTAAAAGTTCAAACTTAAATTTTGAGCTCAAAATCTGCATCGTGGTGAGTAATTAAGTAGCGGAAATTTGAACTGTGTTCGAGTGGTGGGGAGGGTAACATTTCAACTCCTGAACACAGTTCAGTTTGCGCTTCTTAACCTTCCCATCGATTTAGAATTTGAACTCAAAATTTAAGTCGAAGCTTTTGCAAGCATTTAATTAGATGCAAAAAATAACGGTTAAAAATAGTTGTTGGTTACTCTAAAGTTTAAGGCGCCCTCTAACGGAATTTTTTGAAATTTATCTTTAAAATTTATTTTCAAGGAAATATTGACATAAAGAATAGTTTTAGCGAAAACCGACCAATTTTTTTGTTTTTTATAATCATTTGAAATTTAAACCTCCCCACCTTCATTGAACAGAGTTCAGTTTGCGCTACTTAACCACTCCCAACGATTCAGAGTTTCATTTAAAAATTTAAGTTTATGTCTAAACCTCTAAAAAAATTTTATGAGATGCGAAAATAACGGTAAAAAATAGTTGTACGTTACTCCAAAGTCTAAAGCGCCCTCTATCGGCACTTTTTGAATTTTATCTTTACAATTTATTTTCAAAATAATACTAACATAAAGAATAATTTTAGTGAAAATCGCAAATCAATTGATCAATTGTTCCGTTTTTTTATAAACATTTGAATTTTGAACCTCCCCGCAATTCAGTTTGCGCTACTTAACCACTCCCAACTATTTAGATTTTGAGCTCAAAATTTAAGTTTATGTCTGAGCTTCTAAAAAAAATTAATGAGATGCAAAAAATAACGTTAAAAAATAGTGGTTCGTTACTCCGAAGTCTAAAGCGCCCCTATCGACATTTTTTGAAATTTATCTTTATCAATTATTTTTAAGACAATACTGACATAAAGAATAGTTTTAGTGAAAACCGCAAACGAATCGACAAATTTTTCTGTTTTTTATAGTTATTTGAATTTTTGGACCCTAAACTTTAATGGCGCCGTTTGGGACCCTCAGTTTCCGATTTAATATTGTTTATCTTGGTGTTTACTGTCACCCCTTAAAGTTTGTATCATGAATTTAGAAACACCCTGTATATATATATGTTGGCAGCACAAAAGAATTCCAGTATATAATTCTGCTTTTTGCCGAAAATTGCTGAAAGAAGAATTTTAAACTAGATTCTGAGTTTTTTAACGGAATTTAATATTTGTTTCTTATGTATGTACACAAATCTACAAATCAATTGCAATGTTGCCCAGAAATAGTTGGATAAATTTCCAACTTTACTGGAAATTGTTTAAATTGTGATTTTGATTGTGTTATACATTTTCTAAAATTTGTCATACTTTTTCACAATATTAAACGATACAATTTTTGCATAATTTTGAAAGTATTGGAAAGGTTTATATATATATATATATATATATATATATATATATATATATATATATATATATATATATATATATATATATATATATATATATATATATATATATATATGCTTGTAGCATGATTTTTCTTTTTTGGTACATAATGTTATAGTTTTATACATTATTGACACTATATATAATTTTTTTTTTAGGTGAGTGAGCATTTTTCCCCTCATTGATGTTTGTTTCAAAATAAATCTGTAAGTGTTTATTTTTAATTTATTTTAAATAATTTTCATTAATTTACATTACTTTGTGCCGTGCATCTATTTAGTGTTGCTATCTATACTTATAAAAAAAAAAAAAAAAAAAAAGAGTCTATATTCAGCTTTTTACATAAGATTGAAGGTAAAATTTTGGTTAGTCCAGACATTAAAAATGTACCTTTTATATTAAACTCTTTATATCAACAAATATGGAGAAATGAGAATGAACAGCAACGATCGTTGCATAAATATCAGCTTAACCTCTTCAGACCTGGTGTATCCTATAGGATACACATCTTTATAATTTTGTTTTCACATATATAAATACTATTAAAAAAAGAGAAATTAGTGTGAATGGAGCCTAAGAGGTAGCAGAAATAAAGAAAATAGCAATTTGTCTCTCATAGTGCTTTTTCAGTGAGTTACATGATATATAAAAATGGCTTGCAGCAGAAATGCACGAATCTACAAAAAAAGAAAACGTAAAAATTTTTACTGTGTATTAAGATACCATTTGTAGACTCCATTAGTAATACAAATTATTAAATATATATTTGTTTGATCTTTTTCTATGTTTTTACAATGCAGAAAAGTAAAATTTAATTTAAAATAACCTAAGAAATTGTTAAAATGCGTGTTTTACAAGTCCCCATATATCAAAAAAATTATGTACAAAAAATAAATTTTAAATTTTTTCGTTGTTCAATCTTTCTTAGTTATCAATTAATTAATGTAAATCCATAGCTGAAATTAATAAAAGTAGATCAATAAACCCTCGGGTCTGAAGAGGTTAATGAAATGAAACAGGGGTAGGGAGAGTGATAAAAAAGGACCCAAATAATGTTGAACCCACAACGTTAGGCGTGGCCTACGGCAATTAGAATACGAGTTACAAATTAGTGGAGGCCAAAACAGCAAGGAACAGAAATGACCGAAATGGCAAAGGACTGAAATGGCAAAGGATCAAAATGGCCTGGGACCGAAATGGTCAGGGACTGAAATTGTCTCGAACCGAAGCGACCGGACTGAACGCGTACTCATTTCTTTCTGCATAACTCAAGTTAAAGTATTTTTTTTTCTTTAAATCTTAACCTAAATTTAATTTCATTAAGTAAGAAGCTTTCGAAGTGTCTTTTAACAATCGGCATAGAAGTAAAACTTACCTTTTTTTTCACCTTTAAACTTTTCTGAATCGATAATCCAATGATTGTTTACATAATTTTAGAGTATAATGTTAAGAAAAAACTTTTTGTCTCAGATACTTAAAATAGAGAGAATAAAATTTATCCTCTGGATATAAATAATCAATCGATTTGCTCAGCATGAATATCCTAAAGTAGCTGTTAAAGAAATCCACCAAGGAATAGATCTTGATTACATATTGATTCTTACATCTTAATTCTCAATTCCAAAGAGGAACTTTCTTAAACTTTACTTCAATTAAAGTTATACTTTGATCTTAGTTAAAAGTTGTTTAACTGAAAGATGTGTGAATAAAAATACGCAGAAATGAAAAATATGCATATGCGAATCAATAAGTAGAGCGAAGGATAGGTTCTTTAAAATTTATAATCTACAAAAAGTTGAAGAAGTTATGTAATGTCACCTGAAGTTAAAAAAGTTTTAATTTAAAACTTTAAAATTATAAAAAAATGACATAAATTATAAGCTAAGTTACGATTCTTTTAAAAATTGCAATCGAAACTTATTCTGCTTATAACTGCACAGCAGAATCCAAAGCAAAAACTTTTTGTCTCAAATGCTTAATATAACGGGAATAAAATTTATCCTCTGGATATAAATAATTAATCGATTTACTCAGCATAAATATCCTAAAGTAGCTGTTAAAGAAAGTCACCAAGGAATAGTTCTTGATTACATATTGATTCTTACATCGTGATTCTCACTTCCAAAGAAAAATCATTAAAACTTTATTTCAATTAAAGTTATATTTTGATGTTAGTTAAAAACTGTTTCATATTAACTTGTGCAAGTAAAATTATTCGTAAGCAAAAAATTATACGTATGCGAATCAATAAGTAATTTGAAGGATATATTTTTTTAAAGTTAAAATCTACAAAAAGTTGAAGAAGTTATGTAAAGCCAATTGAAGTTTAAAAAGTTTTAATTTAAAAGTTTAAAACTATAAAAAGAACATACAACTTATAAGTTAAGTTATAATTCTTTTAATAATTGCTTAAAACTTAACTTATTGCTTAACTTATTTAGCACATAATTGCACAGTAGAATGTTAAAAAAAAAAAAAAAAAAAAAAAAAAAAAAAAAAAAAAAAAAAAAAAAACTTTTTGTCTTAACTACTTTAAATAACGGGAATAAAATTGATCCTCTAGATATCAATAATTAATCGATTTACTCAACTTAAATATACTAAAGTAGCCGTTAAAGAAAGCCACCAAGGAATAGGTCTTGATTATATATTGATTCTTACATCTTGACTCTCAATTCCAAAGAGGAAATTCTTTAAACTTCATTTCAATTAAAATTATACTTTGATGTTAGTTAAAAACTGTTTAGCTGAAACCTGTGTAAATAAAAATATGCATTAACAAAAAATATACATATCCAAATCAATAAGTAATGTGAAGGATAAGTTATTAAAAGTTATAATCTACAAAAATTGAAGAAGTTACGTAAGCTAATTGAAGTTTAAAAAGTTTTACTTAAAAAGTTTAAAATTATAAAAAAGGACATAACTTATAAGATAAATTAGGTACAATTCTTTTAATAATTGCAATCGAAATTTATTTTGTACATAACTGCGCAGTACAATGCTAAGAAAAAACTTTTTGTGTTAAACACTTAAAATAACGGAAGTAAAATTAATTCTCTGGATATGAATAATCAATCGATTTACTAAGCCTGAATATCTAAAAGTAGTTGTAAAAAAAACCCGCCAAGGAATAGATCTTAATTATATATTATTCTTACATCTTAATTCTCAATTCCAAAGAAGAATTTTTTAAAACTTTATTCCAATTAAAGTTATACTTTGATGTTAGTAAAAAACTGTTTAACTGAAATTTGTATAAGTAAAAGTATGCAGAAACGAAAAGTATGCATAGTAAGCGAATCAATAAGTAATGTGAAGGATGAATTCTTTAAAATTTATAATCTACAAAAAGTTGAAGAAGTTATGAAAAGTCAATTGAAGTTTAAAAAATTTTAATTTAAAAGTTTAAAATATTAAAAAAGGTCATAATTTATAGTTGGTAATTTATAGTTGGTATAGTAAATTTAGAATTCTTTTAATAATTGCATTCGAATCTTATTCTTTTGCGTTTCCATACATTGGATCTTTCTGAGACTGGTAATGCAATATGTTTATATAATAAACAGAAAATTTTAAAAAGAGTATTTCTTCCAAACACGAAAACAATTTAAAAGATTTAATTCACCAATTTGTTTAGCTGTTAAACGAAGTTAAAACAGTATTTTTTCTAACAGAAGTTTTATTAGGTTTAATAAAAATTACTTATTTTATTCGAAAAAGCGCTATCGACCAGCTATGATCAATAGTCATTGTAATGATAATTAGATTCACTATTAAACAATTATGCAATTAGAAAATAATTTTAATATATTTGTTTAAATGCAATGAAATGAAAACTTGCAACCAACTAACAATTAAGAATAATATAATAAGTAATTTAGAATATTAAAATTTTTCCTTCAGTTTGAATTAAAATTATTGATGAATATAATCGATTCATATTGATATTCGAATGGTATGCATTCGAATTATTTTCATAATCAAATGAATTAAAATAATCGATTGTTTGAAGTAGCTGCTTATGATAGTTTTTTTTTTATTTTTTTTAATAAACTTTAGAAAATTTTCTGCTTTTATTTATAATCTGTCGCTAGTTATAATGAAAATATAGAATTATATTTAACTTCGCGAAAGCTTTAAATTTTTAATCGCAATAAATTAATTATTCATAAGATAATTTTAAAGCATCTATTAAACCCAAAATAAAATTCGGTATATTAACTGTAAAATTAAAGCTATAGTATTTTATGTATATTTTATCTTAATTATGTGCAATATCCAGTTGCAGTTACAAAGGTACAAAATATAATTATATGCCATGAAATTCGTCATATATTCTGCATTTTTCTCTTTTTTCATTATTCTGATAAATACACTAAATTTTTTGCATATTATAGGAAATTATTTTCTTTATCTTTATTATCAAAGATTGTTAATTTAAAATGTATATCAGAAGAAATCTCTTAGCATTACATTTAACTAAATTTAATTATTTTAATACTGTTAATCATTGCATTTTTGTAAACTATCCAACTCAAAATTCATTATCATTAATAATTGCACATTATAGACCGGGAGGCAATTACACAGACTATCACGTTAAAACTCGATTTGCATATTAAAACGCAATCGCAGGGCTCCCAAATGGTCCGCCAACTGAACATCAGAATTTTCTTAGCGAAATTTCCTTTTTAGATTTATCTTGCAAATTGCCGAGAAACCACCTTTGGATGTTAATTTTAGCTCAAATTCTGTAGAAATCTATCATGAAATTTTCTGTTAAAAAATATTGATGTTCAGTTCGCGGACCATTCGGGAGGCATTTTCAGAAAGAATCACGTTCTGAGCACCTTATCGCCAGAACAACGATTGGCACGGAGATGAAGTCAGTGCTTCGCACCCTTTCTTATTTGTGACGTCAAACACCTAGTAAATAGCAACCCTTCCTTCTGTAAAGAGATCGCGCATATTGTTCATTTGTTTTTTCCGTAAATGTTATCAAGCAAAGATTATAATATGAGGAAATGTTATTCACCGTTGTTTACGATTAAAACATAGCTTAAAACAAAGAGCTTTTTCAGATTAAAATGTTTTAAATTTCACAAAATATCTAAACGTAGGTTTTTTTTTTCTCAATTCAAAAATATTATTTCCTTAACTTGCTATGTTCGAAGAAATTCAGAAGTTAAATAAAAACAATAGTAAAGATTCTCTTGCAATAAATATAATTCTATTAATCATATGTTTTATGGCACATTTGAACTTAGTTTATTTTGTGTTTGGCGATGCAGCTAGCTGAACATTCTCGCTTTCGCCAACTCGCTAAGGCTGGTGCTCAAAACGTGATTCTTTCTAAAAATGCATTCGGGAGCCCTGCAATCGTTTTATCAAGACATATTATTGTGAAAAACACCTGAAAATCCTATTTTATCAGTGGACTCGTAGGTTTAACATTGTGTTTTGCTGTCCCCAATCCTCTATCTTTCCACACCTTTAGTTGCAGAAAAACACAATGCTAAACATGAGTCAATCCTTAAAATAGTGTTTTCAAGTGTTTTCAAGCAAGGTATGACTTGGCAGACCAACTGCGTTTTAATAAGCGATTAGTGCTTTAAGTAATACGGGAATTTCAGTCGTGAATTGAATGAGGTTACTCACTGAGCTGCCACCTCTCTGTCTATTAGTTTCACTGTTAAAAATCAGCAACTTGTATTGCATAGTCATTACACTGCTTCTATAAAAAACGATGTCTTGATGGTATTACGGAGCATTCTCATCGGTCAGAATAGAAATATTCTATAAAAGCAGTGGAATGACTATGCAATAAACGTTGAAGATTTTTAATAGTATATTAACATGTTTTTAAAATGCTGTTTAAAACGACGACTCTTTGTTTATTGTTGATATTATCATATTGAAAGTGTGATTTAAAAAAAAGAAAAACACAGAGAAATGACTAATTGCAATTATCGACCAATCAACACCATTGGAAGCTGAAACAAGTAAGGAAAATCATGCATTAAGCAAAGAATATGAAACACTTTCGAAAACTTCCTGAAATCCTTAGGCTATTTCCATATGTACTTGTAGTGTAAGTCACAGGCTACGATTTTTGGCTACCAGTATTTTAGTACGAAAAAATGTGATTTATTTTATCGGCACATTCTCATTAATTAAATAAGGCCAAGCAGACTTTTCGAAAATAACGGTGGTAAACAAGCATAGCAATTATAAGGTAATGTGACTTACACTACAAAACCCATGGAACAAGCCCTTAGCAAAACTTCGTTATTTAGGAAAATAAAGTTACTGTTTATAGCCAAATATGTATCCCAATATTTTTGAACAGCCTGTATTTGATCTGTCGATTGATATAGATACTGTATAATGGAGAAATTTAGTTTAGCAAAAAAAAAAAAAAAAAAAAAAAAAAATGCCTAGTAGGTTGAAATTTCTATTTCAGCAATTTATACTAATAGGTGGAAACATACTTAAATACATTTGTTCAGAAATTGTCATTCATAGGTTTCCATGTATCCAATTCTTTGCGTGACCTGCATATTATTTTATCTGTATTCTACAAACATTTCTTAGTAAACTGAATGCAATTCAGAGCAATTTTAAAATAGAGTATTTTAGAGTAAAATTTGCCCTTTTTAATCAGAGAAATTTCTCGATTTCATAGGACAAAAATATGTTTTTGAAAACCGGTGACAAAACATTAAAAATTTCGTAAGAGGTTCCCGTCGCGAAGGGGTTAAATAAAAGTGGTGTGATAAAAGCGGACCGAGTAGGAGCCTTGATGACTCCTAAAATTCTATATATTAAATTGAGTAATGCGAAAATAACAGGACTCCATCTTAAGTAAGAATAACTCACACGGGAATCTAGAATTATTACCTATCATGGGATAGCATTGAAATAATTAAGTACGATAGGGTTTAACCCTTTAACGGACAAAGTATTTTCATCGCTAAGATGTTGAAATAAATGAATGACAATGGTAATTGCGAACAAATATATTTGTAAATGAGAAAAAAGTGATTTTTCACATACAGTGGAGCATCGTTTATATGACGCCGAAGGGACTACAGAAAAACGTCGTATAAACGATAACGACGTATAATCGATTTTCAATTCCAAAACTAGAATTAATTTTGTTGTCACTTAATGTCAATGTTTAACCTGCTGATTTGTATGAGTTTGTAAATTAAACAAACCAAAATAAACCAATAACCAAAAAAACGGGGGGGGGGGGATAATAAGCAATTTAAAAATGCGTATCTTTATTTATGTTTCACTTATGTTTATGTTCCACTGAAAGGTTCCTCATTTGCTGTACACCATTTCCTTTCCATTTAAAATCGAAGATAAAAAACCCTGCGTGGCCAACTAAAAGTCGCCAATACAGATAACAGTTAACAGGATAGTCTGTTTGTAACTTGAAACAGGTCGGGAAAGCTGACCATCCCCGAAAAAAGAATGATCACTTCCAGTGTAATCTGTTACAAGTCAGCTGATTTTTCAGACTAATCGAACACCAACCCACATTTTTATAATGTGGGGTACATTTAAACGCGCTCTTTGGTGTTATTCATAACTGCCAACTTTCGCTCGTTCTTAAAATACACAAGAAAAATGAAAAAAATAACCCTATACAAAATCGAGAAATCGACGTATAAACGATTTTGGGCGTCGTATAAAAGATATATTTTTACATTAAAATGAATAGGAATGATTTGGGACCACATTAAAACGTCGTATAAATGTAAACGTCGTATAAGTGATCGTCGTATAAACGATGCTTTACTGTACTTAATATGATGAATTTTTTAAAATTAAAATTCCGGTGTCGTTATTGCATACGGAATTAAAATTTTGTGGTCTCGTAGAGAAACCAGTAAAAGTTAGAGGGTTAACAGAATGGAGAAAATGCTTTTATTCATATCTTCTTAAGTTTTGATTCTATTTTCACAAAATTTGAAACGAACCAATCAAATTCTACAATGATTATACTACTAAATTTCAAAGCATTTGGTTCGGTAGTATTTTCGCAGTAACGTGCAGACATACAGACAGATAAACGGATCAGTCAATGACTGTGAGTTTACATAATAACAGCTGCACCTAAAAATTGTCAAAATTCAAATGTGCTCTTTTCTTCTAAACAGTTAGAGGTATCTTGAAAATAACACAATTAATCGCTTTTGCACCCCTTAGGTCATACCAAACGCAAAATAAAAATAATTAATTGGTGATGAAGTTTTTTAAGGAAATAAAAAATAAATTCACTTTGATATTGACACATTTTTCTTTTCTGTAAGATATGAATTTTGGAACAATAACAACATGGCGCAGTAAATCATCCGAAATAGGAAGAAGGCATAAAATTCCGATGAATGTGAGATAATGGCATGAATTCGTACGAGCGTGCGCAAAAGGAAAATAGGTGTCAATCATTACAAAAAAGAATCCTTCGTATAACAATTTTGATTGATTTACCTAAGTATGTTCAAAAAGGAGACATCTTATATTTAAAATGAAACACGTGATTAATTTGTAGACAAGGAATTATCGAATGAAATAGCTCGGATATGCCCTGAGCAAAAGCATAATTGCCAAACATTTTTTAAACTCAATGAAAACTGAGGATTCTGCTAAGAAAAGATCTTATTAAAGTATTTCTAGTTTGACGTATTTAGTGCGGTAAAAACAATGTCATTAACATCCCACTTCAATAATCTATGATCATGACGCATGTCGTTCACTACAACGTTATGATCTGGTTTGTCAGTTTAGCCTCATCTTTCAATTTTAAAACTTCGAATTCAATTCAGAAATTCTGAAAGAAAAATTTTTACTTTAGGTAACCAGGAAACATCTGTCATTAAATATAGGTAACGATACTGTACAAAATTTTTGGTGTGAATGTAAAATTTCAGCCATAAAAAAGACGCCAAATCTGTTAACCTAGGTTATGATTGCATACTTGAACCGGACTGGTCTGTCATATGCAGTTGATATAAAAGGGCACTCGTGAGTTTTATGATGCAAACTTTTTACACCGCAAACCTGATATAAAGCTCTTCAAGTGCAAGTTAAACCTGAAGGTTAAGGAGTAAAAAGCCATTTTTATTATCTTTTACCGGCATTCAAGCGGTTGTGGGCGCTTGGTTGAAATGTCAAGTCTTTCTACTTCAGGCTTTTTTCTGTTAGTTCTACTTTTTATCTTTTTTTAAAATAGTCACTTAACCTTTTGAGGGACAAGCAATAGCGTTTGTGTTAATCGAATTCCCGCCAGAAATTTAGAAAAAATTATTTTAAAATAAAGAAAAGCAAATGTTATGAGAAATATCACCCAAAGTTATTAAATTAAAATTAAATTAAAATTTTCTGGTGCGAATGTTAATTACATTTAGGTGATATATAATGTAACCTACTGCCCCTCAAAGAAATAAAACACTACAGTTACTTTCATGGCTTGTTTCTCATGACGTGTTCTGTCTTTGCTCATATACACGGTGGCGAGTGGTCAGGGAAAAACCCAGTCATGAAAAGAGGAAACTGCCAGCATTTTCTTATAAAGAAATTTTCAAATAATATGTAGGAATTAAAGAAGGCGAATCTCTCTTTAATAAAACACTCGTATTTAACAACTTTTTTTTACAGTATTTTTTACTGACCACTCGTCACCCTGATATACTGGGCATGGAGTTATATGGCAACTGAGAAGCTTTTGGAACTCATATGGCAGTTCCAGAAAGTAACTGTGGCTATTTCCGTGAGTACTTGTAGTGTAAGTCACAGGCTACGATTTTTGGCTACCAGTATTTTAGTACGAAAAAATGTGATTTTTTTTATCGGCACATTCTCATTAATTGAATAAGGCCAAGCAGACTTTTCGAAAATAACGGTGGTAAACAAGCATAGCAATTATAAGGTAATGTGACTTACACTCATAGCTGCCAACATCTTCCGCTTTTTTAGCCCGGAAAAATTTTACAGTAAATTTTACCATTTCAAATCGCTGAAATGTGTCGATTAATTAAGCCAAAAATTTCTGTTAAATTTTTCCGGGCCAAAAAATCAGAAAAGTTGGCAGCTATGCTTACACTACAAAACCCATGGAACTAGCCCTGTAAGAAAGTTCAGTTAAGTATGTTTATTTTCCTAAAAAGCAAAAGAAAGCCATGTCATAATTCTGGGGAAATAATCGATCAATTAATTGTTTTCAACTATATATCTGTAAACGACTTATTAAAATGATCAGTAAAAACCGAAATGGTTAAATTTTCACAGCTATTTAAGTCTTTTTCGGCAATTTCATTAGAGATTCGAAGCAATTTTTTATTTAATTCTGTTTACTACTTAGGTTTAAAAAATAATCGATCACATTTAAAATTCAAACAAAATTCTCACTTCATAACTAAAAGATAAATATCTCTGTTCAATAAAAATTTTAAAATAAATTGCCCAACTGAATTTTTTTGTTTTTGCAAAGACTTTTCAAACAGAAAGCTTGCTTAATACATGCTGTTATCTTCACAGCTTAATTAAAACAAAGTTTGTAAATATCTTAAAATAAGTTACACAATATTCCTTTGAAAATTTTCAAGGCTATTTTAATTACTTTAGTAGTTAAAGTTAATTAGTTTTAATAGTTATTGAAAGATTATATTTTCCGCATATTGAAAATAAAGTAATTAAATGGAGTTTATCAGTTTATTTAATATCAGTTCGCTTACAAATTATTAAATTAAATCTTTCAACTAAAAGCTTTTAACAAAAGAATCCCGTGCATAAAAACATAAAAGTTTCTGTTATCTTATAATTTTATTAATAAGAAAAATTATTGCTTCCATTAAATTTCATAAAGAAATAGGATTAAAATGACTTTGAAAGTTTTTTCTAATATTATGAGATTACATTTAAGCTTTATATATATAGTATGACAAAAAAAATCTTTCTTTTTATAAAAATGTAACAAAAATACCTTTTTAATATAGATTTAATAATATATAAATAATAAAATTAATATTTTAAAAAATGCATTGAAATCCGTAAATAATTTAACCCTTTCAGGGGGCAAACATTTGCATTTCTGAAATGTTGAAATAAGTGTATAACATCGTAATTTAGAAACAACTGTTAAGAATGATGAAAAAGATATTTTTCACGTACGTAATAAACCGAAATAATTTGTATCGAAATTCTGGAGGGAGTGTGGCATTTTGGAATTAAAAATAAATGGTTTCATAGGCATATCACCGCCGCTGAAAGGGTTAACAGAAATCTATTTCCAAATGCTTTACATGTCTTAGATCACAACTCATTCTGCAAGGTAAATTTTGAGTTATGCTGAAAAAAAAAACTACTGGCATTAAAGAGTGTATTGTAACTATTAAAAATGAATTCAATACTAAGAATTGATAAATTTATAGCCACATAATTCCTAAACTAGTTCACTGATTTATTTACTGTTTGGTATCTGAAAGGGAAATTTACGTAAGTATCCAAATATAGTGTTAAAATTGTAGGTTTGTATTGAAAATTTCGATGTCATGTACAATGTTAATATGACGCCTTAACCCCATTGTTTGTAAGATAAAGTCAAAGAAAACATAATTTCTGATCGATTGAATAATTTTTCCTTTTTTTATTGAACAATTTGGTAATTATAATGAAGGAATGGAAAGCATTAACCCTTTGTGGTTCAACATCTCAGATTTGAAAAATATTGACTCAGATTTTAGAATACATCATTTTAAGCATGTAAAAATAATTTTTTTAATTTATTGTTAAAACTAAAATAATTGTGGATAAAAGGTACTTTTTTCTCATCTACAATAATCAGAACTTGAGATAGTACCAATAAATATGGTCCCTTTGCTAATACAAAATTTTAAATTATACAAAACTACCTTTAAAAAATATATTTTCGGACGTCTTCAACTTTTTCAATTTGACAAAATTTACTAAGTTAACTTTTGTAATATCGACCTGAAGCATCTCAATTTATAAGCAAAACATTTGTATGAAAAATTAACTCAATATCTTCCATCGTCTGTTGATAACTCCATGATCAATTTGTATCAAATGGTGTGTTGAAAATTAGGAACAACAAATAAAATCGACTTTTAAAACTTACTGTGTAAGTAAGCACTATTGACTTTTGAGTATGTCGCATATCTGCAAGACGGTGGTACAAGGATAAAAAAAAAAAAAAAAAAAAAAAAAAAAAAAAAAAGAAAAAAGTTTCAAGCATGGAATTTATTAAAAAAAAGTTACATTCAGTTAGTCCAAAATCCATTTTATTGAAAGTTTGTACTACAGAAATTGGTTGTAATTACTACCATAAATCGTCAGTCAGATTTGACAGCGTCGCTGCATAGAATTCTTTACGTTCTGGAAGATTTCTCGCGCGTCGAATATTATCCCGGCAGCTACAGATATTCAAGCGACAAGATATTCAACTGAAAGAACAACGGGTCATTGTAAACCCTGTCTTACAGCTTCTGGCCGTAATTTCGACTTCATCCTATAGTAAAACTTTTCAATGAAATGTTTTCTGTCTCTATGTGTTGCTGTTTCTGTCCTTTTCCCCATTTCTTGGTACCAGTGTTGCCAGTATATCAACTTTTTTTTTATTATTCAAATTTCAGTATTGGCACCAGTTTTTTGAAATTGTAAAATTCCCCCTAGATTCGCCTTAATTAGTATGTTATTTAATAAAGAAAATTTTACCATTCCCAAATAATAATAATAATAATAATAATACAAGCATGAAATCTGAATTAAAAAAAGTAGCACAATAAAAATATTGCTTTGTATCACAGCTCACAACTGAGGCATATTGGACCCTGCATAGCTATGGAATTCCGAGTCATCTCTGTGTCCCCTACAGCACCAGTAAGTTTGTTGATCTGGTAGTGAAACACCCTGTATAAATGCAGTGTAGATATATGCCAACAATTTTACATGCGATCCCAAAAATGTTGCTACTCTCTTCAATTTTCATATTTAAGCAGTTTGTATCCTGTGTCGCAAAAAATCAGAGGGTATGCGCTACAAATATAGGATATATGCTAAGCTAGAGTCATACACGTTCATGGCTAAAGTATACCCTATAGCATTGTTTGATAAAGAGTGAGCAGAGTATACGGAGCTTCTTTAAAATTTTCAGAAGCTATACACCTATGTAGGTCTGCCACAGACGACTACTATTATATTATGTTCGGAAAATTATTTTTTAAAAGTGTTTTTAATGCGTTTCTCTAGCAAATGATGTAAAGCATGTGTCAAAGATTTTTGTTTTAAAAAAGTGGTGCGAAATAGAACTAAAAAAATAGTCGCCTGTGGCAGCTGAGCCTATATCCTTCGTATATCCTCAACTACATCACTGTTCGTACTTAAGCACATAAAACTCAAAATAACCTCTAAGAAAGCTCCAAAGGGTGAAATTTCTTATAAAATAACACTAAAATATTTATTAAAATTCTATACATTTAACAATCGTATCACTTATTTTTCTTCATTCTCGAATGCTGGTAATTTCAAAACTCTTATACACTATTTAAAAGAATTCAAAGTATCTTTTGATCAAATGACTTCAGAAATCCTCTTAAAATGTCTACAGAAACCTCATTAAAGAATTTTTGACAGAAATCGAAAATATGTCTGTAAAAATTTTTTTTCGAAAGTTAAAGAACAGACTTTTAAACAGCTTCGAGAAAAATGGGTAATGTTTACTCTTTTATAAAAGTCATTTCTTAAAAGAAACGGTCTTTCATACGTCAAAGAGATGTATAGATTTTCTTAAGTTATATCCATATTTATTTTCAGTTAAGAGTTTAAAGATTATCTGAATATAACAGTCTTTTTAAATCGCACTGAAATGCCGTCTTCGTTCCAGAGAATTAAAGAATATAACCCGATAAGTTTTTTTGGTTTTTCAAATTAATATTTGGCTTCAATTTAAAAAGAATTTTTTCATTTTTATTTAAATTATACGATAAGACATATTGATTAAATTAATTCATTTTTACTTTTAAAACAACTTATGCAGAAATTTAAATTTTGAAATAAAACACTCTTTAAATATTTTAAAAATATGAAAACATAAAATCTTATCACGAAAATTGCTTTTACTTTATTGTTATTACATATTTTAATTTTTAAGTGCGTTCATAAATATATAAAACATAACATCTGTAGTAGTCAATTGGTCCGTCATCTATATGTTCATCTGTCTGCATATAACAGCACCAAATTACCCAACTGAACGATTTGAAATTTAATCTATATAATCTTTGCAAAATTCTATCGAGTCATTTAAAATTTTATGAAAATCTAATCAAAATTTAAAAAGATAAAGATAAAAGTTTTCTTCATTCTATTAAATCCTTCCATGCCTAATTAATTTAATGATATCTCATGATAGATAATGATTCTAGGTAGTTATGGTATTTACTGCCAATCCAAAATGAGTCATATTATTTCAATATTACTGAATTTAACAATATTACCAAGAAATTAAAATAGCAAATAAAGCTTTTGTGCACAGATGTTTAAAGATAGAAAATCAACGACTATAAATGCACAAATAAAGTATGAGAAGGTAGCAAATAGCTATTTTGAATCTACTATCGAGATTCTTCATCAGTGCAAAACTCAGCGAGCTAAAAAATTGCTAAACTGAGCTAAGTTTTGCTATTTTTTAGCTCGCTGAGTTTTGCACTGATGAAGAATCTCGATAGTAGATTTGAAATAGCTATTTGCTACCTTCTCATACTTTATTTGTGCATTTATAATTTTTGGTTTTCTATCTTTAAACTTACCAAGAAAGCTTGTTTTTCAAACCTTTCTTATAATATTGATCGTTTTAAAACTCTCATACAGAACCTGAGAGAACTCAAAGTATCTTTTGACCAGTGACCCCAGAAATCTTCTAAAATGTCTACTTTAATCTATTTGAAAAATGTTTGAAAGCACTTATAAAAAAATGTCAGCAGAAAATTCTTTGAATGTTAAAGAAAAATCTTTCAAACAACTCAGAGAAAAATTGACAATATTTACGCTTTTATAAAAGTCATTTCTTAAAAGAAACAGTTTTTCACATGTCAAAGAAACATTAATATTTATTTTATTTTATTAAGCGTTTAAAGATTGTCTTGGTATAAAAGAATTTATTTTAAACTACACTCAAAAATTGCTCCGTTCGAGAGTATTAAAGAATGTATTATGCATGCATATTAAGAATTAGAATAGATCACGATTTTATTTTTCGGATTTGGTCGTTTACATTTAAGAGAATTCAAAATATATTTTGATCCAACAACCCCAGAAATTTTTAAAATGTCTATTTTAATTCAATTAAAGAATTTTTGAAAGCACTTACAAATGTGCCAGTAGAAAATTCTTGAAAGGTTAAAGGAAAATCCTTCAAACATATCTGAGAAAAATACATAATATTTACGCTTTTATAAAAGTCATTTCTTAAAAGAAAACGTTTATTCGTATGCCAAACTGATACAGTCGACTTTCATTAATTCGAACTCGTCGAACCCACAAGAAATATTCGAACTAGCTAGAGTTCGAATTATGGAAAGTTAGTGAGGAATATATGTTTAAAGGGGTAGGGGATATAAAATAATTAATGTAATAGTATTTTTTAAATTTCTTTCGGCTGTTATCCTTAAAATATTATTTAAGATTAAAACATATAAATACATAAACTGGTTAATAATATTAAAATAACATAAATAAAACTTAAAACTTAATATTATAGCATAAAGAAACGAAATTTTAAAGTTTTTTTAATTGTACTATAATTGTCTTTCCTGAAATTAGATGAATATTAAAAAAATATTTACATTATTTATCACTACAAAAATAATAAATAAATAAATAAATAAATAAATAAATAAATAAATAAATAAATAAAAATATGTATCAATTGTTGTTTGCTTAGTCTTATTCATATTTGATTGTTTAGACAGTCTTTCTAATTGTAGCAAACAATTAAGTTAAATAAAGTGAAACACTTTGTAAAATTACCATAAAAAGAACAATAAAGTAGGACGCGTTTCGAGATACAACAATAACAGCTCGTCATCAGCTAAACCGCCAGTGTTTATGGTGTATATTCACAGTTAAGTTCTTTGTCGAATGACGGGTGAATCAAGATAAATATACGCAAACACCCAACTGATTATGCAATTGATTTTTTTTTTTTTTTTTTTTTTTGTGTGTGTGTGTGTGTGTGTGTGTGTGTGTGTGTGTGTGTGTGTTTGTGTGAATAAAGAAAGCACTTTTGGGGCATAGTAGTAAAATCGTTCAGAACAATTTTCGCAAAAAAGAAAGGAAGAAAGTTATTTCAAGTATCTGAAGACCGTGAGAAAGTATGAAAAATAAAAAAATGGAATTTTCATTAGTTCAAGTTTAACAAGAGTCAAGAGAAAATGAGTTCGAGTAAGTGAAAAATTTTAACGCGATTCTGCCATTGAAAATTTCGAGACCTTATCTTTAGTTCGAATTAAACGAAAAGTCGATTTATCCGATTTCGAATTAACAAGAGCCAGCTGTATACTGATTTTTCAAATTGCATTTATATTAATTCATTTTTTTGTAAAGAGTTTAAAGTTTGTTCCGATATAAAAGATTTTTTTTAAAACCACACTCAAAAATCTACCCGTTAGAGAGTATTTAACCTTCCTACCCTGAATGGGTCTAATCGACCCAGTCCTATAATGCGTTTCATTCGATTCAAACCAGAAAAATTTTCATAAAGTAAATTATATAAGTAACACAAAGACGTAAGTTAAATAAGCATGTTAAATAGAATTAAATAAAAATTCTGGTGTGAAATATTTTAATCAAGTTTCAGTAAAATTTCAACAGGGTAGGAAGGTTAAGAACATATTATGTATTTAAAAATTATATCGCGATTTTTTTTCAAATGTGAGTCGTTTAAACTCTTATACAAACCCCACCAATGGTCGAGAGGTTCTGCACAAAAAACTGGTAGACGATAGGTGCTGTGTTCGACCCTAATCGCGACCGTCTGCGTAACCGTTCGGAGTTTTACGTAGTTTTCTGAAACCTTGGATTTATTTGCGTAAATGCGGGTTATTTTCCCTTAGAAAGACCCCCACAGAGGCCATCCCCCCTTTAGGGCCTTCATCCCTCGTGATGATAATTGGTCATCATAAACAAAAACCATAACTCAATCAAATCTTATACAGAACTTCAGAGAATTTAAAGTATCTTTTGACACAACGACCACAGAAATCGTCTTAACTCTATCAGAAACAAAGCACTTCTATTCTTAAAATATTGAAACAATTGAGTGACACCAAAATTTAAAAAGAAATTAATTTTAAAATATATAAAAAAATTTCTTCACTTACTCGGCCAAATTAAAATTTTCTTTTCAAAATTCTGGTGTCAATGTGGGATTTCGCAATTAAAATTAAGTGAGATACGTTTTATGCCACTGCCCTTCAAGGGGTTAAAATGTTTATATTAACCCCTTGAAGGGCATCGGTATATTATATATACTATTTAATTTTAATTCCCTTATGCCACATTGGCACCAGAATTTTAGTATTAACACTAGAACGCCGGAAAGGTGTCAATTTGACACCGATCACTGGACTAATTGTCGATTCGAACCAGAAAAGTCTTCAAGAAATAAGTTATAAATCAGTTCCAATAAAATGAGCTAAACAAATAAACTAAATAATTTCAAATTATTTTTCGGGTTTTAAATGTATTTTATAAAACTTGCGTAAAATTTCCCGGCGTTCTAGTGTTAAGATTTGCTTTTGACAATGTACGCGAAAAACAGCTTTTGCTTTCTATCATATAAATTTGTTTGTGAATCCGGTGTCAATCAGTCATTTGAACATTTTAGGAACATAAGTGCTTTGCCCCTCAAGGGGTTAATCCCAAAAGAGAATGTTTGAGAGCAGTTGCAAATATGCCAATAGAAAATTCTTCGGAAGATAAAGAAAAATCATTCAAACAACTTTGAGCAAAACTCTCAATATATATGCTTTTATAAAAATCATTCCTTAAAAGAAACGGTTATTCATATGTCAAAGATAAGCATAGATTTTTCATGTAACATTTATATTTATTTTTTGTTAAGAGCTTAATATTTACCTGGATATAACAGACTTTTTCAAACTGCACTCAAAACTTTGAACCGATCGAGAGCATTAAAGAATGTATTATATTAAGAATATATCACGGTTTTTTTTTTTTTTTTCGAATGTTTCGTCGTTTCAAAACTTGTATACACTACTTGAGCAAATTCAAAGTATCTTTCAATCCAATTACTCCGGAAATCCTCTAAAAACATCTACATTAATCTCATTAAAATATTTTTGACAGTAATCGAAAATATGTCTGTAAAATCCTTGGAAAGTTAAAGAAAAATTATTCAAAAAACTTTGAACAAAATGGGCAATATTTACTCTTTTATAAAAATCATTTCTTAAAAGAAACGGTTATTCATATGTCAATTCGAATGTTAGTCGTTTTACAACTTGTATACAGTATTTGAGAGAATTCAAATTATCTTTCAATCCAATGACTCCGGAAATCATTTAAAAACATCTATTTTTATATCATTGAAGAATTTTTGACAGCGGTTGAAAATCAAAATCAAAAGCAGTTGAAAATTCTTCGAAATTTAAGGAAAAATCATTCAAACAATTTTGGGCGAAATTAACAATATTTACCCTTTTATAAAAGTCATGTCTTAAAAAAAAGTTATTTACATGTTAAAGATATATACAGATTTTTCAGGTTACAATTATGTTATAATTATATATCTCTTTTTGTTGAGAGCTTTATGTTTGTCTAGATATAAAAGTCTTTTTAAAACTGCACTCAAAAATCTGCACTGCTCCAGAGTATAAAAGAATGTATTAAGTATATTAAGAATATATCACAATCTTTTTTTGAATCTTGACCGTTTTAAAACTCGTATACAGTGCTTGAGAGAATTCAAAGTATCTTTCAATCCAATGATCCGGGAAATTTTTTCTAAAAATATCTATTTTAATCCCATTAAACAATTTTCGACAGCAGTTGAAAATATGTCGGTAAAAAATTCTTCGGGAGTTAAAGAATCGTCATTCAATCAACATTGAGCAAAATTGGCAATATTTATGCTTTTATAAAAGTTATTTCTTAAAAGAAATGGTTATTCATATCCAAACGATATACATAGATTTTTCATGCTACAATTATATAAATTTACTTATTGTTAAGTACTTAAAGTTTGTCTGGATATAAAAGTCTTTTTATATACTCAGGGTTCGCACAGTTCTACCACTAAATTTTAAGAATATTTTCGAAGTGTTTCACTGCAGAAAAATATAGTAAAATCTGTGAATGAAGGTACGGTTTACGAATGTTGTGGTTTAAAAATTAAATGTGAATTTTCTTATTTTTAATAGTGGTGTCAGAGTCCTTGGAAATTCCAAGGAGTGTGCGAACCTTGATATACTACTCTCAAATATCTGTTACATTCCAGAATATTGACGAATATGAAGCCAGAAATTTCTTTGATTTTTAAAAATAAATATTTGCCTTGGGTACTATTTTAAAAGAAGTTTTATTGGTTTGATTTGAGATGTAGAGATGAGATAAAATTAATTTCAAAGAATTTCTTAAAGAATTTTTTGACAGCAGTTCGAATTAAGTTAGTAAAAAACTCATGGAAAATTAATAGAAAATCATTCAAACAACTTTGAGCAAAATTGGCAATATTTAAGCTTTTATAAAAGTCATTTATTAAAAGAAACAGCTATTCATATGTCAAAGAAATATATAGATTTTTCAAGTTACATTTATATTTATTTATTTTTTGTTAAGAGCTTAATTTTTGTCTGGATATAAAAGACGTTTTCAAACTGCAGTCAAAAATCTGCCCCGTTCTAGAGAATTAAAAAATGTATTAAGCCTTTTTTCATATGTAAAATGAAAATAAAAGGTATTGTCTATAATCCACACTATCATGTTTACTTTATTATATCTTATAGATTTTTTTAACCTCTCTTTTTTAACCTCTCTGTCTTGCCGAATTTACTCTATATTCGTGTACATGGTTCAATATTTATATTATGCTTATCTAGCTGTGTTATTAAATAAAATATACACATTCGATGTTATGAAACTGTTTCTTCTTTATTTTGAACATGTTTCGATTATTTTTATGTTTTGTACCAGAGTTTATTTCTCTATATAAACGCTATTGTTTTTATTAGGGATGAGATTTCCGTGTTTTTGCACACCGGTATTTTGTTAGAGAAAATGTTAGTTTATTTAATCAGAAAATTTTTCAAATTTAAGAGAACGACATTTTTTCTAAAATAATACTGTGGAAAAACGCGGAATTCTCATCCCTATTTTATGCATTTTTTTTATGTGGCGACTAGATTATTTTGGTTTAGAAGCCACTGGATCCCTAAAAAATTTTGAAATCTGCACCTATATTAAAACTTTATTTTATGACTACAGCTCTTGCCGTTCAGATATTAATTTCGTGATAACAGATTTTAGCGGGCTCGCTATAAATATGCCAGCTATTTTACATGTGATTCGAAAATGCTACTGCAATTCTGCAATTTTTATATTTTGAACTACTTTTAAACAAAAAACAAAACTAAAAATTACTGATAAAAAATCTCTAATAGGAGAAAGTTCCAATAAAATCAATCTGAAATGATTATTTAAATTCTATAACTTTAACAATCTTACCAAGAAAGTTTCTTTTTTCGGACTTTTCTTCCAATATTGGTCGTTTTAAAACTCTTATATAGTATTTGAGAGGATTCAAAGTGTCTTTTGATACAACGACGCCGGTAATCCTCTTAAAATGTCAACTTCAATCGCATTAAAAATTTCTTGACAGTAGTTGAAAGTATGTCAGGAGAAAAGTCCCGAAAAGTTGAAGAAAATTCTTCCAAACAACTTCGAGAAAAATGTGTAATGTTACGCTTTTATAAAAGTTATTTCTTAAAGGAAAGGTTTTTTAAATGTGAAAGAGGGGTATAGATTTTTCAAGTTACATCTATATATATTTGTTTTCTCTTAAGAGTTTAAAGTTTGTCCGGATATAAAAGTCTTTTTAAACTGCACTAAAATATCTGCCGAATTCGAGAGTATTAAAGAATGTAACTCGATAAATTTCTTTGATTTTTCAAAGTAAATGATTTGCTTCTGTTATCAATTTTAAGAGAATTTTTATTGGTTTCATTTAGGTACAAATAGAATGAAATTTATTCATTGAATTAATTCATTTTTACTCTTCACACGACATATTGAGACATTTTAAGATTTAAATAAAATGCTAATTAAATTTTTAAAAATATCCACACATAAAATCTTATCACAAAACTTCTGTTTAATTTAAAATACTTTTTTAATTGTTTTATTTACTTTTTATTACTTTTTCTTTTTGAATTATAAATTAGGGAGATACTTGCGTTTAAAAAAATACAAAATCGCAAAGTATATACATTTATAGCCAGAATTATTTTGGCATTTCAGGAAGAAATTTTCAGATGTTACTGCACTCCTAAAATTTTTTTTATTTGGAACAACTTTTACACAAAAAAAAAAAAAAAAAAAAAAAAAAAAAAAAAAAAAAAAAGGAAAAAGAAAACTAAAATTTATTGATTAGAAATCTCTAATAGGTGAAAGTTCATATAAAATCAAACAGAAATGTTTCTTTAAATTCTATAAATTTAAGAATCCTACCAAGAAAGTTTCTTTTTTTCGGACATTTTTTCTAATATTGGTCGTTTCAAAACTCTTACATAGTACTCGAGAGCATTCAAAGTGTCTTTTGATCCAATGACCCCGGTAATCCTCTTAAAATGTCAACTTCAATCGCATTAAAGATTTTTTGACAGCTGTTGAAAATATGTCATGAGAAAAGTCTTGGAAAGTTAAAGAAAATTTTTCAAACAGCTTCGAGAAAAATGTGTAATGTCACGACTTATAAAAGTCATTTCTTAAAGGAAATGATATTTTATATGTGAAAGAGTTGTATCGATTTTTCAAGTTTCAACTATATTTATTTATTTTCTCTTAAGGGTTTAAAGTTTTTCCGGGTATAAAAGTTTTTTTAAACTACACTAAAATTTCTGCCTAACTGGAGAGTATTAAAGAATATAACTAGAGAAGTTTTTTGATTTTTCATAATAAATGTTTTTCTTCTGTTTTCAGTTTTAAGAGAGCTTTTATTGGTTTAGTTTGAGTACAAATAGTATGAAATATTGTTCTCAATTCAATTGATTCATTTTTACTAAAATTTAGTGAGTTTCAGAATAGTTCGTCATATATTTTTCTAGATATTTATCTAAACGTCTAAAATCGCAAGTGCCCGGTCATCTTTGGATATATAATGTATATGCCAGCTATCTTACATGTGATTTGCAAATGCTACCGCATTTGTAAAATTTTTATAGTTTGAACAGATTCTATACAAAAAACACAAAACAAAAATTCAATCACTAATCAAGAAATCACTAATAAGGAGAAAGTTCCAATAAAATCAAACTGAAATGTATATTAAAATTCTATAAATTTAATAACCCTACCAATAAAGTTTCTTTTTTTTGGACATTTCTTCCAATATTGGTCGTTCCAAAACTCTTACGTAGTACTTGAGAACATTCAAAGTATCTTTTGATCCAATCCTCTTAAAACGTCAACTTCAATCGCATTACAGAATTTATGACAGCGGTTGAAAATATGTCATGAGAAAAGTCTTGGAAAGTTAAAGAAAATTCTTCCAAACAACTTTGAGAATAATGTGTAATGTTACGCTTTTATAAAAGTCATTTCTTAAAGGGAACGGTCTTTCATATGTGAAAGAGATGTATAGATTTTTCAAGTTTCATCTATATTTATTTATCTCCTCTTAAGAGTTTGAAGTTTGTCCGGATATAAATGTCTTTTTAAATTGCTCTGAAATGTCGTCTTAGTTCCAGACTATTAAAGAATATAACGCGGGAAGTTTCTTTGAATTTTGAAATTAATATTTGGCTTTGGCTATCAATTTAAAAAGAATTTTTTTATTTAAATAACAGAATGAAACACATCGATTCAATTAATTCATTTTTAACACTTTCCAACAAAGTTGAAAAATGTTTATGCTTTCGGTTTGTCTGTTCATCCATCAGTTTGTCTGCACTGTAACTCTCGTAAATATACTTGGATTGCCATGAAATTTTGGGAACTTACTGATGTTTACCCTCGTACAAATTCTATTGAAAATGAAGTTTCTAGTATGATTATTTTATTTACAGGGACAGTCAAAATTTTTCCATTACATTACGGCCTAAGTGAAACAATCGTTTTAAACGAATTTTAAAGATATTAAACCCTGTCAAACATACTCAAACATATATGCATTTACGAAGTGCACTAAAACATGCATTCTGCAAAGAATGCAGTGAAAGGAACATTTATTATTTATTTACAGGGCAACACAAAAGAATTTCATTACACAATATAAAGGGAGGAATGGTCGGTGAAATATTTTAATTACATTATTATACTATTGTATGTGCAACAAAACTGACATATATCGATGTGGCTCAATATAAATTTTTTCCATACATGCATAAAATGATATGCATATGAAATTCATAGAATGCAAATCATTCATATGAAATGCATAGAATTTACAGGGACACACAAAATATTTCAAGTAGTATATTACATCCGATTACTGCATATTATCGTTGATGGCTGATGGATGGTTGAAATGAATCTTTTAAATTGTGATATGGGCTTTTAAGTTTCACGAAATATATGCATATTATATGCTTCTACGTATCACACATATATCAAGTTTCATCTATATTTATCTATTTTCTCTTAAGAGTTTAAAGTTTGTTTGGTTATAAAAGTCTTTCTAAACTACACTAAAATTTCTGCCAAACTCGAGAGTATTAAAGTATGTAACTCGAAAAGTCTTTTCGATTTTTCAAAATAAATGTTTTGCTTCTGTTATTAGTTTTAAGAGAATTTTTATTGATTTGGTTAAAGTGCAAATAGGATGAAATATATTCATTCAATTAAATCATTTTTACTTTTCACACGACATATGCAGAAATTATAATTTTCAAATGAAATACCAATTCAATTTTTGAAAATATGTATATATAAAATCTTATGAAGAAAATTATATATGATTTAGAATATATTTTTTTAAATTGTTTTATTTACTTTTAATACTTTCTCTTTTTGAATTACAAATTAGGGAGATACTTTTGATTAAACAAATTACAAGATCACAAAATATATACAGTTATAGCCAGAATTAAGGAGGGATTTTAGAAAGAAGTTGTGTTAGAAATACATGTTAATAGAAAGGTAATTTCATCGGCGTTCGGACGAAATAGCGAATTTGCAAGATAAATATCATTATTGTTTTAGAAGGAGACTTCTTGTTAAATAAAGATCTAGCCCCATAGAATTTTCTGATCGGGAAATGACAGTTCTCGTACGAATTCTGTTTAATTTAGAATACAAGTTGTATATAAAAGAAAATCCCAGTTAAAAAAAAAATAAATAAAAATAAAAATAATTAACACTATCAAATGCAAATATTATAAACTCTCAAAGAGTTTTAGATAATCACATGTAGAAATAATGTTTTGTTATTTACTTACTTTCAGCGAAACCTATGCAAAATAGCGACTACGAGCGTTAACAGTTATTGTTCGGCTAAAAATTTAAATGTCGTTACATTGTAAAAATTTCCCTTCAAATTGACAGGAAAAAACTGTCAATTTTGCCGTTTGTGAAAAACCGTTTAATTTACTGAAAATATCTTCTAATTGTTCATTAAAACAGTTGCTTTTTATTTAAAATATAGATTTTGTGTGTGACAGTTAGGTTTTTTCTTCGTGAATTTACTGTTCCTATACCTCACGGTTGGCTGTGCACAAGTGAGTGATTTCTGTATTTCAATGAAAATTAAGAAATCTACTCTTTTTTACAGGAAAAAGCTGTTTATCTTTAAAAGAGATTTTTTTGTGTAAAAAATGTAACTTTTTTCTGTAAAAATTACAGATTTTTTCTCAGTGTATAATTATCTGATTATTTCCATTTGGGCTTTTAAAAGATCGTGTCTGCGGTTCGTAGTTAACAGATAATTAGCTAGAATTGAAACTTCGAATTGAAGAGTCTGTTGCTTTCCTTACATTGAACTTCTTATCAAAAAACAGGAAGAATTGGCCTTTAGGTTGAAAGTATACTGTTTAACTAATGTACAAATATTCAACGTTTTTAGGAAAAAGTAGATTACTTTACCTTTAATTTTATTTGTGATTTATTGCATATAATATAAATTAAATGGTTACAATATACTTGTTGAAAATGGGACATTCATTTTTGGACACCTACCTGAATCTAATCTTTCATTAAATGCCATACATTACTTCTTGAGAAAGAGCTATTGCAAAAATCATAAAAAATGCAGCTTAACAGGGCCACCTATTGATCATTTCACACCAAAAACTAATCAGCATCAATTTATATTAGGGACTAATAAATTTTTATTGAATTCCATGCATTAGTTTTCGAGATAAAGCACCCCCAAAATTTATGTCACATGCAGACAAAGGGACAAAGTAACAAACTCTCAGACAGACATTTTCTATAAACATGTTTTTTGTAATTTCTGTCCCCTAAAATGTGTAAATCCTCCAATACCAGAATTCAAAAATTTTCACGAATCCAATACTTTTTACAGGTAAAGATATAAGAAAGCAAAAATGATCTAGAAGACTAGATCAGAAATGAAAACGATATCAAAAGACAAATTCCCCCCTTCCTCCTAGAGATTTATTTCGACATTATTTGCCAGACCTCCAGCCTGAAATAAAAATGCTATATATACACGTATATGCTTAGGTATTATTTTAATTTTTACATTTTCCTTCTTTCATTTTATTTTCATACGTTTGTGATGATATACTGATAGGGTTATACATTTATTAGTCGCATATTGTATTGATTTAAACGAACAGAAGAATTTTTTAAACATCAGTTTACATATGAAATTACTGTGTATCAAACTTGTAAATACCGCAACTTTGTTCGCGTAAAACTTAAAATAGGCCAAATGATATTTGTATGTCTGATTTTTATTAGAAATAACAATATATTTCGGGATTGTTCAAAAATTTCCATTTAAGCGCAGTTTGGCTAACTTTCATTATTACACTGCTTTATTCCGAAATGAGACTTAAAATAATAAGAAGTACTAAATCTAATTCTAAATAAATGATAATTTAGAAAACATTTTGAAATCTTTACGCTCAATTCATATGTTCTTTCAGTATTCACTTGAAGTATTTAATTGTTTAGAAAAATTTTTTAGTATGCATTTACATTTTAAAATTAAGCATCATGTAAAAATCAACGTTTCTTTTATAAATGTCAACCATCTCTCTAAAGGTAGTGGCACTAACATAAAATGTCTACGTTGAAAAAGAGACTGTCTCCATTAATTTGCCAAAGTAAATTTAGAAATCGGTTTAGTATTTTCTATATTCAACAGAAACATAATTTAGAAAGTTTTTAAAGGCTGCTTAAAAATATTTGTTGTTTCTGCTTACCCCAGGTGGTAGTGGCACCGGCATAGAATATAGACTATGGAATATCAGAGAGTATCACCACTGATTCTCAACCATTACTTTTAGAATCGTTTTATTTCTTCTATTGCTTGCATAGAAATAGTAATTTAGGGAATTTTCATAACGTTTTTCATTCCTTCCCTTCGCTTCAAAATTTTTAATTTTCCAATTTATTTTCTTCTGTTCTTACAAGACATTAATATTTTATAATAACTACCATGCCATATAGTAAGTTTCTAGACTATTTAGTTCAATAAATATCGCCATATTGAATATTTTTGCTCCTGCAACCCTCTATTGATAAGTGTCACCAACGTAAAATATAGCTTATGTATTTTATGTTTTAACAGGCTCTATCACCACATATTTACTTTTGAAATCAGTTTAATAATTGTTATAAATAAACATTTAGAACGTTTTTAGGATGCTTTTCACGCATTTTTACCCCTTTTAAATTTCGAATTTTCGAGGAAACGCTAAAGATAATTTATATCTGACAAGTAATTACTATGCTAAATTTTATATTTCTAGGTCCTTCAGTAACACAAAAATCGCATTTTTAGAGCGTATTTTGCTCCTGCCCCTCTTTGAGGTAGTGACACCGACTTAAGATACAGCCTATGTTGAAGCAAGGATTGTCATCATCTTTTTGACATCATTATTTTTGAAATCGGTTCGTTATTTTCTGAGATTTATCAAAAATCACAATTTAGAACGTTTTTAGAACTTTTTTTTTTGCGCCTTTTCACCCTTTTTTAACTTTGTATTTTTTGGAAATGCTCTTAGAAATCATTGATATCTTATTAATAATTAACATGCAAAATTTTATGTTTCTAGGGCCTTCAGTAACACAAAAGTCTATATATATGTTATTAACGCTATATATGAAATTTCTCTAATATCCTAAAAATTAGATAAGTTTGAAAATGGATACCACAGTACAAAACACACATGCAGCAGGTAAAGGATCATAACATTAATAAAATGCAATCGATTTTCATTATAGACAAAAATGTACGGTAAAAGAGTCTTGTGTCGCTGAAGACATATTATAAATGCTACATAGTTCGTTTTTTCTAATGGACTTTCTAAAATAAACCTCAATAACATATAAAAATTTCATGTCAATTCAAGTATGTTTACGAGAGTTAGAATATATAAACAATATGACACATAGACCAACTGATTGCATAATTATGTTGTCCAATAATAATCAAAATTGTTAGAAGCTGACTTGCAAAATGTTTGAAAGGTTTAAAAAATTTCATCAAAATTAATTTTAATATTCATAACATACGAAACTAAAAAAAATCAATCAGAGACATTTAATCTGATAAATTAATATATTCAAAATAAAATATCACTTAAATATTTGTCAGGGGTCTATGACCTATACAGTTTATTATTGGACAGTTTTGCTTTCCTTTACGCTTGTGCTAAAGTATTGGTCGGTTTTAAATTCTTTTACAGAGTTCGAGAATCTTCAAAGTATCTTTTTACCCAACGATCCCAGTAATACTCTCACAATATCAAATTTAAATCCATTTAAGATATTCTTGACAGCTGTGGAAAATATTGAAATATAAAATTCTTGCGAAGTTAAAGGCCAGACTTTCAAACAGCTCTAAGAAAAATGTATAATGCTATGCTTTTATAAAAGTCACTTCTTAAAAGAAACGGTCCTTCATATGTCAAACAGATGTATAGATTTTTCGTGTTACATCTATATTTATAAACAGTTTTCAGAAAAATGTCCTTATACTCTATTGCTTTTAAAAGAGCAATATTTGAAAAGCAAAATCTTAAACATGCAAAAGATAATTATAGATTTTTCAAATTACATTTCTATTTAAAGTCTTCCGTAAGGAGTTTAAAGCTATATTTAGTTGCAATTTTTTTTTTTAACTGCACTCAAATGCTGCTGATCAAAAATGATTAAAGTGTTTAACATCAAAAATTTCTTTTAGTCTTGAATATTAACTGTTTGCTACTGTTATGAATTAAAAAAAAAATAATTTGACTAATTGCACTAATCGAAATTCGATGGAAGAAACGCTATTAGGTATGTATGTGACACTTGAAACTTATGAATAAAAGTAATCTGTACTTAGAAGAAAATATTAATTTTATTCAGTTTTATCAATAATAAGTATCAAATCAGTTTTCAAATTGTTTCAACACTAGATTTTTTTCTTTTTCACTTTTTTAAAAGTATTTTCTTATATACCACGTTTTTTGTCGTGCTAATTTTTGAAGCTGTTTGCACTTACAAATTTTTAAAGGAATGTACTCGAGACATGGCGACATATAACTGACCGTTGTTAAACACTGGCTCGTGTAAATAAGTACCAACAAAGTCTAATGTTTCTCATTGTGATTTATTTGTGCTTTATTAATCGTCAAACAAAACGCAACACAAATGAAAACTTGACGTCTTCTGAATGTAACACAAAAAATTGTCTCTAATCGAAATAAATCGATTCCAGAGATCAAAAGTTTTTGTCAAACTCTTTCGCCGATAATAATTTCTAGGTCAATTCTTAAACTATTATTATACCTATTTCGAATAAATAATTCATGCAATAGCTTCGATTTTTAAGGTGACAATATGTGGAGGCAAATCACTTAATTGTAAGACATTTAAAAATTCAGTTGGCATTTGAAGAATTTCTTTTTCATTTTCAGTTTTCAAATTTTTTACAATGCTGTATGTTATGGGATATTAAGTTTTTAACCTTGCTATTAATTTTATAGCAATGTTCGATTTTCGGAGTTAGGATTGAAACTGCAAATTTCGTAACACTATCTAAAAATGCAATCCCTTAAAAAAAAAAATTAAAAAAAAAATCCATTACCTATTTTAAGCAAAAATTCCTAAAATTCGGATTCATCTTATCTTAAACACATATTTTTCATTAATTTAAGTACTTTAAATTTGGATCTAAGAGTAGAAAACTTAATGAAATTTTAAACTATACTTTGTCTTAAAGCATGTGAAATCACTGAAAGAACCTGCCTAAAATCACCTCCAAGGAGAATTATTTTTCCTCCAAAAGGAGCATTGTTGTTCATAATGTCTCGCAGAAGTTGATCCACACACAATAATGCATATGAATTGGCCACCGATGCCTCATCCCATATAATTAGTCATGCAGATTTAATGTCAGATTCAGACTTACTATTGATGTTTAGAGTTCATATTGAAGTCTCATCTAGGTTTAAAGGTAACTTATGCAATATAATTCTACATAAATGACTTGTATATTCACTGTATATATGTAAATGACTTGTATATATATCTGCATCATATTATCAACCATTACTGGTTGAACAAAACAAAAATATTTATAAAAGGATGATTTTTTTTTTCAACTGCATCTCTTCACATTTCGTGACGTTGAAGGATGGAGGATAAAATTTTTCAATTCAGAATAATTGCTAGATTTCTATTGTAAGAGCATTGCATTTGTACATTTTCCAATTCTTTAAAATACTAAAAGAAATATTCTAAATTAAAGATTTTCTCTAAGTTATAAATATCATACAAAATCCTTATAAACACAAATTTAATGAATAAATTTTAATTGACGGAATCGTTATAAAATTTATTAAATGATTATCTAAATCTTCTGATGTGAATTCAAAAATTCACAAACAATGATTTTGAAGATGAAATTTTCATGAATACATTATTTAGGAATAAAGGATTAACGTGAGGAAAACCCAAAAATAAATATGAAAACTGATAAATTGATATGCCCAATAAAATATTACTAAAATACTTATCAATAGATTATTACCTTTAGAGTTTTGCATTTCCTCACTCTTGTATCCATCTAGAATTTCTGTATTACTTACCCATCATACTTAGTATAGGGAAAATCTTGCAATCGTTTTGAAAATCGAAAAATTTTATTTTGACGGATATACTTAGATAGTGGAGATTCCGAAAAACATATTTTCAGTTGTGCAAACTAAAAATATGTTGTACTAAAAAAAGTTGTGCGAACCCTGTATATGTCCAATAAAACATCACTTAAATATTTATCGATAGTCTATGACTTTTACAGTTTTACTTTTATTTAAGCTTGTATCTACCAAGTATTTCTAGATTCTTTTACAATTCTCTCTCTTTCTCTTTTTTTTCTTCTTTACGACTACATTATTGCTTAGAAGAATGAAAGCATGTTAAACACTCTAGCCGAATTCTTAATAATCTGTCTAATAATACTGGAAATTGGTGGGATCTGTACCGGAAAGTCCTAAAAAAATTGCTACAAACTTGCAAAAATTATGAAATTTTATTTTGAAAACGCATTAAACTGTGAAAAACTAGTAGAAACATTTAATTTGATGAATTATACATCTAATAAAATATCAATTAGTAGAAACATTTAATTTGATGAATCAAACATCTAATAGAATATCAATTATCAAAAATATGTGATTTTGACATTTTTGCTTTTTGCTTGCACACACTAAATATTTTTATATTCTTTTACAGTTCTTAAGGAATTTCAAAGCATCTTTTGACCCAACGATCCCAGTAATCCTCTTAAAAAGTCTAATTTAATCGCATTAAAGAAGTTTTTGACTGCAGTTGAAAATATAGCCATAGAAAACTCTTGAGAAGTTGAAGAAAATTCTTTCAAACTGCTTTGAGAAAAAGTATTCTGTGTTACACTTTTCTGCTTTTATAAGAATCTGTTACAAGAATAAACACTTTTAAGGTGTGAAAGAGAAATGAAGATTTTTATGCTATTGCCTAAGTTTAATGCTCGCCATTAACCCCTTGGGGACGAGCGACACGTATACGTGCCGCAAAAAGGCTTAAGAATCCTCGTTTATTCCCACCGGTAAAATTATACTGTAAAATTTGGCTTATTCAATGGGAGCATTTTCTCGATTTTAGAAGAAACAAATTTCTGTTTTTTTAAGACTGGTGACAAAACATTAAAAATTTCGTAAAAGGCTCCCGTCGCGAAGGGGTTAAGAGATGAAATTTACATCAGACTACAAAAGGCTCTTTTTAACAGCTCTCAAATGTTGCTGATTCAAACGTATTAAAAAATTTAACATGGAAAGTTCACCCCCCCCCTTATTTTCCTATATTAATCAGTGGTTTGTGCGATTAATGTTAAAAGAATGTTGGATTTTAGTAATCAGTTTGATTTAAAAAAAAAAGTGGCAGCAATAATTTTTTTAAATAACATTATTTATTTTATAACTGGTCATTTCCATGAAAACTTGTCATGTCTGTCACACAGCTAAAAATCGCTATGCTTGTTGGCCACCGTTATTTTCGAAAAGTTTGCTTCGCCCTATTCAACTGATGAGATATCTCCGATAAAATCATTTACATTTTTCCGTTCTAAAATACTGGTAGACAAAAATCGTTGTATGTGACAGAATGACATATTTTCATGGAATTAGCCAACTATCACAAAAGCACTTTTAACCCGGTAGAACACGCGCTTACCCAGGGTAGAAATGGTTTCAACTTTGTCACCAATAAAATCAATTTACAGTCGAACCCCATTATAACGAACTTCAAGGAACCGAAGTTTTTGTTCGCTATATCCGGTGGTTTGCTATATCCGATGCGACAAAATACATTAGGAAAACGACGGGACCAAAATTTTCGTTCGTTATATCCGGTAGTTCGTTATAAACCGGGTTCGTTATAACGGGGTTCGACTATACAGCGGAGATAATCCTTACAAATTTTGCGATAAAATAAGTTGAAGATTACTATTAAAAGATAAGTGGTTACAATTGCAAAAATAACACGCACTCCGGGTCAAAAAGACCCGGTGCGTGTACTCCCGGGCTAGCATTTATCGTTCATAGTACCTGGTATTCGTATGTTGACAAAGAAACTTAATTTTTTATTCTTAACTTTTAAAATTTTAGGATTTTTATTTTTCAGTTTGCTTAGAAAAAATAATAAAATAATGCAGAATGATTTACATCTGCGATAGCACTTCCAGACCATCTTTCTGGTACCAGTCCATATAGTCCATCCAGATTGGTCACTGTCACGCTTTTCTTTGTTTTTGTACTTGTTATAAAAATAAATTTACTTCTTCAAAATAAGCCAAAACGTATTTTCAGATCCTAAAAGAAACCACACAATACCTCTTTTTTTCCATATTTATTTATTTATTTATTTTTATTAGCGTTATTAAAGGTGCGATAAAGTTTCTGGCAATTTATTCTGCAGACATTTTTGAGGTAGACCTCTCATAGAAAAATGTATAATATGAAATTTAATACATGTAACACCAGAATGGGAAATTAAAGTAAAATCTTTGAAACAGCTCTGAGAAAAATGTACGTGTTTCGCTTTTCTCCTTTTATAAGACCCATACTGGAAAAGAATATACCTCCAATATTTCAATAAAGATTTTACAGTTTACACTTATATTTAATACTTTGCGATAAAAGTAGAAATTTACATAAGGCTTTAAAAGGCTTTTTAAAACTATTCTCATGTGTTATCGATACAAAATTATCAAAGAGTTTAACATGAGAGTTAGAGCATGGAAAGACAAACAAGGCACTTTATGGGGTGACAATAAGGCATTTTAGCGTACACACTGACAGTTTTTTACACGTAATTTGCAAATGTTACCGCATTTCTGAAACTTTTATATTTAAACAACTTTTGAGCCTTGACAACTTTTTTTTTATATATTTGAGCACAAAACGACAAAACTAAAAGTTAGTGATAATAAATCTTTAATACGAGAAATTTCCAGTAAAATCAAACTGAAATGTTGATTAAAATTCTGTAAATTTAACAATCCGACAAAGAAAATTTCTTTTTTCGGACTTTTCTTCCAATATTGGTCGTTTCAAAATGACATAATATTTCCAAACATATTGGAAATTGTTAGAAACTGTGTTGAAAAATGTATGAAATTGTTACAAAATTACAAAAAATGTGAACTTCCATGTTAAAAAACGCATTAAAGTTGGAAAAACCGCTGAGAAACATCAAAACTAATAAATTAATATGTTCAATAAAATATCACTTAAATCAGGGTTCGCACAGGTTTTCCATTAAATTTTTACAGTATTTTCAAAGTATTTCGCTGCAGAAAAATATTGCGAAATTCTTGATTAAGGGTCTTCGTTGAAAATTCTGTTTCTTAAACATTAAATATAAATTTTCTTATCATTAATACTGGTGCCAAAGTCCTTAAAAAATATAAGGAGTGTGCTAACCTTGTAAATATTTATCAATAATATACGTCTTGTACAGATTTGCATTATTTTACGTTTGTATTCACCAAGTATTTCGATATTCTTTTACAGTTCTAAGAAACTTCAAAGAATCTTTTGACCCAACGATTCTTGTAATCCTCTTAAAACATCTACTTTAATCCCATTAAAGAAGTTTTTGACAGCAGTTGAAAATATAGCAGTAGAAAATTCTTGGAAAATTAAATTTAAAAAAAAAATCTTTGAAGCAGTTTTGAAGAAAATAAGCAGTGTTACACGCTTCTGCTTTTATAAGAGTAATTCTCGAAAAGAAAATACCTTTAATATGTCAAAGAGAAATATAGATTTTTCAGTTTACATCAATATTTAATGACCTACAATGCGAATTGAAATTTATATCAGGCTATAAAAGTCTTTCTTTTAAATATTACTGATTCAAAATTCTCAAAGAATTTCAATTGAAAATTTCTTTTAGTTACCATTACCAATCCTTTGATTCTGTTATCAATTTTAAAAGAAAGTTTACTAGTTTGATTTTTAAATAATAAAATATTAAAAGAGAGAGAAAATTTTTAAAATATTGAATTCATTAAAATGTGTTAAACACCGTAAATGCAGAACAAATTACAGTCATATTTAAAATAGCCAAAGACTTTATTCAAATGACCAGCCTTTTTTTTTTTTTTAGTTTTTTTTTTTAATTTTCAACTCAATCGATTTGGATAATTATTATTATTTTTTTATGAAGACACATTATTTGTAGGTGTGCCCGTATTCACTATTTTTAAAAGTAATCCCATTTTTATGTTTTAATTTTAAAAGTTGTTTTATGAAATTACATTACATTTGTGGCAACCGAGTTACTTTGATTGTTTAAGAGATAAATGTAAAAATGGAATATCAAAATATCATTATGGATGCCATAATCGTATTAGAAATAAAAACAGCTATTTAAAAACTTTTAAAGAGAAAATGACGTCAAATTTAAAATAACGCATTTTTACTCATGAAACTTCACATTATACTGTTTTCATTCCTCTAACTAAAAGTGCTATTACCCTAATTTCCTGCGTATAATCCGCGGATCAAACAATCATTTTTCGACCCAGAAATTTTATTAAATAAAATATAACTTTTCAGATCGCCGTAAATATTTGCCTTCATTTACGAAATAAAATTTCTGGGTCGAAAAAGAATTGTTTGATCCGCGGATTATAGGCAGGAAATTAGGGTACACGGTCGTGCTGCAGGCGTCAAATTGCAGGCGTCTCCGTGTTATCCTATGGGACCAGGGGAGTCGCTTGGTAGCGCGCGATTCTCTTTTGTCGGAGCGTCTTTGACGCCTGGAACGAAGCGAGTCGCCAGTAAGAGCCAATCAAATGCTTGGAAATCCAAATGATAGTAAAGACTCTTCTCGAACAGCCAATGAAATGCTAAGAACATGAAAAAACGCAGGCGATTTTTGTCGTTTGCAATTTTTACGTGTAATAAGCACTTTTAGAAATTGAGATATTCATCTCAGAGGGGCTTCAGTAAGTGAAAATGATGTCATGTGTATTTCATGAAAAATTGTAACTGGCAAACGTGAGATAAAGTGTGTAGTAAATATATTTATTAATAACCAATTGCACGTTAAATTTAAAACACGTATATTTAAAACACAGCTGCCAACTTTTATGCATTTTTCCTACCACAAAAAATTTATAGTAAATATTGTCTTATTTAATCGTCGAAATTTTATGATTAAACAAATGAAAAATCTCTGTGCAAATTTAGTGGTAGCAAAAAATGCGTAAAAGTTGGCAGCTACGTATTTAAAATAGTGAATATGAACATGAAAAGTATGCAATTGTGATGGCGAAAAAGATGTTATTTTTAGATTTCGTTAAAATGTAATTGATTAATAATGAGATAATTTTCGTTGATTTTTCATTACGTAAAATCACAGATGAAAGGCTCACTTAATAACTAACTAATTTCATTATCTTAATAGCCCATTACTGATGACTTGAGAAGTAGAGTTTTTTTTTCAACAAGTTTTTTTTTTAAGTACTTTCATCTGTCGAATTTGCGTTAAAAGCAGCAAGTAAAAGAAATTACGTCATATTTAAAATGACCAAGCTACATTGAAAAACCGTTAAAATTAAAAAATATATTTAGACGAGATAATTATTTTATATTTTGATATGATCTTTTTAAATATCGTTATGAAATTTAAGATGACACAAATGATATTTCCTTTCAAACAACAAAACTATTTTTACGTGAATATTAAAAAGAGAAAGAAAAATATACAGTTACACACAGTTACAATTAAATTACACCAGATTTAACCCTTTCCGGCGCAGTGTTACCACTTCGGCAACACCTAATTTTAATTCCAAACTTACAAACGGCACTAATAATATTTTAGTAAAATTTTACTTTTACAATGACAGCTTAAATCAAGGAATTCTTAATTTCTAAAAAAGTCTTATGTAAATTCCGGTGTAGACAACAGTTTCTCATTTTACGAACAGAATTTGTCTGCGCCGGAAAGCGTTAAAGATACATTTAAGATGCCTTACTATTAAAAAAAAATGCAGTCAAGCATTGTTAACATGAACACGCTTAACGTGAATTACTTTTAACATGAATTGTTTTCTCAGTCCCCTATAAAGACGAATGTAAAGATTAGATACTGATAACATGATTTACTGTTAACATCAACAAAATTCTGATTCCCTTTGAGGTTCGACTCTACCTCGGTTCAAAAAATACCAAGAGACAAAGACTCTGTGTATTAAACTGTTCAATTGGCATTGTTTAATAAATCATGAAAATGGACGATAGATGTTTAATAATAGATGATTCGACCTCAAAATTCCCCAATCAAAGGGAAATTAATAAAATTCGTTTACAGAGATATCGTTCTTTCCTTAAAAAATACAGTTCAATGTTTCGCAATCTTTTAAAATCCGGACATTTTAGCGTGTCTTTAGAGTTTTTGTGTATACGCGGAGGTTGACGAGCGTAGCTCGTAGGGGGCAGACCCGTAGTATTGATAAAAAAAATCTTATGTCAATAGGCTCTACCTCTGTACCAATTTTCGACCACTGATAAAATGCACTGGAAACGATTTTTCCATATAGGCATACAGGAATCTTTTGTGTGTCTGTGTAGATGAACTACACATGCTTCAAACTCCATTTTCCATACGGAACATTCCAGAGTAAATCTCAATAACTAATAAAAATCATATAGCAATAGGAGTACTTTTAGAAGAGTTAAAGAATGGCAGACAACCAAACCGCTGGTAATTGTTGGGATCTGTGCCGGAAAGTCCTAAAGAATAATTACAAACTTACAAAAATTAGGAATTTTCATTTTGAAAAGGCATTGAACTGAGAAAAACATGTAAAAATATTTATTTTGATAAATTAATACACCCAATAAAATATCACTTACAGTGGCGGTCAAATATTTCCGGCAAACAAAAAAATTTCAGTTAATTTGTAAATATATCCATATGAAGAGGAATCTCAAAGCGATACTTATACATTATATTGACATATTAGTAAGGAACTTAATTATAGAAGAACGTGTAAATATCAATAATTTTTTTTGACAAAATTAAATATAAAAGAAAACGGGCATTTCCATGCGAACTTGTTTGTCTGTTACATATTATGATTTTTGGCTACCAGTATTTTAAAGCGAGAAAATGAGACTTAGTTTATCGAAGATATATCATCAATTGAATAAGGCGAAGCAAACTTTTCGAAAATAACGGTGGCCAACAAGCATAGCGATTTTCAGTTGTGTAACAGACTAACAAATTCGCATGGAAATGCCCAAACGCATGTTCTCAAAAGTTTCCGGCCACTTATCATTCTTTAGTTTTTTTTCTATCTATAAAGTGTTTTTTGGTTGTGTTTATGAATGAATCAACGTGTATAGCATAGTTTGAATTAAAATTTGAAAAATTCAACAATTATTGTTCATAAATGAGTTATTAGTTTATCGTTAAAAGGCCAATCTTCTCGAGATATTGCGGCTAAGTTATCGATGGGTAAAATCGATTGTAAACAATATTTACAAAATTATATAAGGATGGTTATGGCTTTCAGGACATTCAGAAGTCCGAGAGACCCCGGAAAATTGCTATTCCTGAGGACAGAATTATCAGGAGAAAAACCATTGATAATCCGCATGAAAATTCCGTTGCAATATACTGTAATTTACGGAATGAAAATATTGCTGAAATAAGTTAGTCTACCGTGTTATGATGCTGACATGATACAGAACTTTATGGAAGAGTCGGTGTTAAAAATTTTCAGAGGTAAAAAAATTACCGACGTACCCTACTTTCATTTTCCAAGGAACACAAAGTCTGGTCAAGTGAAAACTGGAAAAAAGTTCTATTTTTCCATCAATCGAATACGAAACAGTTTTGGAAGTGGGGGCAGACACAACGTCCGATGACCTAACAACAAAAGATATGATTCGACCTATGTTATTTCTACAATGAAGCATGGCGGAGGACACGTTATGCCGTGGGGAATATTTTCTTCAAAAATTGTCGGTCCGTTATTTGAAATCCACAGCCAGGTGAATAATACAATGTATAAGGAAATCTTGCAAGACTATTTTCTGCCTTATTACAGAAAAAAATTTGGTCACATCTATTTTTCTTAACATGTTAACGACATAAATAATGTTTGCAAACCTCGATAAGCAATGGTTTTCGCACAAAAAATTTCGTTTTTGAAATGACAGCCCAAGCGCCCAGCATGAATCCAATAGAAAATCTTTGAAAAGAAGTTGACAAAAGTCTGCGGAACTATAAATATTTCATCTCAGCCGAAATTTGGCCAAAATTGCAAGAAATGGGGGGGGAAACGTACCATAGCCGATCTTTAACCGTTGATTGTATGAATGTCACGTTTCTACGCCGCAGTACTTATTGCTAAAGCTAATTAAATAGTAATACGATAAAATACTAATCATAAATGTTGTTGATCTCTGTAATTTTCTATTACAATACCACTTTTTTAAAAACTTGTGAAGGTGGCCGGAAACTTTTGAGAACATGCGTTTTCCTTTATACTTAATTTTGTCAGTTAAATTTATTGATATTTACATGTTCTTCTATAAGTAAGTTCCTAACTATTATGTCAATAAAATGTATAAATATCACTTTGAGATTCCCCTTCATATGGGTATATTTACAAATTAACTGAAAAATTTTTGCTGGCCGGAAATATTTGACCGCCACTGTACATATTTATCAATAATATGTGATTTCTACAGTTTTTTTCTTTTCGCTTGTATCCAAGAAGTATTTCTATATTCTTTTACAGTTCTTAAAAAAACTTCTAAGGATGTTTTGACCCAACGATCCCTGCAAACTTCTCAAAACGTCTACTTTAATCACATTAAAGAAGTTTATGACAGCAGTTGAAAATATAGTAGCAGAAAAATCTTGGTAAGTAAAAGGAAATTTTTTGAAACAGCTTTGAGAAAAATGTACAGTGTTATATTTTTCTGCTTCTATAAGTGTCATATTAGGATTTGAAAATACCTTTCAACATGTTAAGCAAAAATACAGTTTTTTCAGTTTATACCTACATTTATTGTTCCCCGCTAAGAGTTGAATTTTATATCAGGCTATTAAAGGCTTTTTAATGGAGTTATGAATAAAAAGAGGAGACATATAGTGATTTGTCTATCAGTAGCGAGCGAAGTAACTGAGGTAAATCATAGAAGTGATAAGATGGCTGCTGTTTTTTCTTAATTGAATCCAAAGTTTCTGATTACCGCATATGAACTCTTACACCAGAAATCTTAAATAGAAAAATTCTTGTTTAATTTGGTACCTTATTGATAGGGAAAATTTCCTCTCAGAAATATAGTAAAGAAATTCTGTTTATTTTTACTGGTATTATAATCGTTTTATTGACATGTACAGATGTTGTCACAATGCGGCGGAACTATTACTGCCAAATTAAACTTTAACCAGAAAAATGAATATCGGTTTTTGCCATTATTTTTCATTGATATTTTCCATTACTGAGGCGTTTAAATAAAGAAAAAATTTTTGCATAAATTTACTGGTACGAGTTTGCTGTCGTGGTAATGAATACTCTGCGAAAATGGTTACAGTTGAAGTTGCACTATTTTAAGAATATGTCATTTCCTTTTTCTTAATAGTTCCATGGGCTTTTTCGAAGTGCATTCAAGTGTTGCCAGATTAGGGACTTTTTAAATTCTGATTATTTGTCCGCCGCCACTTTTTAGGTGCGTTCGTAATTATGTAAATACGAGCACCTATAGTCATCGTTCAGTTCGTCCGTCTGTCCGCATGTAACAACGCAAAAACTACCCAACCGAATTATTAGAAAAATAAAATACATAATTGTTGCATAACTTTGTCGTGTCATTTCAAATTTTATGAAAATTGGATGTATAGTTCAATTACAGGGACAATCAAAAGTATTCTGTTACGTTACGGCCAATGGCAAAAAATAGTTTCAAGTGCATTTTAATGGTGTCAGGCTCTTTCGAACAGAATGAAATTGATATGCTTCTGTGAAGTATATGCTAAAGTATACATTCTGTGCAATCTGTAGTGCAAAGAATATTTGTTATTAATTTACAGGGCCAAACAAAAGTATTCCATTACATAATGACTTAGAGAAAAACATTGTTTAGGGCGCGTTTTAATAATATTAAACTATTTCACTTTTTATGAAATTAATACACGTTGCTGCGGTTTACGACAAGTTATTTTCTATTACTTTCTGAAAGCAGAAAATATTTACAGGGATACACAAAAGATTTCGGATACTGTATCCGAGGCACTAAATGCTATTACACCAAAATCAGAAAAATTTAAAACTTCTTTAGTACGAACTCACCTTATTTGCTACGGTTGACGTCCAATTTCCAACCTGTTTTTATTCATATTTCTTCAATGAGTTGTAAATATTACAAAATGATAAAAGATGCATATTTAATGAGGTATAATTATTATTACAAAATTCTACAACCAGCACAATGCTATTACAACGCAGTTTTTTTTTCTTTTTTCTTTTTTTTTTCTTTTATTCTACTCCCTTTTCTAATATCGATTTTTCTAAGTTATGATTCACTTTTTAAATGAATTAACTATATCGTTTGATAAAACTATCCAAATAATACTTTTAAAACATCCGTTTTAAAAGATTTTTATAATACAAATTTCAATAATAAAGGCGTTTTCGACAGCAGTTGTAAATATGACAGCCAAAATGTCTCGCGAAGTTAAAGAAAATTCTTTGAAACCGCTTTGGGAAAATTTTTCATTGGTACGCCTTTCAGCTTCATATAAAAGTTATTTCTGAAAAGAAAATATCTTTAACGTGTCAAGATGAAATGTCGAATTTTCAAGTTACATCTGTATTTAATATTGTCCCTTAGAAGTTCAAATTTGTGTCATGATATAAAAGGCTTTTTTAAACTGCACTCAAATGCATTCGATTTTAATGTGGAACATGAAATGATCATAACATTAAAATTTTCAACTTTTTAAAATTATTATTCGGTTATCATAATTAAGAAAATATCTATTAATTTTATTTATAAAGCAGGATATTAGCATATTATTTTAATAAAAACATTTTTTCTCCCCCGTTTCAAATATCTAGATATATTTCTAAATTGTGATTAGCTTCTTGAGTGAATTAAAGTATCATTTGATAAAACTGTCCCAATAATACTTTTACAACATCATTTTAAAAAGATTTTTACAATGCAAATTTCGATATTAAAGCCTTTCGACAGCAGTTGTAAATATGTCAGTCGAAACGTCTCGCGAAGTTAAAGAAAATGCTTTGAAACCGCTTTAGGAAAATATTTCATTTGTACGCTTTTCAGCTTTTATAAAAGTTATTTCTGAAAAGAAAATATTTTTAATGTGTCAAGATGAAATGTAGAATTTTTAAGTCACATCTGAATTTAATGTTGTCCTTTGGAAGTTCAAATTTGTGTCATGCTATAAAACATTTTTTAAACTGCATTCAAATGCATTCGATTTTAATGTGGCACATAAAATGATCATAACATGAAAATTTTAAACTTTTTTATTGTTATTCTGTTTTCATAATTTAAAAAATATTTAGGATATCAGCCTATAATTTTAATAAAAGTATTTCTTTTCTTCCCCTTTTCAAATACCGAGCTACTCTAAGAATTAAATGTATCATTTGATTAACTATTCCAAAAATAATTTTAAAACATCCTTTTTAAATGATTTTTACAATACAAATTTCAATATTAAAGACGTTCTCTATAGCAAGTGTAAATATGTCTGTAGAAAAGACTTACGAATTTAAAAAACATTCTTTGAAACCGATTTGAGAAATTTTTTCATTTGTACCCTTTTCAGCTTTTATAAAAGTTATTTCTCAAAAGAAAATATCTTTAATGTGACAAGATGAAATGTAGAATTTTCAAGTCACATTTACATTTAATATTTTCTTTTAGAAGTTTAAATTTGTGTCATGATACAAAAGGCTTTTTTAACTACATTCAAATGCTTCGTTTTTAGCGTGGAACGTGCAATGATCATAAAAAGAAAAAGTTTCAGATTTTTTTTATTATTATTCGGTTATCATAATTGAAAATTTTATTAATTTGATTTAAAATACATGTAATCAGCACATTATTTAAATAAATGCATTGCTTTTCTCCCTCTTAGCAAATATCGAGCTTTTCTAAGTTATGATTCACTTCTTAAATGAATTAACTATATCGTTTGATAAAACCATCAAAATAATGCTTTTAAAGCATCCCTCTAAAGATTTTTACAATATGAATTTCGATATTAAAGACGTTTTTGACAGCAGTTATAAATATATGTCAGTCGAAATGTCTCGCGAAGTTAAAGAAAATTCGAAGTTAAAAAAAATTCTTTGAAACAACACAAAACTTTCTTTGGGAAAAAATTTCATCGGTACGCTTTTCAGCTTTTGTAAATTTTACTTTTAAAAAGAAAATATATTTAATATGTTAAGATGAAATGTAGAATTCTCAAGTCACATTTCCATTTAATGTTGTCTCTTAGAAGTTCAAATTTGTGCCATGCTATAAAAGGCTTTTTTAAGCTGCACTCAAATGCTTCCGTTTTTAATGTGAAACGTAAAATGATCATAACATAAAAAAATTCAAAATTTTTAATTATTATTCGGTTATCATAATTAAAAAAATATTTATTAATTTGATTTAAATTATAAAAGAAAAAATTATTTTTCGAAAATTTCCGGTATATAACTGGGTTAAAAAATATTCCATTTCTACCAGGCTATCAGCATAATTTTAATAAATACATTTCTTTTCTCCCCCTTTTCAAATATCGAGCTTTTCAAAGTTATGATTTGCTTTTTGAGTGAATTAAAGTTCATTTGATAAAACTGTCCCAATAATACTTTTAAAACATTCTTTTTAAAAGATTTTTACAATACCAATTTCAATATGAAAAACGTTTTCGACAGCAGTTGTAAATATGCCAGTAGAAAGGTTTCGCGAAGTTAAAGAAAATTCTTTGAAACCACTTTGGGATAAAATTTCATTAGTATGCTTTTTAGCTTTTATAAAAGTTATTTCTGAAAAGAAAATATCTTTAATGTGTCAAGATGAAATGTAGAATTTTCAAGTCGCATCTAAATTTAATATTTTCCCTTAGAAGTTTAAATTTGTGCCATGATATAAAAGGTTTTTTAAACTGCATTGAAGTGAATTCGATTTTAATGTGGCACATAAAATGATCATAACATAAAATAAATTGTAAACTTTATTTTATTATTATTCTGTTACTATAATTTAAAAATATTTATTAATTTGATTTTAAAAACAGGATATCAGAGCATATTATTTTAATAAATGTATTTCTGTTCTCTCCCCTTTCCAAATATCGAGCTTTTCTAAATTATGATTCATTTCTTGAGTGAATTTAAGTATCGTTTGATAAAACTATCCCAATAATACTTCTAAAACATTCTTTTTAAAATATTTTTACAATACAAATTTCAATATTAAAGACGTTTTTGACAGCAGTTGTAAATATGTCAGTCGAAATGTTTCGCGAAGTTAAAGAAAATTCTTTGAAACCGCTTTGAGAAAATTTTTCATTGGTACGCTCTTTAGCTTTTATAAAAGTTATTATTGAAAAGAAAATATATTTAATGTGTCAAGATGAAATGTAGAATTTTCAAGTCACATCAAAATTTAATGTTGTCCCTTAGAAGTTTAAATTTGTTTCATGATATAAAAAGTTTTTTAAAGTGCACTCAAATGCTTACGTTTTTAATGTGAAACGTGAAATGATCATGACAAGAAAAAATTTCAACTTTTTTATTATTATTATTCGGTTATCATAATTAAAAAATATTTATTATTTTGATTAAAAAACAGGATATCAGCATATTATTTTAATAAATACATTTCTTTTCTCTCCCTATTCAAATATCGAGCTTTTTTAAATTATGATTCACTTCTTGAGGGAATTAAATATATCATTTGATAAAACTATCCCAATAATACTTCTAAAACATCCGTTTTAAAAGATTTTTATAATACAAATTTCAATATTAAAGACGTTTTTGACTGCAGTTGTAAATATATCAGCCGAAATGTCTCGCGAAGTTAAAGAAAATTCTTTGAAACCGCTTTGAGAAAAATTTTCATTGGTACGCTTTTCAGCTTTTATAAAAGTTATTACTGAAAAGAAAATATATTTAATGTGTCAAGATGAAATGTAGAATTTTCAAGTCACATCAGAATTTAATATTGTCCCTTAGAAGTTTGAATTTGTTTCATGATATGAAAGGTTTTTTAAACTGCACTCAAATGCTTACGTTTTTAATGTGAAACGTGAAATGATCATGACAAGAAAAAAATTCAACTTTTTTTAAAAATTATTATTCGGTTATCATAATAAAAAAAATATTTATTATTTTGATTAAAAAACAGGATATCAGCATATTATTTTAATAAATACATTTCTTTTCTCCCCCTTTTCAAATATCGAGCTTTTCTAAATTGTAATTAATTTCTTCGGAATTAAATGAATCATTTGATAAAACTATCCCAATAATACTTTTAAAACATCCGTTTTAAAAGATTTTTATAATACAAATTTCAATATTAAAGACGTTTTCGACAGCAGTTGTAAATATGACAGCCAAAATGTCTCGCGAAGTTAAAGAAAATTCTTTGAAACCGCTTTGGGAAAAATTTTCATTGGTACGCTTTTCAGCCTTTATAAAAGTCATTTCTGAAAAGAAAATATATTTAATGTGTCAAGATGTAATGTAGAATTTGCGAGTCACATCTACATTAAATGTGTTTCCTTAGAAGTTTAAATTTGTGTCATGATATAAAAGTCTTTTTTAAACTGTACTCAAATTCATTCGATTTTAATGTGAAACGTGAAATGATCATAACATGAAAATTTTCAACTTTTTTATTATTATTATCCGGTTATCATAATTTAAAAAATATTTATTAACTTGATTTTTAAAAAGGGATATCAGCATATTATTTTAATAAAAACATTTCTTTTCTCTCCCTATTCAAATATCGAGCTTTTCTAAATTATGATTCATTTCTTGAGAGAATTAAATGTATCATTTGATAAACTTGTAACAATAATACTTTTACGACATCCTTTTTAACCCTTTAACGCTCATCATGGTTTCTTTACGAAATTACAAAATTTTAATTCCAATATGCAAAAACGACACTGGATTTTTAATTTTAAAAACTTAACTTCATTATATATAAACTACTTTTTCTTATTTACATATATAATTGTTCGGAATTACCGGTGTCATTCATTTATTTCAACATCTTAGCAATGAAAATGCTTTGACTGTTAAAGGGTTAAGAGATTTTTGCAATGCAAATTTCGATATCAAAGCCTTTTCGACAGCAGTTGTAAATATGTCAGTCGAAATGTCTCGCGAAGTTAAAGGCAATTCTTTGAACCGCTTTGGGAAAAATGTTCATTGGTACGCTTTTCAGCTTTTATAAAAGTTATTACTGAAAAGAAAATATATTTAATGTGTCAAGATGAAATGTAGAATTTTCAAGTCACATCTGTATTTAATGTTGTCCCTTAGAAGTTCAAATTTGTGTCATGATGGAAAAGACTTTTTAAACTTTACTCAAATTCATTCGATTTTAATGTGGCACATAAAATAATCGTAACATGAAAAATTTAAGCTTGTTTTTATTATTACTCTGTTATCATAATTTCAAAATATTTATTATTTTGGTTTAAAAAATAGGATATCGGCATATTATTTTAATAAATGTATTTCTGTCCCCCCCCCCCTTTTCAAATATAGAGCTTTTCTAAATTATGATTCACTTCTTGAGATAATTAAATGTATCATTTGATAAAACTATCCCAATAATACTTTTAAAACATCATTTTTAAAAGATTTTTACAATGCAAATTTCGATATTAAAGACGTTTTCGACAGTAGTTTTCGTACGATTTTTAGCTTTTATAAAAGTTATTTCTGAAAAGGAAATATATTTGATGTGTCAAGATGAAATGTAGAATTCTCAAGTCACATCTACATTTAATGTTGTCAGTTAGAAGTTTAAATTTGTGTCATGATATAAAAGGCTGTATAAAAACTGTAAAAACTGCATAAAACTGTAAACTGTACTCAAATTCACCCGATTTTAATGTGGAAAATGAAATGATCATAACATAAAAATTTTCTTTGATTACAATTTTTTTTCGGTTATCAGATTAAAAAAATATTTATCAATTTGATTTAAGATATCAGCATATTATTTAAATAACTGCATTTCTTTTTACCCTGTTCTTTCCCAATACCGATTTTTACCAAACAAACAAACCCAAAGTATTGTAAGATTAATTTTCAAACCACTCGGTAGGGTAGTTTTTTTTCTGTTATGTGCGGACAGACAGACAGACGTACGAACTGAAGGTCGACTACAGATGCTACATGCTTACATAATTAACAACGCACCTAATAAAAAAATTATACAGTGCGTGTCAAAAGTTTAAGCACTACAGAAAATTTCAAAATAAAATTTCATTAATGGGTGAAAGTTACTTCTCTTTTCACATAGCCTACAAATTTTAATTTTAAAAAGATAGTTAAGAAATTCATGCTATATAATTTATCTTAAATAATAAAATTTATCAAAACAACGAAAATGAGTGTGTCAAAAGTTTAAGCACAGTAGTTTTCTAGTCTTTAGCAGAACAAGAATAAAAAAAAAATTAATACTTGATTAATGCTCCTTTCTGCTGAATTACTTTAAATATACGGTCTTCCATAGTTAAAATGAGCTTCTGTATTGTTTCTAGTTCATTTTTAAACCAAGCATTCTCAATGGCATCTTTCAAATCTTTAACTGTAGAATACTGCTTTCCTTTTGGATAAATTGCATGAGTGAGAATACCCCACATATTTTTTTAGTGTTTAAATCAGGACTAATTGCAGGCCATTTCAAAACAGACACTGTTTTCGACTTAAGCCATGATGAAGTTGAGTTTGAGGTATGGATGGAAGCATTATCATGTTGAAATAACCATTTTTCTCCCCCTAAAAACCTCGGCAACAGGAAGCAAATAATTGGCAAGTGTTTCTTGGTAGTTTTCAAAGTTTTCAAGACCACTGATGAATGCTAGAGATGTCCGACCATTGAAAGAAATGGCTCCCCATACCATTACAGAACTACCATTATGTTATCGGTTAAATACACTCCTAGGTTCTTTGCGGAGATCATGCCAATAGTACTTAAACCCATCAGGGCCATCGAGGTTCCATTTTTTTCAACACTGAATATGACATTCAGCCACTTTTCACCAAATGACATATGCTCTTTGGCTCATTGTAATCTAGCTTCTTTATGGTGTCGTTTGAGACACGGCAATCGAGCCATTTTACGGTATTGATGTATTTGAATTCCAAAACTCTTCTATAAACAGTTTTTTTCGATATTTGTTCTAAAACTGCATATTTTATTTCCGAAAGGGAGTAGTTATCAGTTGAAGACAAATTTCTGATACAGCTATCTTCGCTCAAACTGGTCACTCGCGGCCTTCCTGAACGAAATTTTCGTTTAAAATCATTATCACGAGCCAAAATTTGATGAATACCTTGTTTTGACCTTTTTAATGCACTTGCGATTTCAGAAACAGAATTACATTTTGCTCTCATACTCCAAATTTTTATCATCTCCTCCTCTGAAAATTCTTTCGACTTGGGCATTTTGTACTAACTCAAAAACAACAGCGGACTGCTTCTTATGCGCCCAGAAAATGTTTGCGTGCGCAACCGTTTACGTCAGACTGTAAAATTTGCATAAAAACGATTTTGTGCTTAAACTTTTGACACGGTCATTTTTCTTCTATTCTTAAACTGCATGGTTTGAAATAAAATTTAAAAGTCAATTTAAATGAATATGGTGCAAAAATAGATATTATTAACATATACAAGACAGATATTGAAATAAAGTTAATATTTAAAGTTTTATTTTAAAATTGCTATTGTGCTTAAACTTTTGACACGCACTGTATTACAGGCTAGAAAAGTATTTAATGAATGAAGTTAAGTTGATCTGAAGTTGAATTTAATACAAGAAACATTTAACAAAACAAATTTCTGATTTAAACTATAGTCCAAGAGCCGGCAGCACAAAACCCTGTGTCCTCGAGCACAAGAAAAAATCCATTATTTTATGGAAGAGTAGTAATAGAGGAATCTAATGATCGAAGACTGCCGGAAGTGAAGTGGTGACAAAACCAAAACTGATATCACTATAGTGGTTGACTCGTAGGTTTAGTGCAGGAAAAAACATGTTTTCATACTTTTGATTGTAGAACAAACACAATGCTAAACCTACGAGTCAACCACTAATAGTATGAATTTTTGGCTTATGCACCACTTCACTTCCGGCAGTCTTGGATCATTAGATTCCTCTATTACTACTCTTCCATAAAATAATGGACTTTTTCTTGCGCTCGATGACAGAGGGTTTTGTGCTGTCGCCTCTAGGACTACTACATATATTTATGTAAATATATTTAATTTTGAGGTTGAAAAGTCAGTTCTTTGCTATATTTTGATTAAGTTCTTGGAAGATTTTAACCGTTTGCATTCGTATGTCCAATCTGACTGGACTTCATTTTTCTTTTAAAAAGTTGTTTTCAACACCAGTAATAAAAGAACATGTTTTTGCATATCATAATTTATCATCACCACGTACGGGCATCCATGTTCCAGTCATAATTTATTATTATCACCAGTAAATTTTTATTGTAAATTTTGGAATATTTAATCCGAGCAATTATCTGATTCAATTAGGCAAGAATTTTTATTTTGAAGAATTGTGATAGATCATTAAAAATGCTGTAAACGAAATGGAAAAAACAGGCATTATTTGAAAGTTTTTTGAAAGTTGATTAGTTAAGTGATTAAAATACAGTCAAATGCATTCTGTCTAGAGATGCACCGGATGTGGATTTTTGCCGGATACCGAATAACGGATATCCGCCACAAAATTTTACCGAATATCCGGTATCCGGCCGAATAATTTCTCATTTTTAATTTTAATAATATTTCAATTTTATGCTTGTTTAAAGAAAAAAAATTATTGTAATTTTATATTATGCAAGTATTAATCGATTTCAATTCACTTATTAAGTCAAAATTACTTAAAAACATAGTAATAATTAAATATTGAAATGTAATAATATTTTGCCTTTTCAATATTACTTATAAAACTTCTAACTTTACATGCATATTTTTTTCTACCCTTTCTTTAGTCTCTATCACCAGATTTAGGTAGTGTCTTGATGTTTTTATAGATGCATTGTATCGATTAACTAACAGAAAAAAATATTTTTACCCTGTTGACACATAATTAACAAAAATGGGATAGTTATGTATGTTACTCCTCTTGACTCTGAGTGAGCATTACAGTTTTTCTATTAAGCTCTTTTTGCATTGTAGAGCAAGTTTCAGAATGAACTTTATTTAAAATATCACTTGCAATTTTAACATGAGCGGGTGACTTATATAACAAGGCGTAGTTCAATTGTTTTCGAAATTTTTACTAAAATATGTTTTATTTAAAAATGCAATTTGTATATTTAATGATTTTTTTTCTTTTGTTTTTACCACATTTTTTTCTATTGTTGACTGCTTAACTTGTGCAATTGATGTTCCAGCAAAAATTGAATGGTTTCTTTATTATCACCATCATTTTGTTCTTGATTTTCTAAAGAAACACACTTTGAATCTGGAGTATGAATATTCATAAATAAACTCTTTAGTTTGTTGGAAACTTTATTTTTCTACATAGTTTTTAATCCTCAATACTTTAGCACTTATAAGATGGCCCCATTGTACACATTTCAGACTCGGATTTTTGACGTATTAACAGCAACTTCATAAAACTTTTAGATTAGATATTTATACCTTTCTCTTTTGTTGATACAGCGAAACCTCCAAATAAGGGGCACCTCTATTTAAGGGACAAAAGTTCTGGTCCCAGTCCCTTGGAATAGGAAGTGTAATGTATTTACCTCTGAATAAGGGGCACTCGATTTAAGGGACGCTTGAAAATAAGATTAACCCTTTCGACTCGGGCGTTTCTAACACAAATTTTATTCAAATAACATCACTTAAAAAAAAAAAAAATTAAATAACAACTTTTATTTTCCTTTGTTATTGGTATGACAAAAACAAATTTTGCTAAGAAAAATGCTACCCAGTCACTTTGGACATACAAGTGCAAAATGTTAAAGGGGTTGATTTTTGCATTTGAGATAATGAGGCAGTTATGTTGGTACAGAGACATGCAACTAAACTGATGAACATTTATTTATCCACATTTCAGATGAAGATATCGAAGTGTCTTTATCCCTATTAGAGCCAGAGGTGGCAGTGCAGACAATAATTTCATTGAGTTCACAGCTAAAGTTCCAGAATTGGTTAAAAGTCGATTCATAAATTAAAATTCAATTGATCTGCCAAGTCATATCTAGGTGGAAAATACATATAAACCCAATTTTAGTGGTTGATTCGTAGGTTTATCATTGGAGTATCCTGCACCCAGTCTTCCATATTTTCATAGATTTGAGTGCAGGAAAACATAATGGTAAATCTACGAGTCAACCCCTAAATTCAAATTTTTAGGTGTTTTCCACCAAAATATGACTTAGTAGACCAATTGCGTTTTAACATGCATATTGAGTTTTGCTAATTCTAGAATTTCTACCGTGAACTCGATGAGGTGATTGTCTTTGCTGCCACGTCCCAGTCTATATTGAAAAGAATGCTGAAAATTGTGAGGGATGACTCTGAAAATTAAAAAGAAAGGAAAATTGTGAAATAAAGAAGTTTACAGATGCTTTAAAATATGCAAAGCAGTTGAATACTTTTTTCGTAAATACTGCTTATAATGAAGGCCTAAAACTTATAAGTATGGTAAATGAATGTCTGAAAAGTTTAATAGTAGAAAAATTGAAATCTGCAAAACAGTCACTTTTTTATTGATTACTTCACAAGTAAGATTTTTTAAAATATTTGCATTATAAAAACATTTACGTAAAAAATACAAATCAATAACTCTACAAATCATTTACTAATTAAATAAGCAATTAAAAAATTAAATTAATTAATTCTCTAATACTTTTGTGCCTAATTAACGTAATTTATAACCCTCGAGTACATTTAAACTTCAATTTTAATATTTTGTTTTTTTATGTCCTTATGAATGATTAATTTAAAAAATATATAAAAACTCCGAATAAGGGACACCTCTATTTAAGGGACGAAAGTTCCGGTCCCAAGGGTGTCCCTTATTCGGAGGTTTCACTGTATTAATAATTCAAATTAATAATAAAGTTATTAACAAAACACTTGAGAAGAACTATAAAAGTCTACTACTTCATTACAAAAAAAAAAAAAAAAAAAAAAAAAAAAGCAAAACAAAGTTGAAATTGTAGTTGATATTCTAGTTTTGGTTTTACAATTACAGTTATGACAGAATTATTGAACACTGCAGTTAAATTTTGACTGGTGAAAATTACAATAAAACTTTTGAGAGGTGTAAAATTACTTCATTACTGAAATTTAAGAACAATTTTTAAGAGAAATAAAAAATGTGAAGTTGAAGTACATATTCTAGTTTTGTTTTTACAATTTCTGTTATAGGTTATGACAAAATATTGTCATACTTTAAATATATCTTCATTTACATATAAACATTATAATTTCATAATTGTGAAAATATACAAGTATTTATTTTTGTTAACATTGCTTTTTAATAAGATAAGGTATGCAAGGAGCAAATTAGTTTTACATTTGTTTTTAAATATAAAAAACAGAATTTAAAAAATGTTTTACTATCCGGCAACCGGATATTAAAATATTCGGCCGGAACGAATATCCGGTTCGAGTGCCGAATAAGCAGTATATCCGGCAGGAGCCGGATATCCGGTGCATCCCTAATTCTGTCTTAAGATACAGCATGAAATTAACGTAATACGATAAATGATTTTGTTAAGAATAATCCTTAGATTCAATTATCATGTGAAATATTATTTTTTAATTTGATTTCGGAAAGGAAGCATCAGTGTGTTGTTTTAATAAATGCATTAATTTCCGTATTATCGCGCATACAGATTTAAATTTTAAATGTTATTATTATTTAAATAATTTGAGCATTGCGAAGCTTAAGTCACATTTTAGAGCATTGTTTTCCATTCAACAGGATGACTGTAAATCAGATGTCTAATTTTTAAAAATTCTTTTTTTTTTAAATCCATTTGAAAAATATTATTTTTTTTTGGTCTTTAGATATTTGAACCATACCTGAATCCTTATGAAGTCCGGTTTCTATTCGTCTTCTGATTGATCCATGTTTAATGTCCAAATATGAAATATTTCTGTTGCCACAATAATAATAAAAAAAAGTACAGTGGACTCTCTTTATTCTGAACACTTATTTCTGAACCGGCCAAAAATGTTCAGATTACGGGGGAGTGTTCATTATAAAGGGAGATTGGAAATATAGGTGTAGTACTCTACTATGTAGGGTGACTGAGTCGGAATTGATCAAATAACCACAGTACTACAGAGTTTTTATTACATCTCCTCCCTTTTAAGTTTTAAAAGTAAACTAACATGATTGATAGAAACCTTAATCAATGTCCTATCATGGCCAAAAATGAAATCTGCTGAAATTAAATAACTACAAAAATATAAGAAAATAGTTTCTTCAATTGTCTTTTTCAGAGCAGTTGATCAATCGAAAAAATCTTATTGCAAACTTAATCTTTAAAACATTATGCTTAAGCTATGATCAACAACTATTGATATAAAAATATTATACGAAAGAAACAAGATGGAACTGGATTTTTAAACTTATTGTAGTTGTCTCCAACTAATCAAAAATTAAATATTTACTGTTTATACTTTTTAATAACAAAAATCATAAAATGTCTTCTCTTACAGCAAGCAGCTGACAACAAATTGACAACAAGTGCTCCAACTTTTAACCGAAGATTTTATCTGAACTGTTCAAACAAATTCCAATTTTAAGAACATTCTTAAAATCTAGCTGTGATTTATTCTGTTTATTTTTTAATAGACTTTGTTGAATCTTTTTATTCTTCTGTAACAGTTTCTCCGAATTTCCATAGATGGGGGAATTCGAATTCCGACTGCAAACGCGTATTCAGTTTACTGTTCAGATTAGAGGTTGTTCAGAATACAGAGAGTTCATCTTTTGTTAAATCTAAGGCGTTTCACCGGGACCGTCGGAATGTGTTCATAATACCGGGGTGTTCAAATTAGCGAGTGTTCAGACAGAGGGAGGTCACTGTATTAAAAATTACAAATAATAATAATAATTAATAACTCAAAAAATTTTGAGATACAGCTTTCAAAGAAATTGTATTTAAAAGTTTTTTTCTATTCGACGGTGTAAAAATTGAAAATGTGCAATGTTTAGAAATTAAAAAAAAATTGCAGAACCGAAAATTGTAAAACTGAAATTTCATTTAAAATTTGTTGATGATTTGTCCAGGAATATTAATGTTTAGTCATGGCGTTCGTGATACACGAATCTGTTATTACATTGTCACATTTTGATCATCATAAAAATGATGTTTATTGTTATTATTTTTTAAAATATAGAATAATTTATTTATCAGTCTAAAATTTTAGTCTTTAAAAATATATTTTTTTAATGGTCGTTGTAATTTGTTAAACTGCATTGTTTTTCTTGTGAGCGTTTAAAAATATACTAACATTTCTATGTACCGTAATTTCGGGTGTATAAGCCGCGGATCAAACAATTCTTTTTCGACCCAGAATTTTTTAAAAAATGAATGTTACTACTTAGATTGCCGTAAATATTTGTGTTTAATCATTAAATAAGATTTCTGGGTCCAAAAAGAATTGTTTGAGCCGCGGCTTATACACCCGAAATTACGGTACTTAATAAAAAGTACTTATTTAAAAGAATATAAATCAGTTAAATTTTAAACGTTCTTAAATTTAAAGATATATTTAAATTTCGCAACCTTAATTTTTTTTGCATAAGTACGTTGAAAAGCGAATTAAACACTAAACCTTTCTATGAAAATTATAAAGTTTAGAATAATACATGACTTACAAACGTGTCACAGTTCTACGATTTCAACAATCTTAAATTTTTTTCTTTTATTGTTTCTCTAAAATAAATCGTTTCTACATTCTTATAAAGTTCTTGAGAAAACCGAAAGTATCTTTTGATTCAACGACCCTGTTAATCTTCTTAAAATGTTGACTTTAATCTCTTTAAAGAAGTTTTGACAGCAGTTAAAGATCTGTACTTTGAAAATTCTTAGAAAGCTAAAAGAAAAACGTTTTGAAACAGCTTTGAGAACAATGTGCATTTTACGCTTTTCGGCTTCAATAAAAGTCATTCCTTGAAAGAAAATATATTTAGAATATCAAAAACAAATATAGATTTTTTGAAATTACATCTATAACCCATGTTCTTCATTAAAGGGTTTAAGGTTGTGCCTAGCAATGGAAGGTTGGAAGGTTTTCTTTTTCTTTAAAAAGTATTTTAAAAGGTATATATGTTACTTATTCGAGAATTAAAGGCTGGAGTGTTAAAGGCTCATATGTTGCTTATTCGAGAATACTAGAAAATTTACCATAATTCAGCACATTTCACTGTTTTTTGGGGGAAAAAAAACTTTCACTTCTGTTATTATATTTAGAAGAATGTTTGTTCGACAGATTTCAGAAAAATAATCAAAATATATTAACTAAAACCATCACTTATTTGTTTTTAATATAACATGTCACTTTATCCATGTTTGCTGCAGTTTCGAAAGCTACTCGCTTTTTAAATATAAAACCTTTCAAATAATTCTAGCATTAAAATAGTGATTCATTTTTCCTTCATTTTTTTTTTTATTGCAGTTGTCATTTCTTAAGTCCGATTGTATTTTTAAAAGAATTAAAGAAAATCACAAACATATATTATATATATTTCAATTTTTACATTCTTAATACTTTATATCAGAGTTCGAAATATACGAGAGCAAAGCGGAACGATATTCTGGCTCGCAAAATTACGATAAATACCGCTCCGGTTCGTACAATTATTAAAACATAGTTTTTCCTCCACGTGATGTACGGGCAAATCTGGAAAACGGTTCAGAGGTATATTTCAATTTTCCACCCTTATTTTTTTCTCATAAACAGATTAAAGAGCGAGTTAAACACTAAACCTTTTAATGAAAAAGGTATAAATTTTAGAATAATACATGACTTACAAACGTGTCACACTTCTACGATTTCAACATTCTTATAACTTTTGTTTTTTTATTGTTTCTCTAAAATAAGTCGTTTCTACATTCTTATAAAGTTCTTGAGAAAAGTGAAAGTATCTTTTGATTCAACGACCCTGTTAATTTTCTTAAAATTTTGACTTTAATCTCTTTAAAGAAGTTTTGACAGCAGTTAAAGATATGTACTTTGAAAATTCTTAGAAAGTTAAAAGAAAAATGTTTCTAAACAGCTTTGAGAGCAATGTGCAGTTTTACACTTTTCAGCTTCAATAAAAGTCATTCCTTGAAAGAAAATATATTTAGAATGTCAAAGACAAATATTGATTTTTCAATTTACATCTATAACCCATGTTCTCCTTAAGGTTGTACCTAGCTAAGGAAGGTTTCTTTTTCTTTAAAAGGTATATATGTTGCTTTTCCGAGAATTAAAGGGACTAGTGTTAAAGACTCATATGTTGCTTATTCTAGAATACTAGAAAATTTAGCATAATTCAGCACATTTCTCTGATTTTTGGGGGAAAAAACTTTCACTTTTGTTATTATATTTAGAAGAATGTTTGTTCGACAGATTTCAGAAAAATTATCATGACATATTAAGTAAAGCATCATTTATTTGTTAGTTATACAACATGTCACTTTATGTTTGTTGAAGCTTTGAAAACTACTCGCTTTTTAAATATGAAACCCTTCAAATAATCCTAGCATTAAAGTAATGGTTAACTTTTTGCTTAATTTTTTTTTACTATTACAGTTGTCATTTCGTAAGTCTGATTGTATTTTTAAAAGTATTAAAGAAAGTCACAAACATATTAAATATATATTTCAACTTTTGCATTCTTAATACTTTATATCAGAGTTCGAAATGTACAGGACCAAAGCGGAACGATATACCGATTTACAAAATTATGATAAACACCACTCCGGTTCGCATAATTATTAAAACATATTCTTTCCCTCGTATGACGTACGGGCAAATCTGGGAAACGGTAAAAGGTCTATTTAAATTTTTCATTTTTAATTTTTTTGCATAAGCACATTAAAGAGCGGGGTAAACACTAAACCTTTTAACCCTTTCCAGCTCGGGCAAAATCTGTTAGTAAAATGAGAAATTATCGAATGTCACCGGAATTTAAAAACGAATTTTTTAGTTATTTTGAAATCTTTAATTTAAGCCCCCCCCCCCCCTTTCTTTCTTTTCTTTTTTTTTTTTTTTTTTTTTTGTAGAAGCAAAATTTTACTAAAATATTATTGGTGCCGTTTTCAAGTTTGGAATTAAAATTAGGTACCCTATACCGGGAACAGTGTGCCGGAAAGGGTTAAAGAAAAATATAAATTTTAGAATAAGACATGACTTACAAACGTGTCACAGTTCTACTCTTTCAACAATCTTATAATTTTTTTCTTTTATTGTTTCTTTAAAATAAGTCATTTCTACATTCTTATAAAGTTCTTGGGAAAACTGAAACTATCTTTTGATTTAACGACCCTGTTAATCTTCTTAAAATATTGACTTTAATCTCTTTAAAGAAGTTTTGACAGCAGTTACAGATATGTACTTTAAAAATTCTTAAAAAGTAAAAAAAAAAAAAAGTTTCAAAACAGCTTTGAGAACAATGTGCAGTTTTACGCTTTTCGGCTTCAATAAAAGTCATTTCTTGAAAAAAAAAATATATTTAGAATGTCAAAGACAAATATAGATTTTTCAAGTTACATCTATGTCCCATGTTCTCCATTAAAGGTTTAAGGTTGTACATAGCTATGGAAGGTTTTCTTTTTTCTTTAAAAGGTATTTTAAAAGGTATATATGTTGCTTATTCGAGAATTAAAGGCTCGAGTGTTAAAGATTCATATGTTGTTTATTCGAGAATACTAGAAAATTTAGCATAATTCAGCAAATTTCTCTGATTTTTGAAAAAAAAAACTTTCACGTCTGTTATCATATTTATAAGAATGTTTATTCGATAGATCTCAGAAAAATTATCAAAACATATTAATTAAAAGCACCGCTTATTTGCTATAAAGTAACGTGTCATTTTATCCACGTTTGTTGCAGTTCGGAAATTACTTGCTTTTTAAATATGAAATCAATAATTCTAGCATTAAAATAATGGTTAATTTTCCCTTAATTTTTTTTTATATCAGAGTTCGAAATGTACAGAAGCAAAGTGGAACGATATTTCGGATAGCAAAATTATGATAAATACCACTCCGGTTCGTACAATTATTAAAACATATTTTTCCCCATATGACGTACGGGCAAATCTGGGAAACGGTAAAAGGTATACCATATTTACTAGTGTATACAGCGCACGCATGTGTAACGCGCACCCCGTACTTACAAGAAAAAATGGCGATATTTCAAAATATGGTACATAACGCGCACCATACATTTTATATGCCAATGATGAATGACTCAATGAATTTTAGTAAAGAAAGTCGAAACAAACATTATATCAGGCAAGGAAATAAGACGAAAATGCATTTTTAGACTTCGGGTTGTAAGTGAATGACCACAAGTAGAAGTGAGTGACGTTAATGAGAATTGCTAATTAGAGTTTAAATAATGTTAATCTGTAGTATAAACAACTGCAAGGAGTGAAATAAAGATGCAGTAATACTTCAATTAAGTAACATTTTCCGAGTTTTAACGTGTTCTTTTTATAATTTCTTGTTTCATATGTATATCATATGGTTAGATCCAACAGTAAAAAAATATGCCGTGTATAACGCACACTTAGGAGTTTTGCACTAATTTGTTGAAAAAAAGTGCGAGTTATACACGAGTATATACGGTATTTCAATTTTGCATTTTTAATTTTTTCGCATAAGCACATTAAAAAAGTGGTTAACCACTAAACCTTTTAATAAAAAGTATAAATTATAGAATAATACACTCAGGAACGTTGAAAATAGCGACCCAAGAAGAAAGCTGTGTACAATCGCAAAACTTTGCAAATAAGTACATCGTAATGTGATATGCAAATGATCCAAGTTTTGTGCCAATATGCATGCTCATACACGCCGAGATGGCGCTGCAATCAGGAAGAGGGTACTAAAAACGCAAAATCGATGGTACGCAAAATCGAAGATTCATAAACGCGACGATTACATGCCGATTGAAGGAAGACTTTGGTAAGCGAAACATGTCAGGTAAACGTGCTAGAAGACATTTCTCACAGTTAAGCGAGTTTGAGAGAGGCCTGATCATCGGTATGAAAACTGCAGGCTGGTCAACGCGTCGTGTGGCTGGCCAGGTGGATCGTTCGGAGAGTGTCGTAAGAAAATGTTGGGAGCAGTGGACACGAGAAGGTACCCACGTGCGGAGAGCCGGGTCTGGAGCGACCAGAAAGACCACGAAAAGAGAGGATCGAAGTATCGTGCGGCAAGCACTCGTGGACCTCACAGTGATTTGTTCAACGATTCGAGCAGACGTAGGCGTAGCAATTGTTCCACAAACAGTATCCAGACACCTTGCAGAAGCAGGTCTAAAATCCAAGCGCCCTTTTCGCGCACTCCCTTTAACACTGGAACATCGGCAACTGCGTCTACATTGGTGCCAAGCCAGATCAATGTGGAATGTCACAGATTGGCAAAACGTTGTGTTTTGTGATGAATCCCGGTTTGTTTTGGGGACAGATGACAACGTGTATGGTTGTGGAGGTGCCCTGGTGAGCGGTATAATTCCTCCCACACTGTTCTACATCACACTGCCCGCACAGCTGGTGTAATGGTCTGGGGGGCCATAGCCTATGATAGCCGGTCCACTCTAATTGTGATGCATAGACACTTAACAGGCCAACGTTATATTGATGATGTTCTTCAACCTCATGTAGGACCTTTCCTAAATGGTCTCCGAGGGGCGATTTTCCAGCAAGATAATTCTCGTACGCATACGGCAAGAGTTTCTCAAGACTTCCTACGTCAATTTCAAACTCTTCCATGGCCGTCCCGCTCCTCCGACTTGTCCTCTATAGAGAATGTGTGGGATCAGCTAAAACGTCAGATGCCATCGTGTCATTCGGTGCATGATTTGGAGTTGGCTGTGCAAGATTTGTAGACCCATCTGCCTCAGGACAACATCAGGTGTCTAATCAACTCTATGCCGGACCGTGTGGCTGCATGTATTGCAGCTGGAGGTTTTCCAACGAGCTATTGCAGTTGGCCTCTATTTGTGTCGTTGCACACCCTGTATTCGTTTAATTGTCTTTATTTTGAGATCAAGAGAATCTCTCATCTGTATCATTATGTGTATTAAATTTCATTTCAATCCGATGCTTTTTTCTTGGGTCGCTATTTTCATTTTTTCTGAGTGTATATGACGTACAAACGTGCCACAGCTGTGCGATTTCAACAATCTAATAATTTTTTTCTTTTATTGTTTCTCTAAAATAAGTCGTTTCTACATTCTTATAAAGTTCTTGAGAAAACTGAAAGTATCTTTTGATTCAACGACCCTGTTAATCTTCTTAAAATGTTGACTTTAATCTCTTTAAAGAAGTTTTGACAGCAGTTAAAGATTTGTACTTTGAAAATTCTTAGAAAGTTAAAAGAAAAACGTTTCGAAACAGATTTCAGAACAATGTGTAGTTTTACGTTTTCCGGCTTCCATAAAAGTTATTTCTTGAAAGGAAATACATTTAGAATGTCAAAGACGAATATAGATTTTTCAAGTTACATCTATATTCCGTGCTCTCTTTTAAGGGTTTAAGGTTTGCACCTATTTATGGAAGATTTTCTTTTTCTTTTATGCACTCATGTGTTGCTTAATCGTGAATATTAGAAATTTTAGCATGATTCAGCGCATTTCTGTGACTTTTGAAAATAAAAAAGCATTCACTCCTGTTATCATATTTAAAAGAATGTTTAATCTACAGATTAAAAAAAATTATGTAAACATATTAATCCCTTGCGGGACAAGCAACCCATATCGTGCCGTATGACTCGCGCAGAATCCTTTTTTATCCCAACCAGTAAAATTTTAATGTAAAATTTGCCTTATTTAATCAGACCAATTTCTTGATTCAAAAAGGTACAAACTTCTGCTTTCTAAAAACGGTGACAAAAAATTAAAAATTTCATAAAAGGCTCATGTCTGAAAGAATTAAATAAAAGCTTCATTTATTTGCTTCACAGAATCGGTAGCTATTCTCATTTTCTAATATAAAACCTTTCAAATAATTTCAACATTTTAATGGCTAATTTTTCCTTCATTTTTTCTATTAATGTTGTCAGTTTTGATTTTATTTTTAAGAGAATCAAAAAAAGTCACAAATATATATTATATGAGGACCCCAGAAGCCAAGGGGTATAAGTGACAAAATTGAAAAAAATAAATTAAGTACACAGACGACCTGAAAATATGCTGTTTTCATATCAGGTAAAGAAATATAGGTGGTTTTCTTATTATTTGCTGAGTTATAGAGATAAACCACTGTTTTCGAAAAACAAACAATATTGATTAATTATACATTTAAAGAAAATTATACTCTATTTTTTAAAAAGTTATTGAAAAAAGAATTCAAAGGCCAGAATGCAACAAGCAGAAGTTTCCTATTTCAATTTAGTCAATTGTTATTGATGTTCTAATTTAACATCAATTATCTTTAAACTCAGTTTACTCCAAATCGAAATTTTGTCACTTGTACCCCTTGGCTTCTGAGGTCGTCATATATATTTAAACTTTTACATTCTTAATACTTTATATGACAGTTCGAAATATACTGGATCAAAGCGGAACGATATTCCGGCTCGTAAAATTATGATAAATTTCACTCCGTTTCATGCAATTATTAAAAAATATTTTTTTTTATGTTCTATATAAATGTTACTGTAAAAGTCCAAAGTCTAGTAAATCCTACACTTAGCAAAATGAGTTTGTAAAAGCCCGAAACATCGATCTAAATTCTTCCATTTCGTGTTTTAACTAATTCGGTTTCTATTATTTCCATTTATTTTCTAAATGAAAAGTTTTACCGACTGCTTTTTGTAGAAGTCCGAAAAAATTATGAGTTTAGCATAAGTTCCGGTTAATATTGGACTTTCTTAAGTAAAATTTGTAACTAGTTTTATTTTTTTAATCCTTTGTTTCTCTTCAAACGTTCTGAAAACCTTTTCTGGATACTATCACATATTTATTTTACAATATAAAGAAAGCGGAAAATATATTAGCTCATAAAAACTGATTCTAGATTATAACTGTTCACACTTGTCTAAACTTCCCCGAAGTATGTGTTGATAAATGGGCAGCCTCGACACTTATTTCGGACTTTTACCACAATGATTCCGTAAATTCCAGCAATTACCATAATGGTTTCATAAAAAACCGAAAAAGAAGCCTTTAAAAGTTTATTTCGGGCTTTTACTAACTCACTTTGGTAAATGATAAAATTAACCGTCAAAGCCTGTCATTTTCTAGACTTTGGGCTTTTACAGTAACATATAGTACACAGCTTATTGTACTCACTGCATTTTTTTAAATATGTACAATCGCAGATTCATTATTTATTTATTTATTTTTAACGGATAAATATAAAATTTGCTATACTTTCAAAGTAATAATAATAATAATAATGAATAAATAAATAAAATTAGTCAATAATAATTTTGAAATAGAGATCCAGTTCATACGTAATTTAAAATGAAATATACCGAAAAAGAAAATCCGTAATTGTCAAATTAAAAATTTCCTTTAAAATATGACCTACGTATTTTGCAAAATTTTGTGACCTTTATCAGTCTTATGAGTTATTTTTTTCCTTGAACATTTTCCCTCTAATACTAGTCGTTTCTATATTCTTATACAGTTGTTGAAAGAACTCAAAGCATATTTTTATTCCTTGACCTCAGTAATCCTCTTAAGTCTACTTTTATCTGAATAAAGAAGAATTTGGCAGCAGTTGAAAATAAGTCAGTAGAAATTCTTGGAAAGCTAAAGAAAAATCTTTGAAAAATCAATGATAAAAATGCGCTATGTTTTTCTTATTTTATAAAAATCATGCCTTAATAGAAAAATACTTTTATTAGGTTCAAGAAAAATATACCGGGTGTCCCCCTTTTAATGGTGACCAAAAACGTTAATTTCTAAACCGTTAGTCAAAAACATGTAGTCCCAATTACAAAAATATTTTAAATGATTAAAAAATTAATTTTAAAGGTAGTTCGATTTAATAAAAAGCTTTTGTAAAAAGTTTCAAAATTTAGTTTTTTATAAGATCCCCAGTGCAATAAGCGATATTTAGTACGTGTTTTCAATCCCATTCAGAAATAGAAAAAAAGAACTAGTTGGATGTGTCAATCCCAAAACTTTCTTCTATCTCATAAGTACATTTTAATATTTAAAAAAAAAACTTGGTGACCCCAAAGTTACCCACTATCGAATTTCCTCGAACATTTGACCTAGCCTAATGAGATTCTGGTATCCGAAAAGCCTAAAACGCAAAATTTAATTAATATTCTGAGAAAAACGAGCTTAGTAGTGCCTCATGTTGGGTAATTTATACCAAAACCTAATAAGCATCTATTTATGTCAAGACCTAACAGAATCTGAAATTTGATGAAATTTCGTCCATTAGTTGTTGAGATATAGTTATAGCAAAAAAAATTGCAAAACGTAGCACAGCAACACCATATCTTGGGCAATTTATGCCAAAACGTAAAAAAGCGTCTAATTATGTTATGGTGTAAAATAATCTGAAGTTTGATGAAATTCTGTGCATTAGTTCTTGAGATATAGCTAGTTTAAAAAAAACGTGTAAAATATAGCACAGTAGCACCATCAGTTGAAGGATTTATAACAAAACGTAATCATCGTGCAATTATGTTATATGTCATTTTGTAACAAAATCCTAAGTTTGATGAAATTCTGTGCGTTGGTTGTTCAGATATAGCTATCGGAAAAATCGTGCAAAATGCAGCATAGCTGCACCACCTGTTGCAAGGTTAATACCAAAATGTAATCAGCGTCTAATTATGTTATATGTTCTAGTGTAACAGAATCTAAAATTTGATGAAGTTCTCTGCATTAGTTCTTGAGATATAGCTATCGCAAAAATCGTGCAAAATGTAGCATAGCAGCGCCACCTATAGGGCAGTTCACACCAAAACCTTATCAGCGGCTATGTATCTCAAGGTATCGCGGAATCTCAAGTTTGGTGAAATTCTGTGCATTAGTGCTTGAGATATAGCTATCATGAAAATCATGATAAACGTGGCATAGCAGCGCCACCTGCTGGCCAATTTACACCGAAACATAATCAGCGTCTATGTATATCAAGCGGTCACAGAATCTGAAGTTTGGTGAAATTCTGTGCATTAGTTCTTGAGATATAGCAATCTTCAAAATCATGAAAAACGTAGTATAGGAGCGCCACCTGCCGGCCAATTTTCACCAAAAACCAATGGGCACTAATTCATATCAAGATCTAACTGAATATAAAATTTTATTAAATTTCGAGCATTAGTTCTTGAGATAGAGTGCCCACAAATTGTTTGTCACATACAGACAGACAGACAGACAGACAGACAGACAGACGGACGGACAGACTCACAGACAGACATTTTCTAAAAATAGTCAAAACGTGTTCAGGACCTTCTAAAACGTATAAATCCGTCGAAAACCGGAAGTCGAAAATTTTCATGAATCCAATACTTTCTTCTTGTAAAGATAGAAGAAAGTAAAAACTCCATTTATTTACCACTAAGATTGACTGTCTTATGACAATTTGCATTCCACGTGATTTATCATTTGCTAACTAAGCGTAGAACCGACAATGTAAAAAATGTCCAAGCCGAGGATCGAACCCGGAACCGTTTGGAATAGCGCTCCAAATGCTCTACCATTTAAGATACGAGGATAATGCTCAGCTAGGCAATTTTCAGGTTTATACGTTGGTAAAACTGCACTGCAGAACGAGATGGAGTTTTCATTTCTATGCATAACTTCGTACACCATTCGATGGTACAATGGTGGGTGCGATCTTGGAACAATACGCTTCTTAACGAGATTTTATATATGCACACATATGTATAGCATATGTATAGCATGCATACATACCGGGTGTCCAGTGAATGACTGACCCATTTTGAATGTAAATAATAAAAAAACTGTTTGAGATAAAAATGCGCGGCTTGCTGTATTGTTATTAGAATATAAATGAATTTTAAAATATGCACTTTTTTAATGCAATATAATAATATTTAAAATAATATCTCAGTCTCAAGACTGAGGAGGGGAAATATAATACAGATGGTTCAATCACAAATATTATTTTAAATCACTTTCTAACCAACGTACCCTATTTCTGAAGCTGATTCGAGAGTCGATTCAACATATAGATTCAGATTCGACAACATATAGATTCAGATTCAGCCGAAAATCTCATATTTATGAAAATTAGAGTCATGTCTGTATTCAAACAGCCTGTTACCGCCAGTGCGATATTTTTTCCCGAAATTTGAACTATATTTACAAAGTACATGTTTAAAAAATTATTGGTTTTCGAAACACCCGATATATAAGCAAGTGTTATAAAAATACATATTTATATGCATATACGTTCATATATATACACTTACACACATACATACATATATATATATATATATATATATATATATATATATATATATATGCATCGCGATAAAAAAAAAGTAGTGTTGGCGAAGTGGATTGTTCTAAGGATTAACCTAATGGTGCCACAGAGAGACAAACATTTTGTATACAGTATAACTTCAAAAATCTGGCATTTTAAACCCTTTCTTTTTTACTTTACACTTTCCCGTTATGGTAGAAGAAACATAATACAGTCGAGTCTCTATATAACGAAATCCACCGTTCCTGTAAAAAATTCGTTATATAGAGAAATTCGATGTATAGAGAATGATGTTAAAAATCGTATTTAATGTGTGAAATTTGAACAAATGTTATTTTTCATCTTTTGAATCAAGAATTTGAAATGTTTAAAAGTAAATATTAACCTAACATTTTATTTCTTAATTATTTAAGCTGTTTCAAAAAAGAGAACAGACATTTATTTGAAAACTTAATGAAAATGAAGACTTGCAATAATTTCAGACGAAGAAATCTGTAAATTTTTTGTTGTTTTGATTGTAAAATTGTTACGCGCTCAAAAAAACACTCAAATTTTAGCAAGGAATGAAAAATTGTAGTTAACATTTTCCTCCATTTGAAGGCCTCTCTTTTGTGCCTCTCATTGATTTCTTATTTACACGTGTATCAATCCAATTGACTCTGTTTTGAGAAGGATGTGGAAAGGTGTGTGGGAGGTGAGATGAATTCGTTGGATTTAAAAAACAAGGAGAGAAGTAATGGAAAAAAAGAAAGAAAGAAAGAAAGAAATCCCTCAGCACTGACGATAAATCAAAAATAAGTGATGGAAAATTGATTCCATATGATTTCAAAGCTTTTTAAAACTTAATAAATTAAGTCCAATTTATGAAAAAATTCGTTATATGGAGATAGATATTTCGCTATATAGAGACTGTTTTTAATGTAATCATGCAAAAAGGGGATGGTTCCAACTAAAAATTCGTTATATAGAAAGATTCGATGTATGGAGTTTCGTTATAGAGAGACTTGACTGTACTTGTTTATGAATTAAATATTTAGAGACCGAAAGTAAAAATTTAAAAAAAGTGTCTGGCATTTTTTTTTTTTTTTTTTTTTTTTTTTTGTCAAAGGCGATTAATTTTAAAATAATTTCTGGGCGCTGAACTCTTCCTTGGCAACAACGTGTAGACAAATTTTTTGGAGGGCCTTTTCTGACGCTGTGCTAAATAGAACAGACAATTGCACTAGTAACATCTCTGAAAATGAAAGTGAAGAACAGGCAGAAGAAAAGGTGTCCCTAAAAAAATGCATATACTTGACAGGAAAATTAGCATCTGCTTTAGAGAGCAAAACTGTAATTCTGGTATAGAGAAGATTCTTCATTTGCATAAAATACAAGAAAAACTTGTTTAAAGAAAGGCGGGCATAGGTGCCAACCTGACTTAGATTATACGTAATATGTGCGTTAATTTGACCCTGGTATAATGAGATTCGAAACAGAAATTTTTTCAAGAAATGAAATTAAGTATGTTCCACTAACAATCTTGAAATTAAATAAATAAAGATTCATGAAATATATTTTCTGGTTTGAAATGACTTTAACCTGGATCAAACTAATCCAGGTATTACGGAAGAATGGTTGAAAGTTGGCAGCTATGTGCGGGAAAAAAACTGAACCAAACAAAATTGACATCGATGTTTTGGAAACTAAACAAGAAGAAATAACTTCACATTTCATTATCTTTCTTTTCTGTGACACAGAAAATATCAGTCAACGCTAGAATAGCCACGATCGAGTATTTTTACCGTTACCATATGAATATATTGCAGATTGAACCAGAAATTACTTTATAACTACTTAACTGATCAATATTTTTGAAAAAAAACGGTCAAAAATTGACCTTTTTTTCATGTTTTTCACAAATTTTTTTATCTTTTTTCACCGGTTTTTCAAAACAGACATTTTTGCCCAATTGAATCAGAAATAAAGAATACTGCCCAGTTAAACTGATGGCATTGAGCTCACAGGCTACAAATACTAATTGTACATTAAAGCCTTATATTTTCAAGGGTTAATTCCGTTCGAAAAAAAATTGAGAAGGGAAAACAGCTCTCCCCTTTCCTCTTTTTTTATACTTAATCATTGAACCTCCTATACTATCAAAGACATGCTTTATCATATAAAAAATCTATATCCAAAATTCAGAGCAAATGAGATAATTATTAATAAAAACCCATTTAGCATTTATATAATTTAAAAGGAGCTATCCCCCTCTTTTATACTTAACCATTAAACTTCCAAAACTATTCAGAGATTTGAACGAAATCTGAAAATTCTGCTTGAAAAACCCATTTATATAAATTAAGGGGGGGGGGGCATTAGAACCCCTGTTCCCCCTATTTATACTTATTCAATGAACACCTAATAACAGTCACGGAATCGCCTCATTAGAATGATCCTTATCTAAATTTTGAACGAAAACTTTATTCTGCATGAAAATCCCATTTATATCAACTAAGGGGAGGGGCATCAGCCCCCCGTTCCCCCTCTTATACATATCGAATGAACTCCAAAAACTAATCAGGCTATGAAAGCCTGTGAGCTAAAAAACTCGGGTTTAACCCTCTATCTACCGATTTGTTGATAAAGAGATGGCTTCACATCAATAACTGTCTTTTTTAATATCTGAAGATGTACTGTAATTTTTATATAATGATAATGTGAAATTTAGAAGTGTTTTTTCATTAAAACTGATTAAATATATCGGTATTTATATATATATATTTTGTAAAATATTTACAAAATTAATCAAATTAATTTACCAAAAATATTCTTATGGAAATATTACAGTTCTTATAAAATCAATGTATTTAAATATTTTATGATCCTCTCTGTAATTGAAAATGCTTTTACCGTCGAAACTATTTCATATAACTTTTTTTCAAAGAAAATAAAAAGATATACCTATGAAAATGATTGGGAAAATTACCTCTTTTTAAAAATATTTAACTTCGACTGTGTTTCTTCTCTGTCTAAATTAAATCGAGTAAAGTATATTGATGGTAAGAAAAAGAACTTTTATTAATAGACTGATTAAATATGTTTTTTATTATATTTTTCAAAATGGCACTTATAAGTACCGTCGGTAGATAAAGGGTTAAAAAATGAAAAATTTACATTAAAATTTTACGGGAAATAATAATAAATTATGATTGGCGTATGGATGCCCGTATGTGGTATAGGCAAACCATGATTGGGCAAAACAAGGAATTGGTGGAAATAAGTTTGAAAGTTACAAAAAAAATTAAATGTTAAATAAGTATAAGTTAAACAGTTTTAAATAAAAATTCTGGTGAGAAATATTTAAAGGAAATTTGAGAAATTTTTTTGGCTTTTCTGTTGTTAATATCAGTTTATTTTAATAATTACTAAGTTTTTCGTTTTCTGAAATAATTATCATTTAATCTTGAATTAAATTATGTCTAAAGGTATCGATAAAAATATATTGCTACTTTTGATATTCCTAATTACTGCTTTTAACATTCCTTCAAAAATCCGGAGTTTTCAAAAATCTAACATAATCTTGATCCCGATGGCTTCGGATTTATGAAGTTGTGATGCAAATATATTTTGGAGGATCTCTGATTCCTAAAACACGTAAATCCGCCGCAACCCGGGAGTCGAAAAATTTTTTGAAAACACTATTTCTGGTATTATAGAAAAAGAAAAAACTATATTCAAGTTTGAGAAAGTTGATTTATAACACTGTATAAGTTTCCGAAAACCGGTGCCAGAAAAGAAACTTCTAAAAAATTCTAAGGATTGTAAATCTCGACTATATATTAATTTCTGTTATTCTAACAAATAAAGGGCACTTTTCGGATTCATATATGTAATTCGGAAATAGTTTTAATAAAAAAAATTAATAAAAATTTTAATAAAAATTTTAATTTTACTTAAGAAAGGTGTTATAATAAAAATAAAATACACTGACATGTTTCGGAACCGTCAAATAAGTTCCATTGTCATAATATAAATAAAACAAAATTTCAAAATATTTCTCGGTCAATACAAATGACACGCGACAATGAGATATAAATAACAAAAAACACGCGCTCTATTGCTAAAAATTAAATTAAAATATAGACCATGATCTAAAATATAAATAAAAATAAAATTTCAAAATATTTCACTTTTTTCACTATTCCCGGAAATAGTTATTGTGTATTTTCGTTCGTGAATATATTATATTTTTCATAAGCTGAAAACTAATTGAAACAATACTTTTATAAAATGAAGAAGTATAAAATCAAATTAAAACAAGTCGGAAACTGCATGTCAAGCGTAGCAAATGAGGTGCGTTCGCACTATTACAATGTTTTAAAAATACTCAGATTATACAGTACTTCGGACACAGTATAGTAGCTGAAAGCTTTTGTGTGTCACTGTAAATATTATCTGCTTTCTCTTAAACAGGAAGTAACTTGTAGTAAACCTCTGCAACGTATATCAGTTTTATAAAATGTGAAACAGTTTAATATGATTAAAACGCCCCGCCCATCAAACAATGTTTCTCTTTACCATTTTATATTTGAATACTTTTGTATGGATCTGTAAATTAAAAAGAAATATTCATTGCGCCACAGATTGCAACACGGATTGTCAAATATGTAAGGGTACCCTTACATATTTGAAAAAGTAAAAAAGATCGCACAAAAATATAACATAAAACTTGTCGCCATTCCTCCTCCTTATCTCACTGACCTCGTTACAGATAAAATCGACAAAATTCCAATAGATCAAAAATCTAGTATTTATGAAATCCCCATCACTTTATCTAATAATCTTAAAAAAGTCTACATCGGCATGACAACGCGGAAACTTTTAACTAGAATTAAAGAACATCGTAGAGATATAGAACAATATAAACAGAATACTGCCCTTGCTCGCTTCTATTTGGCGAACAAGGGTTGCCATATTAATTTTGAGGAAGCCAAAATCATAGTTCCATGCAATAACCCAGTTCAAGGTAAAATAATAGAATCCATCGAAATCATAGCACGTGAAAATAAACCATGTAATGATAATTTATCCTACAATATACCAAAAATATGGCATAACATCATAAAACCTTAAAATTTTTATTTCCTTGCAATATTTTAATTTTTACTCACGTGTAATTGACAACATTTTTAAATTTTAATTCATTTAATTTTTAATTTAGTAGAAATATCTCTCGAACAAGATGCAAACGTAGTCCTTCCATTTCATATTTTCCTGAAGACGCCCGCAGAAGACGGCGCGAAACGTTGAAAATTTTATTTTATTTTAATATGTACTAATGTACATTAAAATTCCTGTTTTGTGCACCACTGAGCAATGTGTTATTATTAGTGTTATTATTATGGTGCAACTGTCCTATATATATTTACGTAATCATGAGTTTAAAAATTATGTTTTGATTACTTTTGTGTGGACCCGTAAATTAATAAGAAATATTCTTTGCACCACAGATTGCACAGAATCTATATTTTAGTATATATTTCATAGATGCATATCAATTTTATTATGTTTGGAAGAGTGTGACATGATTAAAATGTACAAATGTACTTTAAACTATTTTTTCTCATTGACCGTAATGCAACGGAATTCATTTGATTGCCCCGGTAATTGAACTATGCATCTGATTTTCATAAAATTTAAAATGACTCGGCAAAATTATGTAACAATTATATGTTTCAAATTTCAAATAATTCGGTGGGGTAGTTTTTACTCTGTTATATGCGTACAGACGGATAGGCGGACAGATGGACGGACGGACTGAACGATGACTATAGGTACCACGTATTTAGATAATTACGAATACATATAAAAAGAACATCAGAGACCTTTGATATCATAAAACTAAAGCTGATAAAAACATATTTGACATCAAGTACAATTAACGTTAGGCCTTGTAGAATCCTATGTTCTGAGCATTTCGCTCTCTTAAATAACAACTAAAACTAAACATTAAGGATTTTTTTATTATTTATTTACTGATCTATTACATCGACAATCAGGTAAGTGTTTAAAAATTGCGCATAAGAATGTTTGAAAAAATAGTAATATGTTATTAAAAAAGAATGAATCAATAGTTCTCTTTCGCAGTGAAAGGCTTAACACTAGAACCGCCATTAGGGGTCAAAATGACACCTGCCAGATTGAAAATAGTCGATTGAAACCAGAATTTTCTTCATAAGATATGTTAAATGTATACAGCACTCAAATAGACTAATTAAATAAGTTAAATAGTTTAAAATCAAAATTCTGGTGAGAAACACTTTTTGTAAAACTTGAGTAAAATACTCGGCGGTTTTAGTGTTAATCTGTCCAAACAAGTATTTTTAAGAAGCTCTTAAATGAAGCTGGATTAGCTACAATTATCGATTTGAAAAAGAAATCTCAATCTTCTTGTAATTAAGATAAAAATATTTACCAAATTTAGAGGTTTAAAAAATATATTATGGCTGCATGAGGGCAACAGTTAACCTTGCACCGCAGAAATAGTATGCATTTACCAACTAAAATTCAATTTATAATACATAAATTCATTTCGACACAACCACTATATTAGAATAGAAATTTTTCTTTTTATAATAACAAAAGTCTTATATTGACTCTAGAAATATCGTGAGCCCTGAGCCGACATTTTGACGGCTACCGTATGAATATTTTTCGGTTCAAACCAGAAACTTGATTATGGAATATGTTTAAAAGATTAAAAGAAGGAAAACATTTAATATTACAGTTAAAATGTTCTAATTCAAAATTCTTGTATGATATATTTTTAAAAAACTTGAGTCATATTTCTCGTAGTTCTAGTGTTAAATACTTTGAAAAGTTTCTTCTCAAAATTTCCGATGTCTAATGGTAAATTTGAGTACAAAAAAAAAAAAAAAAAAAAAACCTTATTTTTAAATATAAAATTCGTGCAGTGGTAGAATTAATGTACAGTGGTGAAGTAAAAAATAAAATAAATAAATAAAAATAAACACCAAAGCTCGTTATTCTTCAACAAATTATCGTAGAAGAAAGTTACTGGTACTGAACGATTGGAAATAAAACATACTTTTGAATGATGTACATAAAATTTGCGGAGGGGGCCATCTACATATTGAAATAAACCCAAACTTCAGTTTTTTTATGGCAATATCCAATTTCAGCAAGATATTGCGAAACATTAGTTCAAACTATGCCTTGACACCAAATTTCAAGTCATTTAAATTACAAGATTTTGAATTAAAAACATTCAAAATTTAGTGCTTCCAATGTTAAATTACATTTTCGTATTTTTATTAATATCTCCCAAAATCACGCGCCTAATGCTAATTTTTTATTTAGCAATAATAGTAAAACACCCACATACAAATACGTTCAATTTGCAGTTTTTATAATTTCATGGTATGAACTAGGAATTGTGGAATTTTTTTTTTTTTTTTTTTTTTTTTTTTTTTTTTTTTTTTTAAAGTATGAACTGCAACCTACATTTTTTTTTTATGAATTTAGATTTATTGAGTCCTGCTTTATGGAAATATAAAATTTAAAAATTTTCTTCTAACAGAGTTCGCACACCATTACCACTAATTTTTTTACGGTATTTTCAAAGTATTTCACTGCAGAAAAATATTGCGAAATTCTAGATTAAAGGTGATGGTTGGGAATTCTGTTTCTTAAAAATTAAATATAAATTTTCTTATCATTAATACTGATGCCAGAGTCCTTAAAAAATATAAGGAGTGTACGAGCCTTGTCTAAGCAGCTTTCAAATTATGTTAAGAAAAACTGCAGACTGATGGTTTAACTCTTTAACCCCTTGAGGGGCGCCGGTATATATTATATACCACCTACGATCGATGAAGTTTTACACCAGAAAAATGTCATTAAATTTCCCTTTTCTAACTTTGGTGGAAAACAGTCGTAAAAATGCTTATCCTCTTTTTGATATAACTTTTTTACAAATTTCCGGTGGGAGTTCAGAATTACACGAACGTAATTGCTTGCCCCTCAAGGGGTTAACGTTCATTGGTTTCGCCACGAAACCACAAAATTTTAATTCCGATATGCAACACTGACACCGGTATTTTTATCTAAAAATATCCCTTTTATTATGTATGTGAAAAATCACGTTTTCTTATTTAAAAGTATATTTGTTCTTAATTACCGGTGTCAATCATTTATTTCGATATCTTAGCAATGAAAATGCTTTGATCGTTAAAGGGTTAAGGGGACCTCTAATATAGAAGTGACTAGCTATTTTGAATCTTCTTTTCCTATGTGGCGCCTAAGGTGCCTTGATCAAGAAGATGTTCTCCCGATCATCAATCTGGTACTGGACTTCAATTTGGATACATACATACCCTACGATGTTTTCGTTTTAAAATAATTAATTTCTCGCAAACTTATCGTACGAATTGCATGAGTATTTCTTTTTAGGCTGATTGAAGGGGGTTATCGATGCTGTCAGTATTGGCTACTGCTATTGGAAAAGACAAAGTTTGACTTCATTTTAATATGAAGATGGTTCTCTAAACGGATTTTATATACATCATTTAAAAGTCGACATTATTTCCAATCGTTTAGTATTAGTACCGTAATTTCGGGTGTATAAGCCGCGGGTCAAACAAATTTTTTTCGACCCAGATTTTTTTAAGAAATAGGTGTAACTACTTAGATCGCCGTAAATATTTGTCTTCAATCACTAAATAAGATTTCTGGGTCGAAAAAGAATTGTTTGATCCGTGGCTTATACACCCGAAATTACGGTAATTTTATTGTGTTAATTAATAATTTTAATAATAATTTGTTGCAGAGTTAGTGGGAGGTGTTTACATTTAACAACGGCTGTACAATGGGAACTAATACTTGAAAATGGCGAATAGAAACTAGAAATATTTCAATGAATAAATCGCATTATTTATTTTTATGTTTACTTTTCTAATGTTCTTTAGTAAAGTATTATATTTTCGTAATAAGTAATCATATGTTTAAAAACTAATGGAAATACAAATTAATTAAATATAAAAAAGAAAAATTTTGCGTCACACGTCGATGATGTAACACTTTTTAAGACCTCCAGGTCTATTAGCTTCTTTTCTGTAGCGTATCTCTAGCTAAGAATCATTTTCAATAATGAACTAACATATTGCAGAACATAAGAAGAAACAGTGCCTGTGTTTTTGTCAGGAACGCAGAATTTAATCTTAATTACGTTAACCTATTACGATAGTAATAGGTTAATTTCTTCTCATTTGCTTAATGAATCGCAATTATTATTTTTATTTGTTTAACCCTTTCCGACGCAGTGTGTCCGGTCTGGACACACCTAATTTTAATTCCAAACTTGCAATTGGCACCAATAATATTTTAATAAAATCTTGCTTTTACAATAAAAGCTTAAATTAAGGAGTTCTTGATTTCTTAAAAAGTCGTTTGTAAATTTTGGTGTTAGTCTAAAATTTCTCATTTTACTAACAGAATTTGTCCACGCCGGAAAGAGTTAATGTTTATTTTTCTCTCCTATTATCATTTATTAACCCATTAGTGCTTAGCGTCCCATTTTTTGGACAGTTTAAAAAAAAAAAATCAAGTAAGCGCTTTTCGCACCAGTAAAAAGGAGGATAACTGAATACTTTTTTTCACGAGACAAATTTCTCGATAAATTAACATAAAAGTTTTTCTTTCTCTAAAAGTGGTGGGAAGTGCAAAATTTAAATTTTAACGAAGAAAATATTTCGAACATTAATGGTTTAATTAGTACAGTGAGAATTTTTCTGAATCCTATTTTCTGTTTTCATTTCTTTATTTTCTTTATTTTCCTTTTTTTATCACCATAATAATCTTTGTTGAGCTCTAACAAGTCAATTCTTTGTGCAACATCGTGTGGACATATTTTTACTCTCTTTTACCATTTTCTATCTAATAATAACGACATAACATTTTCAATAACGAGGTAAATTTATAGCATATTAAAAGAAGCTATAGTGGGTGTGTTGCTGTTAGAAATACAGAATGTAATCCTCATAATCATTTCATCAGGTTAAATTCTTGTCATTTGCAATAAGTAATTGATATTATAAACTGTATTTCTTTTTTGTTTATTTTTCCTGCTTTATCATTCAGCAGGACAATAATGAATTAATTTATTTCCATTTGCTGTATCGTTCCTTCTGTTCCATGAACTTTCTTTATTTTATTCATCCGAATAACATTTGTTGTTCTAATAACATGTTTTATTTAATCTCTTATGTAACATCGTCTGCAACATTTCATTAAGTTAAATTATTCTCATTTGCAATAAATAATAGCAATTACACAGATTTGCGATGAAAAAAAAATACAAGGAAATTCATAGCTGAACTTTGTGGATACTTTGCTGCTAATTGAAAAAAAAAGAGAAAGATAAAAAAAATTCTATCATGTCATGTTTTCTTGAAAAATTCAATTTTATTTAGATGCTTATGAACATTCTATCAAACATATGCCCCATTCTTCATGGACATGATGTGTTAGTTCCTTGAACTGAATTGCTTCAGAGTCTTCGGACTATGAATATCCAGAAATTCAAGGATCCAGCGCTCTGGAAGCGATTCAACTCTGCGCTTCTCTCCGCTTGAACTGACTAGGGGTCTGGATCTATCGAATAAGTCAGTTGAAGTGTTGGAATTGAAAGATTGAAAGAAAATTTTTATTGCCCAAAGAAACCCATTTTTATTAGGACAGAAATTTGCTGAGTACTTTAAGAAAGAGGAGGAGCTCTATTCTTCTGCTGTTACCGGGCTGGCTACAAATTTAAATACCATCTACGGTAAAAATGAATGGAGGCTGTTTATTGATTCATCGAAAAGGAGACCTTAAAGAGACCTTGAACACGAAAACCAGTATGAATCTGTATCGGTACCTTTAAAATAACTCTAAGAAAACTTGGCTCTGGTTCACAACGAAGTAAAATGTGCCGGCCTTGATTGGGCCATTTGGGATGATTTGAAAGTTATCTTCATGTTTCTTGAACTACAAGATGGGTACAAAAAATACCATTCATTGATGAGTGGGGCAGCTGTGATAAGACTCAGCATTGGGTCAAAAAGGTATGGGATCTGGCAACAATGGTTTACATCCATTTAAACCTATACAAAATAATTGATTACTGAAAAATCAATTTGCATATCTAAGAAACGATTATTTTATATACATTTAAATGGATAAAACCCACTGTTGCAGATAGTCTACATGTAAAATTGTTCAAGACAATCATTTTTCAAATAAGATTATAGCAAAAATATTAATATCGATTTAAAAAAATCCTGACGTGATGGGAAAGAATGAAGGTCATTTTCAAAATCAGCACACCAAATAACATAAAAATTAACTAAAACTTCTCTTGTATTTTTCAAAAACTTTAATGACTCAAAGCTGTGTTATTAATTAGTTCTGGTCATGTTTTGCTTATTTTTTTCTGCGTTATCATTAAGTAGGACAATAATGAGTTACTTTATCGCTATTCGCTCTTTTAGGTCTTTGTGTTTCATGAACATCCTTTCTTTTAATTATCCGAATAATCTTTCTTCTAATAACATGTTTATGTTTAATCTCTTATGTAACATCGTTTGCATACATTTTTATCAATCTTTTATTATTTTCTGTCTAACGACAGATCATTTTCGGTAATGAAGTCAATATATAGCATAATAAGAGAAGATTTAGAAGTCGTTTTTCTGGCAGAAAAGTGGAATACAATCCTCGCTAACATTTCATCAGGTTAAATTCCTCTCATATGTAATAAGTAATTACTATTATTGATTTTATTTCTTTTCTGTTCCTTTTTTCTCTTTATCATTCAGTAAGACAATAATGAGTTAATTTATCGCTATTCGCTGTTTTAGTTCTTCGTGTTTCATGAACATCCTTTCTTTTAATTATCCGAATAATCTTTCTTCTAATAACATGTTTATGTTTAATCTCTTACGTAACATCGTGTGCATACATTTTTATCAATCTTTTATTATTTTCTGTCTAACGACAGATCATTTTCGGTAATGAAGTCAATATATAGCATAATAAGAGGAGATACAGTAGTCGTGTTTCTTTCAGAAATGTGGAATGCAATCCTCGTTAACATTTCATCAGGTTAAATTCTTCTCATATGTAATAATTAATTACTATTATTGATTGTATTTCTTTTTTGTTCCTTTTACAGCTTTATCATTAAGTAGGACAATAATGAGTTAATTTATCGCTATTCGCTGTTTTAGTTCTTCGTGTTTCATGAACATCCTTTCTTTTAATTATCCGAATAATCTTTCTTCTAATAACATGTTTATGTTTAATCTCTTATGTAACATCGTGTGCATACATTTTTATCAATCTTTTATTATTTTCTGTCTAACGACAGATCATTTTCGGTAATGAAGTCAATATATAGCATAATAAGAGAAGATTTAGAAGTCGTTTTTCTGGCAGAAAAGTGGAATACAATCCTCGCTAACATTTCATCAGGTTAAATTCCTCTCATATGTAATAAGTAATTACTATTATTGATTTTATTTCTTTTCTGTTCCTTTTTTCTCTTTATCATTCAGTAAGACAATAATGAGTTAATTTATCGCTATTCGCTGTTTTAGTTCTTCGTGTTTCATGAACATCCTTTCTTTTAATTATCCGAATAATCTTTCTTCTAATAACATGTTTATGTTTAATCTCTTACGTAACATCGTGTGCATACATTTTTATCAATCTTTTATTATTTTCTGTCTAACGACAGATCATTTTCGGTAATGAAGTCAATATATAGCATAATAAGAGAAGATTTAGAAGTCGTTTTTCTGGCAGAAAAGTGGAATACAATCCTCGCTAACATTTCATCAGGTTAAATTCCTCTCATATGTAATAAGTAATTACTATTATTGATTTTATTTCTTTTCTGTTCCTTTTTTCTCTTTATCATTCAGTAAGACAATAATGAGTTAATTTATCGCTATTCGCTGTTTTAGTTCTTCGTGTTTCATGAACATCCTTTCTTTTAATTATCCGAATAATCTTTCTTCTAATAACATGTTTATGTTTAATCTCTTACGTAACATCGTGTGCATATATTTTTATCAATCTTTTATTATTTTCTGTCTAACGACAGATCATTTTCGGTAATGAAGTCAATATATAGCATAATAAGAGAAGATTTAGAAGTCGTTTTTCTGGCAGAAAAGTGGAATACAATCCTCGCTAACATTTCATCAGGTTAAATTCCTCTCATATGTAATAAGTAATTACTATTATTGATTTTATTTCTTTTCTGTTCCTTTTTTCTCTTTATCATTCAGTAAGACAATAATGAGTTAATTTATCGCTATTCGCTGTTTTAGTTCTTCGTGTTTCATGAACATCCTTTCTTTTAATTATCCGAATAATCTTTCTTCTAATAACATGTTTATGTTTAATCTCTTATGTAACATCGTGTGCATACATTTTTATCTATCTTTTATTATTTTCTATCTAACGACAGATCATTTTCGGTAATGAAGTCAATATATAGCATAATAAGAGAAGATTTAGAAGTCGTTTTTCTGGCAGAAAAGTTGAATACAATCCTCGCTAACATTTCATCAGGTTAAATTCTTCTCATATGTAATAATTAATTACTATTATTGATTGTATTTCTTTTTTGTTCCTTTTACAGCTTTATCATTAAGTAGGACAATAATGAGTTACTTTATCGCTATTCGCTCTTTTAATTCTCTGTGTTTCATGAACATCCTTTCTTTTAATTATCCGAATAATCTTTCTTCTAATAACATGTTTATGTTTAATCTCTTATGTAACATCGTGTGCATACATTTTTATCAATCTTTTATTATTTTCTGTCTAACGACAGATCATTTTCGGTAATGAAGTCAATATATAGCATAATAAGAGAAGATTCAGAAGTCGTTTTTCTGGCAGAAAAGTGGAATACAATCCTCGCTAACATTTCATCAGGTTAAATTCCTCTCATATGTAATAAGTAATTACTATTATTGATTTTATTTCTTTTCTGTTCCTTTTTTCTCTTTATCATTCAGTAAGACAATAATGAGTTAATTTATCGCTATTCGCTGTTTTAGTTCCTCGTGTTTCATGAACTTCCTTTCTTTTAATTATCCGATTAATCTTTGTTCTAATGACATGTATATGTTTAATCGCTTATGAAACATCGTGTGTGTGCATTTTTACCTACCTTTTATTATTTTCTGTCGAACGGCAGATCATTTTCAGTAATAAAGGCAATATATAGCATAATAAGAGGAGATATAGTTGCTATGTTTCTGTCAAAAACATGGAATTTAATCCTCATTAACATAGCATCAGTTTAAAGTGGTCTTATTTGCTTTAAGTAATTGTAATGTTATCCTTATTCATAGCTGCCAACTCTTGTGATTTTTTGACCCGGAAAAATTTAACAGAAATATTTGCCTTATTTAATCAGCGCATTACGGCGATTTAATAAAGTAAAATTTGCTGTATAGTAATTTTTCCGGGTCGAAAAAGCGGAAGGTGTTGGCAACTATGCTTATTTATTAACCATTTGGAAAATAATTAATTCTTTTGATTTAGAGATATCTGAGTCCTCGTGATGTCTGGTTTTAGTTGCGTTCGTAATTATGTAAATATGTAGCGCCTATAGTCGTCGTTTAATCCGTTTGTTTGCATATAACAGAAAAAAAAAACTACCCAAACGAATCATTTAAAAATTAAAATATATAATTGTTGCATAATTTTGTCAAGTCATTTCAAATTTTATGAAATTCTTATGCATAGTTTAATTGCAGGAACAATCAAAATTATTCCGTTACATTACAGCCAACAGAAAAAAAATAGTTCCAATGAATTTTAACGGTGTTACACTCTTTCGAACATAATAAAAGTTATATGGATCTATGAAGTACATACTAAAATATACATTCTGTAAAATCTGTGGTGCAAAAAGTATTTGTTATTAATTTACAGGACTACACAAAAGTATTCCATTACATAATGATATAGGGAAACCATTTTTGGGGGCGCATTTTAAAAATATTAAACTATTTCACATTTTGTGAAATTAATGTACATTGCTGTGGTTTACTACAAGTTACTTACTGTATAGTAGTAAGCGGAAAGTATTTACAAGGGTGCATAAATGATTTCGGATACTCTACTGTATCCGAAATACTGTATACTATTGCACTAACACCTGAATAACTTTAAAACTTTCTTATAGTACGAATGCACCTCATTTGCTATGCTTGACGGGCAGTTTTCAATTTGTTATTCGCTTTCTGAATGATCCGTGTTTTAACCCATACGTGCCCAGCATCTTTTGCGTAAATTTTATTTGGTTGGCACCACTATTTTTAGAAGATTTAAGTTTAGTTCATTAATCACGAAAATGCATCATTTAAACAAAATAATTATTGCTTTTCTTTCTTACCGGTGTCAAAAACAGTGCTGAATTCACCTTTTGAAGCGTCCCTAAAAAGGGACGCTAGGCACTAATGGGTTAATGTCCGAAAATGAAATACTTCTGTTGCCACGATGACAAAAAAAAAAAAAAAAAAAAATTAAAAACCACAAAAAAATTAATAACTCAAAAATAAATTGAGTTACAACTTTCAAACAAATTGCATTTAAAAGTACATTTTTTTTCTCCATACGACGGTGTAAAAATTGAAAATGTGCGATGTGTACAGAGTGGCGAGTGGTCAGGGAAAACCGGGAAAAACACAGTCAAGAAAAGAGAAAACTACCAGTATTTTCTTACAGAAAATACTTCAAATAATATAAAGAGATTTTATAAACTGATTTTATCTTTAACAAAATACTGGTATTTATCATCAACATTATATCACAACAAAGATTTATGTTACCCGATTTTGCCCCATTTTTCCCTATATACCAATACGACAAGTTATAAAAATTAAATTTAAATCAAAACTCTACAAAATTGTATAAGAACCATATTTAAAAGGCAATTGAGTAAAATTTGATTTCAAAATTGGTTTTTCTTTTCGAATTAATTTAATGTACTCTCTAAACCATCGATAGAATAATATTCTCTTAACGTCCACAAGTTTCATTGAACACTTTTGCACTGAAAATAAAAACCCGAAAAGATTAAGAAAAGCCTTTGAAATACATTTAAGAAAAACATAAACTGCTATGCTTTTGTAGAAAAGAAAAAAAATCTTCATATGACTGCGAGACATATACAGGGATGAGATTTCCGCTTTTTTGCACACCAGTAAAATCTTAGAGAAAATGCTAAATTTTTAAATCGGAACATTTTTGTGATTTAAAATAACAACATTTTCTCTAAGATTTTACTGGCGTCCAAAAAAGCGGAAATCTCATCCCTACATATACTGTTTTTTCTTTAACACTAGAACCGCCGGGTATTTTACCCAAGTTTCATAAAAAGGGTTTCTCACCAGAATTTTAATTTTAAACTATTTTGCTTATTTAATTAGCCTATTTTTCTGCTGCACACATTTAACATTTCTTATGAAGAAAATTCCAGTTCGAATCGATTATTATAAATCTGGCAAGTGTCATTTTGACCCCTAATGGCGGTTCTAGTGTTAATTGATATTGAATGTTTTATGGTTTACATTGGACTTAGAGTAAAAAGCTTTTAAAATAGCATTTAGAGGATTTTCTAAAATATGAAATAGATGGCCGTTCAACTTATGGTTTGATTTTTAAAATGAACAATTTGGTTTGTCAAAATTGATAAAATTCATTGATTTTTATACGAAGATATAGAAATATTTCAGAATACCCTTTGACTACGTATTGTATCTTTGACTATGATATTCAATGTTTTAAGTTTTTAACTGAGCTTTGAGTAACCCCTTGCGGCGCGGTGGTATATCTATGAAAGCACTTAATTTTAATTCCCAAACGGCACATTCACAGCGGAAATTTGGTTAAAAAAATTGCTGTTTATTGAATGCGTGAAATATAACGCTATCTTATTTACAAATAAAGATGTTTTCAAATTCCCCTGTCATTCATTCATTAATTTCCGCACTTAAGCAATGAATTTGACCTTGATTTAAAGCAGAGTGTTAAATCTAAGACCTATCGTACTTATACCCCAAGGATAAAGAAGGCGAAAATTATGTAGCTCTATACAGTCGAACCTCCTTAACATGAACCTCAAGGGGAATCAAAATTTTGTTCACGTTAACAGTAATTCATGTTATCAGTATCAAATCTTTGTATTTATTTTCATAAGAAATTGTGAAAACAATTCATGTTAAAATAATTCACTTTAAGCGTGTTCATGTTAACGAGGTTTGACTGTATTTAAGGACTTGACTCACCGCAAAGGGTTAACGAGACGAAAACTACTTTTTCAACTAACAAAGTCTTGATGTTGTCTATAAGCTACAACCTGTTTTTTGAGCAGCTAACCTTTTTCCTTTCTTGAGGTCAGTGTTTTCCAATTGTTATTTTCGACATATTTTATTGCAGAATTTCTGTAATTAACCCGGGAGGACGCGCGCCGGGCTTAAAAGTCCCGGAATGCGTATGGTTTTTACAATTCAACTCATTTTGAACCACTCATTTCTTAAAAGTAATCTTCAATTTATTTTATGGCAGAATTTATAAGATTTGTCTTCGTCTAAATAAAGTGATTGTTATAATTTGATTTTATTGGTGACAAAGTTAAAACCATTCATATCCTGAGTAAGAGCGCGTTCTCTCAGATTAATTAAAGAAAATATTTTTATTTGAAATTGAGGGTGTTGAAAAAAAATGAAAGGGTTGATATGCATATAAATCATGCTCATAACGAAGCATGAATATTTTTCATCATTTTGCCAAGATTTACACGGAAACTAAGTTAACAAATTATTTTATAATCCTTCTATTTTAACCAGGTATTTAAGGCTTAATAATCTAAACTAAAATATTCCGAATATTAGAATTTTCTGTTTTTGGCTTTACCGAATTATTGGAATATTTAACCCCTCAAATGGTTTGCCCGAACGCTGTTCGGGAACGACGAATTTGATTATTGCATCATTTAAATCTTTTTGACACCACTATTATTTTTAAGAAAATTTTCATACTATTGAAAGGCGGAAATGTTTAGACTAAATTTTACGAATATTTTATTTAAATAATAGTGATGTAACCGCTATTTTCAATTTATTGAACGGAAAAGAATTAACAAGTTAAAGGGTTAATGTTTAAAAAAAAACGCATTACAAACTTTTTTTAAAATTTTTTTTTTCGCGAAAAAAACTACTGCAACCACAAAAAATATAGTAAACAATATTTATTTTTGACGTTTAGACTCTAAGCTTGTAATAAGAAGTAAGCATTTTGACATTCACGTAATAATCCTGTCAATTTTGACGGATTGTTTGAGATTTAGGAAGGATACTGATGTAAAAGTCAAAGGACATAGCCGGCTAATTATTGAAAACATGCCTTTCAATCAAATTTCTTGATTTTTTTTCCCAGGTGTCTATACGTATCTGGCAGTGTATTTCCCCTAGTATCATCTTATAAGTCTTGATATTTTATGAGATAAAAATGTTTGCTCATTTTTTTAAAAATCTCAATTTCTCAAAAACTGCACCGAAATGCATGTCATTAATAGAATTGATATAGACATTAAAGATGCATAGCTGGGAATTTTTGTATAATTTTCTGATTGTAAAATGTGTGTGAAAAAAGCATTTAAAAAATTTACAAAAGTAAAAATCATATCTTACAGTTTCCCGAAAATTACCATTTTCTTGTAAAAAATTCCTTATATGTGTGCACATATTATATATAAATACCGAAGATTTCAGTTGGATACTACATATAAATATTTACAAAAATATGTAAAAAAAAAATATTAAAATTCATTTAAAGACGTTATTTAAGATGGAGCTAATCAACTTCGACATTCGAAGAATTTTTGGAATATACACTTACAGAATTGCTGTGTTTTAAATTTTAATGAACACATAGGCATCATTCTCAACGCCGAGGATACTGTTTCGATATCAACATTTGTCATTGGTGTGGCATACAATACAACAGCAGGGAAGAATTTTTTTGACATAGAATCAAACTATATTCTTCGATATCGAAACGTAACGACAGTGATCACAATCAATATAAATGAAAATGTTTTTCACCAGTTTTTATAAACATAAATTATAGTTAGTATTTTCAAGCTTTTTAACATAGAGATCCTTGTTTACCTGACGTAGAATGTTTATATATAAGTAATAGTTACGATTTATTATAGTTTATGATTTCTATTTCTTACGATGTCTCCTAAGAATGATAATACGAAATGTGATTGTTGTGGGAGTTTTTTGGAAAAACTTGTGGCTACCGAAAAAAATTAAAAACAGATGAAGTAATCGCATTATTTTCCAAATCGACTGAAAAGTGTTTATCAGTTGGAAGTACAGAGTGAGACATAAAGATCTCCCCATTTTAAGAGGCCAACAAGAAATATATAGGACATTGAAAACAAATATTTTATGTTTATATTCGGAAAATAAAATTGTTTGCCATTTATTAATTTATACAATTTGTGGCAATTTTTGCTATTAATTTCGAGGTTTTGTACGAAAAATGATATCGCCTAAATGTTTTCCTTCGATCTCTATACACTTGTGAAGTCTCTCCCGGAAATTCGGCATAACCTTTTCCACCATTGCTGGAAGAATTATTGAAATTCAAATCGAATAGCATCCATCAGTTCGTCGAGAGTCTTAGGTCTTAGGTTTATATGTGTAAACTTTAGCGTTCAGGTAACTCCACAGGAAGAAATCACATGCTGTTGCATGTGACGATATTATCTTTCCTGCAGTAAAACATCGAAATTAATAGCAAAAATTGTTACAGATTGTAAAAATTAATAAATGGCAAACATTATTCATTCCAGATGCAAACATAAAATATTTGTTTTCAATGTGCTATCTATTTTTATTGACCTCTTAAAATGGGGAGATCTTTATGTCCCACCCTGTATCATATGTGTAAAGTCTAAAACATTATTGCGAATGCCTAAATGGCATGAGAACAGTTGGTTGCTGCTCTTATTTGGCAGCAGTAATCTATTATCTGCCTTACGAAGGTATTTGTCAAAACCGTCAGACCGTCAAAAATACTATTCACTCTATTCAGAAATGAATGCATATGTGTTGTTATTGAAGATGACAATGATAATGATTAATTTGTTTCTTCTATCTTTGTTTTTGCATATTTACTGTTTTTATTATTTAAATTTTTATTTTTGTACATAAAATAATGTAATACATAATAAAGAAACAGCTTTTTTTTTTTTTTTTTTTTTTTTTTTTTTTTTTTTTTTTAAAGAAAATAAAAGTCAGATTTTTTAAGTGAGGTCTAAAACACTGAAACTGACTATATGAATAATGTATATGTATTTGCTTATAAGTTTGTACTATATTCGCAAAAAAGTTAAGTCTTTACAATATTTTAATCTCCTGGTAATTTTCCCACTGTTTTCGGACTAATATTTATTTATTTTTTTAAAGTTTTTATCTCATCAAAGATTAAACGGTTCAAAATTATAGAAATATATATTTTTTCATATAAAATATCATCCAATGCTGTCAACTTTCTATTTTTTTCTTTTCACTCAAATTATGTACCTTTAGCTAATATTTATTTTCGAATTAAAAAGCACGAGAATTTACCATTAGGAAAATAAAAAATTGCGAGTAGCATATATCTTGAATAATACCCAATCCAAATAATACCTCAAAAGTAAAACAGCATGTTAGGTTCTAATTCAAGCTATATAATATCCATCCATATTTATTCTATTTTATTTTATTTTATAAGCACACTAAATAATTAATGGAACTACTAACTCTACCTTTCGATAAAAGCAGTGAAAATGTTTGAAAAAAAATAATTATACTAACTGTCATAACATTTCGATATCGAAAATTGTTGTTGTTTTCCAAGCAAAAATATTTTTTTCTCTATTGTATCCGATACAAAACATCAATTTTAGATATCGAAATAGTGTCGACAGTGTTGGAAATTATGGCCTATCTGCTTTAGGGGCGTGCGCATAGAAAACTGCGCTCGGGGCATATTTTCCATTTGACGCCCCCTCTTTCCTCAACTTGACGCTAAAACCCTCAAAATCAGGGGTGCCCAGAGAGGGGTTTGGTGACGCAAGATGCTTCATAAAATTCAGTTTTTTTTTTTTGGGGGGGGGGGAATTTGAGAAAAAGTACATTTTTTTTGGGAGGGGGATTTTTAAATTCTTACTATTTCCTTTTTTTATTGATAAAAAATCTTGATTTTATAAATATCACTTTTACATTTTTTCAACATTTAATTTTCAGAAATGTTCCTGTGTTTTCTTTCTTTAAATTCTAGATAAGGGCAATAAGAACTCGTTCTGCTATGCTCAACTCGCTATCTTTTGAAGGTGCAATAGATTTATAAGTGTTATATATTTTACAATTGATAATCTGTTTAGGTGGGGAGGGGTGCAATGTATGAAGATTTTTTGGGGGGGATTTGCGTCATTGGGTTTGGGGGAATGGTCACCACTGCTCAAAATCACGTTGGTAGTAAAAATTTGGCGCTCCTTTCGCCTCCCCCCCTTTCGAACGCCTCTAATCTACTTAATGAAAGCTAAAATATAGCAGTCGACTCATTGCCTGCTGACATTGTTTAAAAATTCTTCGAATATCGAAGTTGGTTAGCTCCGCCCCAAATAACGCCTTTAAATGAATTTTAATAACTTTTATACATATTTTTGTAAATATACATATGTTGTACCCAACGCAAAACTTTGATATTTATATATAATATGCGGAGGAATTTTTTACAAGGAAGTGGTTGTTTTCGGAGAAATGTAAAATATGATTTTTATTTTTGTAAATTTTTTAAACGCTTTTTCACACACTTTTTATAATCCGAAAATTATACAAAAATTCGCAGTTATGCATCTTTGATGGTTATATAAACTCATTTAATGGCACGCAATTCGGTACAGTAGTTTTGAGAAAATAAGGTTTTTAAGAAATTGAAATAAAACATTTTTATCTCATAAAATAATCAATATTTATAAGGTGATACTAGGAGAAATATAATGTTAGATAGGTAGACTCACGTGAGAAAAAAATCAAGAAATTTAGTTGAAAGGCATATTTTCAATCTTATCCGGCAATAACCTTTTTCAAGGTATCGGAAAAACTTTATTTTCAAATTTTTATAAACAAATATTTTTATATTATAAATATTATATTTGTAGTCTATCAAAAAAGAAAATAAAAGTAGACCAACAATTTATAATATATTAACAACAATATCCAGGTTACCATGTCAGATGAAATAACGCCATTTTGGCTACAATAATGTATCTCGATGCGTATCTCCCAAAAATCTCCTTATGAATAATCGTAAGTTCTCTTATTTGTTTTAACTGTATATTTATTTAAGTAAAATTACGAACATTTTTTTCTCTTTGTTCACATATTTCCCAATTAATACAGCAGTTTTAATTATTTAATCAACAACAGCATCATATATAGTTCCGCAGCTGATAAGCATTTAGAAATAAAAAATCTTTGAGACCGAAAACAAAGGAAAAAAAATCTAAATTTGTTTAAAAGAAAAAAAAATAAGATGTATCATTATATTATGAATACGCCGCAAATCTATTCAAGGATATAAGTATTTTTTAAAAATACTACCAGCAGTTCTTGTAACTAACCCTGAGATACATAAAAAACTCTGTTTAAAAAAAAGGCGTCATTTATATTTTATTTAATATTAATTTCACTGATTTTTTTTTTTTTTTTTTTTTTTTTTTTTGTTATTCTGGAGCCAAATATATAGGCAAAAAAGTGATAAACTGCAGATATTGATTCAACGGATTAACTTTGAAAATGAATATTTCTTTTAACCCATTAGTGCCTAGCGTCCCTTTAGGGTCTCTTCAAAAGGTGCATTCAGCACTGTATTTGACACCAGTTAAAAAGAAAAGCAATAATTATTTTATTTAAATGATGCATTTTCGTGATTAATCAACTAAACTTAAATCTTCTAAAAATAGTGGTGCCAACCAAATAAAATTTACGCTAAAGATGCTGGGCACGAATGGGTTAAACCATATAAAAAAATGTCCCAATATTTAATTTAAATAGTTTTATTTTAATTTTCTAATTGATTTTTTTTCTTTGTTGTATTTTAATTAAAATTAATAATAGTTTTTCAATTTTATTTTTAGGGATGTTTGTATTTTTTTCATTTCTAATTACTATAAACATTTCAGTTCTTTAACAAAGATATAATACTCCCATCACGAGATGAGACTTGGGAAACTCCTTCTCTTACAAGGAAGGTCTCCATTGGGGGCATACTCAGAATTTTTTGAAAAAAATACGAATTAAACTACTCATGTTGGTAATAAAGGATCAGTGAAAATTAGCGGCGGAATTACATTATTAGATATGTAAAAAAATAAAATAGTTTGGAATAATTGGCGTGAAAAGCTGAAAGCGACGCGGGATTTGGCGAACAGTGCATTTCCTCGCCAAAAGCAGACGATTTTAATGAATCTGAAAATTGATTTTAATTGACTTCACTGTTAAAAATCTGCAGCATTTACTGCAACGTCACTCCACTACTTTTATAGAATATCTCTCTTCTGACCAATGAGAATGCTTCATAGCACGGTGAATTGACCGTGCTGCATTTTGTTGCAACGCACTCCACCGCTTGTATATAATATCTCTATTCCAACCAACGAGAAAACTTCATTTCGCGGCCAAGTAACCGTTTTCTATACAAGCAAGGAAATGCGTTGCAACAAAATGCAGCAGATTTTTAACAGTGTATTTTTCAATTTGGAACAATTTTAATCAATTTAAATTGTGTTTTAAATGATAAAATATATTAATTTCATTTTGTTATCAGTACATATAAACGTATATGACAAAATTACACTTAAAGTAAAGTAAAAATGCAAAACTAAAATTACTTAAACTAAACTTATTTAAACAAATTGAACAGTGAAAGTTTTTTCTTTAAAAAGTATTCGAAGCGTAAAAGCGTATTTTTCAAAATTTCGTGTTTTCGCCAACCGGAGATAAATCGCCAAATAAACGAAATTTTTATTATTTTTTTACGGATGTTATAAGGAGGTTCCGCCGAAATTTTTTTATAAACATATATAACTATATGAGAAGAACATTCTGTAATTTTTTCAGATTTTTCTGAGTATGCCCGTATGGAGACCTTCCTTGTTAGACGAGTCGACTTTACAGAAGGTGTGCAAGGTGATACGGGAGGGAGAAAAAATCCCGTGTTTTCAATTCGACCATTCCTCTCAAAGAACTAGGATTGAAATGATAGCACGCCAATTGAGTTTCGCGCCAATAACTTGCGCTGTGCATTGTGCATTTCTTGAGAGAAAACTGTTTTCCTTCTCTCGGTTAGCTGTGTTTTATTTTCTCTCTTTTATAATTTATCCCGCCATTTTTAAACTGTTTTTTTTTTTCAAAACAATTATTTTTTTTATTACAAACGTGTCCTCAAAAGGAAAAACAATTCACTCTAAAGAAAGAATGATTATTCATAAAGTTACGGATATTTTTGAGAAGGAAGCAAATTTTTTACATTTTCTCTCCCGTCGATTTTGTTCTATCCATAGAGCAGAAAATAAATGAAGAAAGAATCAAAACTGCAGTTCTGAATGATATTTAATGTATTTTTAAAATATTAAATTTTAAGATAGTATAAGTTAAAAATTTAAAATATGCCATTAACCTTTAAAAAAGTACAAAATTTAATTATTATTAAAATTAAAGATGTGTTTAAGGCTGTTTTTAAATCCAAAAGTCTTTATCACATAAGTTTTGAGTTTTGACTTATTTTTGTTCAAAGATTTGTTTTCATGAAACTAGCAGTTGTTCAGAAACTACCTAATCCTACTCATTTTCCGGGTTTTTTTTTTCTTTTTTTTTTTTTTTTTTCGAAATAATTTTTTTTAGAAAATAGTGTCAAAGTGAGAGTTTTGAACCAAATTTCTGTTCGAAAAATGAATAACCACTCAAACAGGGCAGAAATACGTGTTGGTCACGTGATCAAAATCGTTTATAACTCAATAAGTTATTTATTGATTAAAAAAATGGAAAACAATTCGATTCCAAATCGCTTCCGTAACCATACTTTTCAATTTTATATCTTTCCATTGAAAAATTAATTTCTAAATATGTCAAAACGTTTTGCGTTTGTTCAGCAGAGCAGAGCAGTTGAGAATAGCCACAAATAAAGTAAATTAGTATTGCATATGTATTTCATTATGGAATTGCTATTACAACTCGAGATATAATTCATTTATTGGGATTTTGGTGTTGTTGCGCTGAGAAATTTCTCTTTTTAAGAATCCCTTAAAATTAATTAAATTGTATGTATATTTTACTTCACTTTGCAGATTCCATCCATTTTTAAAATAACTTTATTATTATGAATTTTTATATAAATTATCTTGCTCTTTTACTAGTTTATCCTTGGTAAGTTCAGAAAAGCAAAAAATAAAATTTAATTTTGTATTGTTCTGCGTAATTATTTCTTTAATCATTTTTAAAAATAGTATTTAACAAGTTTTTAAAAAATATACTGAAAGCAAAATATTCATCTTTATTATCGTAATAATACAAAAGTAACTATTTATATAAAAGTTAAGAATACGTTTTAATTTTCCTTTTAAGTCAATAAGATACAAATTAACAGCGCCAAACTGTCGCACACCTGGGAAATGTGGCAACCTACGCGTTTCTCTTTTACGGTGCAGCGTAGGGAAGAAAAATCGACGCTCCGATATGAAAGAAATGGAATCGTCTTAAGCTACGTCATGTATGATTGACAGGTCTCTTCTCCTGCTGGGACTATAATAATATGCTGCGCCAAATGAAAAATATATGCCAAATGATAACGCTTTTCTCAAAAATAAAAGAACTTTCCGACATAACTTTATAACGAATTCACATAAAACGGTTTACTATGTACGAAAACCTTCCTTGGCATAACATCTATCTAACGGTAGAAGTTGCATCAAAATCCCTTCAGTAGAATTGGATGAGTAAGGGGAAAACACGAAATTTCAGTTTGTATTTCATATATACGAAGTGAAACCCGTCGAAATTCGACGAAAGAAACCTTTAATAAAAAACTGTTTTATTTATTTATAATAAATCTACAAAATTAGTTACAGTAAAAAATGCATCTTATATTGGTTAATATAACTCTCAAACAAATATTATTTTAAGCAAAAATTAACAACATACTATAAACTTCAATTATCTAAATTGTTAAACTAAATAAAACCGAAATTCTCTGGATTTTATAACAAACAATTTTTTTGAAACAATATGCGTATTTTAATGTCCCCCCCTTTTTTTATTTTCATTTTTAAGAGAAAATGGAGTGATTCTGTTGCCACAATTATAAAAATTATACTAAAAATTATATAAAAAAAATTAATATCTCAAAAATAAATTGAGATACAGCTTTGAAACAAATTGCATTTGAAAATACATTTTTTTTCTCTATACGACGGTGTAAAAACTTAAAATGTGCGATGTTTAGAAGTGTAAAATTTACAGTGGCTAAAAATTGCAAAACCGTAAATTACAGGGAAAAGTGTTGCCATTCGCAAAATGACGTATGCGTTACGTACAGATACGTTTGGCCTTTATAATATAGATATGTAGATTATAAGTGAACTATAGATATTTAAGTTCAATAAATAATTTAAATAATTTGAAATACATTTTCCGATTTCAAATATTTTTTTTACGAAACTTACGTAAAATTTGCCGGTGTTCCAGTGCTAGTATTATAATAAATTTAAATAGAATATCATCCTATGCAGTGTCACAGTTTTTATAAATGTGGAAATTGAATTTTACTACTGTACGTAATTTCGCTGACGGGGTAAAAAATTTAAAAGGTGAATTTTAAAACAATAAAAAAAAAACAAAATCTTTTCTAACATATGTGAGTACTTTCTTTAAAATACAAGTGAGTAAATGTTTATTTCTAAATCTACATTGTTTTCTAATATATTCAATCTACATCTGCATCGATCAACAAATCTCTCTCTACGGCAACATAAATCTCATTATAAAAAAATGTTTAGACGTACTAAAAAACGCGATAGAAATTTTCCTAACAGCTCAAAAAATATCTTTAAAATATCTTATAAAGCTGTTACGCTTTTTATTTTTATAAGGATTTTTGAAAATGGAAAAGCTTTTCCATATGACTGTGAGAGTTATAGATTTTATTGTTATATTTTATCAGCATTCGATATTTTCTATTTTAAAAGGCGCTCAGAAGAAAAGCTTTTAGAGTAGTATTTAGAGGGTTTTCTATTGTATAAGAAGGCAATCAATTGACATTTATGATTGTTATTTACCACTTGTGCTTGTTCACTTGGTTGGAGGCCATGGCACAGATTTAAACAAATGCAAGAATTCATTTGTAATAGTAAGCCGAGTATTACCGAGGGATAGATTTAACCCTCTTAGCATTTGAAACGTAATATTCCGTTCACTAAGCTCCAGGTTTCACTGCAATGTAATCAATATTTAACCCTTAAATGCATAGGATAGAACGGGTTCCAAAAAATGCGCAATTCAAAGAATGAGAATTCATACCAAAAATATAATTAGTATATTTTTCTTTATTTAATTACGAATGGTTTTTCATTAAGTAAAGTGAAAATTGCTCATAAAACCAAAATAAAATACTCAGATTACTTAAAGGTGTTTTTTATTAAAAAAACCTAGTACTTTGGAGCATGTCATGCTCATCATCAGGGTTAAAACAACAAAAGAGTAGAAGTCAAAGGCTGAGTTCTTTAATACGAAGTGGACTGATCCAAAGACAACGTAAAAAAAGGGGGGAGAAGTCGGAATGTTCCAAATTCGATAGAAAGGGGGGTTCAAGTGATTTTGAGCAGATTGTACCATATTCTTGGAATATCGTACGACAAAGTATCGTTACAAGTATTGTTAGCTCGACATAAAATTTCAATTGATTCCATGATTTTAATCTTCTGATGATTTGATACTTTCTTTAGTAATTTAGCTTTTTTGAAATCTATTATAACTTCTTGTTCCTGGTACAGTTTAGAGAGAGCGGTATTGCATCGATTAAGTCTGATATCTGCAATGTGTTCTGACAAACGCTTCTCAAACAAACAAACGCTTCTTCTTTTTCTTCTTCTTAATCGATGCAATACCGATGCAATAATTGAAATTTTATGTCGAGCTAACAATACTTGTAACGATACTTTGTCGTACAATATTCCAAGAATATGGTACAATCTGCTCAAAATCACTTGAACCTCCCTTTCTATCGAATTTGGAACATTCCGACTTCTCCCCCCCCCCCCCTTTTTTACGTTGTCTTTATATCAGTCCACTTCGTATAAAAGAACTCGGCCTTCGACTTCTACTCTTTTGTTGTTTTAACCCTGATGATGAGCATGACATGCTCGAAAGTACTAGGTTTTGTTAAAAAAAAAACACCTTTAAGTAATCTGAGTATTTTATTTTGGTTTTATGTATGAATAAGGTGAATTAAAAGATTCGATATATGTGATATGTTATATCATTTTAATCTTATGAAAATTGCTCTTTTAAATTTCTGGTGTGAATACGGAATAAGTGAATAAAACCCCCAATAAATCGAGAACACTTATGGTATAGAAAATGATACAGTATGCATTTAAGGGTTAAGATAACATAATTTTATAGATTTAATCCTTTTAGGGTTTTCATTGATTCTCCAAAAATATTCAAACAATTAATTCCCACCGTAGTTTACGAACAAAGTTAGTTGAAAATAAACAAAACCATTTCTTCACGTATATAATGAGATCAAAATTGTACTAAAAAATTATTGGCAATTTAAGCATTAACCCATTCGTGCCCAGCATCTTTTGCGTAAATTTTATTTGGTTGGCACCACTATTTTTAGAAGATTTAAGTTTAGTTCATTAATCACGAAAATGATCATTTAAGTAAAATAATTATTGCTTTTCTTTTTTTACCGGTGTCAAAAACAGTGCTGAATGCACCTTTTGAAGCGTCCCTAAAAAGGGACGCTAGGCACTAATGGGTTAAAATTAACCGTTTGCAGATTGCAAACAGCGACCCTCAAGGGGTTAGTGAATTTTCAATACATTTTAGAATGATTAATACTCTCAAGGATTAAATTCATATTTTTAATTAAGTTTTTTTATACAGTCGAGTCCATAACGAAATCCATCGTTCCAGTAAAAAATTTGTTATATAGAGAAATTCGATGTATAGAGAATGATGTTAAAAATCGTATTTAATGTGTAAATTTTGAACAAATATTATTTTTGGTCTTTTTAATTAAGAATTTGAAATATTTAAAAATGTATATTAACCTAACATTTTATTTCTTAATTATTTAAGCAGTTTCAAAAAAGAGAATAGACATTTATTTGAAAGCTTAATGAAAATCAAACAAGGAAGACTTGCATTAATTTCAGAGGAAGAAATCTGTAATTTTTTGTTGTTTTGATTTTAAAATTGTTACGCTTTCAAAAAAATGCTCAAATTATAGCAAGGATTGAAAAATTGTAGTTAACATTTTCCTCCATTTGAAGGCCTCTCTTATGTGTCTCTCATTGATTCCTCTCTTATACGTGTAACAATCCAATTGACTCTGTTTTGTGAAGGATGTGGAAAGGTGTGTGGAAGGTGGGATGAACTCGTTGGAATTTAAAGAACAAGGAGAGAAGTAATATTTATAAAAAAAAAAACTCAGCACTGAACGATAAATCAAAAATAAGTGATGGAAAATTCATTCCATATGATTTCGAAGCTTTTTTAAAACTGAATAAATTAAGACCAATTTATGAAAAATTCGTTATATGGAGATAGCTATTTCGCTATATAGAGACTGTTTTTAATGTAATCATGCGAAAAGGGGACCGTTTTTACTAAAAATTCGTTATATAGAGAAGTTCGATGAATGGAGTTCCGTTATAGGGAGACTCGACTTATAATGTTGAAAGAATCATATTTTTTAGAGCTTTTAAAATAAAATTAAGAGAAAACAACATTACAATTTTACCCTTTTTAATTATACTCAGATGGTTAAAAACAATCAATGAAAAATGGATTTATGGATAAAGGGAAGTGGACATATAACGTATTGTCTAGCAATTGCAAGTTAAGTAACTGAGGAGTTTGTCACAAGATGACGTCTGTTTCTTTAACCCCTACGGGACGAGCGACCGGTATACCAAAAATGAAATAAAAAATGTAATTTGTTTAAGGATTGTATTTAGAAACAAAGCTATTTTTTCACAAAATTATTCTGTATTCGGGCAAAAAGCTTCATATGTTGCTAAAATAAAGGCTAGTAAGTCTTTTCTAATCATATTATATTATTTTTTAATCTAAAATAGGCATTATAAATATTTAAAAGGTCATTTTATACTACAATATCGGAGAAAATACCCCAATTTTTGCGTGAATATACATAATAACAATTTGTTTGATTTACGATAATTTCAAAAAACTATATGAAAAATGAATTTTTTATAATTTTTTAAAGAACACTTTATAAGAGTTAGGCTTAGCTTCGCAAAATCCTTCGGACCTGAAGAGGAAATCAAATTCTTCCGCTTCGTTCTGAGATGGGCGCCGTTGCGATCGAGTTAATCTTATCAGTTTCTGGTTATCACTGGTGAAAACTTCCACCAGATAACCTTGACATAAAATCTTGTTTCCCCCCCGCTTTTTTTTCTTTTTTAAACGTTGCATTGCCGATAAATTTCAATCACAAATATGATTAAAATTTTCAAATTCTAGTGTCAATTTGGCTAGGTATTATAGTTTTTTCACAGACACAGATAAGAGGTTGTCATGGTTGTCACAATGTGGTGAAACTACTACCGCCAAAGTGAACTTCAATCAGTAAAAATAAATAGCAGTTTTTATCATTATTTTTGATTAGTATTGCTACGAATTTTGTAAATAGTTAGTGTTTGTACCCTAAAATAATGTAAATAATCTTATTAAGCTCCATTCCTTTACTAATATTAGTTTTTGTAACATTGTTTCTGTTATCAAGCAAACTTGTCTATTATTTTCCAGTGAATGTATACGGCAGCTTGGCGAAATATTACAGATATCGCCAAGTTGGCGTCACTTTTGACGACTAATTTTGGTCGCCAAATTTGGCGATATATCGCTAAGTTGGCGACAAACTTGGCGATTGTTGGCAATGGTAACCCTTCCCTCTCTATGGTAACCCCCCTTTAGATATACTGATACATTGAATGTTATTCCGTGGTTTTCTGGATTTTTCGAGAAGCTTGTGGAAATTTCCAGTGCATGCGGCGAGACTATATAAGGAGAGCGGTTCGAGCTGTTGTTGTTATGATTTATCAGTCAGTCATTGACTGAACTACTAGGCGATTGTTTAAGCAAGTTTGCTTGAGTGTTATCTACGTTGTTTTGAATGTGATTTAGTGTTGAGACATTGTATAAAGAGTCTCTGGGACCTATATCTGTACTTGTACGATAGATTTGAACAGTTATTTTTGAATATCTAGTAATATTTGTGAGTTTCGAAGACTCTGTTTTTCTGAAGATCTGTAAATAAATTATTTTCCATGCGAAAGCGATTTCAGTTAAAACTTCACTAGTGTAAGGATATTTCAGTTCTTCATTTTCAATAGTTCCATGATCAAGCATGAGCTGGATTCTATGAAAATGTGATTGGGGGAAAACCTTTACCAAAAATTATTAAATTTACTCATTAGTATCAGCCACAAATAACATCACCGGATTTCAATAAATTCAGTTTCTCTAATATGAGTGTAAATGGAATCCCTTGGAGGTCCTTTCTCCCATGTGTTGAGAATGAACACTCTGTGCTGCACTCCATATTATTGAAGGACACATAATTTTCACCGTATATTGTCCAAGGTTCGCACACTCCTTGGAATTTCCAAAGACTCTGGCACCACTATTAAAAATAAGAAAATTTACATTTAATTTTTAAACCACAACATTAGTGCTGTAAAACTAACGACTAAATAAATACCTGTATGATGGCGTTATTTTAAAACTCACTACCCGTTTGAAAATAATCGTTACTCGTTACTGCTCAGAAACCGGTTAATAATAGCAAGAAATCTAGTTACAACATGAGTTTTCGGAAGAATTCGTATTTTTTACTTTTCACGTATTGTTTAGTGCTGCCATCTGTCCATAAAACATGGATTTAATCAAGCTTCTAATTTTTTGCATGAAAAAAGGCAAACACAGTTAAAAAACGATGCATAATTGAGTACACCATGTCTAAATTGTAGAATTTATTACTTATTAAAATAAAGAATAATCGGAGAAAGCAATTTAACAAGAGTAAAAGCTTTGAAAATTTATACAATAAAATTATGAAATGTAATTAATCAAACAAAATGTTTTTAAAAGCAAATCTTTTCATTAATTATACACTTAAAGTAATTATGTGTAGTGAAAATTTAATTTCTGGAATTATTTAAAAGCAATATGTTTTATTTCTTACGTGATCACCCTATCAAACAACATCTACATTTGTACTTCAATCACATTATTATTACCTCTGAAAATTTTTATTTATATTTTAAGATACTTTTTTTTTCTTCAAATATGAAATTTGAAAACAAACAGCAAATACTCGTATATTTCTACAATCAACGAAAAAAGAGGAAATAAATAGAAACTTTATCATAAACACATTTTTAAAAGCAATCTAAAAATTCGTCTTTATCATATAAATGTTTTCAAATATAAAATATAAATACGCATGCAAAGATATTTTTATAGGAAAAAAATATACTTAAAGCAAACCTGTAATTTGGTTCAAGGTAGTTAATTAAATCCTTAAAACCGAAATCGTCTACAATCGAAAATGTTTGAAGATCTTTAACAACCATGTATACAACTAAATCAGTATATACATATATTCACTAATAGATTTCTTTAAATACCTTGAGAGGTCTGTTTGTCTTTTTATAGAAACACATTCAGTCAGGAGGAGATTCGGATCATCAAGGAAATCTGATCTCTCTGCAACACTTTCATCATTATTACTAAGCTGCTGGCTCAATAATGGCGATAACAGTGGTTTTGATGGAAACAAACCATCATGTGACGGACGATGTTTTACTAATAAATTCTTTTTTTAAAAATTCGTTGTTGAACCCCCTTTACTTGAATACTTCATTTGTCATATATCACATTTTGCTTTATCACTTGATACTTCAGAAAAATATGACCACAATTTACTCCTTTTTCTTTCCATAATAAATAAATCAATAAGCTCCTACGAAAACCAAATCATCTGAGAATAACTGTTACACTCAAACAGAATTATACGCATAGACTGATACCGAAATAACTGAAATCGGCGCCTAAAGCCAGATCCCGAACTCAAATTCGCATCTGTTACCGCGTCGACTGTCTGGCTTCATTCATGAATTGCACAAACGTACGTAAAACATCGTTTGAAGTTAGTTTCGTTTTGTTCGGTGGCACATTGACAGTAACTACAAACGAGTGACACTTCAAAGAAACGATTCGGTATTTCGTTTTTTAGAGAATACCCGTTATATGTTAACGAATATGTGCGGTTTGCAACAGCTCTACACAACATTCGTAATCTCCACCTACATTCACAGATTTTACGATATTTTTCTGCAGTGAAAGACTTCGAAAATATTCTTAAAATTTAGTGGTAGAACTGTGCGAACCCTGATATTGACATTGTCAATGTTAATTAAACATTTTATTTGTCAACATTTGTAGACGGAATATTTGTACCAATTTTTAAAAGTGAGGGTAAAAACAAATCAACGGAGGGCAGGATAATGGAATAGCAGGTTAATGTTGTTCGAAATGGCATGACTGTAGACCAATCATAGAGTATAGGATTCGTGCAAAAACTCTTTATTTTGTTTTATTATGGTGTAATATCGGAAAAAATACCTGGTATTTAAAGTTAAATTTACAATTTAAAAAAATTGCGTTCTTATTAAAATACACAAACTTTTATTAAAACTAGTTTAAAGTGTCTCCAGTTTTGAACTCTCTTTGCCACATTTAAGAGGGCCAAGAACAAAAATCTTCATATTTTCAAAATAAAATTTAATGTATTAAAAATTTCCATCGATCTTTTTTTTTGTGTGTGTGTTTAAAATGACGTTTACATCGCGTTTCTGTCTTAATTAGAAGAGCAAATATTATTTTTTTCATTTTGATTTGTTTTAGAATTCTAACTTTTAAAGCAATGGTTGTCATGGAAATGACTTCTTGTAAAAATGCGTTTTTCTTCATGATGTGTATTTTCACAATTTCCCAGATTTAAATTGTTATGACTCAAGAAATGTTAAAGATAAATGCTTCAAACTTCTCTTTTGTTTATTTTACTTTCATTTTGATTAAGTAAATTTGAAAAAAGTATTTACTTTTGAATAATAATTTTTTTAAAATAAAAGCTACATCTTTTTTTTTCAAACTTTTACTTAAGCTTTGCTAATTTTAAAAAAAATGTTATGTTTAGAAATATGGATCAAAATTAAAATTTAAATATTTTTGTGTATTTAAATGTTAAAAAAAAACTTAAATTCTGCAAATAATAGTAAAAAAATACCGTAAACGCTGGCTATAATTGATAAATAAACTAAAGCACTTTGTAAAATTACCATAGGATGAAAAATAAAGTAGGACGCGTTTCGAGCTACAACAATAACAGCTCGTCATCAGCTAAACCGACACGTGTCCGTAATGGCACAGAGTCGAGATGAGTCCATTACGGACTCGTGTCGGTTGAACAAATGGGTGTTCTCCGGTTGTTCGTTCTCCTGTTAATGTCTCTACTTGTCCACCCAGTTATTCAGGCATCTCACTTCTCATTGGTTGCTTTTCTTTTGGGGTGATCGTTCCCGTAACAGGTATATGCCTGCTCTTCTCTGTCTCTTTGCTCAGTTTTGCTTTTTCTAGCTCGCTGAGTTTTGCAGAGATGAAGAATCTCGATAGTAGATTCGAAACAGCTGTTTTCAACCTTTTCATACATTATTTGTGCATTTATAATCATTGGTTTTCTATCTTTGAAAAATATATATTAATTGATAAACTAACTTAAATCGACTTCAGAAACGTTGGGAAATTAAAAAAAATATTTATATATATTTGCATCTATTCCAAATATAAAACAAAAAGCCTAGTCAATGCAAGAAAAAAAAATTCTAGAGAGTAGCAATATGCAGGCATAGATCTTTTTTCTTTTCTGAAAAAAGTCATAAAAACAGAAAAGCGTAACAGATTATATTTTTCTTCAAAGTATTTGAAAGACTTTTCTTGAACTTTCCTGGATTTTTCGACTTATGTCTTTTAGCTACTGTCAAACATTTCTGTAAAAAGATTTATGGGAGCATTTCGAGAGGATTATTTGGACCGTTGCATCAGAAGATATTTTGACCTCACCAATAAAATGAAAGCTGCAGAAATTATTGTTTACTTTTATTACTTTTTTATATTATTATTATTATTTTATATCGCAGATCCTATGAAAGCGTTTTCATTTTAACAATCGATTCTGATATAGTATTCACATAGATGCCAATTCGTACGCCTTTTTCTTATATTAAATTTAATAGTACGTCTTTTATAATCGCCACAATCTGTCTCCGTGTTAGCAAAAACTCATACCATAGCCGTAGGGTCTGTGCTATCTCAAAAACCCGTGGGTTGCACGTATCGCTTAGAATTTTTCTCATTTGAGGCCGAATTTAATTTTTAATATTTTTTATTGTAAAGCTAATATTTCTTAGCCTGCACCAAAATATTCTTTTAAAGTTATTCTGGACTTCATATAATTTTACAAAGAGCTTTTTCCAAGTCGTTCACTCTAGAAAAAATTCGTCTGCTTGAGGGTAATTACACTGTAAACTAGCCGTTGGGGGGGAGGGGGGCACTGTAATACTTACAAATCATGGATATGCATAATATAAAATATGAAAATGAAACATGTGAAATTATTTATAAAATACATTGCAATTAAAAAATAACATTTAAACATATATTTAAATGGAATCCTTTTGGATTACAAAATTGGAAAATGGGATCCTGTTGGATTACAGTGGCTGTTTTGGGGAATTTGGCGAAGTATCGGAAATTGCGCCAAGTTGGCTTCACTTTTGGTGAGTATTTTTGGCGCCAGGTTCGGCGGTATAGCTCCGTTTGCGACAAACTTGACGATATTTTTTGGTTGACGGAATAATTTAGTAGGACTTAATTGCGTAAAAGAAATTCTTATAGCTCTAAAAATGATAATTGTATTAACTAACAGTTTACTGCATCAGAAGCGGTTAAGCGGTTTGTTTCCAATTAAAATATATCTTTAAATTGAAATTTAAATGAAATACAAGGTCATGAAATATCGAAGGATGTGGAAAATAGGATTACAAATATCTCGGCAACTAATTATCCGTTTCACTTCCTTCTTTTTTGCAAAGTTTATGTTTTTTTATTGTCTTTTATATTCACTTTTTGAAATAAACAATTTCGAAAATTTTTATGTAACTTTTACCAAACGAATATTTTGAGAGTCCGAAAAAAAGAATTCCGGCTAATCGAGGTTACTTATATTTAGTAAGCATTTTTCTATTATTACGTACTAAAAACACTCCAAATTTAAAGTCTTTTCTTCAATTTGTTTGGGAGATAGAGGGTTTACAGACAGACTAACGGCATTTTGTTTTCGGATTCTCCGGAATCTATGACGCGTCAATTTGTCAAACTTTTTTTTCATTTTTCAAAACGATTGCTAGACATACCCTTACCCTATATTCGTATGATGGGTTAGTAAAAAAGACATTTGTACCTTAATTTAAGAAAATGTACTATAATCATGAACGAAAATATGCAATAACCTTTTCCAAGCCACCCAACATTCCGAAAAGGTTGATCTACCTTTAGAATAAACCTCATAAAATAATTTATTTTTTTAATTTAAAGACGAATTTTTAAAAATAAACTTTTAATAGCTGTCCATAATTTTGGAAAACGTTTCCGAGAACCGTTTACAGTTAATTTATCGTTAATTAATAAAGTTAATAAAATTAATTAACCGTTTAACTGTTATTATTAATTAACCGTTAATTAATTTATCGTTTAACGCGAAATAAGGCACCAATCAGCAGACCGCTTTGTGTCATGTGATAAGAACTGTTTCATCATTTTCAAATCGATGCAAAAGCTGGGAAAAAAGTGAAAGTAAAGTTGAAATTTTAAAGGTCAAAGATGTCATATGATAAGTCATTTATTCGTCACTGCATTCGTTATGAATTTCACCAAGGAAAAAGTGCTTCAAAAGCATATAAATCAATCTGTTCTGTTCTTGGAGAGGAAATCGTATCGAAAAGCACATGCGAATTTTGGTTTCGGCGTTTAAAAGACGGTGATTTTGATGTTAGCGATCGAGAACGTAGCGTCGCTCCACTGAAGGCTAGTCATGAGGATTTGCAATCTCTACTTGATGAAAATGCATCTCAGACGCAAAAAGAGCTTGCCGAACAATTAGAGGTATCCCATAAAAAGATTTGTAATCGTTTACAGGAAATGGGAAAGATTTAGAAGGCATGAAGATGGGTGCCACATGCATTGAGCCAGAAAAACAAGGATGAGCATGCTTCAAGTGCATGAATCTGCTAAACAGGTAACAGAGAAAATCTTTCTTGTAGAAAACCGTGACGGGAGATGAAAAATGGATATGTTATGACAATCCGAAACGCAAAAAATATTGGTTGAATCCTAGCTAAGCAGCAACATCAACGCCGAAACGATCCATCCACTGCAAAGAAGTTCTCCCCTGCATTTGGTGGGATATGAAGTGTGTGCTCTATTACGAACTGCTGGAGCCTGATATAAGTGTAACAGCTGAACGCTACAAGCAACAATTGCTTTAGCTGAACCAGGAAATCGGTCAAAAACGTCCATTTATTGGAAAAGGTTGCGCCCCGTGAAATTGCTCCCTGACAATGCCAGGCTTCATGTTGCAAAACCAGTCAGGGACACGTTAGTAAAGCTTGGCTCTTGGAGGGAAGTTTTGGAACACCCGGCGTATAGTCCCGACATAGCCCCTTCGGACTATCATTTGTTTCGGTCGATGCAGAATGTCTTGTCTTCTGTACATTTCCGGACAGTGGACGAAGTGCGAAATTGGGTTGATGACTTCATCGCGTCAAGAGACGAAATTCTACACTGCTAGCATCCGTCAACTGCCCGACCGATGGTAAAAGGTGTTAGATAATGATGGAGATTATTTTGATGAATAAAGATATTATTCTCAACTTTTAACTGCATGTTCATTTCTCTGAATAACGCTTTAAAACTTCTTACTACAACTAATAAAATTAATTAAGTTAATTTATCAGAAAACCAATTTTTCGGATGGGATGATGTCACAAATAAATAATTTAGGAATCATGTTTAACTGAAAAAACATATAGAACTAATAGCTTTAACATTCACATTAAAACCAGCATTTTTTTGTTACAATTGCTTCTACAAGTCTGATAGCATCTGAATAACCGATTTTTCGAGAGGGCGAACTGATTAATCCATGGTAAAAACTACTCGAAAACGTTACCAAAAATTACGGGCAGCTAAGAAAAAGGTATTTTGATAAATTCTTCTTTAAATTTCGAAAATAAATTGTTTTCTGTGGTCTTTGATGATAAAGGAACGTTTTTCTGAATATTGGGTGACCTGGACAACTTAACGACGCAGGTAAATCCAATTCCGCGCATTAACCCCTTGGGTACAAGCAACACGTATACGTGCCGCAAAAGGCTTAAGAATCCTCAAAGGCTAAAGATTTGTTTATCACCACCAATAAAATTGTACTGTTAAATTTCCCTTAATTAATCGGAGCATATTTTCGATTTAATAAACCACAAAATATTGTTTTTAAAAACCGGTGACAATACATTAAAATTTTCGTAAAAGACTCCCGTCCCGAAGGTGTTATCAGGAAATTGTATTCAGTCAAAACCCACAAATTTATGAGTATAGAAACGCAATAAACCTTTAAAACGGCTTGCAATATCAAGCCAGCCGTGTCTCATATCATCCTGTCCGAACAAGAGAAGCAAACCAAATAAAAGTGGAATTTTATGGGATGGGAGGGAATTTTCTATTCGAATCGCAACTGCTTGAGCTGAATAATGACTGGTTCTAACCAGTGTTGCCAGATGAGCTACTTTTTTTAAATTCAAATTCTTGATTGACACCACTTTTTTGAAATAGTAAAATGCGCCTTTTTTAATGACATTAATTACAGTGAAAACAAAGGGAATTTTGCCGTTTCATAAAAGTGGTGCCAGTCATGAAATCTAAATTGAAAAAAAGTAGCCCACTGGCAACACTGGTTCTAACAATGGAATTATGAATAAAGAGGAGGAGAAATATAGTGTATTGTCTACCGTTTGTGAATAAAGTAACTGATGAGGTTGTCATAATATGGCGTCTCGAGGCAAACCAAATGTAGTACAATTTGCGCAACATGAGATCTCCACGGAGATGCATTTTTCCGTCGAATTGACCTTCCTTGGTTATTTATTCCCACCAGCTATTTTTTATTGTATACATTATAATATTTGATCAAGGCATTTTCTCTAGTAAATTAGACAAAAAATTCTGTTTTAAAGAACCGGTGAGAAAATATTAAAATTCTATAAAAAAAGGCGTTCGACTCGAAGAGGTTGAACGCGCAATTTCTTAATAATTTTTTCTCTATTTTGATAAAACATTTACGCAGCGGGAGGGTTAAGAGTTACTAGAGCATTTAAGCAGTATTTTAAGAACTCATACTTTGAAAATAATCGTTAGAGATGGAGACAAACCAAGAATTATCGCGGGAGGTTATAAATAAATACAAAAAATATATAACTTTTTACCACAGAAAGCGGAAAAAAACTTGGTTTTGATGTGTCTAAATCTACACTATTAACCCTTGGCACTCTGTTGTCTCTGCTGCGGAGACATCATCTTTCCTTCCAAAATTTGTTTTTGACACCAGTAATAAAGGAAAATAAAATTTCCCTTATTTAATCAGAGAATTTTTGAAAACGTCGACTTCAAGGAAAGTTATTTCAAAAAAGTGGTGCAAATCGAATAAAATTTGTGCAAGTGGCACCGGAGTCCGAAGGGTTAATCCCTTGCGGCGAGGTGGTATATCTACGAAACCACTTAATTTTAATTCCCAAACGCCACATTGACACCACAGAGTAGTAACAGAGAATCAACTTTCATACACTGTAATGGCAACATGTTTAACATGGGATTACGCATAGAGAGTAGCGAGACGAGCGGATGACTCTGAAACTATGATCATAACATAAAAGAGGTTGCTAATTCGGCGAAACATCTCTTCCTTGGCGACAAATGATAAAAGAAAAAAGAAAAAAAAATACAGCGACGGCTTGCTGCTTCTTGTTTTGAAATTTATGAAAGAATTATTTTAATATGAAATAACTTTGACGTATTCGTCTTGCAAACAATACATGTGTCTCTTCGTAACATAACGACCTAATAATTTAAACTTGAAAATTCAAGAATAATAACAGTAATAATTACGAATCAATATAAGCGCGGAAATCTAAGATCAAATAGCATAAGCACGTGTGCAAAGATAATCAAATCAGCATTCAGCAAGAAGCGCCAAACCAGAATAGGGTTACAGTTAAACAGGAATCACGAGGATAAAAATCGCCAACGCGATGGTTTAGTTTTTAAGTCATCCACTGAGGGCGTTCTTTTCAAGTCGAGTTGAGGCTCTGTTACGTACTCTGTGATTGACACCGGAATTTTTGTAAAAAAAAATTATCGTTCATTGAATGCGTGAAATATAGCTTTCTCTTACTTAAAAATAAAGTTGTTTTCAAATTCCGGCGAGGTGAAAAGGTGAAATTATCTTTAACAAAATACTGGTTTTTAACATTTTGACTGTGTTTTTCCCTGACTTTTCACAAACCTGAGTACATAAATAGGAACATCAGACGGATATACATAGCTTTATTTGTAAAGGAGACCGAAGAATAAAGCTATTTGCATTAAGTGTAATCTGTTTAATTAGACATAGTGCTTCAAAATACTAAATGTAAAGGTATTGTTATATTATTTTTAATGTAGCTGAAAGTATTTTATAACCTATGTTTAACAAATAATTTGTATTTCTTCTTATAATGTTCTAGTTTTACACAATAATGACATTTTATATAATTTTTGTTTTAGGTGAGTGCGCCATTTTTCCTTTATCGCTATTTGTGCCACAATAAACTTGTAAGTATGCAATTATTTGTATTTTATATAAAAAAATTCTTCTTTATCTACTAATGTTGATTTTTATACGGTTTTAGAGATTATGTATCCACATCCGATTCATTATCTAATAGACTGGGAGGTGGTAGCACAAGCAATCACCTCATTGAATTCACGACTGGATTTCCAGAATTTGTTTAAACTCGAATAGCATATTAAAACGCAATCTGCCAAACCATATCTTGGTGGATGCACGGAGGTGTACTAAATTAAAAGGAAAAACTAAATTAAAAAGAAATAGCAAGTAGACTGTAAATTTTAATGGAATGTTTATCTTGTTAGAGTAGCCGCTTGTTGCAGCATTCAGAGCTTGTTGCTAAGAGACCATTTTCCTAAGCCAACTGCGTCACACACGTGAGCAGGATTACACTAAATTGCAGATTGGCGTATAATTGGCGTGGGCTGTGTTTGTCGCCAAGGCGATGTTACAAAGTTACAATACAGGAGCGGAACATCCCGCCCGGCGTTGAAATATTTTTATATTTCAAAATACATATTCAATACAAATAATAACACAACATGATACAAACTATAAGCAAATAAATAAATAAATAAATAAATAAATAAACACAAATAATACATAAAAAATTAATACATGAAAAATTAATACATAATAAAGCACATTTAAGGTTTAGGATCTATGATGTTGTCCTCAATGGGTAATATACTTATTTTTGAATTAGGTCGTTTAAAATTACCTTTAGCGGTACGAACTTCAACTACTCTGACTATCCCGTCCGCGCCTGGGAAAACCTTATTAATGCGGCCTAGTGACCAAGTGCAAATGGGCAGTTGTGAGTCCTTAAGCAAAACTAGCATTCCTGGCAGAATATTAGGCTTTTTAAATATCCATTTATTCCTTTCTTGTAACTGGCTCAGATAATTATTCTGCCAACGTTTCCATATTAACTGCGTTAATTTTTGAGTCCTTTGCCATTTATTTAGCAAATTATCTTTGACCTCACTTAAATTGGGTTCTGGAATTAAATTAAGAGTCTTTCCTATGAGGAAGTGACCAGGAGTCAACACCTGAAGATCGTCAGGATCTGTTGACAAAGGACAAAGTGGTCGCGAATTTAAAATAGCCTCTATCTGTGTGATAACTGTCAAGAATTCCTCGATCGTGAGATGAGCTGAGCCCACAGCTCTTTTTAAGTGGAATTTGAAAGATTTGACTCCTGCCTCCCAAAGGCCACCAAAATTTGGCGCCCTAGGAGGGGGGAACTTCCAATTAATACCTTCAGAAGCTAAAAAGTTCGAAACTTCATCACTCCTAACAAGTCTGCGTAAACGTTTTAGTTCTGCTGAAGCCCCAACGAAATTTGTAGCATTGTCGCTAAAGAGTACAGAGCTTTTCCCACGACGAGCGAAGAATCTTTTTAGAGTTGCTATTATAGCCTCGGATGTCAAATCTGAGACAAAATCCAAGTGCACAGCTTTAGTGACCATACATACAAATATGGCAACATAGATTTTCTGAAAAGTACCCTTTCTTTGACCTTCATATTTTATTTCAAAAGGCCCACTTAAATCTAATCCCACATTTGAAAATGGCGAACTGGGCACTATTCTTTCAGGAGGAAGATCCCCCATCATTTGACTAGCCGTTATAGGTTTAATTTTAAAGCATTGTAAACACTCATGTACAATTTTAACACTAGAACCGCGGGAAAATTCATTCAAGTTTTATAAAAATATTTCTCATCGGAATTTTCATTTGAAACTGTTTAAATTATATATTGAAATTATTTTTTCCCAGCTTATTTTTAGCTAATTTTATAAAGAGTATTCTGGTTCGAATCAACATCTATGCATATGATACGGGTCAAAATGACCCGTAGCCGCGGTTCTAGTGTTAAGCGCAATATTTCTGCCACCAAGCGGCCAATATTTTTGACGCACAGTGTTCAAAAGAGCTTGGGGTTCTACATGAAAATCTCGTTTATGATAATATTGAAAAATTAATTTCGTCAAGCGACAGCTCGCCGGAAGTATAATGGGGTGTTTATGGTCAAAATTCAAATTTGATTTTGCTAGTCTTCCTCCCACCCTCAATAAGCTATCTCCATCTAAAAAGGGATTTAAGAATTTTAACTTAGTTGCGCGATGAACCGAAGATCCCGCTTGGAGGGCCGAAATTTCAATTTTGAAATACTTTACCTGTATATATTTTATTAAATAATTCTCTGCCTTTCTTAATTCCTCCAGCAACAGAGGGCTGGTTGCAGATGTTACTTTTTTACATTTATGTATGAATCTGAAAATATAAGCTAAAATTCTAATTAATTTTTGGAAATTATTGCTAAGATTAATTAAGTTATCACACAAATTAGAGTCAGTATGAATAGCGAATGTCAAGTTGCTGGGAGCTTTAAGCTCACTATAATAATGTTCATCTTTAATGTCACTTTTATTAGAATCAGTTTTTGTTATTGTTTCTTCAAGAATTGAAAGAGGCGGGCCATGCCACTACAACTGGTTAGAAGACAGGTTTTCCACACTTGCACCTCTTGATATCAAGTCAGCTGGATTGTGTTCTGACGGAATATGAAACCATGGAAAGTTCTTAGTTTGTTCCTTAATCTGCACAACGCGGTTTCCCACAAACGTTTTCAGGAGATGAGACAAACGTTTTCAGGAGATGAGGAGCAGTATCTGTCCAATCTAAAGCAATAGTTGAATCAGAAAACAAATTGATTGAAGCTACCTGTTTGTCTAATGAATTTAAGACCTTGCTAGTGAGTTTAGCCAGAAGAAGACATGCTGACAGTTCGAGACGTGGCACTGTTATTACCTTGGTTGGACACACGCGGGATTTACTACATAATAAGTGACTGATGGTTTCACTAGAATTAGATGTTTGCATGTATATCACTGCGCCATAAGCCTTGGAAGACGCATCTGCGAAACCATTTAGCACCACTGATTGGTTCACAGCTAGGAAGCATCTTGGTACTTCAATGGATTCCAGTTCTTTAAGATTTTCGAGGAAGGTTTCCCATTGCTTGGCAACATGAGAGGGCAGCTTCTCATTCCAATCTATTTTAAGAAGCCATAGCTCCTGCATGAATATTTTTGCTTTAGCAATTACTGGCCTTAAGAGACCGAGAGGATCATAAATGCGGGAAATTTGCGAAAGTACATCTCTTTTTGTGAAATCACTTTTTGTGTTAATATTAACTTTATACCTAAAGGTATCATTGAAACTGTTCCACAACATCCCTAATGTTTTAACAGTTATTTCTTCAGAATTTCTGTCCAGGGGAAACACGTGATTATCAGTAGATTGGACCTCATTTGTGCACCATTTGTGTAAAACCATCCCTCCCTTTAGGAGGAGTTCTGTTAATTGCGATTTCATTAATCTGAATTCTTCTAAATTGGATGAGCCCGATAGGCAATCATCCATATAAAAGTCCTTCGAAACAATTTTCGATGGTAACGGGAATTCCTTTTTCTCATCTAGAGCTAATTGTTGTAATACTTTGGTGGCTAAGTAGGGGACACAAGATGTTCCATACGAAACTGTTGTTAGCTGAAATACCTTAACCGGGGATGACATACTGTCTTTCCACAAAATTTTTAAATATTTGTACTGGTATGGATTTATTTCTATCATCCTAAACATTTGTTTAATATCCGCAGTAAAAGCATAAATATGCTTTCTAAATCTAATTAATATCGAAAAAAGATCATCTTGCAGAACTCCACCCTTACATAATAAATCGTTCAAAGATTTTCCGTTGGTTGACTTGGCACTAGCGTCAAAAACGACGCGTAGTTTTGTGGTTTTACTAGAGGGTCGTAAAACGCCGTGATGTGGTAAGTAATAGCCATTATTAAAGTTCGTGTTTTCTTTTATTTCATGCATGTGATTTAAATCTCTATATTCTTTAATAAATTCTGTGTATAAATTTTTCATAACAGGATCTCGATCTAAACGTTGCCACAGAGAGTTTAATCTTTTCAAAGCAAGATTTTTGGAATTTCCCAAATCGGGTTCTAAAACCTGTGGTTTAAACGGCATCGCAGGGATCATTCTAGAAATTAAAAAGGGCAGTGCGCATATTACAGAAAAAGGGCACTTTTGTCAAAAAGGGCATATTTACAATAAATGCATTTTGTATTGGAAAACCCATTAATATTACTTTTATATCATCTTTAAAATAGTATGCTTTCAACTCATTAGTAATATATTTAGAAAATCTATACATTTTACAATAATTAATAAATGATTTTTGATGAAATTCTGTGCTTTAGTCCTTGAGATATAGCTATCATAGAAATCTGGGAAAATGCTTCATAGTGGCGCCATCTGTTTGCCAATTTACACCAAAACTTAATCGGTATCTATTTATCTAATGCTCTAACAGAACATGAAATTTGATGAAATTCTGTGCATTTTTTCTGGAGATATAGCTATCGCGGATTTCGGAAAAAATGCGTCATAGTGGCGCCCTCTGTTCGGCAATTTACACCAAAACTTAATCAGTCTCTATTTATTTGAAGCTCTAACAGAATATGAAGTTTGATGAAATTCTGTGCATTAGTTCTGGAGATATAACTATCGCGGGCATCGGCAAAAATGCGGCACGGGAGCGCCATCTGTTCGGCAATTTACACCAAAACTTAATCTGAGTCTATTTATTTCAAAGTATAACATAATTTTAAGTTTAATGAAATGCCATGCATTAGTTCTTGAGATATAACTATGGGAGATATTGCGGCATAGCAGCGCCACCTGTTCAGCGATTTACAACAAAACGTAATTGGCATCTATGCATGTCAAGGTTTAGCAAAATATGAAGTTTGATGAAATTCCGATATTATCAATAAATTATCAATCAATTATAAATTCCGTTCTTGAGGTACGATTATTGCGGAAATCGGGAAAAATGCAGCACGATAGCGCCATCTGTTCGGCAATGTACACCAAAACTTAATCAGGCTCTGTTTATTTCAAGGTCTAACATAGTATTAAGTTAGATGAAATTCCATGCGTTAGTTCTTGAGATATAACTAAAGGAGATAATGCGCCATAGCAGCGCTACCTGTTCGGCGATTTACACCAAAACATAATCGGCATTTATCTATGTTAAGGTTTAGCAGAATATGAAGTTTGATGAAATTCCGTTCTGGAGGTACGGTTATCGCGGAAATCGGGGGAAATGCGGCTTAGCAGCACTGCCTGTTCAGCGATTTACACCAAAAAATAATCAACATCAAAGTATAACTAAATCTGAAGTTTTATTGAATTCCATATATCAATTCAAGAAAATGTGTCACAGACAGATATTTTCTAAAAATACTCAAATATTTTCCAAGACTCTCTAAAACATATACACCCATCGAAAACTAAAATTCGAATTTTTTCACGAATTTAATACTTTTTTCTAAAAATAATAGAAACTTAAACGAAGAAAAGGGAGAAATATGACGTTTGCTCTCTTCATTAAGGAGTCATTTTATCCCAATATTTCTCTTGAAAAATAATTATGAGACTGATATGGCCCGAGAAATTCAGACCCGCACTGTATCTGCAAAAAATGGATAAATGTCGACCAATGCCCGGCCCTAATCAAATAATAATAAATCGACCGGCGGGTCGTACGGGCAGCGTCGTGCGAAAAGAAAGCTGCGTCCGGGGCAAAGTTTCAATTTGGCGTCCCCCACTTCTTTTTGTGACAGGTGTCACAAAATTGAAAAGTGTGAAAACACAAATTCTATTGAATACACATAATGCATTTATTTTACAACTTTAAAATGCTTAATTTTAACAACAAAACAATATAAGATAAAATTTTCTAGCAAAGGGTATCTAGAAAACAGATGCGAAATAAATGCATCTACTACAGTATAACAACCAGCGCCGTGCAAAATGGGGGGCGGACGCCCTGGGCGCTGAAATTCAGAGGGCGCCAAATTTATATTACCAACGTCATTTTTGGCCTGCCACAAGAAAAGGTTGGGGGAAGGGGGCGTCAAATTATAATTTTGCCCCGGGCTCAATTTTCTCTTCGCAAGCCCCTGATAACAGCTTTTGTGTGTGTGATGAATGTGTGTGTGTGATGAATTCCTTATGAATGAAAATATGCAATTATGAAAATGTATGTTTTTGTCACAAAAAAAAAACTCTACAATATGTACAATTTTTCCCCTTTTTTGCAAGAAAAGAAGAAAAATTCAGGTTGGTAGAATAAATTTGACGTCCCCACATTCCGCGCCCGGGGCGACCTGGCCCTGCGTACGGGCCCGAATTTGGTCCGACAAAATTAGGATCAATTTTCAAATGGATCAGGCCGGCAGAGTTGGAATAATATTTTTAACGGGCGGATTGCCCCCAAAATAAGATTTGTCAGCCGGCAGACGAAAAAAATATTTGGGCGGTCCGATTTAAAAATTTAAATTAAACGGAGGATAAAATATGAACTATTTTAAATGGATTTGACATTCACGAGAATAAACACAAATTTCTGTATAAGCTGATGCTAGTTTGAAAACATCATTATAAAAACAAAAATATAAGATGTCTAACCTAGAGATCGGACGGCACATCGTGTCTGATCTCGCGTTTAATTTATTCAACAGACACGGGCCGGGCCGGAATCAGGCTGCCAGTTATTCATACGATAGTGTAGCTGGTCAATATATTTTATAAAAATAATAATTGCAATAATAAATATCTGTCAACGGAATATTATTTGCGGGGAAAATGCCATTCGTTTTCGTAGTTACCAAATGAGAACACGTGATAAATTTTGCATTTCCGAATAAAATTTAATTCAGAAGTACACCAAAAAAGTAACTCTTTTGCTCTTTTGCTCTTTTCCTTTTTCTTTTATTGCTAACTATTTATTTTTATTTATGAATTTGTATCTGAATGTTGAAAAATTCTGAGTTTAATTAATCATTAAAGATATTAAATTGTGTTTAAGAAAAAACGCGTTTTACTATAGAAATTGAGTTGGACCTGACAGAACCTATTTACTTGACTTTGCAGGAGACAGGCTTGTTCTCATTGATTTTGTCAGAGCCGGCTGGGCCCAGGGCGGTACGGGCCAATGTAACTTTCGTTGCCGCATGTTATGTATAGTCATTTAAGGGCAAGGTCGAATTGAAAACTGAGAAAATATAAGTAGGTCGGGCTGGTCAGAAGTTTTTTCTTTTACATAGTATAGTGTCGAACCTACAAGAATTTGATCCGTGCACTTACTTCCAAAGATTAATTAACTTTGTTTTCTTTCCACACATTCTGTTTGTAAATTGCGAGCCAAACTATTATATTTTTCTTACTCTGCAGATTCTTTTTACGTGAGATGCGCCACGTTGAAGAGAAGTGTTTGTTTATTGATGCGTAATATGAGTAATCATTGAATACTTGAGAATGAGAATGTGTTAAAAACATTATAATGTAAACTCTAAATGAAGATTACAGAAAACAATAAACAAAAGACTTAAATTGTTTTTCATCTATCATCGCATAATTTAAAGAGCAACCAGGAAATGATTTTAGCGAGAACAATTTTCTTTTATCGAAAGTGAAAAAACTATCATCATACGCAACATAACCTTCAGTTGTTTACAAAAGGACTATAATCTGCAAATAATCAAATTGATTTATAATACATAAGTGATAATTAACTTTCAAGGACATTGTCATCAAAAGCTCATTAATTTCAATAAACACTAAATTACTTTTTCATGATATAAACATTCAAATAATAAATTTTGTTTTTCATTGTAATATAATAATAATTTTTCTTGTATTTTCCACAGATATGAATATGTTGTACTAGAGAAAGGAGCTGATTGTCAGAGCTCCGCAAATACCTAATCAAGTTAAATACAACATTAGTTTATCTAAATGCCCCAGTGTTTTTATTTACAGTGTGATTACTTATATGTGATTATATCTTCATGCTTTTAAAAGTGGATACACAATATGGATACCAGAAACTGGACAGCCTGCCCTGAGATGAAAACTAATTGAAGGTAAGTCAATCTTACCTGGCTTTTTTCTATTACATAACTGTTTTTAGTAAAACTGATGAGGGCGTACACATGCAATAAATATGTTATGCTAATTATCGCTAACAGAATGCAGTTTACGTATTATTTTATTCTGCGATGATTTAATTTAAAAGCACTTAAAAGGAGTTTAACATTTGAGTTTGCCAACATCGTTTGCCAACTGCGATCAGATCCGACAATGGCGGCGAATATATAAATGACGAAATTGAAAAGTACCTAAAGTATAATGGCATAGAACACCAACTTACCGTCCCATATTCTCCAAGTCAGAACGGGGTTGCAGAGAGAAAAAACAGGTCGCTTCTGGATATGACTAGGAGCATGCTAAACGAAGCAAATCTCCCACATAAATTATGGGGAGAGGCCATATGTACCGCAAACCATTTGCAAAATCGACTGCCTTCTAAATCCATCAACACCACACCATATGAACTTTGGCTAGGTAGAAAACTAAACATAAAATATTTAAAGGTTTTCGGCTGTACCGCATATGCCTATATACATAAATTTAAACGAGGAAAACTTGATAATAGAGCAGAAAAGGGCACTTTCGTCGGGTATGACAATCGCTCTAAAGGGTACAGAATCTACACCAGTGATGGAAGAGTCATACTAGCTAGATCAGTAAAATTTATCGAAAACAAAATAGATAACGCAAACACTAATGAAAATACAAACACAAATGATTCAAAGTCTGAAATCAAAAAACAGTTTCAGAAGAAGGAAAAAAATGTAATGGAACTAAATCTAACACCAGAAAACATCGATACAGATACACCATCCACATCTTTACAAACACAACACGTTAGAAGATCCGAAAGGGAAAATAAAGGAGTACCACCGGACAGATTTGCTTATGCAGTCCGGCACAATCCAATATATGAGCCCAAAAGTTGGCAAGAAATGATAAATCTTGAGAACCCACACGAAAAAAGGAACTGGATCGATGCGACGCGAGAGGAAATAAATTCACTTAAAGAAAACAAAACATGGACATTAGTGCATCCACCACAAGGTGCTAAAGTAATCGGATCAAAATGGACATTTAAAGCAAAATATGATGAATTTGGAAAAATAAAAAGATACAAGGCTAGGCTCGTAGCTCAGGGTTACGGACAAAAATACGGGATAGACTATGACGAAACATATGCGCCAGTGGTGTCACACACGACACTCAGAAGCTTTTTAACTGCCGCAGCATATCATAAGTTAAAAATACATCACATTGACATTAAAACAGCTTTCCTACATGGAGAACTGGAAGAAGAGGTATATATGTCTCAGCCTGAAGGATACATAGACACAAAAGAACCTTTCAAAGTGTGTAGATTGGAAAAGGCAATTTATGGCCTAAAACAAGCAGCACGAGCTTGGTATATAAAAATTACCCAAACACTTAAAGAATTAAACTTCACACAAAGTACAGCAGACACTTGTTTATTCATACAAAAACAAGGGGAAAATAGTATTTACATCATAGTGTATGTCGACGATATACTCATTGCAGGAAATGATGACCAGATAAAAGATATAATAAATAAATTGAAAACAGAATATACTCTTGAAGATTTAGGAGAAATAAACAACTACCTCGGAATAAAAATAGAAAAAACGCAGAATGGATTCAAACAGAATCAAACTGCAAAGATAGAAGTAACAAAAAAATTCAACTTAACAGAATCTAAACCATACAGCACTCCAATGGAGGTAGGATTTCAGCAATTAAATGATGAAGGTAAACAAATGCCAAACAACACGAAATACCGTCAAGCAATAGGTGCATTGTTATACATCGCCACGATATCAAGACCAGACATACTTGTAGCTGTAAACATTTTAAGCAGAAAAAACGAAACCCCCTCCGAATCGGACTGGAAAGGAGTGAAAAGACTTAGAAGATACCTAAATTCAACAAAAAACCTAAATTTGGTAATCAGCACACAAGAACCACCGATCTTGGAAATATATAGTGATTCGGATTGGGGGGGTGATTTAAAGACAAGAAGGTCAACAACAGGAAATTTATTCTTACTTGGAAAAAATCCTATAATGTGGATCACGAAAAGGCAAACCTGCATTGCACAATCATCTGCAGAAGCAGAGTTTGTAGCAGCGGCCAGTGCTACGCAAGAATTAACGTGGTTATTAAAATTATTAGAAGATCTTGGCGTACCACAACAATTGCCAATTACTATTTTCGAAGGTAACATCTCTTGCATAAAGATGACAGAATCTGGAAAATATTCCAACAGAACAAAGCACATTGATATCAAGTATCATGTAATTAAACAGCTTAAAGAAAACGGAATAATCCAACTACATTATTGTCCAAGCAAATCAATGATTGCCGACATCCTTACAAAACCGGAACCCAAACCTGAATACATAGAAAATAGAAACAAACTCAAACTACTGGATAATCTCCATTGAGAGTTTAAGGGGGGGTTTGTTAAAAACATTATAATGTAAACTCTAAATGAAGATTACAGAAAACAATAAACAAAAGACATAAATTGTTTTTCATCTATCATCGCATAATTTAAAGAGCAACCAGGAAATGATTTTAGCGAGAACAATTTTCTTTTATCGAAAGTGAAAGAACTATCATCATACGCAACATAACCTTCAGTTGTTTACAAAAGGACTATAATCTGCAAATAATCAAATTGATTTATAATACATAAGTGATAATTAACTTTCAAGGACATTGTCATCAAAAGCTCATTAATTTCAATAAACACTAAATTACTTTTTCATGATATAAACATTCAAATAATAAATTTTGTTTTTCATTGTAATATAATAATAATTTTTCTTGTATTTTCCACAGATATGAATATGTTGTACTAGAGAAAGGAGCTGATTGTCAGAGCTCCGCAAATACCTAATCAAGTTAAATACAACATTAGTTTTTCTAAATGCCCCAGTGTTTTTATTTACAGTGTGATTACTTATATGTGATTATATCTTCATGCGTTTAAAAGTGGATACACAATATGGATACCAGAAACTGGACAGCCTGCCCTGAGATGAAAACTAATTGAAGGTAAGTCAATCTTACCTGGCTTTTTTCTATTACATAACTGTTTTTAGTAAAACTGATGAGGGCGTACACATGCAATTAATATGTTATGCTAATTATCCCTAACAGAATGCAGTTTACGTATTATTTTATTCTGCGATGATTTAATTTAAAAGCACTTAAAAGGAGTTTAACATTTGAGCTGCGTTATACTTTCGGAGGATTTTTTGTTATTGTTTGCTCAGCTCTGCGTTGTTGTCTATAATAGTTGTATTTATTTAACATAAATAATGTTTTAAATAAGCTATATAACGTAAGTCATTAGAACGATAGGGGGTAAAAATTGAAATAAATCAATGCAAGGTGAAAATATTTGTATTATCTAAAAATCTTTAATCTCGTACTTTAATAAATATACAGAAGATCGATTTTAAGTAAATTGTTTTTTCTTTCGTGTACTAACGCGCAATCACTAAAATTAAGCTTACGGATATGTGTATTCATAAAATTAAATATTTAGTTTACATTTCAATAGATTTTATTTTGAATATTTTTCTATTTTTTGCGGGGGGGGGGGGGAGGAGGCGCATTAAATAGCTAAGGTTGATCTCTACAAACGCCGCTTTTTATTTCTTCGATTCTGTTTGGATATTTATACATATATTAAATCTCTTTTATCGGATCAACGTTATATTAGCGAGCGGTTGTTTCCGCGTAGGTGCAGTAGCCAAGGATATACAAAACTTCAAAATAAATATATGAAAATAAAAAAGTAATAAACTTTTGCTTGTTATTACATATTTTCTAAAATAATGAAATGGATTTAAAACTTAAGAGGGAAGGAAGAATTCCCTTGCTCTCCTTCATAAGAAATAATAGATGGAAAGAGGAAGAAAACAGGTAGTGAACACGCAGCGCCGTGCGAAAGAAGGGGGCGGGTGATAGGGACGGTCGCCACGGGCTCGGAAGTTTAGGGGGCGCCAATTTATATTACCAACGTCACTTTTGGCTTGCCACAAGAAAATGTTAGAGGAGGGAGCGCCAAAATGAACTTTCCCCCGGGTGCAGTTTTCTCTTCGCATGCCTCTGTGAACACGCATTTGCCGAACATTCGGCATTGCGTTGTCTTGTAATTGTCTCGATGTATTCTCGGGCGGGGTGGGGGTGGGAGAGCTAAAAATTAAGGAAAGGAAAACATCAAATTTTAATCAAAATATAAATTTCTTTAGACTATATCAATCATAAAATTGTAGGAATCTGAAAAAAAAATTGTAGTTACTAAAGCCGAGTAATGTTTGTATCAATATAATAACATTTATAATTTAATAAACTTTACAATGTGAAAAGTATTAAAATTTATGATATGAAATTCTTATTATCGATTTTTCCCCTAAAAAATTATGTTCTTTTAGCACATTTCTTTCCTTATTTAATACATATTCACGTTCATTTTCTTTTCCCCACGATCTCTGATCTTTGTGTTTTCTTTTTAAAACACATTCCCTAAGCAACTTATTTCTTTTTTAGAAAAACAGATTAATTTGAGTACAAAATAAAACCACAAATGCTGTTTCTCGTTTTTAAAGACTTGGTGTAAAAGGTATCACTGAGTCAAGTGTCAGACCAAATGGTCATAATACTATTTCACGAGAGCAGGTGAAATGTTCAAGAGAACAAAGAGAGTGGGAGAAAAAGAGGGAGAATTACTTCCGACGTAGCGTACTAGCGTTCTAAAAAGGAAAGATAGATAAGAATTTTTTGAATTGCAATACAAACAAGGCAGGACTGAATCCCAAAATAAAAAGAAGGGCGGACTTCTTCCCTGAAAAAGGGCAAGGAGGGCGGCATTTTATCTGAAAGGGGCACAAGGGCGGGCCGCCCTTCCGAACCTCTCTAGAGTGATCCCTGGGCATCGTGACCACAAACCTACCATCCGGTTTTCTGAAATGCGTTTTATCGAAGTGATCATTACAATATTCTAATTCTTCTCTGTTACAGGGTTTTAAATTTTGTACTTCTTCAATTTCCCAGAAAGACTTCAAAGTGTCATTAAGTATTTCAAGATTTTTTGTTAAGAAACAATAATTAGTATTATTATTATTTACTGTTTTGTCATAAATACAACCAGATACAATATAACATAAAATACTTGATTGCAAATAGAAATTATTGCCTAACTTTATTTTTTCTTCATTTAAAAGAGAAAAATACAGTTCAGCACCGATAATTATCTCCACACTGCTTGAAATGTTAAATTTTTTATCCGCTAAACAAATATTTGCTGGAATTTTTAAATCTGATATGTTTATCTTTTTCGAGGGCGTGAAGTCACAGATGTTTGGAACGATTAATAACTAGATATCATAACTGGTACTATTCATTTTATTTTACAACTTTGATTTGATTCTAGATTTAATGTAAATAGGCAATTTATTTATTCCACTTACAGGAATATTTATTTTCTCTTTTTTCAAGCCTAATATTTGTGCTGCTTTAAATGTACAAAAACAATTCTGTGATGCGGAATCCAATATTGCCCTGAAAGGAATTTTGATGCCATTTACATCTGTCAAATAAATTATTGCAGTGCTAATTAAAACAGATTTATTATTATCATTTTCATATGAAAAAAATGAATGAGCAGTAGTTTCGTTTTGTGATAAATCTTCCGAAACAAAATTGCTATTTATTGTTTCATGTATTGGGAGATTGTTTATAGGATTGTTTACTGGTGTTGTATAATTATGTAATGATGAATGATGGCTTGCGCTCTTGGAAACATGACAAGTGCTTTTTGAATTACAATAATTAATGAGGTGGGCTGAACTTAAACAATTGAAGCAAAGTTTATTTTTCTTAACAAGGTTAATTCGCTCACTTAACTTCATGTTTTTATATTTAACACAATGATATAAAGGGTGGTTTTCGGTTTTACATATTACACAACATTTACTTTGAGGTTTGTTTGTTTTTATGAATAAGGATTTTGCAGTATATTTAGAGGATACGTTAGAACTTATACTATTTAAGATTTGACATCTTCGCTCAAGAAATTCTAAAAATTCATCAAAATTAGGCACTTCATTATCCTTTAATGTTAGTTCATATTGTTTACGAGTTTCGTTATCTAGTTTATTTAGAATAATATTCAGCAAAATTGCGTTCGAGAAATTATCTCTATCATACTTTAAGATCTTTAGAGCCCTTAAATTTTTCTTTACGTTATCCAATAAAATGCGAAGATCCTTAGCGGATTCTTGTTTAATTACACAAAGATTAAAAATATTCTTTATATGACAATCTACCATAACTCTTTTATTCTCGTATCTTTGTTCTAACGCATTGAAAAGTGAAACATAATTTTCATCTGGTGTAAGCAAACTCCTCGCTTCACCAGTCAAAGCAGAACGCAAATAAAATAATTTTTCATTATCTTTTAAATTTGAATTATCATTAATTAGTTCATTAAAAGTACTTTTAAATACGGACCATTCTTCAATTCTGCCACTAAAAACCGGCAATATGACCCTAGGTAGCTTAATGCTAGACGTTTTAGCTTGGTCCTGTTCAATGGATTTTTTATTTGAATCAGTATTTTCATAATAAGCATTAATAGAGGATTTTAAGCTTACCTCTAGTTTTAGAATATCCTCGTCCAGTTGACTCAATATTTTTTCAGTTTCTTCCAACTTTTCTTCCTTTATTATTCTGTAATATTCCATCTTAAGAGCTTCAAACTTTTCTTCTATTTTCGACAAAGAGTTCAGGTGGGCTTTCCATTCAGATAAATTGAAGTTTTTTCCATCCGTTGCGTTAAATATCCTGGTGACTTGGGCCTTGATATTCCCTCGCCTTCTGTTCAACGCTGTTATTTCAGTTTCCGACATTATTCATCTTGTTGACGAAATTCGATAAATTCAAGTATTTAACTCAATAGAAAAGATGCTGGCTCGATCATACCTCCGGGTCGCTAGGACAAAAATATGCGGAGGTGTACTAAATTAAAAGGAGAAACTAAATTAAATAGAAATAGCAAGTAGACTGTAAATTTTAATGGAATGTTTATTTTGTTGGAGTCGCCGCTTGTTGCAACATTCAGAGCTTGTTGCTAAGAGACCGTTTTTCTAAGCCAACTGCGTCACACAACACGTGAGCAGGGTTACATTAAATTGCCGATTGGCGTATAATTGGCGTGGGCTGTGTTTGTCGCTAAGGCGATGTTACAAAGTTACAATATAGGAGCGGAACAGTGGAAAACACCAGAAAACCCCATTTTAGCGGTTGACTGGTAGATCTGACAGTGTTTTCATAAGCACCCATAAGTACGAAAATTTGGAGAACACGGAGCAGGAAAACATACTTTTTTTAACACTGATAAGATTTAATACAACAACATTTTTAATACAACAACACAACAGATTTAATACAACAACACTTTTTTTAACACCGATAAGATTTAAGAAAAGTAGCCCATCTGAACTACTTTTTTTAAATTCAAATTCTTGATTGACACAACTTTTTTGAAATAGTAAAATGCACCTTATTTAATGACTTATTAATTACAGTGAAAACGAAGGGAATTTTGCCGTTTCATAAAAGTGGTGCCAGTCATGAAATCTGAATTGAAAAAAAGTAGCCCACTGGCAACACTGATAAGACGGGACAAGAATCTTCTGTTATTTCAGGCAATTAAAAGTATACCTATTATATTTCTCTTTGTACATCGATAAGTATATTTGTGCACTATTTAATTTAAATATTCTCATTTAAATATTAAAGCATTATTTAATTTAAATATTCTTATTCTGAAAGCTTCTTATTGATTATAATAATAAATTAACTTCTTCATAATGAATATTGTAAAATGTAAAGAACTTCAAAGGAAATGAATCCTTCTTTAATTTTTTTTAAATTAGAAAAGCCACAATAAAGAGATCTCGACATTTACAAACACTTCACAAATAATGAAATGTATAGTTCTGGTTTCAAAATCAAACTCCACTAGTTTAAAATAACATTCGTATTAACAAGAACTACCGGAAAATTAAGTGAAGTTTTATAAAAATATTTCATACCAGAGTTTTGATTTAATCCTACCCATTCACGACGGGAACGTTTTACAAAATATTTAAAGTTTTGTCATCGGTTTTTTAAAAACAGAAATTTGTGCCTTATTAAATCGAGAACATGCTCCGATAAATAAAGCAAATTTTACCGTAAGATTTCACTGGTGGGGATAAACATGGTTTCTTAAGCCCTTTTTGCGGCATGTATGCGTGTCGCTCGTCCCCAAGGGGTTAACGGGCTAAGAATTTTCATTGCTAAGATGCTGATATAAATGAATGACACCGATAATTGCAAACAAATACCCTTAGAAATAACAACCAAAAAAAAAAGACGATTTAACATACATATACATAAAATGGGGGTTTTTTAATTAAAATTCCGGTGTCGTTGTTGCATATCGGAATTAAAATTTTGTGGTTTCGTAGAGAAACCAATGAATGTTAAAGGGTTAAAACGGTTTAACTTTATTATTAACCCTTTCCGATACGGGCAAATTTTGTAATAAAATGAGTAATTATCGTCTTACACCGGATTTTGCAAACGACTTTTTTACATATTTTGAATTCTGTAATTTAAGCTTTCATTGTAAAAACAAAATTTTACTAAAACATTATTGGTGCCGTTTGCAAGTTTGGAATTAAAATTAGGTATCCCATACCGGGCACAGTGTGCCCGAAAGGGTTAGGGTCTCTTTTTATTATTTGTTTATCTTTTAAATTTATTTCATAATAAAATTTCTGGTATGAGCCGAAACATATCGATATGGCAGCCTTCAAAATGACAGCCCAGGACGGTAGTTCTAGGCTACTTTTACTACAGGAAACTTTAAGTTACATTGTAAAATACACATTCCCTGCCTTACATTAAATGCTAAAAATGCTAATCAGAATCAAAACAATAATGCAACAGAACCAAGTTCTGTGCCCTAACAGCTCTCTCAGAAACAAAACTATTAAACTAATATCACTATTATGACTTTACAACACAGCTCTTACACCCGTATTCACCAACGCGGGTTAACTCTTGAGTCCGTGTTACATGTTGGGCATGAAGGACTTCTCACAAAATAGCCTTTCGAAGAAGAAAACCGTTCCGTGAAATAAATTCAAAATAGGTGGCGCCTATGTAGAACGGTTCCTTAGTTTGCGTGTTTTGTACATTTATCCTGTTCATGTTCGCTACTTTCCGGAGGAAAAAAAAAAGTCAAATTAACTAATAATTTTATAAGTATTTATTAACTAATAATTTTAATACATAAGACTTCTAGTTGATATGAAACAATTTTTTTCTTAATTCTGATGTTCGTGAATATTCAAATGCATAGATTTACATACGCATGCACCATTTTGTCATTTAATCCCAAAATCATGACTCAGTATTAATACGAGGGCAATTTGGAAAGTAGCCTCCGTTTATGAATTTAAAAAAAAACTAATGAAAGGAAACATGTTTCATTACTTATGAAAGACACGTTCTTCAGCTACTTCTCAACATAATTGCCATATTAATTAAATCAATTATCATAACGGTAAATCAGCTTTGAAATTCCATCGTCAAAGACTTCTGCCGCCGGCCTATTCAACTGCGATTATTTTTAAATTCAACTCGCACCACTCTTTCTATCCAAAGAATTTTATCATATTTTTCTTTATAATTTGCTAAAAAATGTACTACCAAAAATGTTTTAAAAAATAATGGGTTAAGTAGGTTATTACGAGAAAAATTCGGAAATTGCTCTCGTACATAGAAAAATATGTTAAAATTCTTTAAATAGAAATAGTGGTGCGAGTTGAATTTGAAAATAATCGCAGTTGAATAGGTCGGCGGCAGAAGTCTGTGACGATGGAATTTCAAAGCTGATTTACCGTTATGATAATTGTTTTAATTAATACGGCAATTATGTTGAGAAGTAGTTGAAGAACGTGTCTTTCAAACGTGAATAATAAAACCTGTTTCCTTTCATTAGTTTTTTTTAATTCATAAACGGAGGTTACTTTCCGAATTGCCCTCATACATTACGTGAGAAGTCCTTCTCTGTATCTAGGTTCGTGCCCAGCATTTAACATGGACTCAAGAGTTAACCCGCATTGGTGAATAGGGTGTGAATGAATAATGCTGCCTTCTGTTATCAAACAGAACAACTAAAATCATCAGTTCAATTTTCAATCAAATCAATTGCATTGCACAAATATTCTTAACATAAATTTTAAGGAAAGTTATCAAACTAGATAATATTACTTCTCATATTACAAAGTGAATTATATTTCAATTAAAATTATTTATTTTTTCTGATGAGCCCACGCTAGTCACTGAAAAAGATCCGGATGATAATGTTAAGTTTATGAGGGCGTTATGTTCAAATATTTCGCTGAAATTTTAATATTTTTGAACGATTTTTTTGCGTAGGATAGCTGAGGACGGTTAGTTTTAAGGCTAGTCTTTACTTTTTCTATTATGGCTTCATATATATTTTTTTTTTTTTTCAGAACCAGTTTGAATTGTTCCTGAAATTGAAACTATCCTAATATGAAAAATATATATGTATAACCAAAATCGAAAAATTAAAAACTAGCTGTCCTCAGCTATCATAAGAATTTTTTTTTTCAAAAGTATTAAAATTTGACGAGATAGTTGAAAATAACGCCTCCATAGACTTAACATTATCATCCGGGTCTTTTTGAGTGACTAGTGTAGGCTCTTAAGAAGAATGACTAAAACTTATACAAATAAACATTAGGCTATTAAAAGATTGAAAAATATAAACTAAGACAGACTTGAATGCATTAAAAAAAATTATATACAAAAAATAAAACACTAAAAAACATAAAAAAAACAAGAGTAAACTTTTTGCAAAGCTGCACGCAATGTCTCATCAGTATAAATAATTATTTATTGCATAACAAACATTGGAACAAATCAAGACAGTTACAGTTAACCAACAGTTGGTTACCGTTATTTTCGAACAGTTTGCTTGTCCCTATTCAGTTAATAACACATCTTTGATAAAATAGGAAACAGTCGTTTCCTATTCATCCGTCGTTCGAATGTTACAAAGTTGGCACATGAGTATTTGAGCTCTGGTTATCGTCTGCTCGAAAATCGAGATCGAATGTAAACAGCACTACAACTTATAATCGGATAAATTTCTCTCGTTGGCATGCAGCCCTGTTGCGTGGTTAGTATAATACGGGATTTGAGGTTTTTCTATGTCAGTTCAAATCCTGCTCGCACTTATTTTTCGGAACAAAAAATTATTTCTTTGTTAAAAATAGTTGATTAGGCATTGAAAATAAATATAAATAATTGTACGTAAAAATAAAAAAGTTCTGTTAGACATAAGAATTTGTATTTTTTATTTATTTTTCTGGGCAAATTCTCTTCGTAAAATGAGAAATTATTCACTGACACAGGTATTTATAAACGACCCTTTTAGAAATTAATTACTTCTTAACTTAAGCTTTTATTGAAAAAACAATTTTTTTATTAAATTGGTTTGGTTTATTTTGTGTCGGCCGAATATCTAATCGAGGGAAATAGGCCGAGGGGGGTGAGTGCCCTTCGTGAGGGTCTTACAAAGGGAACCTAACCCGTATTTACGCAAGATTCGAAGAAAATCACGAAAACTCCGAACGGTTAGGCCGACGGCCACGATTGGGTTCGAGCCCAGCACCTAAAATCTACCAGTTGAGAGGTCAGAACCTCTCGGCCACTTAAATTATTTTGGGTGCCGATTGCAAGTTTGAAATTAAAATTACATATGCCTGGAGTGCGATTACTGTGCTGGAAAGGATTCAGTAATTAATTTCTGACATTAAATATCACAAAAAATACTATATTACACATTATTTCTGACAGGAATTTGGGTTTTCTAAATGAAAATAGAGGCCAAACTAACAAACCTAGTCGGAACTGTATTGCAATAAAAATCATTGAAGAATATATTATTAGAATAATAAAAAAAATAATAACTCTCTATTACTTAAGAAAACTTTCTATTACATTATCCTTCCGCATTTATAACTTGTTATCCGATTAACATAACTTTTGTAAAAATTTTGAAGTTCTAATAAAGTAGTAAACTAATATCAAAGTATCGGTTTTATGAAATATTATTAGTTTTATAGCAAGCTTGATTTCATTTGATCTATGAAGATTTTCCTTCAGAATTAAGAAAAATTAAATTACATTCGTATTTTTATAGTCGAAGGAAAAAAAAATTCGTTTACCTTAACTACTTAAGTTCCTTATTGATTTTTCAAACTATATATAGTTTGCTAGTCGTGTAATATCTTGAAATAAATAATAAAAAAGTATTAATAACTTTAATTTTTCGAAGTGAAAATAATATGTTTTATAAATTATTCATAAGAAAGGGTTTAATATATGGCGTCAAAAGTAGAGATAAGATGATTTAACCTGTTTATGCGAACTATGCTTGCCAACAACCGACCAGATATGGGAGAGATCGACTCTAAAAATACGTTAATTTGACCAACTTTAAAAAGATTAAAGAATATTGAGTTTTAATTAAAAAACCAGTGGCGCTGTTTCTGTAAACGGTTTATTTGTATTTATGTCGGCCAATTATCTACATTGTGGGATATAGGCCCTAAGGGCTGGGGTGCCCTCCGTGGGAGTCTTTCTAAGGGAACCTAACCCATATTTACGCAAGGAAATCCATGGTTCGAAGAAAATCATGGAAAACTTCGAACGGTTAGTCCGATGGTTGCGATTGGGTTCGAACCCAGCACCTACCGTCTACCAGTTTGGAGGTCAGAACCTCTCGACCACTGGTGGGACTTTCTGTAAACAGATTTCTATGCTTTTTTCTTCGATTGGAGAATTTTAAGACCAATTCAGCTGTTGTTAACACTCATAATGACTCTTTTTTATCTTTGATTAAATAAGATCAGTCAAACATTTAAAAATAAGATAATTATTACTAAACTACGTAAACAGTATTTTTGTTTCTCGAAACTTCTTAACAATGCTATAATCAAATTATTTTAAAGATGAAATTTTAAATTTATCATTTAAAATCTGACGTAATTTTCATCAATATTTTAGTTAATCAAAGTTGTGTTAGTCAAAGTGTGTTCATCACAGTTAAAATTGGCAACAACATTTTTAAAATCATCCCAAATATGAAATATATGCTCGGTGTAAAAATATTTTATAAATTTAAATTGTTAGTGAATCTTTTTTATTTGGCATTTTGAATATGACGTAATTTCATCCAATTACTGCTGTTAATGAATATTAATGAATGTGTTATTTTTAAATTTCTTACTGTTTTAATATTCACGTGTAAATACAATTTTTAAACGTAATTTTGAATATTTTAGTGCAATTTACACGTGCTCATTTAATTCTAATTTTAAAGATTTTATTTTCAGTTTTTAATAATCACGTTAAATAAATTTAATTGAAAGTAAATATTATTTTTTCAATCTTGTTTTACAATTATCAACAATTTAAAATAATAACATTTTCTAAAATTCGAAAATATATATATATATACCTAGAGAGCGAAAAAAAAATTGTATAAAAAATTAAAGAAGAACCTCAAAAAATTAGTTAAATAATAATAATAATAATAATAATAATAATAATAATAATAATAACAAATGTGGTCTGCACATCACAAGTTTCTGCTTTTTAGGGAAAAAATCATATGTGCAGTTTTTGCTCCTAAAAAATATTTTTAATGGAATGGTTTTGATTAACATTAAATACAGTGTTCTCGCTGTCGCTCGCCAATGTGCAAATTGCGACTAAATTCTTCATTTGGCGAGTAAACAAGCGATTAGATTCGCCAAATTGCTACTGCTCGATTTTTGCTTTTTCTTTTTTACTTTTTCGTTTTTCATACATATGCATATATATATATATATATATATATATATTGGTTCTACAAATTTCTATTACATTCATTTTATCTATTTATTTAAATTTTTCTCATGTTTCGGTTTGGTTTATTGATAAATTCAATTGGTGAATATTGTCTACTTTTAATGGTCTTGTAAACAATATTAACCATTTGAAGTTAACCATTGAATTTAATAACTTATATCACATTGAATATGAAAGGAAAAAAGAATAAAATGAATACAAATATATATATATATATATGCATATTTTTTATATTTATAACGGATAGTTGAAATCAGATTAATAACAATCGTTGTCGCAGTTATAAAAACATCGGTTATTTTAGAACATATTGAAAAAAGGGCTACATTAAAAGAATTAAAGATTTTTTTTTTCTTTTTAGTGTTACAACGCGAATCTATTTTGCTAATACTTTTTTCATTTGGCGAATGTTTTTTAGTTTTAATTAGCCAAATTACTAACGTTGGTCAAATGTCAGCGAGAACACTGATTAAATATCTCTTTTAAAATATATACACGATTTAAACAGTGTATTCTTCAGAGTGTCTATAAAACATTTTTCTATAATGCGTATTAATAATTTTCACATTTTTGTACACTGATGTTATCTTAATATTAGCTAACAAAGACCTCCGGTCACAAAAGATTCATTTACGGCAGCGATGACAGCATTATTTATTATTATTACTTTATTTTATTTATTTATTATTATTATAGAATACAGAGATGCATATAAAAATGGTAAACTATCTGAAGATTAATCTATTTCATATTTGCCTAATCAAAATAAAAACATTACACTATATAAAATCAAAATTCATGATTTTAATTTTACTAAAAGGTTTTAAACTAATTAAATAGATTTTAAAAGTTTAAAACTATCACAGATACGATAATGTTTGTAAGGATAATCTTAAAATCGAGATGTAATTTTTTTTTTTTTAATTTTATTTAGTATGAACTGAAATCATTTTTTTTATTTGTTTATATTTTTATAGAGTCTAAATGTGAACATGAAACCCTCAAAAATATAATAAAACGCAAGCTATTAATTAGATCAAATAATTATATTAAAACAGTAACTCTATGTTGTATTTTTATTTCAAAATAATAAAAATAAGTAAATAAAAAAAGACAGAAAGAAACAAAACAGCAGAACGAAATTAAATAAAACAACTAATGTAATAATGCTATTATTTTAATAAAGTATAATTTTTATGGAAAAATAACTTGGGATTTATGGAAAAAATTTTATGGAAAAATATTATTTTTAAAGAAAATTGAATAATGTTCTCTAAAATTAAAAGCAAACAAATAAAATATTTACATTTATTATTGCATGAACTATTATGCTAAAATTTCTGAATAATTTTCTATTAGAATATAAAAATATTAAAACTCAATTATCTAGAAAATGAATACGTTACATTATCATGCGGGATTTTGGACTTATTATCCGATTAATGAAACTCTGTAAAACTTTAGAACATCAAACAAAGCTATGAACCGGTATCAAATTAGTAAAATGTTTTATGATATTTTATTAAATTTGTTTTGGCTTGCAATTTCATTTTACCTACAAAATTGTTTACCAAAATTAAATTATACTGCTTCCCATTATGATATTAAGTTTTATTAACTTATCTAATTTACTTGAAGTAAAAACAATTGCTTTTACATCGTAGAATTTTTGACGTCATTTCAAGTTATCTTTAATCATTTTCTTGGACATATAATATTTAAATCAATATGTATACATTGATCAATTTAAACCCTTTGAAAGGAAAGCAATTATGTGTCTGTACAATTGAATTCCCACCGGAAATTTGGAAAAATTATTTTTCAAACAAGAAAAGGCAATTTTTCAATTATTGTTCCACAAATTTCAAAAAGTAAACTTAACCGTATGGAGACCTTCCTTGTGAGTGAAAAAATACTTAACCCATTAGTGCCTAGCGTCCCATTTTAGGGACGCTTCAAAAGATGCATTCAACACTGTTTTTGACACCGGTAAAAAAGAAAAGCAATAATTATTTTATTTGAATGATGCATTTTCGTGATTAATAAACTAAATTTTAATCTTTTAAAAATAGTGGTGCCAACCAAATAAAATTTAAGTAAAAGATGCTGAGCACGAATGGGTTAATTAAAAGGTTCTGTTGCAAATCTGAGTTAAACTTAGGCGGTTAAACTAATATAACTAATTAGTTAAACTAATATATCCCACTGTCTCTCAAGGGATTAAACAATAAAGTAAGTTTTCCTCTTTTGAGTTTACACATGCTGTTTGCATAACTTTTTAAGTTTGGGTTTAACTTTCCTATATATTAGTTATAAAAAAAAGTATACTTTTTTAGATTTCCTCTCCTGTATTTAGAGTGAAACTTAACATTTAACCTTTCTGGTCGAGTGCCAACAAATATGCATGATTTCGCACACACGATTTTATTTTTTATATTCTACTTGTATCACTATTTTTAAAAGTACATTTTTGCTAAGTTTTTATTGCACATGTTACTAAAGAGCACGTAAAATGTTTGTTTAACCCATTAGTGCCTAGCGTCCCTTTTTAGGGACGCTTGAAAGGGTACATTCAGCACTGTTTTTGACACCGGTAAAAAAGAACAGCAATAATTATTTTATTTAAATGATGCATTTTCGTGATTAATGAATTAAACTTAAATTTTCTAAAAATAGTGGTGCCAACCAAATAAAATTTACGCAAAAGATGCTGGGCACGAATGGGTTAAAACACCGAATAAATTTGTATAAAAGATGCTCGTGCGTGGGAGAAGTAATTCGACTATAAAATGTTAACAATTTCCGGCTCCAAGTACTTTTGTTGATCGAATGTAGATATAATGGAATGATACCAGGACTTGAGGAATACCGTATTTACTCGTGTATAACATGTACTTTTTTTTTTCAAAAAATTAAGCCAAAACTCATAGGTGCGCGTTATACACGGAATAATTTTTTACTGTTTGAAATAATCACACGATATGCATATGAATTGAGAAATGTGTTCAAAGAAAACATTAAAACCAGTGTTGCCAGTGGGCTACTTTTTTAAAATTCAGATTTCTTAACTGGCACCACTTTTTTGAAACAGAAAAATTCCGTTTGTTTTTGCCTTAATTAATATGTAATTAAATAAGACTCATTTCACAATTTCAAAAAAGTGGTGCCATTCAAGAATCTAAATTTAAAATAAGTAGTCCATCTGGCAACACTGATTAAAACTAGGAAAATCTTACTTAATAGAAGCATTTCTGCATCTTTATATCACTACTTGCAATTTTTTATACAAAAACGCTAGCGACATTATTTAAATGCTAATTAACAATTCTCATTGGCGTCACTCACTCCTAACCTCCGTCATTCACCCCCTACCCGAAGTCTAAAAGTGTATTTTCGCCTTGTTACGTAGCCTAACGTAATGTTTCATTCGACTTTACTTTTTTCTTTTGGCTATTCGTTTACTTGCATATTAAATTTATGGTACGCGTTATATACGAGATTTTTAAAAATCATCATTTTTCTTTCTAAAGTTAGGGGTGCGCATTATACATGCGTGCACGGTACACACGAGTAAATACAGTGGATTTATTTGTATAAAAGTAAATACTTTTCTGTAAGCACAATCTAAAACGTAAAGACTCATTTCAAAATACTGATGCATATGAGCTATTAAGGATGAATTAAATGGGACAGAAGTTAACTCTTTGCACTCGACAGGTGATTTTTCACACTGCATCACACGGAGAAAGATTTTTCGGCAAGCATTTTACAGAACATGATCGTTCATTTTGCTGAGTGTTCGGTAAACAGGTTTTTCAAACTTCTCGCGGGGTAATTTAATTTCTCGCTCCGCTCCTATTGGTCAGTTGATCAGCGCTGAATGAATGGCCAACATTTTCTGTGCAATACAGGAAATGTTCGGTAAGCAAGAATCGCCAGCAAATTCTCCCCGATATCAAGGTCAGGCAACTTTTTGCTCATCATTGTGCGCGCGGCAGCGCGCAACAATAATATGATTGAGCGATAATGCACACGGATTTTTCAATTTTTCTTTTTGCAATAACTAACTAAATACTTATCCAATTTTGATGATTTTTTTTTAAATGTTCGTCTGACCAAGAAGCACAACATAGCACAAAAATTATTTTTTTTTATGGCATACTGTAGGTGTACTGTAGAGTATTCCGAAAATCGGACAAAAATTTTGTGTCACAGCACTTTTCTCGAAAACTACTAAAGATAAAAACTTAATTTTTTTTTTAAACAAAAGACAAACTTTTTATCCCGAGGTAGTCATCAAGAAAACGTTATTTCGCTAGGCGGTTTTTCTGAAATTGCGTATTTTCCAAACTTGGTCATAAATGGGTATATCTAACGTTCTATTGCAGATAGAATGTTGCGGTAAAGTTTATTTTAAAGATTTTTCGATGCTAATTAATCCTGCAAAAATTCATAGCTTTATGTTAAACAGTTTTTTTACAAGATGAAATAAAAGAATAGCAGTCATCAATCTAAGGTACTTGTGATCACCGGAGAGAAAAACCAGTTACACCATTCGATTAAGCATAAAAAAATACAGAATGCTTTTTTTTCTCTTATTTTTAACTTAATTTTTTAACGAATTATGAATTTTTTTGAAATTTTTGACATGCTGATTTTTGTCATTTTTTAATGAATCATTTACTGAATAATTATGCACGGTGTCTAGCCCTGGTGGCTGTCAAATTTGATTTTTAATTTTAAATTAGGCAATTTTTTGCACCATGCCAAATTTATATTTTATCCATTTTTTCATTTATTTATATTTTGTTTTTAGCACAATGGCATCAATGGCAAAAATGCCTGGCATACCTGTCAAATATTGGGGCCTTGTACTTTAACAAAGTGTATTTATTATAAGTATATACCGTATTTATTCTAATAGAATGCGCCCTCTAATACAGCGCGTCTTCTAATAAAGTGCGCACCTTGGTGCTAATTGAAAAAATAAATATACGGAAACGATATAGTAGATAAGTAGAAAACGATTAATTAAATGCATTATCGAGGATTCTCATCGATCAAAATAGAGATATTCTATCAAAGCGATGGAGTGGCGATGCAGCAAAAGTTTCAAATTTTGAACAATGTACCACTCCTGTAAAGTATAGCGCCAAGGATATGCACACTGTTAAAAATCTGCTGCATTTTGCTGCAACGCACTCCCCTGCTTGTATAGAAAACGGTTACTTGGCCGTGAAATGGCGCTTTCTCATTGGTTGGAATAGAGATATTATATACAAGTGGTGGAGGGCGTTGCAGCAAAATGCAGCAGATTTTTAACAGTGCACTGTTAAAAATTTGACCCATTTGTTGCAGAGTCACTCCACAGCTTTTATAGAATGTCTCTTTATGGCCAATGAGAATGCTCCATAACACAGTAAAGCAATCGTTTCCTATAAAAGCGGTGGAGTACTTTTTTAATAAGTCCGTAATAAATACGGATTAAGAAAAAAAAAGAGGCATGGTTTTTGTATCAAACTTTACTCTTGCATAAAAAAAGTTCCTGTTTTTGGCAAAAATAATGGATATTTGAATGAAAAATCTATTCTTTGAAAGGATTTATTATTTTATTCACTTTAGTAAAAAACTGATTTTTTTTTCCTTGAAAACCACCGTAGAATTTTGGTACAGAAAAACCTGTTTAAAATTTTTTTTTTTAATTTGTAACACCAGAGTATTAGAGTATGTAACATTTTTTAATTTCAATACAAATAAGATTTTGTTTTCTATATATAAAATACAAAACAAGTTGTGCAGTATCCCTATGGAATATGGATAAATAGAAGGACTAGTGAAAAATGCTCCAAGGAGCAGTGCAAAAGCAGAATATGATTTTAATTGAGCATTAAAAAGTAATGGACAAGTGCTTCTGTTAATTACTGAGCATGAGGAAGGATAAGGGATCCCTTCTTGGCTACAACTCACTTCAATGCCAACTTTGAAAAAATCATATTTGCGCTTTTTCCGTGAAAACAAATCAGTCGCAGTTACTATAAAAATGTATAGTGTAAAGACGTAACCAGTAAAGATGCAGCTTAATTAGACATAAATGTAAAGGAAGGCGACATAATGCCAGATAACCTAGTTCCTGCAGGTATCACATTCATGCACTGCCACCAAGCATACCCTAAGTGTATAATTGCACAGAAAATTGATTTGTAGTATAGTGCAGAGTGAACAGTGCAGTTAACATCAGAGATGTAGTACAGGCTATACGCCGTACACCTTCTGGACTTTTTAATAGAACACCATATACCCTCTGTTTTTCAAGAAAGCTTATAGTATACACATTCTAGAATATCCCTCTGCTTAGAGCATATATCTTATGTTATTTTTATGACTACATCCCTGGTTAACAACTAAAGCACGGTGGAAAATTCTACTAAAGAACCGCAAATTTCTTTTATATGGAAAAAGCGCAAATATGATTTTTTCAAAGTTGGCATTGAAGTGAGTTGTAGCCAAGAGGGGATCCCTTATCCTTCCTCATGCTCAGTAATTAACAGAAGCACTTGTCCATTACTTTTTAATGCTCAATTAAAATCATATTCTGCTTTTGCACTGCTCCTTGGAGCATTTTTCACTAGTTGTAATGTTGTGTTGGGGAAAAAGTTCGGCGAATAGGGCAAGTGTGATACCGCTATTCACCACTAGTATACTGCGTACAACAGAGCTCCAAAAGTTTTGGACACCAGTATTTTAAATTAATTTTTTTCGGGTTATGTATTGGTCGAATAATCTATGATTAAAAGTGGAGAAAGAAACTGTAAGATATTAGTGGTGTCCAAAGCATATGGCATTTAAGTTTTTGAGGGACCCTGACAGCACTAGTGGGGAGTGAGTGTCGCCTCTCAAGTGCAAAGGCTTAAAGCATACGCTGAAGCATTTCACGTAATTCACAACCTCCCGATTCTTTAAGAGAATTTTTTTTATTTAGACGCATTTTTTATTTAATCGCAAAATTTCTAGGTTTATATAAAGTGAAAGTTTCTGTACAGCAAGAAAAAAATAAAGAAAAAAAATCATGCGTGAAGCACAGATTATGTACACTTTCCAACACATTCTGCACAATGTAACAAATCTTCACTGTTTGAGGGGAAAAAGGATGTCTAAATAAATAATTTTAAAAAGAAATTAGGCCTGTGAAAAACCATTTCAGCAAATAGTATCTACTGTAAAAAAATAACATCCTTTGTGTGGCCCTATATACAAAGTAGACATTTGTATGTTTACAACATAACATGCAAAAATTTAATTCAGTTAGAAAATGAATAACCCAATGGAAAATTCACCACCTGCAATTTTCATCAGTAGAGCATTATGTAAAGGAACTCTTTTGTACAGTCACTAAAAATAAAAAATAAAAAATTTACCAACTCTGCAACAAATTATTGTAATAAGAATATAATCGTAATAAATTTTTGTGGTAGAAAAAGGGATAAAGATGTAGGCAGCTATGTTACCATGACAGCAAATTTTGCATATTTTTTGCTTTTGTGTATTCCTGGAAACAAACTATAAGAACTGCTACGTACTTGCTTAACCCATTAACCACCCAATATATAGGGTTGAAATATTCAACTTTTTAACTGAATGTTGTTTGCCACCACAAACTCTTAAGGGTAATTTTCAATTTACATGATCTTATAGTTTTGTTTTCTTTTCTTTTTTAATAAGGGCCAATTTTCAAATTGAAAATTATTGGTGGATATATAAATAACTTAAATGTGTGTATTTATTTTAATCGTAATGTGAACGCAACATCAGCAGGTAATTCAGGGTACCGAATGGTCAAGAAAAAACACAGTGAAAAAAAGAGAAAAAACTACCAGTATTTTATTATAGAAACTATTTGAAGTAATATAAAGGCATATGAAGGAAAAGAAAATGGATGTCAAATGTCTTTTTAACAAAAAAAAGAGGTAGACAAACAAAATATTTGTATGGTAGGTAATAACAAAATACAGTTATCACCTATACCACCTACCACCCTGCTAATGGATTAACGTACTCATCAAAAATTGGAGGGAAATGTAATACACAGTTCCATTAAGTTTTAAATTCATTCAATATTTTTTACATATGCAGGGCTTCCAAATGGTCCGCCAACTGAACATCAGAATTTTCTTTGAACATTTTTCCTTTTAGATTTTTTTTTTTCAAATTGCCAAGAAACAAACTTCGGAAATTAATTCTAGTGCAAAATCTGTAGAAAAATATGAAATTTTCTGTTAAAAAATATTATGTTCAGTTCGCGGACCATTTAGGAGCCCTGCATATGTTCATGACAAAGTGGCATTATGAATGTACATTTCGATATATAAACGCAGTGATAATCAATAAGTTGATTTTAATGAAATCAGTCTAATTAGTGTTGAAGATGGATTACTATTAATATAAGCCCTTTACATAAAAAATAAATAAGGGTCATAACCCGGGCATCAGCTCAAAAATTGTGCGCAACCACACACTAAAAAAATAATAATTCATTTAAATACCTTTGTTGAGATTTGATTATGTTTGCGAGATAAATAGTAAACCAAAGCTCACTTTATATATATATATATATATATATATATATTTTTTTAAATCTAAAAAGTAATTACATTTTCTTGCTTTTTTTTAATTTGAGCATTTTTAAATCAAAACTACTGTAACCATTAACTACTCTTTGTAGTATATGTTTTTATAAGAAATTGGGATAGTATAATTATTTCGTGATTAAAAGAATTAATCATGCACACATTATTTATAACTAATAACATTTATGATTAGAATAAAAATATGTTAAATTTAAAAATTGACTATTCAGATTGATCACTACGTGTACTGCAAATGACAAAATTACTGAAGCGTATTCTGTATGTTTGCAACAATAATAAAACTGAAATAGCTTTTGAAACATTATTGTGATTTTATCATTCTAGATTTATGATTTTTTACCCTTAAGACAAAAGTATTTTAAACTTAAAAGGGATAATAAATTATACCAAATTACTGAAACTTGGATTTTAAAACTTTATGAAATTTCAACCACGGTACAGTAATCCCTTTAAATTGGCGAGTTTTGAATATTTGCGAAATAAAAAATACGGAACAATTGAAAATTCGCGAAGGCTGAAATTGATTATTTGAAATTTTGTTTTATAGAATTTTTTTTTTCAAAGTAAACGTATTTTGTTTAACCAATTTTATGAACTACTTAAAGGCCGTACTTATGTGTTGTACGGCCTAAGTTAGAACTTTAGTTTTCGTGTTGAGAGAAAATACAGATCAGTAATTTCCTCCATTTTTTATGCAGATTTTTTTCAATTTATTTCAATTTTGAAATTTTTATAGCAGGTGAATGTTCTGCAAAAAATGTTGGGGAAATTTAAATATATCAACAACAACTCGTTGAAAAAGCAGTAGAATGTGATTCTTCACGCGTGAGGATAATTAAGTTTCAAATAGAAATCGAGGCCGCAACTTTTCCTTACATGAAAATTCATTAACAAAAGATCTGTTCTGTCAAATAATCCCGTATCATTAAAATTTTTTCACCATGCACTAGTAATTAAATTTTGTTCAATATGTTTATAATTATTCAAATTAATTTAAAGCATGTTCTTTTAATGTATACTGCTTTAAAAAAATATTTTTTGAACGTCATTTGTTTTTTTCCATGATTTTTTTTCTTCCGATTCGTAGATTTACCAATCTGTTTCCCTGCACCCAAAGCAGTGTCGAATTCAGACACTTTTCTTCGGGAAGGTCTTCAGCGGCTCCGGGGCGAGGACATTATAGACTTCCCTTAGGGAAATTGTACTTTTTGACCATTGAAAATAGAAAATTCAAATTTTCCGTGAAGAAAATTTCATTGCTCAGGGAGAATGTCCCCCCCCCCGGGCCATTCACTGAATTCAAAACTGGGCGTGAGGGAGACATTATAAAGTTCAGGAGGGGGGAATTGTACTTTTTGACCATTGAAAATAGAAAATTCAAATTTTCCGGGAAGAAAATTTAATTGCTCAGGGGGATGTTCCCCCCCCCCCGAGCCATTCACTGAATTCAAAACTGGGCGTGGGGGGGGACATTATAGAGTTCCGGGGGGGATTGTACTTTTTGACTATTGAAAACGCAAAATTCAATTTTTCCGAGGGGAACATTTCATTGCTCTGAGGGGGATGTCCACCCCAGGCCACCCCCTGAATTCAACACTGACCCAAAGGTGTGAGAACATGAAAGATTGGGTACAGGAAAACACTATGGTAAACTTATGAATCAGACGCTAAAATCAGGTTTTTAGATGTTTTCCACCAAGGTATGACTTTTCAGACGGATTGCATTTTAATATGCGAATCAGGTTTTAACAAACTCTGAAATTTCAGCCATAAAGTCGATGAGATTTTCGGCCTGTCCTGCCTCCTCCCGATCTATTAGATACTGGTTGATGAAGGATTCAGAATGAATCAGAAACGTTTGTTTAAATTGTTTTAAGTTCTTTTATCTTTTGAATTTAGTTTATTGAAATAACTGTATGATTTTTAAGATTTTTTATCATTATGAATGTGTTCAGATGTAGTCCTTTTGTTTATATATATATAAAAGAATGTATACCTTGAATTTCTGAATCAGGAGAAATAACCAAATATCGAAGTCTTAACTATAAAAATATGAATAGCTAAATTTGTAAAATAATTCTTTCAAACGTCTAAAAAATTACTGCAAAAGATTTGGTATTAGAAACGTAAAATGGTTTTAAATTTTCTAAATTCTGCAGAATGTCGAGTGATTACTTAACCCTTTCCGGCACACTGTACCCAGTCTGGGATACCTAATTTTAATTCCAAACTTGCAAACGACACCAATAATATTTTAGTAAAATTTAGTTTTTACAATAAAAGCTTAAATTATGGAATTCAAAGTATATAAAAAAATTCGTTTGTGAATTCCGGTGTCAGTCGATAATTTCTCATTTTACTACAAAATTTAATCGTGCCGGAAAGGGATAATTGGGAATGATTCAGTGACATAACCAAATTATATTTGCGTCGTTATTTCAAAATTCCACGTTCTCTATTTTGATGATTAGATGGAATTTATGGAAGTCCACAACCATGACCTACATAGTTTTAAAATTTTCTAATGATAATTATTCACCATTTTTCTCAAATTTACCAAATCATCTCCTTTATATGTTTCAGTGATTATTAACTAATGGATGTAGAGATTGTTATTACACAAGAATCGTTAAAGAAAAAAGTTGTAAATTTGAAATACGTCGTTTTTTATTATTTTACATTCATTTTGTTTCGGAAAATTTTAAAAATGTTAACTTTCGAAAAAATGATTAAAAAAATATGTTTCATCATTTAAAATTAATATTTAAAAAATCCTGAAACAAATTTATAATTATATTTTCCTCTTTAACTGAATGAAAAAAAAAATGAAATTCGATAGATTCTGTTTCGAGTTAAAAGGATTTTAAATTATTCCACCTGAAAAAAATAATAATAACTTAAAAAAATTGAAATTTCTTTATTATTTTATAATTATTTGGTTTCGGCAAATTGAAAAAAACGTATGTTTACTTTTGAAAAAATGATTTAAAAAAATAAGTATCATCATTTAAAATTAATATTTTAAAAAATCCTGAAACAAATATAAAATTATATTTTCTTCCTTAACTGAATGAAAAAAATTTTGAAATTTGATAGCTAATGTTTCGATTTAAAACGATTTTAACACTAGAACCGCGGAGCGGGTCAATTTGACCCAAATCGATATTTAATTTCTCGCCGTGCGAAAAGTATTCATCGAAAAAACGATTCCTTTTCTGACTTTTAATATTTTAAGTTAAGCAACAACTTTTTGTATTTAATAGCGAATAGCATAAATAATTTTTGAGTTATAACCATGTATACCTAGAACCGCGAAGCGGGTCAATTTGACCCGTAATAAGTTTTTACTCATAAATGACAAAATAGAGATGCATTTTTACAGAAGTAATAATAAATAATATCTGTCGCACTTGTAATAACGTTAAGGTGCCACTCACGCGCCAGCGCGTGATGTGGGGTAACGTCCAATAGCCAGTCACGCACTGGCGCGGGAAAATCTGTCACTGATTCTTTGCTATAAAAAGTAAACCGGCTTCTGGGAAAAACCCACTTCTACAGTGCGGCATTAACTATAATCACATCTTCACGTAAGCGGCAGCGAACGTGTTAATAGGCAGAATCGGAAGGGGGAGAATGTGAAATTTTTCAATCAAGATTTTATATTCTTGGTGTGAAGAGTGGGTGATTTCAGAAAAAAATTACAACAAATATTTAGAAGTAGCATTGAATTTGCTTTTATAAAGCATTTATTAAAAGTTAAAATAAGATTTCGATGTTTTTATATTATCGCCAAAGAAGCTTTGGAATGTTAGCAACTATTATCTGAAAATTACTGAGAATGCAAATTATTGAGGATGAATATCTGCCTATAAAAGAAGAAAAATAAATTCTAGTGATGAAAATGAAAGTGACGATGATTCTGCTTATACTATTAACATTGTTGGACTTTTTCATTGGAGTATAAATGAAAATTTATCAGTATTGAACGAAAGTTTGTGATATTTATCAGAAAAAAATCGGATATAAAAAACAGAATTAAGAATTTGAACAAAGTTGACAAAATTTAAATTTTATACTCATGAAAATTTGAAAAATAAATAAACAATAACTTGCACATTCACACCTGTAAATAAAGAAGATGACAAAAAACTGCAAGACTAACTATTTAAAAGGGCCTAACATAAGCGTAGACGAGCACTTATTTCTTTCAAAATCTGCTAGTAGGTTTATTCATTATATGTATATCAAAACCAGATAAATTGCAAATAACACAGAAACTGTAAATCGTCCAAGACGAGAAATACAAAATGTCAAAATCGAAATTGCATACGACGAAATTGCATATCTCATTTACACATCAGCATAAATATTTACCAAGGAGAAAAGTGTAAAATTGTTTTGTTGCTTTGCAGTCTACATCTAACTGTAGAAATTTTAAATAATTGTAAAAAATACTTAAGGCACTTTTTTACAACAATGCAATTAAATTCAATGTAACTGTATGATTACCCCGATGACAGGAAGTCTCCTTATGTCAAGATTATTTCTTACAGGAAGCCAATGAATGCAATTTATAATATTTTGTATTTTGCTGTTATCAATGCTTGGATTTTACGCAAACCTGTAACCTCAAGATCTATTAGTATACGTCAATTTCTTCAAAATTTAGTTGAAGACGTACAAAAATAGTTTGTTACTTCTTGCGAACTTCTCCCCTCTACATACCCCCACCCCCAAAAAATAATAAATAAAATAAATAAATAAATCATTTGCGTAAGAAGAAAAACTAAAAACTGTGAAAAACACAAACTAAGCATAAAAGGGTTTGTTATCATAACTAAAAATAATGAAAATTAAATTAAATATAATTGTTCAAAATATAATGTACCCACACGTTTTTGGTAAACGTGCGAAATCTTTAACCATGTTTTTCAAGCAATGCATACAATAAATTGGATTAGATAAATCAGTAAGTAACTTGTATTTTTTATATTTTTAAAAATTGTTCTTAGATTTTATATCTAAACTCATTTAAATGGAATAGTCTATTTTTAATATTTACTAAGTCCAAGTTTATTCATGTTAAAAATATATGTTCAATATTTATTCAATATATTTTCATCATACTGATTGAAATGTAATCTTGAATAATAGCATTTTCTGAAATGTAGGATATTTCTGCTGACTTTGTGTAAAATACAATGTAAATATTAAAGAATATTGATTATTTTAATAAAATATAATCTTTTAACTAATCAAATTAAGTATTTGGGCATATTTATAAATCCTTTTCCACCCCGGGTCAAATTGACCCGCTCCGCGGTTCTAGGTATACCGAAAGTCCCGCGGTTCTAGTGTTAAATAATCCCACCTAATAAAATAATAATAACTTGAAAGTTTTTTAAAAACTTTATTAGAAAATTTAGGATGTGATTTTGTTCACAAACTATATGGTTAAACATCACAATAAATAATAAAAAATCAAAATTCTCACTCAATATGTTTTTTACATGTTTCGTGGAACTCTTAAAGTAGCATAGTTTCTTGAATTTCACGCATATCAATTTGTTTCTAATGCCTTAAAACCTGACGAATTATTCAAATGGTCATAACTCTGTGAGTTTTGCCGATATGAAGGGGCTTTTATGTATTTAACTCAGGAATGGATAAGTAAAATGTTCCTAAATGAAAATTTTACCCTGCAGGGGCGTACAGAAATTCAATTTTTATATCTTTTTAACAGACCTCTTCATAGAGTTGCAACTTACTTCATCAAATTTTGGTCCTTTTTTTTTAAAACTTAGCAATTGGAAGTATATGCTTAACAATATTTAAAGAAATAGGTTTCGTTGTTTTTACATCACACTGTGTATTAATATATAGTTGACAAATTCGTTGAATCATATGGTTAAAAATGAAAATTGTTTTAAAATGAAAAAAATTATTTAATTATAATAGTAAATCACAACTCTATCATGGCATAGAAGCTTCCACTAGAAAAAGATTTTTAGAAAATTAATTTTATTTATTCGTATGAACAAGAATACCTCTAAAGAATAGGAAATAGAATATTAAGTTAATCTAAATATTCAATTCTCTAGTTATTAAGACAGTTTCTTGCATTTCTGAATATTAGTGTGACATAAACAAATTACATTTATGACTCTGCATCGAAATTCAGAATGTTTTGCTTCGTTGATTGGTCGGGGGGAATTCATTGAAGCATACAGTATACTCTAATGTAACGCATAACGATACGTAATTCTGAGATTTCCGAGCGATAAATGTTGAATTTTTCTATCAAATTTAATAAATCAAGTACTACTCTGTTATCCCGTCGACCAATTTTGCCAAATTATACGAATCGCCAAACTAATAGCCAAATTATACATATTGACAGAATTTTTATTTTAAATAACGAAAAAACACATAATTAGTAGAATATTAATAAAAATATTAATAAAAAGTCGAAATAAAAATCACTTAAAGACATTTTAAACACGTGAATCGCATTTAATGTCATTGAATGTGACATTCACGTACATCCATTATTGGCATTTAATCTTATAGTTTGGCGATAATTTTTTGGTCGACGGGATAACCTAGTAGTACCATAAATTATTTACCACTTAATACAAGCCTCCATAGATTTAATAAGTATCGCTAAAAATATTGTTTTGAGAAAAAATATATTTGAGAATTCTCTTTTAAAATTTGGGAGTTTGTTTTCCTCACCATTGGAAATAAATAATTAATTCCCTCGAATCCTATTAATCTCTTTCTTGTTTTCCGTAAAGGAATTTCTTTAATTTTTTTTCTTAGTTTCAATTTACATTCGTATATTAAATATATTACGCAAGAAGTTAAGAGATTGTCCGCAAGAGTTTCTTCCCCTTTCTTTATTACTTTTTTTGAAACCAATTTTTGGCTAATTATTTGATTAATTTATCGACAAGCAAAAATTTATATTGTTTTTAAACATAAATCATTGGAAATTATTTATCTTTTCTTTCTCTCTTTTCTTTCGCTTTCTTTTCATTCATTTAAAAAAAAAAAAAAAAAAAAAAAAAAAAAGTAATTATAGTTAATATATAGCTGAGAAATTCGTACAATCATATGGTTAGAAATGAAATTTGTTTTAAAATGAAAATAATTATTTAATTATAATAATAAATCACAACTCTATCATGGCACAGAAGCTTCCACTAGAAAGAGATTTTTGGGAAATTAAATTTATTTATTTATTCGTATAAACAAAAATACCGCTAGAGAATAGGAAATGTAATGTGAAGTTAATCTAAATATTCATTTCTCTAGTTACTAACAGTGTTTCCTGAATATTTACATTGAATAAATAAATTGCATTTGCATAGCTGCGTCGAAAATCAGAATGTCTTGTTTCGTAGAACGGTGGGCATGAATTCATTGAAGTACACAGTATTCTCTAATGTAACGCATGATGCTAAGTAACTTACGATTTCTGATCGATAATTGTTCAGCTTTCCTATCAAATTAATAAATCACTTACCACTTAAATCAAAACTCCATAGGTTTAGTGTGTTTTACTAACTGTACATTTTTTTGGGGGGGTGGGGGGGGGTGTTCGGTTATTTTCTTCATCATTGAAAATAAAGAATTCCCTTCAATCTTATTAATCACTTCTCTGATTTGCCCGTTCGTGATACGGCGAACGTACTTCTGCCAATCATACAGGGTGGTTAGTAATTAACGTGAGGTGTCTAGCTCCCTCTAGCGAGTAAAGTTTTGGGCGAAACATAACCAAATTTCATCAGCATACATAATAGGCCATGGAATTTCGAATTCTTAAAAAAATAAATAAATAGAAAATTAAAAATTCGACACTAGGCGTAATTTTAGCGTTGTTCGACAATAGCATTTACAACTTCGTGAACTTGTTATTGACTAGTCACTTTGCGTCCTTGGCCTTGTTGCCGCGTAGTTTCAAATCGATGAATCATCTTTTTTAAATTTGTTATGCTCATCGGTACTTTTCGCAAATTCTTTAATCGGCGAAATTCAGGAAGAGCAGCATTGCATTTCTCGTTCTGCTGATAACACAGCTTGACTAGCAAAGCCTAGTCCCTTATGGTGAGAGTTGATAATGATGAGAACTCTCCCAGCCTTTCCTTTTACACTCATAACCGCTACACAGAACTGATTTTATGCAAATTAATGCATTTTAATCGGTAAACGACGCTAAAATTGCCCCCTAGGGGCGATTTTTTAATTTTTAATTTAATTAATTTATTTTTTAGAATTCGAAATCCCATGGTCTACTATGCATGCTCAAGAAATTTGGCTATGTTTCGTTCAATACTTTACTCGGTAGAGGGTTCTGAACACTTCACGTTAAAAAAAAAAAAAAAAAAAAAACACCCTGTATTTTGCCCGTACGAACATCGATATTTTAATCATGTTTTATTATTCTCACCAGTAAATGTTTATTGTAATTTTTTTCTAATTCGAGCATTTGCCTAATTCGATTAGCCAAAAATTTCTATTTAAAAAAAACCGGTGATAAAGGAATAAGAATTCTGTAAAAGATTTGAAGAGATAGGCATTATTTGAAAAAAAAATTTAAACTACTCATCAGTTAAATGGTTAATATCTTTATTGGTTCTTTTAAAAAAGCTTCTTCAATTTCCTTTGTTGCTTTACATTCACATTTATATACTAAAAATTTTACGCAAGGAGTTAAGAGATTGTCCACGCGGGTTTCTTCCCCTTTCTCTATCAATTTTTATCTAATTATTCGACTAATTTATCGACAAGCAAAAATTTATACTGTTTTTAAACATAAAGCATTTGAAATTACTTTATCTTTTCTTTTATCTTTTTTTCTACCTGTATTTTTCCGTTCATTAAAAAAAAAAAAAAGAAAAATGTAATTATAGCTAATATATAGTTGAGAAATTCGTTGAATTATATGAATAGAATTGAAATTTATTTTAAAATAAAAATAATTATTAAATAGTAAATCAATCATGGCATCTAACTCAATCATGGCATAGAAGCTTCCACTAGAAAAATATTTTTGGAAAATTAAAATTTATTAATTTGTATAATCAAAAATACCGCTAGAGAATAGGAATTGAATGTGGGATTAATCTAAATATTCAGTTCTCTAGTTACTATCAATGTTTCCCGTATTTCTGTATATCTACATTGCACAAATAAATTGCATTTACGACGCTGCGTCGAAATTCAGAATGTTTTGCTTCGTTGATCCGTCGGGATGAATTCATTGAAGTACATACCGTGTGTCCCAAAAATGACTGATGTATTTTAAAATTCAATAACTTGCAAACGATGACAGCTATTTAAAACTTTTTGCAGGAGGGTTATGTATAATGTCAGGCGTTTTTTTTTTTTTTTTTTTTTTTTTTTTTTACCGTATTTTTTTTATTTTAGTTCGAATTTCAAACAATAGGTGGCGCTGACGGCGATTGAAGGCCAGCTGATCAGTGCTGAGTGAAGCGTCGACCTGGACTTCAATCGCCGTCAGCGCCACCCATTGTTTGATATTCGAACTAAACTAAAAAATTACGGTAAAAAATCTCCTGACATTATACATAACCCTCCTGCAATTTTTTTTAAATAGCTGTCACCGTTTGCAAGTTATTGAATATTTAAATCCATCAGTCATTTTTGGGACACCCGGTAATATACTCTAATGTAACACATGACGTAACGTAATTCTGACATTTCCGAACGATAATTATTCAGTTATTCTATCAAATTTAATAAATCATTTACCAATTAAAACAAGACTATAGGTTTAATGTATATTACTAAAAAATATTATTTTGAGAAAAAATATATTTGAGCTTTCTCTTTTAAAACCAGCATGAAACATTTTTAATTCTTTGAAAATGAAACTTCGATTATTTTTTTCAATTTAAAATTTTTTAGGGCTGCATTTTATCAATGGAAATAAAGAATTAATTTTCTTCAATCCCATTATTCTTTTTGTTGTTACCCATAGAGAAATTTCTTTTATTTTCTTTGTTTATTTAAAACAACACTTATATACTAACAATATTACGCAAGAGATTATCCACAAGGGTTTTTTCTCCTTTCCTCATTACTTTTTCTACGAATTTTTGGCTAATTATTCAATTAATTTATCGACCAGCAAAAATTTATATATTTTTTAAACCTAAAGAATTTGAAATTCTATTTTTTTTTCTTTTTTCTCTCTCTCTTCTGTTTTCTTTCATTTTTTTAATGTAATTATAACTAACATAGAAAAATTCGTTGAATCATAAGGCTAGAAAGGAAATTTGTTTTAAAATGAAAATAATTATTTAATTATAATAATAAATCACAACTCAATCATGGCATAGAAGCTTCCACTAGAAAAAGAGTATTGGAAAATTAAATTTATTTATTTATTTGTATGAACAAAAATACAGCTAGAAAGGAAATTGAATGTGAAATTAATCTAAATATTCAATTCTCTCGATACTAACAGTGTTTCCTGTATTTCTGAATATTTACATTGCATAAATAATTTGCACTTATAACGCTACGACGAATTCAGAATGTCTTGCTTCTTGATCGGTCGGGGAGAATTCATTGAAGCGCACGATATACTTCTAATGTAACGCATAACGGTATATAATTCTAAGATTTTCGAACTATAATTATTCAGGTTTTCTATAAAATTTAATAAAACATTTACCACTTAAAACAAGATTTCATAGGCTTAGGTGCATTACTAAAAAAATAGTATTTTAAAAATATACATATTTGGAATTTCGCTTTTAAAGTCAACAAAACACTTATATTCTTTAAAAAATGAAACTTCAATTTTTTTTTCAATTTTAAGTTTTTGGGGGGTCTATTTTCCTCATCATTAAAAATAAAGAATTATGTTTGGTCCCTAAGAGAAATTAATTTTCTTTGTTGGTTTCAATTTACACTTGTATACTAAAAATGCCCACAATGGTTTTTTCCAAATGATTGTCTACAAAGGTTTTTTATCCTTTCCTTATTAATTTTTCTATGAATTTTTGTCTAATTATTCAACTAATTTATCGACCAGCGAAAATATATATTGTTTTTAAACCTAAAACATTTGTATTCTTTCTTTATCTCTTTTTTCCCTTTTCTCTCTGATTTTTCCTCTTATTTAAAAAAAAATGTAATTATAACTAATATATAGTTGAGAATATCGTTGCATTACATCACTGGAAATGAAATTTGTTTTAAAATGAAAAGAATTATTTAATTATAATAATAAATCACAACTCAATCATGGCATAGAAGTTTCCACTAGAAAAAAGTTTTTTGGAAAATTAAATTTATTTATTTGTTCGTATAAACAAAAATACCGCTAGAGAATAGGAAAAGGAATGTTAAATTAATCGAAATATTGAATTCTCTCGTTTCTAACAGTATTTCCTGTATTTCTGAATATTTACATTGCATAAATAAATTGCATTTATGCCGCTGCATCGAAATTCAGTCTCTTGCTTCCTTGATCTGGATGAATTCATTGCAGTAAACAGTATACTCTAATAACAGATGTAATTTTTCCATTTTTGAATTTTGGGTGAAAAAATTATTGGCGGCTTCAGCCAATACATCCCTGGTTCGAATCCTGACCCGGACTTTTTTCACCCAAAATTCAAAAGTGGAAAAATTACATCTGTTATAATTAATTTACCGATTGAATAATCGTGTTTAAAAATTAATCTAATGTAATTTCGTATGCAGCGATTTTCTGCAGTTCCATATATTGACCTTCGATTTATTCTGTGGAGCTGATCCAGAGTATCAGATCAGATAAAGTGATCGTTGAAGTTAATTGGGTGAAATAGTCCTCCAGTGTTCGTGTCCGGGATAGCTCAGTTGGTAGAGCATTGGCGGCTTCAGCCAATACATCCCTGGTTCGAATCCTGGCCCGGACTTTTTTCACCCAAAATTCAAAAATGGAAAAATTACATCTGTTATAATTAATTTACCGATTGAATAATCGTGTTTCAAAATTAACCTAAAGTATACTCTAATGTAACGCATGGCGCTACGTAATTCTGAGATTTCCGAACGATAATTGTTCAGTTATTCTATCAAATTTAATAAAGCATTTACCGCTTAAAACAAGACTCCATAGGTTTAGTGTGTATTACTAAAAATATACACTTTTTTTTGAGAAAAAATGTAATTGAGAATTTTCTTTTAACCTTCCTACCCTGAATGGGTCTAATCGACCCTTAACTATAATTTGTTTTATACGATTCGAATCAGAACTTTTCTCATAAAAAAAATTAATTAACAGGTTCAGAAAAATAAGTCAATTAATTATATTAAAATGTTCTAAATAACAATTCTGGTGTGAAATGTTCTTATCAAGATTGGGTAAAATTTGAAAAGGGTAGGAAGGTGTTAAATCAACATGAAACATTTATGATTCTTTAAAAAATAAAACTTCGATTACTTTTGTTTTCTATTTTAAATTTTTAGAGGTTTGTTTTCCTTATCATTGGAAATAAAGAATTAATTGCTTTTAATTGTATTCACTGATTTGCCTGTACGTCATACGATCAACGTGTTTTTGCCAATCATGATTTGCTACTACCACATACGGGCATCCATATTCCAATCATGTTTTATTATTCTCACTAGTAAATTTCTGTTGTAAGATTTGCATTATTTAATTCGATCGTATTTCTGATTGAATTAGACAAAAATTTCTATTAAAAAAACCGGTGATTAAGGATTAAATATTCTGTAAAAGACATGAGCATTTGAAATTTTTTATTTATTTTTATATCTCTTTATTGTCCTTTTTTTAAAAAAAAATTGTAATTATATAAACCTCAAAACTTGTTGGTTAATTTCAAATGATGTCGTATTAGATATTCTGTTGGAATATTAAAGTTAATTCGATAATTTACTCATAGTGATAACAACTGTTATAATGGATGTCTTTAAAATTATTTCAATAATGTTGTTAATCCTACTGATCTACACATATCATTTTATGTTAAATTTTAAACCATTTCAGCCATTTTTTTTTATCAATATGCATAATAAAGCTAAATGTAATATATATTTATTTATAAGTCTTAACATTTAAAGTCTTTAAAAACTTAAACTTTATGTTACTTAAGAGCTATACAGTTTTTGATATTTTGGAAATTATAAAAGCATAAAATTTTCGAAAATAATTTACCATTTTAAAATATTTATACTTACGTCAAACCAGAAATATTAAGCTGTAAATTTTATTGAATTTTATTGTTAGTGTTTTAGAACATAAGAAAACAATGACAACACTGTAAAATTAATTGGATGTACCAATCCTTTAACTACCCTAATTTCCTGCGTATAATCCGCGGATCAAACAATCATTTTTCGACCCAGAAATTTTATTAAATGAAATATAACTTTTCAGATCGCCGAAAATATTTGCCTTAAATTACAAAATAAAATTTCTGGGTCGAAAAAGAATTGTTTGATCCGCGGATTATAGGCAGGAAATTAGGGTACTTCAAAATTCACCATCGTATTATCAAAAAAAAAAAAAAAAAAAATGGCAATAAATGTCCATCATGAACATTCTAAAGGTTCTATTTATGTGAATGTGTAACATAATGGAAAATTTGAATAAATTTCGTCGATTATTTTTTGAGATCGGGAAAATCTTCAAAAATGCAGCGCAGCAGACCGACCTGTTGGACAATATACATCAAAGCAGAATAAGTAATAACATTTGTCAACGGAAATGTGTAAATGAGTAATGAACTAATATTTTCCTGAGTAAATGAACTGATATTTTCCTAACAAAATAATGGTGTGCAAAAACGCGGAAATCCCGTCCCCATATATAATATATCCCATTGCTCCTCCTTACCGATGCGTAATAATTCTATTTGAAATAATTAAGCATTAGAATTTACAAACGAATTTTTTAGAAAATTTAAACATGATTATTTTTATGTATGTTACAAAAAGAAAATCACTGTTAAAAATTTCGGGTGCCAATAAATTAAAAATTAGGTGTCCTTATTTAAGAACACCACCTTCGAAAGGATTAAGTGAAATAAAAACAAATGCCATTTACATGAATAATAAAAATTCTGCGCACTTAAATATTTAAAGATTAGTAAAAAATTGTTCTTTTTTATAATGTGTACTCATGTATGATATTAAACATTAAATAATAATAATAATAATAATAATAATAATAATAATAATAATAATAATAATAATAATAATAATAATAATAATAATAATGATGATAAATGTAATAATAAATTGAATCTATCTGATAACATATATTGAGGAAATATAAAAATATTTAAAGGAATTTACAATCTTTCAAAGTCGTTTTGACAAATATGCTATTTGCTAAGCGACATGCAATTTTCCAACTACATATAGATCATTTCCTATTTTACAAATATTTACATTTGAATTTCGATGGTTTATTCCAGAATTCTAATTATACTTTGCAGGCTTCAATTATAGGTTAGAGGAATTCGTTGTAGCACATTATAATGGAACACTGAAAACTGGATATTTTGGAAATTTTCAAACAATAATTTAGCTTTTCCATTAGATTTATTCTCACATTATCCAATTAAATTGCGTCTTAAAAAGATAAATGTGCTACTTAGTGTTGAAATTATTGGCTATTACGAAGAGTTCTCGAATTTCTAAAACGAAAATTAATTTAGCGACTTTAGAATTAAAATAATGTCTACTCACTAACGTTATTGTAATTTGTTTCTATATGCGTTCCTTTATACTTCATTAACTTTTAAGGAATAATATGCTCTTATTACACACATTGCATCCATCTGTGATATCAAGCAATAAATAACAATAAATTAATTCTTTTTTATTCAAGATACAAAAAGAAGAAAAAAATATAAGATTAAAAAAAAAAGATTGAAAAAAAAAGAGATAGACATAGTATAATACATTTTACGATCCAGCTTGTATTAGAAAAAAAAGAAATATCTATTTGATTGGACATTTATTCATATTTTAATTTATTTTTTAAAAACTAAACACAGGGTTCACCTTAATACTAATTGTATCAAATAATAATCTGAGAAAATTTGTTTGAAATAATTAACTTTCACCAGAATTCATAAGTAAATTTATCATATAATAAGAACCATGCTAACTTCAAGAATGTTATTAAAAGAAAATCATAATTAAATATTCCAGGTGCCAGTAAAATAAAGATTAAGCGTCCTTTTTTAAAGGACTCAGCCCTTGAAAGGATTAATTGAAATAAAAATGAATATCATTTTCATGAATAATAACATGGTCTGTGCACTTATTTAAGGTTTAGTAAAAAATTGTTCTTATTTATAATGTGTACTCGTGTTATGATATTAAACGAAAGAAATTTATAGCCTTTCACCGTCACTTTGATAAATTTATCTATTTGCTAAACAGCACGCAGGCATTTAAATAAACCATTAAATTTTTTAACTGAATAGGTCATTTCCTATATTACAAATATTTACATTTGAATACATTTGAATTTTGATGATTTATTTCAGTCATAATTATGATTTGCAGGCTTCAGTTATAGGTTAGGGAATTCTTTGTAACACATTTTAATAGCACACTGAAAACTGAACATTTTGGAAATTTTCAAACGATGATTTAGCTTTTCCGTTAGATTTATTCTCTCATTATCCAATTAAATTGTGTCTTAAAAAGATAAATGGGCCAGTTAGTGTCGAAATTATTGGCTGTTACGAAGAGTACTCGAATTTCTAATACGAAAATAAATTTAACGACTTTAGGTTTAAACTGACGTGTAGTCACTAATTAAAATGTTTTTGTAATTTGTTTCTATATGCGTTCTTTTATACTCCGTGAAATATTAAAACTTTTAAGGAATAATATCCAACGTTTACACACGATGAATCCGTCTGTGATATCAAACAATAAGTAACAATGATAAATTAATTAATTCTTTTTGATTCAAGATACAATAACAAGAAAAAAAAAATTGAAAAAAAATAAGATCGAAAAAAAGAAAGAATATATAATAGCCTCGTGCGTTTTAATATCCAGATTGTATTAGAAAAAACGAAAGAACTATTTAACCCTTAAATGCATATTGTATCATTTTCGATACCATAAGTGTTCAGGATTTATTGGGGATTTTATTCACATATTCCGTATTCTCACCAGAAATTTAAAAGAGCAATTTCACTTTACTTAATGACAGACCATTCGTAATTAAATGAAGAAAAATTTACTATTTAGATTTTTCTGATATGAATTCTGATTCTTTGAATTGCGCATTTTTTGGAACGTGTTCTATCCCATGAATTTAAGGGTTAATTGAACATATATCATATTTGAATTTATGTTTTAAAAAATAAACACAGGAGTCACCTTCATACGTAAATTGTATCAAATAATAATCTGAGTAAATCTGTTTGAAATAATTAATTTACACCAGAATTCATAAATGAATTTATTAAAAAATATGAACTTGCTTTTGTTAAATATCTTATAAAAATAAAATCATAATTAAATATTATAGGTACCACTAAAATAGAAATTAGGTGTCTTTTTAAGAACAATACCCTCGAATGGATTAAGTGAAATAAAAGTTGACAGGAATTGACAGGAATAATAACAATCTCTGTGTTCTTAAATATTTAAGGCTTGGTAAATATACTGCTTGCTAAGTGGCATGCAGGAATTTAAATAAAACATTAAATATACAAACTAAATAGGTCATTTCCTATATTACAAATATTTACATGTGAATACATTTGCATTTCGATGATTTGTTCCAGAATCATATTTCGGCTTTGCAAGCTTCAATTAAAGGTTAGGGAAATTAGTTACGTAGCACTTTTTAATAGAACGCTGAAAACTGAACATTTTGGAAATTTTCAAACAGTGAATTTAGCTTTCGATCAGATTTATTCTCACATTATCCAATTAAATTGTGTCTTAAAAAGATTATATGTGCCAGTTAGTGTTGAAATTATTGGTTGTTACGAAGAGTACTCGAATTTCTACTACGAAAATAAATTTAACGACTTTAAATTTAATCTAACGCGTAGTTACTAATTAAAATATTTTTGTAATTTGTTTCTATATGTGTTTTTTTATACTTCGGGAAATATTAAAACTTTTATGGAATAATATGCTCTTATTACACAAGTTGCATACACCTGTGATACCAAACAATAAATAACAATGATAAAGTAATTATTTCTTTTTGATTCAAGATACAATAAGAAGAAAAAAAAAAGATTGAAAAAAAGAAAGGTAATATAATATCCTCGTGCATTTTAATATCCAGATTGTATTAGAAAAAAAGGAAAGATGTATTTAATTGAACATATATGATATTTTAATTTATGTTTACAAAATAAACACAAGGGTCACATTCATACACAAATTGTATTAAATAATAATATGAGTAAATCTGTTTGAAATAATTAACATACCCCAGAATTTATGAACGAACTTATTAGAAAATATGAATTTGTTTATTTTCAAACATGTTGTAAAAATAAAATCATAATTAAATATTCCAAGCACCAATAAAATAAAAGTTAGTTGTCCTTTTTTTAACGACGCCGCCCTCGAAATCGTTAAGTGAAATAAAAATAAATGTCATTTACATGAATACTAACAATCTCTCTGCACTTAAATATTTAAGGCTTAGTAAAAAAAATTTCTTATTTATAATGTGTACTCGTGTATGATATTAATCGCTTAACCCATTAGTGCCTAGCGTCCCTTTTTAGGGACGCTTCAAAAGGTGCATGTAGCACTGTTTTTGACACCAGTAAAAAAGAACAATCTTTATTTTATTTAATTGAAACATTTTCGTAATTAATGAACTAAACTTAATTCTTTTAAAAATAGTGGTGCCAACCGAATAAAATTTGCGCACGAACAAAAAGGTCATGGGCACGAATGGGTTAACTGATCAATACTTTTGAAAAGAATTTTTAACCCCTTAACTGGTTAATTCTCTTCTGTTCAATAAATTGAAAATCGCGGATTCACACTACTATTATTTAAATAAAATATTTGTAAAATTTAGTCTAAACATTTCCGCCTTTCAAAAGTATGAAAATTTTCTAAAAATAATAGTGGTGTCAAAAGGCTTTAAATGGTGCAATAAGCAAATTCTTCTTGCCCGAACGCCGTTCGGGCAAACCAGTTAAGGGGTTAAATAATGCCTATGTTTTTCGCGTCTTTTACAGAATTTTAATTTTTAATCTTTTACTACCGGTTTTTCAAAACAGAAGTATTTGGCTAGATGCATCTGGAAAACTCTCGGTGTAAATAATTTAAAATTCACTATAAAAATTTACTGGTGAGAATAATAAATCATGATTGGAAATCCTTTACCCGTATGTGGTACGGAGAAATCAGGGAAGCGGTTAAACGTTGCATAATATGTAACAATAACAATTACAATAATTATAATTATAATAATAAAGTGAATCTATCTGATAATATATAATGAGGAAAAATACAAATATTTAAATAAATTAACAATCTTTCATATTCACTATAAATATACTATTTGCTAAGCAGCACGCAGGCATTTAAATAAAGCATTAAATTTTCAAACTAAATAGGTCATTTCCTATATTACAAATATTTACATTTGAATATATTTGAATTTTGATGATTTATTCCATAGTCATAATTATGCTTTGCAGGCTTCAATTGTAGGTTAGAGGAATTCGTTGTAGCACATTTTATTAGAGCACTGAAAACTGGACATTATTAAAATTTTCAAGCAGTGATTTAGCTTTTCGATTAAATTTATTCTCACGTTATCCAATTAAATTGTGTCTTAAAAAGACAAATGAGCCAGTTACTGTTGAAATTATTGGCTATTACGAAGAGTACTCGAATTTCTAATACGAAAATAAATTTAGCGATTTCAGAATTAAAATGGCGTCTAGTCACTAATTAAAACGTTATTGTAATTTTTTTCTAACTGTGTGAAATATTAAAGCTTTTAAAGAATAATATGGTCTTATTACGCATGTTGCATTAATCTGTGATATGAAACAATAAATAAAAATGATAAATTATTTAATTCTTTTTGATTCAAGATACAAACAGAAGAACAATTAAATATTGAAAAAAAAAGCGAGAGAGATTTTATAATAGCCTCATACATTTTAATATCCAGTATGTTAAAAAAAAAAAAAACAGAAATAGCTTTTTTATTTTACATTATATCATATTTTAATTTATGTTTTAAAAAATAAACACAGGAGTAACCTTCATACACAAGTTGTATTAAATAATAATATGAGTAAATCTGTTTGAAATAATCAAAATATCCCAGAATTTATGAACGAATTTATTAGGAAATAAGAACTTGCTTATTTTCAAGTTTGTTATTTAAAAAAAATCATAACTAAATATTCCAGGCGCCAGTAAAATAAAAGTTAGTTGTCCTTTTTTCAAAGACACCGCCCTCAAAAGGGTTAAGTGAAATAAAAATAAATGTAATTTACATGAATACTAACAATCCCTGTGCACTTAAATATTTAAGGCTTAGTAAAAAATGGTTCTTATTTATAATGTGTACCATAATTTCCGACGTATAATCCGCGGATGAAACAATTCTTTTTCAAACCAGAAATTTTATATAGTAATTTAAGAGAAAAATTTACCGCGATTTAAAAAGTTAATTTTATTTTAAAATTTTTCAGGGTAAAAGAATGACTCTTTGATTGTCGTGTATGATATTAACTGTTTAACTGATCAATGTTTTTGAAATGAATGTTTAAATAATGCCTAATTTTTCACGTCTCTTGCAGAATTTGAATTTTTAATCTTTTACCACCGGTTTTTCAAAACAGAAGTTTTTGCCTAGTTGAATCTGAAATAATTTCAGTTTAAATAATACAATACTCACAATAAAAATTTACTGGTGATAATAATAAATCATGATTGGAAATCCTTTGCCCGTAGGTGGTACGGGCAAATCAGGGATGCGGTTAAACAGTGCATAATATGTAATAATAACATTAATAATAATAATGATAATTATAATAATAAATTGAATCTATCTGATGATATATACTGAAGAAAAATATAATTATTTAAAGAAATTAACAATCTTTCATAATCACTATAAATATACTGTTTGCAAAGCGACATGCAGGCATTTAAATAAAGTATTTAATTTTCCAACTACAATGGGTCATTTTCCCTATATTATAAATATTTACATTTGAATTTCAAAGGTTTATTCCAAAATTCTAATTATGCTTTGCAAGCTTCAATTTTAGGTTAGGGGAATTCGTTGCAGCATATTTTAATCGAACACTGAAAACTGTACATTTTGGAAATTTTCAAACAATGATTTAGCTTTTCGATTACATTTATTCTCATATTATCCAATTAATTTGTGTCTTAAAAAGATAAACGTACTAGTTAGTGTTTGAATTATTGGTTGTTACGAAGAGTATACGAAATTCTAATGCGAAAACAAATTTAGAGATACTCCGTTTAAACTGACGTGTAGTCACTAATTAAAACGTTTACTGTAGTTTGTTTCTATGTGCGTTCTTTTATACCCCGTGAAACATTAAAACTTTTAAGGAATAATATGCTCTTATTACACACGTTGCACCCATCTATGATATCAAACAATAAATAACAATGATAAATTAATTACTAATTATTTTTGATTAGATTGAAAAAAAAATGAAAAAAAAAGAGAGAGATAATATAATGGCCTCATGCATTTTAAAATATAGATTGTTTTAAATAAATAAACTGAATTAGCTATTCGATTGGACATTATATCATATTTAAATTTATATTTTAAAAAATGACACAGGGCTCACCTCTATACGTATATTGTATTAAATTCAGAAATATTGAATTGGAACAACTAACTTTGAAACCATTTTTGTTTTTTTTTCTTTCTTCCGAAGAAAATTTCGGATTCGTAAAAATTTTCGACATCCGGGTTTCGACAGACTTAAACGTTTTAGAGGTCAGAGAACTCAAAAATGTCATGTTTTAACAAAATGTCTGTCAGTGAGTACGAAGAAATTAACAATCTTTCACAGTCACTTTGATAACACAGCTTGCTAAGAGGCATGCAGGCATTTAAATAAAGCATTCCATTTTCCAACTACATATCGGTCATTTCCTATATTATAATTATTTACGTTTGAATGCATTTGAATTTCGATGGTTTATTTCAGAATTCTACTTATGCTTAGAATGCTTCAATTATTGGTTAGCGGAATTCGTTGCAGCACATTTTAACAGAACATTGAAAACTGGACATTTTGGAAATTTTCAGACAGTGATTTAGCCTTTTGATTAGATTTATTCTCACATTGTCCAATTAAATTGTTTCTTAAAAAGATAAATGTGCCAGTTAGTGTTGAAATTATTGGCTGTTACGAAGTGTTCTCGAATTTCTAATACGAAAATAAATTTAACGACTTTAGGTTTAAACTGACGTGTAGTCATTAATTAAAATGTTTTTGTAATTTGATTCTATATGCTTTTTTATACTCCGTGGAGTATTAAAAATTTTAAGGAATAATATGCTCTTATTACACACGTTGCAATCCATCTGTTATATCAAATGATAAATAACAATGATAAATTATTTACTAATTATTTTTGATTAGATTGAAAAAAAGATCGAAAAAACAAAAAAACAGAGAGAGATAATATAATGGTCTCATGCATTTTAATATATGGATTAAAAAAATAAAATAAAACTGAATCAGCTATTTGATTGGACATTATATCACATTTTAATTTATATTTTTAAAAAAATCGCACACAGGGGTCACCTTTATACGAATATTGTATTAAAATCAGAAATATTGAATTGGAACAACTAACTTTGAAATCATTTTTAGCTTCTTTTTTCTTACTTCTGAAGAAAATATGGGATTCGTAAAAATTCGACATCCGTGTTTCGACAGACTTACACGTTTTGGAGGTCAGAGAACTCAAAAATGTCATGTTTTAACAAAATGTCTGTCAGTGAATACGAAGCAATTAACAATCTTCCACAGTCACTTTGATAAATATATAACTTGCTAAGCGGCATGCAGGCATTTAAATAAGTATTCAGTTTTCCAACTGCAATAGGTCATTTCCTATATTACAAATATTTACATTTGAAAACGTTGGAATTTCGATGTTTTATTCCATAATTCTAATTATGCTTTGTAGGCTTCAATTGAAGGTTAAGGGAATTTGTTGTAGCACATTTTAATGGAACACTGAAAACTGAACATTTCGGAAATTTTCAAACAATGATTTAGCTTTTCGATTAGATTTATTCTCACATTATCCAATTAAATTGTGCCTTAAAAAGATAAATGTGCCAATCAATATTGAAATTTTTGGCTACAAAGAGTACTTGAATTTCTAATACGAATATAAATTTAGAGGTTTTAGGTTTAAACTAACGTGTAATCACTATTTAAAACGACATTGTAATTTATTTCTATATGCATTTTTTATACTTCCTGAAATATTAAGGAACAATATATTCTTACTACAGACGTTGCATTCATCTATGATATCAAACAATAAATAACAAAGATTCATTAATTAATACTCTCTGCATTCAAGATACTAAAAGAAGAAAAAAAATTTAAAAAGATCGAAAAAATAGAGATAATGAAATAGCCTCGTGCATATTATAAATCCAGATTGTATTAGAAATAAAAATAGGTATTTGATTGGACATTATATCATCTTATTTATAATAATAAATAGAGTCTACTTGATAATATATAATGACTAAAAATATAAATATTTAAAGAAATTAAATCTTTTATAGTCACTTTGATAAGTTTTACTGTTTTCTGAGGGGCATGCATGCATTTAAATAACGTATTTAATTTTCCCTCTACAATAGGTCATTTCCTATATTACAAATATTTGCATTTGAATACATAGAAATTTCGATGTTTTATTCCAGAATTCTAATTATGCTTTGTAGGCATCAGTTGAAGGTTAAGGGCATTGTAGTACATTATAATCGAACACCGAAAACTGAACCTTTCGGAAATTTTCAAACAATGATTTAGCTTTTCGATTAGACTTATTCTCACATTATCCAATTAAATTGTGTCTTAAAAAGATTATTATAATTATTAAATTATAAAAAAATGTCATTTACATTTATAAAAATAATCTGTGTGCACTTAAATATTTAAGGATTAGTAAAAAATCGTTCTTATTTATAATATGTTTTCATGTATATGTATGATATTAAACATTAATAATAATAATAATAATAATAATAATAATAATAATAATAATAATAATAATAATAATAATAATAATAATAATAATAATAATAAGTTGAATCTGTCTGATAATGTATTATGAGTAAAAATATAAATATTTAAAGAAATTAAGAATCTTTCACAGTCACTTTGTTAAGTATATTATTTGCTCAGCGGCATGCATGCATTTAAATAAAGTATTCAATTTTCCTACTACAATAGGTCATTTCCCATGTTACAAATATTTATGTTTGACTGCATTGGAATTTCGATGGTTTATTGCAGAATTTTAATTATTCTTTGCAGACTTCAATTATTGGTTAGAGGAATTCGTTGTAGCACATTTTAACAGAACTTTGAAAATTGGACATTTCGGAAATTTTCAAACACTGATTTAGCTTTTCGATTAGATTTATTCTCACATTATCCAATTAAATTGTGTTTTTAAAAGATAAATGGGCCAGTTAGTGTTGAAAATATTGGCTGTTGTGAAGAGTACTCGAATTTCTAACACGAAAATAAATTTAACGATTTTAGAGTTAAATTCACGTTTAGTCACTAATTAAAACTTTATTGTATTTTTTTTTCTAGATGCGCAAAATATTGAAGCTTTTAAAGAATAATATGCTCTTATTACACATGTTGCATAAATCTGTGATATGAAACAATAAATAAAAATAAAAAATTATTTGATTCTTTTTGTTTTAAGATACAAACAGAAGAAAAAAAAGAAAGAGAGATTTCATAATAGCCCCATACATTTTATAATTCAGTATGTTTAGAAAAAAAACTGAATTAGCTATTTGAGTGGACTTTATATCATATATTAATTTATGTTTTAAAAAATAAACACAGGGGTCACCTTCATACGTAAATTGTATTAAATAATAATCTGAGTAAATCTGTTTGAAATAATTAACTTACCCCAGAATTTATAAACGAATTTATTAAAAAAAAAGGAACTTGCTCGCTTTCAGGTATGTAGCAGAAAAAAAAAAATAGAATAAAATATTCTGGTTGTAGTAAAATAAAAATTAAGTGTATTTTTAAGGACACCGCTTTCGAAAGGGTTGAGTGAAATAAAAGTAAATGCCATTTACATGAATACTAACAATCTCTGTGCACTTAAAATATTTTAAGGGTTAATAAAAAAATTGTCCTTATTTATGTGTATTCGTATATGTGCAGAATATTAAACATTAAATAATAATAATAATAATAATAATAATAATAATAATAATAATAATAATAGTAGTAATAGTAATAATAATAACAATAATAAATTGAATCTAACTGATAATGCATTCCGAGTAAAAATATAAATGTTTGAAGAAAGTAAGAATCTTTCGCATTCACTTTGTTAAACATACTATTTGCTAAGCGGAATGCAGGTATTTAGATAAAGTATTCAATTTCCCAACTATAATAAGTCATTTCCTATATTACAAATATTTACATTTGAATTTCGGTGGTTTATTCCAGAATTGTAATTATCCTTTGCAGGCTTCTATTGTAGGTTAGGGGAATTCGTTGCAGCACATTTTAATAGAACACCGAAAACTGAACATTTTGGAAATTTTCAAACGGTGATTTAGCCTTTGGATTAAATTTATTCTCGCATTATCCAATTAAATTGTGTCTTAAAAAGATAAATGGGCCAGTTAGTGTTGAAAATATTGGCTGTTGTGAAGAGTACTCGAATTTCTAATAAGAAAACAAATTTGAGGATTTTAGGGTTAAACTGACGTCTAATCACTAATTAAAACGTTATTGTAATTTTTTCTATATGCGTTTTTACATATTTCGGGAAATAATAAAACTTAAAAAAAAGTATGTTGTGATATCAAACGATAAATTACAATGAAAAATTAATTAACTATGTTTGATTCAAAATTAAAAAGAAGAATTTTTTTAATATCGAAAAAAAGACAGCGATAATTTAATAGCCTCATGCATTTTAATATCCAGATTTTATTATGAAAAAAAATAGTTGTTTGATTGGACAGCATATCATATTTTAGATTATGTTTTAAAAAATAGACAGAAGGGCCACCTTCATACGTTAATTGTATCAAATTCTGAAATATTACTTAAAATGAAAATAATTAAAATATTTTTCCTTTGTAAAAATCACCATAAAATAAAAAACAAAGCAGGATGCGTTTATATTACAACTAAAAAATGTCCATTATTCGACAAACGAAACACTATCAAACATATAATTACGTGAGCAATTCCATGTTAATCGAATTAATTTTTCGATGGCGAATATACGCCCGACATCATTGGTTATCATATACGGGAAGTTTGTCACATACCTAATCAAGCGTAAACCACTAAATTGGAAAATGTCGAGAATCGAACTCGGATCCTTGGAATCCTCTAATGCTCTTCCGTTAAGTTACGAGGGCGATAACCCACCTGCCATCTCTCATTCTTAAATATCTATAAGGTTGAAACTGCAGAGCTGTATTTAATATTGACAATTTCTTTCCTCTTTTTTATAAACTACGAAAACGTAATCTAAGTAATGTAAGGGTACCATAAAATGTAATAAAATGTGTGTAAATTAATATTTCATCGTCTTTGTTAGTAACGATTGTCCGAGTTTTTGCTCATCCGTAGGTAGCTTTGTTCATACACTACCTGGCCGTTGATGATAGTCCACTTAAGATTTTAGACATTTTGTTAAATATGTAGAAAAATACATGAGAAATTATCCTGAAACTCACAGTGTATAAACATAATAGTACAGGGCATATATTTCCTTGAAGATTTTTTCCCCGAAACTTTATAGGGGACCGTCAGCAAATTAAAAAAAATGAATATCTTTTGTATAATCCTGTCAAAACTAATGTAGAAAAAGTGCTCAAACTGTAGATTATGATTAAGTGGCTTATTGTAATAAACTGTTTTCATTTTTATGTCGATAGCATGTATACTCGTAGAGAAATTAAGGTTTTTATGAAAACAGTCCCAAATTTTTCCAAGATTTTTGCTTATAATTTGCAGAGATCTTAATATAAAATAATATTCTTTTCTGGAAATGTGACAAACAACATTGTACATAATACCTTGTAATCAGAATTAAAAAATAATAAAAAATATATGAAAAATGAGTAGATTTACTAAATAATTTTTCACTGCGCATGCTTCAACGATATCAAAATTTCATTTGCGTATTATGTTAGCTAAATGTATAGAGCAACTTTTGTGAAAGTCTCAAAATCATAGCTTGAAAATTCTGAAAATAATCGTCAATAAAATAAGTTGAAAATCCATTGTTCCCAAAATAAAACAGCAAAAAAAAAAAAAAAAAAAAAAAAAAAAAAAAAATGAAGGATTTTATCCAAATGTAGTAGTACGTCCCATATTGTGTATTCTATATTGACACTAATCAATGGTTACAACCCCTCTTGTTTTTGCTTCATTTTGGGAATAACGGATTTTCAATTTATTCTAATGACGATTATTTTCAAAATTTTCAAGCTATGTTTTTGCGACTTTCACAAAAGTTGCTCTATACATTTAGCTATTTAATATGCAAATGAAATTTTGATATCGTTGACGCATGCGCAGTGAAAAATTATTTAGTAAACCTACTCATTTTTCATACTATTTTTATTATTTTTTGATTTTGATTACAGGATATCATGTGCAATGTTGTTTGTCAAATTTTCAGCAAAGAATATTGTTTTATATTAAGAACACTGCAAATTATAAGCAAAAATCTTGGAAAAATTTAGGACTGTTTTTATAAAAACCTTAATTTCTCTACGAGTATACATGCTATCGACATAAAAATGAACACGGTTTATTACAATAAGCCACTTAATCACAATCTACAGTTTGAACGCTTTTGCTATATTAGTTTTGACAGGGTTATCCAAAAGATATTCATTCTTTTTTAATTTGTTGACGGTCCCCTATAAAGTTTCGGGAAAAAATCTCCACGGAAATATATAACCTGTGCTATTATGTTTATACACTGGGAGTTTTAGGATAATTCCTCGTGTATTTTTCTAGATATTTAACAAAATGTCTAATGTCTAAAATCGCAAGTGGACGATCATCAATGGCCAGGTAGTGCATTAATGAGGACAGGTAATAATCAAGAATCAACTATAAATATTGCAGAGTTGCCAAGTCTCTGTCTTTTTACGCACCACTATTATCTTAGAGAAAATATCGTTCTCATAAATCGCTGAAATGTTCAAATTAAATAAAAAATCATTTTTTCTGTTAAAATACTGGTATCCGGAAAGCCGAAGATTTGGCAGCTCTGACATTGAGAATAATCAGAATTTTTATTTCATTGTCACTTAGATGCATAAAAAGAGTGAACTCAGACCTGGAGGGCGTAGCACATACAGGGTGTCCAGTAAATGATTGACCCATTTTGAATGTAAGTAACAAATAAATGGTTTGAGATAAAAAGGCGCGGCTTGCTGTATTGTTATTAGAATATCAATAAATTTTTAAACATGCACTTTGTTAAAATAATGTAATAATATTTAAAATAATATCTTAGTCTCAGGACTGAGGAGGTTAAGTATAATACAGATTGTTCAGTCATAAATATTACTTTAAATCTCTTTCCAACCAACATACCCTATTTCTGAAGGTGAGTCGAGAGTCGATTCAACATATAGATTCATAATCGACAACATACAGAATTGGATTCAGCCGAAAAACTCATACCTATGAAAACTAGAGTGATTTCTGTATTCAAACAGCCTGTTGCTGCCAGCGCAATCTTTTGGCCGAAATTCGAACTATATTAACAAAGTTCATGTTTAGAAATTTATTGATTTTCTAAAAACAATGCAGCAAACCGCGCATATTTATCTCAAACCGTTTATTTGTTATTGAAGCTAAAAATGGGTCAGTTATTTACTGGACACCCTTTATAATCACCTCATCGAGTTCACGGATGAAAATCTAGTAATCAGCCTGTCAAGTCATATCTTGGTGAAAATCTCCTAAAAATCCGATTTTAACGGTTAACTATGCTTATTATATTTTATGGTATATCTTAGGTTTACCATTATGTTTTTATGCTCCAAATTCTCAATGTTTTCATACTTTTGGGTGCAGAAAAGCACAGTGGTAACCCTGCGAGTAAACCGCTAAACTCGGGTTTTTAGGTATTTTCCATCATGATATGACTTGGCAGACCGACTGCGTTTTAATATGCGAATTGAGATTTAACTAATCCTAGATTTTCATCCGTGAATTCGATGTACTGATTGTTTGTGCTGCCGCCTTCCGGTCTAACTGCAAAATGTTGAGCTTAAAAATGAATACTTATTCTCTTTTCTGTAGTAGGTGATTTTACATATTACAAATTATTTTGGCAAAGGAACTGGATTTGAATTTTAATGCCTCATTCTCAGAGTTTAATACCATGTTATTAAGATTTTTATTTCATTTTCATGTAGATGCATATAAAGAGTAGACTGTAAAATGTAGGAGTTAAAATTCAATATTCAAACTCTTTCCTTTAATAATTTTTTCTTTCTAATAAACTCTTTCCTATAACAGTTTTTTCTTCTTAATACAATCTTTTCTATAATAATTTTTTCTTCTTAATAAACTCTTTTCTATAATATTTTTTTCTTTTTAATAAACTCTTTTCTATAATAATTTTTTCTTCTTAATAAACTCTTTTCTATAATAGACCATTTCCTAAATTACAAATGGTTTGTTATGGATTTGAATTTTAATGCGTTATTCCAAGATTCTAATTCCACATTACCATCCTATTCACTTGTATGGTAAATGTGTGAAAGAGCATTTTAATCTAACGCCCCAAACATTTTTGTGGCTTTCGAATGGTAATTGAGCTTTTCCATGTCTTTAGTCATACATTATTCAATTAATATGTGTCATCGACAGATAAATGTGTAACCTTGTATGAAAATTATTAACTATTTCTAAATATATTCGAGCTTCTGTTACGTGAATAAATTTCGTTGCAACAGATGTAGTCTGACATCTAAAACATTAATTAAAATAAACATAATGTGTGTAAATTATTCAAATTGCAATAATCTTTGTGCATTTCAAACTTGTTGTATACATCTAACACTTTAAAATAGATGCAGGTTGTGATTATGTAAGGTGTAATCAAGAATGATATTAAGAATAAAATCAAATAACAATAAAATTACTAGTTAAATTTATTTTAACATTTTAACGTTCATTGGTTTCTCCACGAAACAGCAAAATTTTAATTCCGATATGCAGCAATGACACCGGAATGTTTAATTTAAAAATATTCATTTTATTGTGTATGTGAAAAATCACCTACTCTTATTTGCAAATATATTTGTTCGCAATTTCCGGTGTCAATCATTTATTTCGCCATCTTAGCAATGAAAATTCTTTGTCCTTTAAAGGGTTAATTGTGCCCTTCTTACATATTGTAATTACCTACCTTTTTAAAAAATATATTTGATCGGGAGGCGGAAGCACAGGCCTCATAGAGTTCAATTCTGAAATTCCAGAATTATTTGAATTTGAATTTACATATTAACCCATTGCAGAGCGGTAATGCCGCTATAGCATCACATAATTTTAATTCTTAATTTCTATACTGCCACACGATTTTTTTTATGAAAGCCCACTTTTATTAACTCTTTGAGGAGGAGCGACACGTATACGTGCCGCAAAAAGGCTTAAGAATCCTTGTTTATTCCTACCAGTAAAATTTTACTGTAAAATTTGCCTTCTTTAATAGAATCCTTTTATCGATTTAAAAAGGCACAAATTTCTGTTTTTAAAAACCGGTGACAAACCATTAAAAAATTCGTAAAAGGCCCCCGACGCGAAGGGGTTAAGCGCGCGAAAATATTCCTTTACATGTTTATAGGTGAATTTTCTTGTAAATACTGGTGTCATTTGATTACTTCAACATTTTACGAATACAAGCACCTTACCTCTGAAAGAGTAAAATTCAATCAGCCTGCATAAGTCATATCTTGGTCAAAAACATCTAAAAAATTTTATTTTAGCGGTTGACTCGTAAGTTTACCACTAAATTTTCCTGCTCCCAGCCCTCCATGTTACCATACCTTTGGGTGGAGAAAGACATAATGGTAAACCTACGAGTCAACCTCTAAAATCGCGTTTTCCACGAAGATAGGCCACGGCAGACAATTGCATTTTAATATGTGAATCGAGTTTCAACTAAATTCGGAATTTAGCAATGAACTCCATGAGGTTTGCTATGACTCGGTAAAATAATTTATATGCAAAATGGAGTCACTCCAGACATCGCTTTGCGAGTATAGCAGCTGCTACGATAGAAATTCATAAAAGAAAGCGTTATTAGAAATTGCTTTCAAACTCCATGTACATATTGGTCTCCTCATGTTACACCATGCTATTTCTTGCTATGGTATTACCGAAAGTCCAAGGTCTACCATGGATTTGTCCAGGACCTAGATATATTGAAAGATAACACGGCATGGAATGTACGAAAATTTTTTGCAGACATGTTACTTTATGCTGTTGTGCATGGTGTGCGCTGAATGCAATGTATGCTCCACAAAAACGGGGCTCAAAATGTACCTGATTTCAGAGTGCATAATGAAAGTTAATTTTATTTTAGTATTGATTCTGCAATTTTAGAAACTGTTTTTTCCGTTACACAACGCCGCATATTCCCATGTGGTAAAATTTGAAACTTTTTTGTGTGCAATCCTTCATTCCCCGTTTTGATTAATCTTCTTACAAAATTTGTTGTCATTCTTTCAATTAAATTGCGCTGCAGAACACTTTAAGGCTGAGAGTTTAATTATGCCCCCTCTCCTCTATTTGTATTGTAACAATTTTCACGCACTTCTTAGATGTTGTAAATATTCAGCACCTAAAAGTATATATATATGTTGATAATATGTAACTTTTATTTCATGCGTGATCTTAAGCCTAAAATCAAAAGAATAATAAATTAACGTCTATTTGTTTCAAGAAACGCAATGCTAGAACATAAAACAGGGCTGCCACAGGCGACAATTTTAATACTCTGTTCCCACCAATAATTTTCAAATAAATATTTTGAAGTATATTTCTCTTACAAATGTTGTCAAAGAAAGTGTTAAGGTTTACTGTATTGAAAAATTGCTGCCAGTTAGAAAAAACAGTCACCTGCGGCAGCCCTGATAATAGAAATTAGAGAAATTAAAATTTGCATTTTCTGTTTTGTTTAGATACATATAAATTTTAGATTGTAATATAGGGAAACAATACATTGTAATATAGGTGAAGGTTATGTTATACTATGGAGCAAAATCAGATAGTAATGTAAGACTTAATCTTAAAGGCTTAAAATGTATGTTACAATGGGTGGTTTTCAAAATTACTAATGTTTACGAAGAAGGAATAAATACTATTTAACTTAAATGCCTCGCTCCAGGATTTAAATTCCGCATCGAAGATTTCATTTATAGGTTCAGAGGAAATAATTGCGACTACATTTTAATAGAATGCCGGACACAGAATAATTTAACGATTCTCGTATGCAGTAGCGGCTGGTCAGGGGGTGCTGCATCAATTTATTCACACCACTAAAATTCTATGGTTATTTCAGTTTTATTTAACCAACAAAATTTGTCGAGTAAATAATATGAAAGATTCTGTTAAATTTTAGTGGTGTGAAAAATCGGATGCAGCACTCCCTGACGAGCCGCTACTGCTCGTATGGTAATAAAGTATTTCAGTTCTGTTCATTATCGAATTAATGAGTGCTTTCAAAAGATAAATGTAAGATTTACTATAAAAAGTATTGATTGTTGCTAAGAGATTAAGGCTATATGCATAGCTGCCAACTTTTACGCATTTTTGCTAACACTAAAATTGTACAGAGATTTTCCAATTTTTTAATCATAAGATTTCGACGATTATATAAGACAATATTTACTATAAAATTTTTGTAGTAGGAAAAATGCGTAAAAGTTTCCAGCTATGCTATACGTATTATTTCAGTTATTAAAAGACTGCATGTAATATTAATAATATTTCAAAAATATTATTATATAACTATTTCAAAATATTAAAGTTTTTTCAAATTTTAGATAGTTTAGAGATAGAACAAAGTTATTGTAATTTGTGTTTACAAAATTCAGATTATGTATTTCCCAATAAATGCATAATTTAAAATAATATAAGTATTATTATTAAGGAGTGCTACCAATTAAAATATCGTATTCAAATAATAATAAATTGTTGAATGTGTTTGAATTGTGACAATTTTTGAACACTGCTTACATGTTGACAATATCTAGCATTTTAAATATATATGTATATTGTTATTATATAAGATGTGATCACATGCAATATTAAACATAAAATCAAAATAATAATAAAATAATTGTTCAATATATTTAAATTATAACTATCTTTATGTACTTCTTACATGTTGTAAGTATCTAACATGTAAAAGATATGTTATTGTTATTTAATTTTTTATTACATACGTGATCTTAAATCTAAAATCAAAATAATAATCAAATATTTCTATTTCATTCAAGGAATAATACAATACGAGATCGTAATCAAAAAAATTAGAGAAATTAGAGATGATTATTTTCTGTTTTGTTTAGATGTATATAAATTTTAGATTGTAATACAAGGCAACATTAGATTTCAATATAGGAGAACATTATGCTGTATCTAAGAGAAACATTAAATTGTAATATAATTTTCAAAATGACCTATTGTGACACAGATATTAAGCAATTAAGATTAAGGGTTATTCCATGGTAACTTACGTTACATTTAGAACAATTAACTGCAGTAATTTTAGTAACATAAAACTAAAAATTATTAAAATATAAGATTAAAGTAATTTGTCAATAAAACCTATTTAAGGGTCAATTTAGATGAAAATTTTCGAAAAATTGATAAAGAAAATTACATTTTATATGATAACTTAAGATCTTTTTTCAGTAATGTCAAATACCATAGTAAATAAAACTACCAAAATTTAAGAAATAACATTAAAATTAGGTAATTTCTATCTAAATTGGGCTTTGAATAAGTTTAATTTGCAAACAATGTCAAATTTAAATTTTGAATAATTTTTTTGAATGTGTTATATGGCTTAAATTACTGAAAATATTTCAAAATGTAAACGTAAGTTACCATGTAATGACCCTTAATCTTAATTGCTTAATATCTGTGTCACAATAGGTCATTTTGAAAATTATTGATGTTAACGAAGAAGGGAATGATATTAAACTTCAATGCCTCGCTCCAGGATTCAAATTCCGCATCGAATATTTCATTTATAGGTCGAGAGGAAATAATTGTGGGTATATTTTATATAGAACGCCGGACACAGAATAATTTAAAGATTTTTGTATGGTAATGGAGTCTTTCAGTTCTATTTAGCAGTACATTATCGAATTAATGCGTGCTTTCAAAGGATAAATGTGTCATTTACTGAGAAAAGTATTGATTATTGCTAATAGATTTAGGCTATACGAATTAATTCAGTGATTAAAATATTGTATGAAATACAAATATAATAAACTATTTCAAAAGTCTATAGATTTTTTTAAAAAAATACTAGACAATCTAGACATAGAACAAAGTTACTGTAATTTATGTTTATTAAATTCAGATTGTGAATTTCCCAATAAATGCCTAATTTAAAATAATACAGTTATTATTAATAAAGAACACTACAGTAAACATATGATATTCAAACAATAATAAATTGCTGAATGTTTTTGAACTCTGACAATTTTTGTGTACTGTTTATATGTTTACAATGTCTAGCACTTTAAAAAAAGTACATTTTTTGTTATTATGTAAGATGTAACATTCTATATTAAGCATAAAATAAAATAATAATAATAAAATTGTTCAATATATTTGAATTATAATTATCTTTACGCACTTCTTAGGTGTTGTAGAGTTGTAAATATCTAACATGTAAAAGAAAATTTGTTGTTTTAGAATTTGTTATTACATGCGTGATCTTAAGTCTAAACCAAAATAAAAATAGCTATTTGATTCAAGAATCACAAAGAAAGTACATAATTAAATATTAGAAAAAATATTATTATTGTTTCTTTTTTTGTTTTTATACATATATATATATATATTTATTGTAATGCAAGGCAACATTGATTTTAATATAGGAGAACATTATATTGTATTATAGAGCAACATTAGATTGTAATATGAGGCTTAAGCTTAAAAGCTTAATATCTGTGTTACAATAGGTCATTTTCAAAATTATTAATATTTATGAAGAAGTGAATACTATTAACTTTAATCTCTCGCTCCAGTATTCCAATTCCATCGACGATTTCATTCATAGGTTGAGAGCAAATCATTGCGGTATATTTTAATAGAATGCCGGACACAGAATAATTTAAAGATTTTCGTATGAAGTATTGCAGTTCTATTTAGCCGTACATTATCGAATTAATGCATGCTTTCAAAGAATAAATAGGCGATTTACTGTGAAAAGTATTGATTTTTGCTAAGAGATTTAGGATACAGGAACTAATTTAGTGATTAAAAAATTGTATTGAATACTAACATAATCAGCTATTTCAAAATTTTATAGATTTTTTATTTATTTATTTATTTACTTTTGAATTCTGGACAATTTAGACATACAACAAAGTTACTGTAATTTATGTTACTAATTAAATTCAAATTATAAATTTCTCAATAAATGGATAATTTAAAATAATATAAGTATTAATGATAAGGAATACTAACACTAAGCATGTCATATTCAAATCTATATAATAAAGGCCAAACATATCTGTGCGTAACGCATACGTCATGTTTTGAATGGCAACACTTTCCGATGAAATTTCGGTTTTGCAATTATCGCTATTGTAATTTTTTTAACTTTTAGACATTGCACGTTTTCAATCTTTATACCATCGTTTAGAGGAAAAAATGCACTTTTAAATGCCGTTTGTTAGAAAACTGTATCTCAATTTGTTTTTGAGATATTAATTTTTTTGTAGTTTTTGGTTCAATTTCTCAAATGGTGGCAACTTGAGTATCGCATTTATGTGGGAAAGAGAAGAAAAATAGCCATAGAGTAAAAAAGAAAAAAAATAGAGGTACAGTTTAGTGGCTAGAGATGACGCCAAAAATGCAATCCTAAAATTCGCTGCATTGCATCAAACACAACCGCGTGCTTTCACAAAAAATTAAAAGTTTTAGCGATGCAATTTTAATTGATAACACAATGAAATGCTATTTTATAATGCTAAAATATAATCAGATCTTTTTCATTTAGTGAAAAAATGATGTTAAAAAATTCGGTCTCTATTCCACGAGATTGTTTTGCTTGGGCCGAATGAGAGACTTAAATTGGTAAATTAACGCCCATCAAACCGTTTTAATTGAATACTGCAACTCCATCTATCTCTTTTAGCCATGAAAAATAACAGATCACTGTATATTTTAGTTGTCTTTTTTTCATAGCAACTGAAAAAAATAGTAATTAAAAACCTTTACTTTGTGACCCGGGAACCCCGGGTTCGGTGTACTAGTAATAATAATTGCCAAATTTGTTTGAATTGTGACAATTTTTATGAACTGGTTACATGTTGAAAATATCTAGCACTTTAAAAAAAATATATATATATTGTTATTATATAAGACGTAATAACATGCGAATTATGTATAAAATCAAAATAATAATAAAATAAATGTTCAATATATTTGAATTATATCTATCTTTGAGTACTTCTTAGATGTTGTAAATATTTAAAATGTTGCTGACATGTAATTTGTCATTACATACGTGATCTTAAGCCTAAAATCAAAATAATAATAAATTATTTCTTTTTGATTGAAGGAACGCAATGCAAGAACATAATAAAAGTAAAATTTTGTATTTTCTGTTTTGTTTAGATACATATAAGTTTTAGATTGTAATTTAAGGCAATAATAGATTTCAATATGGGAGAACATTATGTTGTATGAGCAGCATTAGATTGTAAAATAATGCATAAGCTTAACTGTTTATATTTATGTTGCAAAAGATCGTTATCAAAATTATTAATGTTTACGATGAAACGAATACTATTAAATTCCAATGCCTCGCTCCAGGATTCAAATTCCGCATTGAAGATTTCATTTACAGGTTGAAAGGAAATCACTATAGGTAAATTTTTATAGAATGCCGGACACAGAATAATTTAAAGATTTTCGTAAATAATGGAGTATTGCAGTTCTATTTAGTCGTACACTATCCAATTAATGCAAATTTTCAAAGAATTAAGATATCCGCACACCTGCGGTAGGGATTTTTGGAAATTTTTGAGGTTTTCACTTGGTATTCTTTTTTTTTTCTTTTTTAAGTTATTTATCTTAAAACTTTGAAAAAAAAATATAAAAATTTTAGCAATTACCCGGAAATAATTTTTTAAGAGAAAAATGATCAAAATTGTGTCAAAAATTAACATTTCTGGAAAACGTGATCACTCAAAAATAAAACAATATATTGACATTTTTTAAAATTGCATGTTAAAGAGAATAACTTTCTGGAGGACTTAGACTACACTCATTGTAATCGCATATCTATCTCAGATGTTACAAATGTTGAATTTCGGTATCTTTATCAAATGTTCTAAATCAGCGTTAGAGGTTTCATTTGCAGGAAGAAATGAATTCTTTAACACTTTCATTCCGAGGCACCAGATAATTCGTCTTCCACGAACAGAAAAATTCTGTTTGTAAATATTGACTGACACCAAATTTTTCAAGCGATTTAAAAATAAAAATAAAAAACTTGCTCTTTTGCATTCTCATTGTAAAAGTAAAATTTTAGTAAGATACTCTTGGTGCAACTTCTAAAGTGTTTAGGTTCATATAAATAGAATAGCTAAATACTAATTAAGATAAATCTCTTAATATAGCTAAAGACTATATTGAGCTTTTCACCTTGTTTTAACACTAGAACCACAGTAGCAATCATTTTGATCGCAAATAAATAAAAACATTTCGATTCGAGCCAGTAATGTTTTTTTAGTATAAGTTCAATGAACCACCACAACGAAATAAGTCAAATAAATAAGCTAAAAAGGTGTAAATAAAAATTTTGGTGTGTAATATTTTTAAAACATTTTGGGTGAAATTTCCGGCGGTTCTAGTGTTACACGCACATTACCCGTATAATGTGCATCTTCAAAAGTTGTTGCCACAATGTGGCTTCAGGGCTACCACAGGTGACTATTTTTACATTCTCCTCTCACCAGAATTTTTTTAATATAAATCTTCTAATAACTTTTTCTTGAAAATGTTTTTAAAGCGTCTATTAAAATTTTCAGTTATCAGAAATTGGTGTCAGTTAGAATTAAAAAAATAGTCGCATGTGGCAGCCCTGTATTAAGCGTTAAACAAAATAATAATTTCAAATAATTCATATTTTGTTTATGATACATATTTCATGAACATACAAACACTTACGTAAATTAAAACTTCTGCTTTGTAGCTATCAGAATTTCCTCTCTCAGCGCTGTTCAATGATTTGTTTAACTAATAAATAAACCGGAACAGCTAAATAGTTCCAATTGCAAAAACGTTTTAAAACAATTTCCGGCACACTGTGCCCGGTCCTGGGATACCTAATTTTAACCCATTAGTGCCTAGCGTCCCTTTTTAGGGACGCTTCAAAAGGTGCATTCAGCACTGTTTTTGACACCGGTAAAAAAGAAAAGCAATAATTATTTTATTTAAATGATGCATTTTCGTGATTAATGAACTAAACTTAAATCTTCTAAAAATAGTGGTGCCAACCAAATAAAATTTACGCAAAAGATGCTGGGCATGAATGGGTTAATTCCAAACTTGCGAATGACACCAATAATATTTTAGTAAAAGTTTGCTTTTAGTATAAAAGCTTAAATTAAGGAATTCAAAATATCTAAAAAATTCGTTTGTGAATTCCGCCGATATTTTTTCATTTTACCACAAAATTTGCCCATGCCGTAAGGGGTTAAATGAGGTAAAGAGTTATTCTAAAAGGGATTTGAGTTGATAAAAACGTTTATTAAAATTTACGAAATTGAAACTTTTATACGGTCCCCCGGTTCTAGAAATTACATTTAGTAAAAATATCTTATTACAACAAGTAGCATTACAAAAAAAAGCCCCATTCTTCTACGATTAAAATTGATCGAGTAATAGCTGTTTAACTTCTTGAAGGGCGGTGTTGCCATATTGCAACACCTAATTTTAACCCCTAATTACCACATTGTCAACAGAAATTTTCAATGAAAATTTCACTTTTATTAAGTACGCGAAAATATACCTTTATTTGTTTATAAATAAATTTTCGTGAAAATATTGATGCTATTCAATTATCTCAACATTTTACGAATCTAAGTATCTTATCTCTAGAGTTAAAGAAGAAGCATCTTTTATGCTGCCAAATAGGGGTCATTCACAAATTTAATAAAAATATAAATAATTCTCAGATGTTGAAAAAAAAAAAAAAACTCTTGAGAGGAAAATGAACAATGAGAAACAAATGTCCAATCTTTTTTCATCTGTTGTATTAATGAAAATACACATCTTGTACTAAAAAAATATAAGTTAAAAAATAACAGAATATTCATTAAATAAAATGATGAAAAGTAACAGTTTCCAATCTTTACAAAATCATACATATTTTACAAAATTTCATATATTACAAAATGATGCATATTTAATATAAACATTGTGGTAATACATGTATATTTAACAACTTAACTGATCAATATTTTCGAAAAAAAAAAAAAAAACTCAAGTAATACTTTTTTTTTTTTACAGAATTTTTAATCTTTTATTACCGATTTTTCAAAACAGAAATTTTTGCCGAATATATATATAAAGACTCGGATTAAATAATACAATAAGAGTAATAAATCAGGATTTGAAATCTATTGCCCGTACGCGATACGAACAAATCATGATTGATAAAAACACGTTGCCCTTATAACGTACGGGCAACTCACTGAAACGGTTAACCAAGTTCGACTATATATAGGTTTGCTTGGATCTTTTGAGCAAAAAAGTAGGCGTGGTTTATATTCCTTAACATGTTCGCTTCAAATAAATCCGCCCTCTGTGTTGAATGATTGAAAATTTCACGCACTAACGCGTGACCAACAGCGAATGTGTTAAGTTTAACCCATAGGACTCCGGCGTCTCTTACACAAATTTTATTTGGCCAGCACCACTTTTTTAAATGAAGTTTCCTTCAAGTACACAATTTCAAAAATGCTCTGATTAAATAAGGCAAATTTTATTTTCTTTTATTACTGATGACAAAAATGAATTTTGCAAAGAACGATTTTGTCCCGACAGCGGAGTGCCAAGGGTTAATAATCTGTATTTTAATCTATAATTACTTAACCCATTAAGGACAAGCCTTTTTTACAGTTTTTATAGTTTTTCGACACCAGTTTTTTCCACATTGTAATTTTGAGTAATCGTAATCGTTCAGAATTTGAGATTAGATAATGTTAAAAATTTCAAACTAAAGTTACCGGTATTAAAATTTAAATGTTTTGTTCGCTTTACATAATAAGTTTTCTTTCCAACTGGTTTTAACCCCTTAGCATTTTGCAAAATTTTTAATGCTTTGTCACCGGTTTTTAAAAACAAATATTTGTGCCTTATTGAATCGAGAAAATGCTCCGATTAAAAAAAGGCAAAATGTACAGTAAAATTTTACTCGTGGAAATAAACAAGAATTCTCAAGCTCTTTTACGGCACGGTGGTACGTGTCGCTCGTCCCCAAGGGGTTAATGAGTTAATAATTATAATAATAATGATAATTATAAACGTATTATATTCAGACTGAAATTGTCGTGACAGTGCTAAGCAGTGGTAGATGCACAGAATCAACAAAATCGCCGCACTAAACTAATATTTGCATTCAAATACCTATTTTAATATAGAAATACTTGATGAAAGTGTAGCTTAAAAATTAAATATTAATTATCCTGCTATATAACATTTCATATTCTTTATTACATAAGTTTACTGTGACGCGAAAGCTTTTGAATTACGTTACCCCTCTCAGTTTCAGGTTTCTAATTCGTCATTGAAGGATTCATTTATAATGGATAAGATTAAATTGTTGAGGCATTAAGAAATGCCTGAAGATGGACATTTTGGAGATTTTCGAAAAGTGATTGAGCTTTTCCCGCGTACTTAATTCGACGTTATCAAATGAAATAAATGTCTGATTGAAATTATTCACAATTAGTTCCTAAGCATTTTGCTGATAGGAATAGTAAAAATTAGCTGTGCATTTTATTAATTAAATACTAATAATACATTTTCTAATCTATAGTTACTTCATAATATATAATCTATAATTTATCTTTCTATCTATATTATAAAGTACAAACATATTTGTGCGTAACGCATGCGTCATTTTGCGAATGGCAACACTACGAATTTTGAAATGAACTTCTTGTTTTGCAATTTTTACTACTGAAAATTTTAGAACATTTATACATTGCACATTTTCAATTTTTACACCGTCGTATACGATAAAAAATGTATTTTAAATAAAACTTGTTTGAAAAATGAATATCTATTTGTTTTTGAGTTATTACTTTTTTTGTAGTTTTTGATATATATATATATATATATATATATATATATATATATATATTTGTTATGGTGGCAAAAGAAGTTTTTCATTTCTGTTGAAATTAAAGGAAAAATAGTAAATTATTTTATGTTTTTGTTGAAAAAAAATGTAATTAAAAAAATTATAACGATCATTTGGAAAATGATATTTTTGAAGACTAAAATTTTAAACTTAATACATTCTATGCTAAAAAAAATAACAATAACATCATGTTTATAGCGATTAAAACGTAGCTTACGAAATAACAGAGTCATAAGCCATGGATTAAACATTAATATTTCTCGCCCATGACTATCCAGAAAGAAATTTTAAATGAAATTTCAGTTTTACAATTTTCGGTGCTGCAAATTTTTAAACTTCTAAACCTCGCGCATTTTCAATTTTTAGACTGTCGTACAGAGAAAAAAATCTTACTTTAAAATACAGTTAGGTTGAAAAGTGCATCACAATTTGTTTTTGAGTCATTCAATTTCTTTTTTTGTAGTTTAAAAAGTTTAAAAAAGTATTAAAATTTTAATATTTTTTTGTTATCGTGGCAACAAAAGTATTTCATTTCTGGCCAATGAACACTGACATATCAGAAAACGAATAAGATCCGGACATCACAAGCATTCAGATATGCCTCAGATATCTCTATACTTGACCGACTAAAACAACCATTTTCCAAATGTGTAAAAAAACCCAGTAAAATATAATTTTTATGATGATTAAAACGTGGCTTGCTTAATAACAGAGTCAAATATTGCGTACGACATGGATTATTCATTAATATCCTTGGACCGATAAGAAAAAGAATAAAATGCGGACATCTCAAATAGTCAGATAATACGAGTTCAAGACTATAAAAATCGCTTTTTTTTACCTTATGTGACGTGATAGGAATATTGTGTATGGTGTTTATTACATTAAATTATTTCAGAAAATTTCACTCACATTTAAAAGAATGTAAATAATTTAATGCCTGTTTCCGGTTAATAGCAATTGAGACTTCAAATTTTGTATTAAAAGGATTTTAAAATGATTATATTGAAATGCCATTATTCAAGAATGCTCTTAAATAAAAAAGGGCAACTTTGTGACAGAAGTCTTAATTTATTTTTGTTCGGAAACGCATGAAAATAGCAGGTGTTAAACTCAGAAACTGTCTAATTGCGCTCAATTTTTAGTTTTTTTTAAAAAGACAATAGATTTTTCATAAAAAGCCTTCAAAGTTGACGTTTTTAATACTTTTCCCGACGAAAGCAGAAAAGCCGGTCGATAAGCAGGAGAAAAACGGATGATCATGTGATCGAAATAGCTTAGAACTCGATAGGTAATTTATTGATTAAAAAATGGAAAACTGAGTTCGATTTGAAATCGGTTCCATAGTCACGCCTTTCAATTTTATATCTTTCTGTTAAAAAATGATATGTAAATGTGTCAAAACGTTTTACGCTTGTTGAGCGGAGCAGTTCAGAACAGCCTTAAAAGACGAGTACGAAGATGAATAAGAATATGAAAGATGCATATGTAAATATTGAGATGATGAAAATGATGTCGGGTTTAGATTTCAGAAGGAAAAAATCTATGATTGAGTCAAACTGGAATAATTTTTTCTGTTTTTCATTTAGAATACCAAACATACGAGCCTTAATTGAGAACTTTATCATAATAAAAGATCCGTATTATATTTTACTGCTTACTTATAGGATTGTAGTTTAACTTTAATAATTTCAACAACAGAGTTTTATAGTGATAGCCTTTTTTAACCTTATGTGACGTGACAGAAATATCGTCTATGGTATTTATTGCATAAAGATTATTTCAAAAAATTTCATTCACACTTAACCCTTTAACGTTCATTGGTTTCTCTACGAAACCGCAAAATTTTAATTCGGATATGCAACACTGACACCGGAATTTTTAACTAAAAATATCCATTTACTAAGTATTCGAAAAATCACTTTTTCATATTTTCAAATATATTTGTTCACCATTACCGGTGTCAGTCATTTATTTCAACATCTTAGCAATGAAAAAGCTTTGATCGTTAAAGGGTTAAAAGAATATTAATAGTTTATTGCCTGTTTCCGGTTAATAGCAACTGAGACTTCAAATTTTGGATTAAAATGATTTTAAAATGATTATATTGAAATGCCATTCTTTTAAAAGACGAGTACGAAGATGATTGTGAATATGAGAAAAATATGCAGGGTTTGCAGAAATCTACCACTAAATTTTAAAAGTATTTTCAATGTATTTCACTGCAGAAAAGTATTGCGAAAATTGCGAATCGAGGGTTTGGTTGCGAATTCTGTTTCTTAAAAATTAAATGTAAATTTTATTATCATTAATAGTGGTACCAGAGTCCTTACAAAATATAAGGAGTGTGCGAACCCTGTGCATATGTAAATTTTGAGATGATGAAAATGATGTCGGGTTTTGATTTCACAAGGGAAAAAATGTAAGATTGAGTTAAACTGGAATAATTCTTTCTGTTTATCATTTTTGAATATCAAGTATATGAGCCTTAATTGAGAACTGTATCATAAAAAAAGATCCTTATTTTATTTTACTGCTGTTTTCCTACTGGATTGTTTTTTAATTTTAATAATTTCTACAACAGAGTTTTATAGAAACAGATTTTTGTTAACATTAAGTTAAACATCTTTTGTTTAAAAGTTAGACCAACGAATTTAAAGTGCATTTTTTATTATAATTATTATCAAGCCTCTCACACTCCTTATATTTTTTAAGGACTCTGTCACCACTATTAAAATAAAGAAAATTTACATTTAATTTTTAAAACACAGAATTCGTAACCACAGCTTTCATTCAAAGCTATTACAATGTTATTCTGCAGTGAAACACTTAGAAAATATTCTTAAATTTTAGTGGTACAATTGTACAAGCCCTGTTTATTTTGGTTTACTATAAATCAATGAACAGTTCCTTCGTAAACATTTTCTTCCGTCGAAATTAGACAGGCTCCAGCTTGTAATAATATTAACAACAATCGTATTATATTTAAAATTAAAATGTCATGGTAGTTTAATATCTAGACAAAATTAACACAATCCCAGCACTGAAATATGCACTGAAAAAACTATTTTAATAAAAATGGCAAACACTTGAACAATGTAGAACCTAAAATTAAATATTAATTTTCCTGCTGCAATACATCAAATTCGATATTACTAATGTTTACTGTGACGTGAATGCATTTATATTCCGATATCTCTATTCCAAGACTCTAATTCAGTGTTTCAGGCTTCATTTATAATGGATTTGACTAATTCGTTGAGGCATTAACAAACGCCCAAATCTGTATATTTTGAATATTTTAGAATGGTGATTGAGCTTTCTCACTTAATTAATGTTACGTTATCCAATAAAATTGTGTCTTGAAATAATATTCTAATTAAAATTATTCACAGTTACCGTAATTTCCTGAATATAATCCGCGGATCAAAAAATGATTTTTTAATCCGCAGATTATACGCAGGAAATTACGGTAGCTCCCAAACATTTTGATAATAAGAATAGTAAAAAGTAAGCGTGCATTATATTCGTTAAATTCTAATAATCCATATTATAACCTTATAAGTTATTATAAGTTACTTAATAATATATAGTACTACTACCATTACTACTACTACTACCAGTGGCGCCAACTTATATAAGGCTCATGGGGCGCGAGCCCACCCAATATTTTTGTATTGGTTCAAAATTTTTTGAGCCCATCCACTATTTTTCAAAAGCTGGCGCCACTGAATACTGCTACTGCCACTACTACTACTACTACTACTACTAATCATAATAATAATAATAATAATAATAATAAACTAACTTATTACTGTTAAATTTAAAATGTCGTGGCAGCCTTATATATACACAAAATTAACAAAATAATAACACCAATATATATTTTGAAATGCCTATTTTAATAGAAATATAAACACTTGTTCAAGGTAGAACCTAAAATTAAATAATAATTTTCCTGCTACTGTGCATCATATTCGATATTACAAATGTTTGCCGAGACGGGAATGCATTTGAATTCCAATTCCTGTATTCCAGGATTCTAATTCAGTGTTTCAGGCTTAATTTATAATGGATTGGATTAAATTGTTGAAGCCCGAAACTTGACACTTTTAAGATTTTCAAATGCCGATTGATCTTTCTCGCATAATTAATACTATGTTATCCAATGAAATTGTATCTCCAAATAATATTCTGATTTAAATTTTTCATAATTAGTTCCTAAAAATTTTGGTAATAAGAATAGTAAAAAGTAAGCGTTTATTATATTCGTTAAATTCTAATAATTTATATTCTAACCTATAGTTACTTAATAATTTATACTGTTATTACAACTAATACGAATAATAATAATAAAAATACTAATACTAATATTAATCTCTCGGGGACGAGCGACACGTATACGTGCCGCAAAAAGGCTTAAGAATCCTTGTTTATCCCCACCAGAAAAATTTTACTGTAAAATTTGCTATATTTAATAGGAGGATTTTCTCTATTTAAAAAGTCACAAATTTCTCTTTTTAAAAACCGGCGGCAAAACATTAAAAAATTCGTAAAAGTCTCCAGTCGCGAAGGGGTTAATAAACATATTATACTCAGAGATGTAGTGAAAAGTACAGGGGATATACGCCGTATACCTTCTAGATTGTTTTAAGAAGCTCCTTACTCACTCTGTTTCTCAAATGAAGTATTAGCGTACAACCAATCGATGAACAAGGATGACCTCAACGTATCGTATACGCTCTGATTATTGTACGACTACAAGAGATTACACTCAAATTTAAAATGTCTATAGGTTAGCATATGGATTATATGTACACAAAATTAACAAATTAATAGCACCAACAAATGCACTGAAATACTTATTTTGATAAAAATATAAACACTTGATCAAATCAAAAAATAAAATAAAATATAAATCCTGCTACAATTGATTATATTTTATATTACAAATATTTACTGTGACGCGAATGCATATGAATTCTAACATTTCTGTTCCAGTATTGTAATTCAGCGTTGCAAGTTTCATTTGTAATGGATTGGATTAAACTGTTGAGGCATTAACAACACCCAAATCAGGACATTTTCAAAATTTCCAAATGGTGATTGAGCTTTTCTCGCGTATTTAATCTGGCGTTATCCGATGAAATTGCGTCTGTAGATAAAATAATAAATGTCTGATTAAAATTATCCATAGTCAATTCCTAAGCAATTCGATGATAGGAACATATTCAGTGACTAAAAATTCTTTTGCAAGAGTAACGCAACCATTTTTCTCCAAATTTTAAAAGTTTCGTTCAAGTACTTGATGTAGAACAAGACGGCTAATGGTATGTTCGGTACTTTTTCGTCATATCGAAATTTATTTCAAATTGTTTCAATTTTTTAATTTGTCGAAAAAATAATAATTAAAATTAATGGTATTCACAGTCAATTCTTATACACTTTTCAGAACATCTATTTTGTCATCTTTTTTTAAAACACTTTAAAGCGCACCTTTTGGAACAGTTTTTAGAATACTCCCGAGAACACTCGTTTTATTCAGCACACTTTCTAGAGCATTTTTCGATCACTTTTGTGAACGCGTGGTTTCATAAGTGCACCCAAAGTACTTTCGATCTGTTCTCAAATATATACCCAAGTTTAAATTTAACCATTTAATCGTCGGGTCGGAGACATTCACGGGCTGCAAGCTTTATGGCTTTTATTTAGAATTTCTTGAATCCCACCAGTTTATAAAATAGCGTAATTCGTTTTATTCTGGTATCATTTTACTTGCCATTAACACTAGAACCGCGGGAAATTTGACGTTAGTTTCATATTAATATTTCACATCATAATTTTTATTAAGAGTAATTAAACTTATGTATTTAAACTATGTTTAGTGCAGCATATATTTAACGTGTTTTATAAAACGGTTTCTGGTTTATATCGACATCTATTCATTTGTTATGGGTCAAAATGACCCGTGGCCGCAGTTCTAGTGTTAAATGAAATGAATAAATTTTTTTTCTAAAAAGTGGTGACAATAATGAATTTGAATTTTTAAATTGTAATTTAATGCGACCGTTAAGGGGTTAATAAATATCCCGAGCACAATTTTAATTGCACCTTTCGAAACAGTTTCTTTATAGCGGAGCATATTCAGAACCTATTTTAGTACACATTAAGGTAACTGCAGCATTGTTTTTAATCAAAATGTTCCAAGTGTGTTTTGAATGTGTGATGGGAATTTGCGATGAAGGTATTTTTGCAAGCTAAATGTTTTTGCCTAATTCCCTTTTATCTATACAAGGTAGAACCCATCGAATTTCGACGAAAGAAAATAGTTAAGAAGAAATTCTTTCATTGATTTATAATAAACCTACAAAAATAGTTACAATGAAAAATTCACCTTATATCAGAAAAATCTGACTCTTTAACAAATGGCATTCAAGCTAATTCTAACAAAATGCTATTTCTATAAAACTCAGTTTTAGAAATTATGAAAATTAAACTTTAATCGTAATATTGAGCAGTTAAATAAAGATCTGTTATTACGATAAAGTTATCAGTTAAGGCTCTGATGCTTGGTATTCCAAATTAAAAAACGGCAAATTTTTTTCACTTTGGGTAAATCATAGAAATATTTTCCTGTGAATTCTAAACTCGAAATCATTTTTACCATCTGATAATTTACATATGCACCTTTCATATATATATTAACCTTTTTAAAAAAAGATATTCTAATTAAATCATTAAAAAATCATTTAAATTCAAGACTTGCAGTCTTGATTGCTATTAGCTGGAATCAGATACTAAAGTATTTATATTCTTTTAAGGGTAAATGAAAAATTCCGAAATAATCTGCAGGCAATAAATATTATAGACAATATTCCTGTGATGTCACATAAGGATTTTAGCATTAGAGGTTTTTATTTAATAAGATTTATTATGGCAAGTGGACGAATAAATTCATAAAAAAATGATTTTTTGTGAAAATGTGGTTGTATAAAAAATGACTATTTTTCGATAATAAAAACTGAAAAAAAGATAGGAAATAGCTGACAAAATTATAAGCGAATGCAGTCAGCTGTTTTAGAGTAATCATGGTCGACGGTTTAAAAATTATACTTTTCAAAAAAAAAAAAAAAAAAAAAGAGCTTGAACTTTTATATTATAATTATAATATGATGCTTATTATTAATATTGCTGTTATTTAATTATTATTATTGTTGCTTAATTATTATTATAATTGATATTATCATTATCATTATTATTTATGACTAAATATAACTCTAAAATCCGTCAAATACAAAACAACTTTCGTATAAATTCAAATCTTTTTCATGGATAATTATAATCAATATATCATAATAATCAGGGTTCGTAGACATCAAAGAATTCAGAAGATTTTAATTGTTTTAGTATCAGATATTTCATAAAGTACTGGTTGCTATATCTAAAAATGGATTTTATTTTTCGCTAAATAAAACAAAAATTGCATCACAAAAATTCTGGTGAATCGTTTTTACAGACTGCGAACCCTGCATAATGTAGAACTTAAAATTAAAAATTCAATTTTCAAGCTATAACAAGCTATTTCCTAAATTTCAAATGCTTATATTCACATGAACAAATTTGATTTTCGATCCTTTATTCCAGTATTCTAATTCAGTATTGTTCGCTCTATTGTTAGGTCAGGATGAATTAATTCATCGGGGTACATTCAAATAGAAGGTACGAAATTGTGGAATCTGGATATTTCCAAATAAGGTTCTGGAGATTTCTTCATTTTACTCCTAAAATAGTTTTACTGACTGATGATAAAAAATTTAAAATCAAGATTATATTCAAAGTATTTTTTTATCATTATTGAAAATTAATTCCGCTTTCAAGACTCTGCTATAGACAAACTTTTTTTGGTTGAATCTCAACACAGAGCAAACTAAACATGTTTTTGTACTTTTAAAATAGTGCAGTTAATTTTCCTGTCCATGCACATGCAACAAAACAACAGCAATAATAATAGTGATAATGATAATGATAATAGTAATAGTAATAATCTCAGACACAGTAAACTCCTCATTATACTTCATTTGTATTGCACCCACCTAGGGCTCATGTAATAATAATAACAATTTTTATTTTTGATATGAAATGTTTATTGTACAATACACCGATACAGAAGCCTTTCATTATACCCCCTTATCAGACAAGAAAAATTGTTATAGGGTTGAATTTTCAAATAGCGTTGTTAAAAAATACCAGGAGACAATGACTTTGTTTACTTAATTCATTTTTAAAAAGCTTATTTTCAAATTTTTATTTTTTTATTTTTTATTTAAGACGTCAGCAGCCATTGTATTTCTTAACAGCAGCTAATTTGGTCTTAAAAATCCTCAATCAAAGGAAAGCTGCTGGAAACTGGTATACAACAGCAGATCACCATTATTTTTAAAAATTAGAATTCAATCCTTTTAAAGCCAAACAAATTAGTTTGCTTTTAGAATCGGGGGTGTCTGAACAGGTGTTGGTGAACGTAACTTAGGGAGCAGAACTCCCTTATAGGGGAAAAAAGAAAACACGATGCGAAATTGGATTTAGCAATTCAGTTATTTGGCTATAACAATTTTATTTATTTTAAATAGCTTATTTCCCTAATGCTAATATTCACACAAATAAATCTGATTTCCAGCGTTATATTTTTAATCAATTAAATTCAGCTCCGTTGAAAAGTTCTGATAAGATAATACATAAATTTCACATTAGATCATTCTAAATTGTGTAATCAGGAGATTTCACAGTGATAGTAATTACTGAGCTATTCGACTAAATTTTATCAATCATTATCCAATTAAATTGTGACACCAAAAAATAAATGTGCTATTTAATGTTAAAATAGGCTGATTACTGCTAAAATATGTCAGCGATTGGGATAAATTGAATAATTACTAGATTATTCTAGAATATTTAGGCGTTCAATATTTATGAAATTTTTAGTTTAATTTAAAAAATTGTAAAAAAAAAAAAAAAAAAAAAAAAAAAAAAAACACCGTTTTGAATATTAGGACTAGGTGCTAATCCAAATATGGTGGCTGCAAAGAAAGTTCTTTTCCACAATTTCTATGGCCTTTAGAATTTAAATACCAGTGTCTTCTAAAAGTACACGTCGACTTTTTTTTCTGGGATTACACAAAGCGAAGAAAAACTTGTTAAAAATACTGAAATTAAAATTGAGGGGGCCGTACAAACGTTGAAAAAATCAAACGACAGATGCCATTTTATATCAAAATGCTGGCCTTTTATTCAGAAATCAGTGAAATAACTTGGTATTATACAGGGTGTCCACTTGAAACCTCCCTTATTTTATATATTAATTAAATGTGGAGAGTGGTCAGGGAAAAACATGGTAAAAAAATATTAAATACTAGCATTTTGTTATTAAGAAATTCATCTTCTTTAATCCCTTAATATTGCGTAAAGTATTTTCTAAGAAAAAGCTGGTAATTTTCTTTTTACTTTGTTTTTTCTTGACTACTCGCCACCTTTTTGTTGTATGGAAGTTATGAGTAGTACTAGAGTTTTGCGGTTTGCGGTATTATAAATAGCAAAGCAACAAGTTTACTTTTCTGCAATATTTTTTCCCCCAAACAGTCAATTTTGGTGCATAAATGTTATTAATATCTCATGACAACAAGTTTATTTTGCTGTAAAAATTTATTTGTCGGATAAAGTGATATATTTTCTGTGTACACACTTCGTTATATGTGTTACCTTCGTAGTTCTCAGAATGTCCAGTCTATATTCAACATCTATCCATGTGATCTGGGGCTCGTTCGCGTCAAGTAATTGAATAGATTTTAATGCTTTAGTACCATAAATGTTTTTAGTCTATAAATGAAGATTTTTTCCATTAGCCAAATAACTGGCCAATATTTTTGAAATAACTTTCAAATAATACCTATTTTATTCATATCTTTTACAGAATTTTCAATCTTTTATCACCGGTTTTTCAAAACAGAAATTTTTGCCAAGTTGAATCAGAAAATTGCTCGGATTTAAATAATTCAAAATTTAAAATACAAAATTTAAAATAAAGCCCTTTTTACACCAATAAATAGATAGATAAATAAATACTATTTTTTATGAGACAAATCTATAATAATAAAAGAACAAAACGCTCTGTCTGTGTGTGTGTGTATGTGTCTGCGATGGCTAGCAAAATCTACGGGGCGTACGAGGCTCAAAATTTTTATGGGAGTAGCCCAATACCTCTCCTGATGCACCTGAGGCTCAGAATTCTAATTTTTTGATTAGTTTCATAGATATTAATTATGAAGCGGAACTCACTCTCTTCAAAAAATCTTTTTTTAATGTTCGGGGAAAGAAATCGTTTGCACATGCCCACAAACCCTTTTAAGCACCTAAACGAAAGAAGAACCATTTATCGGCGTTTATTTCTGATTTTGGATAATTTTGTTTAAATCTAAATCAAACAAACTTCCCGACGCAGTTAAACTTAAGAGAGATATTTCGAAAGATCATATTTTTAGGTCTCAAATGCAATAATCAATTCGAAAAAATGTTGCAGTTAACACTTTGAAATCAAATATTCAAAAATGGTCGTTTTTTCCAAAACTAAAAGATATTAAAGTTGAAATTTTCTTCTAATCGGTGATGTAATTGGTTTTAAAATATTTGGATTTTAACCCTTTCAAATACACTTGCAAAAGAAGGTCATTTTGCGACTCGCTGAGAGGGTATTTTTTCTATGCTAAAATTATCTTAACATACATATTTCAACTCAATCTTTTGAAATCTTCTCAATAGAACACATTTATACTCCCTACAGAATATTCGAAACGTTCGGACCAATAGAAATATTTTTACAAAATAAAATGTGCGAAAAATTTGATGAAATCAATAAAAACAGATCGTTTTCATTGCGGTTTTGCCTTAGCAAAGAGCAATCCTATAGGTAACAAAAACAAAAAAAAAAAAAAAAAAAAAAAAAAAAAAAAAAAATCATATTCTTAAAGCTTAAAAACATTCCTATCATCTATGCTGCAATCGGTTTTTAAAATATAAGATTTAACGCTTTCAAATACACCGGCAAAAGGAGGCACTTTGCGACTAACGTATAGAATATTTTTTCTACGCTAAAAGTATCTAAGCGTACATATTTCAGCACAATCTTTTAAAAGCATCTCAATAGGCCAAATTTACACCCTTTTAAAAAAAAATTAAAACATACGGACGAGTAGAAATATTTTTTCCAAAATAAAAAGTGAGAAAATTTTGACGAAATCAATAAAAACCAGATCGTTTCATTGCGGTTTTGCATTTGCATGGCGCAATTGTATACGTCCTGAAAAACCAAAAATATTTTCTTAAAGATAAAATACTTTTATAATCTATTGTGCAATTTGTTTAAATAAAATACGAGATTTAACCCGTTCAAAGACACCGCAAACACAAATCATATCCCGGCTCACGGAGAATACATTTTTCCTACTCTAAAAGTAACTAAATGTCTTTATTTTAGCACAATCTTTTTAGAGGCTTTCAAAAAACCAGGTTTACATTACTTACAAAAATTTTGGAACTTTCGTATGGATAAAATTATTTTTTTACAAAATAAAATATGTGAATTTTTTTATGAATTCAGTAAAAACTTGAGTGTTCCGTCGCGGTTTCGTTCGCTTTCGGTAAGCATAGTTTCCAAAAAATCAAATTACATAGAGAATAAAATACAAACAGCATGTGCTTTAAATTCAATAACTTTTCGCGATTTTTCCATTTAAAAATATAAATTTTGAGAAAATGGACTTAAAGATATAAAACCATAGAAATTTGAGTTTAATTAAAGGGTCATTTAGAAAACAAATAACACATTTGAAAACTGAATAACATCACGGGCCCGGGCAACGCCGGGCAAGTAAACAAGTTCCTCAATAAATTAAGATAAAGTTATTTTCTTTTAAAAGTGGTGGAAAACCCAAAATTTCATTTTAAATGAAAAAAATAATTTGTGCATTAATGGGTTAAATTCTTTGTATGAGAAAATAGATAAAAGTTTAAGAACTAACTTTCCTACGCATAATCGTTTATTCCTAATGCAATCAATGTTTATGATAACTTAACTAACACTGCCGACATAATAATGCATTATTCTAATTCGTATTGCGTGGTTCACTGATTCGTCTCAACGCATCTTCTGAAGCACACTATAATACTAAAATGCTTGAAACTGTATAGTTTGGAGATTTCTGTATGATAATTGATGAGCTTCTCGCTTGGATTTAACTCATTATTCAATTAAGCAGAATTGCTAAAAGATTTTAGGAATCTAGACTGTGAAATTTTACTTTAAATGTAATTTGTGCCAATTGAAATTATATTTAGTGAGATAGAATTGTATTATTTATATTATTTTTCTTCAATGAAACATTTCATATGTTACTTGTCACCGCTAAAGGCTGTTTAGAATAGTTTTCATAAAAATAACGCATGGTATTACGAGAAATAATTTACACATCACAGTGAGTCAATGTGGTTCCGAAATTAAGAAATAAAATCAATTTGTCAAGTGACATCGGATTAAACCTTAGCTATCAAAACCTTCCGCTTTTTTTGTACTACTATAAAAAAATTATAGAAAATTTTATCATTACAGATCACGGTATCTGTCGATTAAATGAGACAAAAATTTCAGTTAAATTTTGCTGGTCCAAAAAGTTGGAAAAGTTGGCAGTTATAGTTTCACTCCTTGAGGACAAGCGAACGGCATACGTGCCACTTCAGGTGTTCAGAATTATTCATTATTCCCAAAAAAATATTTTTTATTGTTGAGTTTACCTTATTGTCCTTTCAGTGATTCAATTAAAAAAAAATTCGGTTTTTAAAAAACCGATAGTAAAAAATTAAAAATTAAGCAAAGAGATTTCATCGTGGAGAAGTTAAAAAGTGTACAATAACAAGGTTAACAAAAAAAGCAGAAGGCTGCCACAGGCGAATAATTCTATCTCGCACCATGTTTTGAAAACAAAACAAAACAACAACAACAAAAAAAATCATTATTACTTTGACAGCATTTACACGAGAAATCTACTACAAAATTTAAAATCTTAAAATAATGGAGCAAATAGAATACAAAAATTGTCGACTGTAACAGCTTTGAATGCTTTGTATGAGAAAGTAAAAAAAAAAAAGTTTAAGAACTAATTTTTCTAGGCATAATCGTTTATTCCCAGTGCAATCAATGTATATGATAACTTAAATAACACTGCCAACATAATAATGCATTATTCTAATTCGTATAGCGTGGTTCACTGATTCGTCTCAACGCATCTTCTGAAGCACATTATAATACTAAAATGCTCGAAGCTGTATAGTTTGGAGATTTTTGGATGATAATTCATGAGCTTCTCGCTTAGATTTAACTTATTATTCAATTAAGCAGAATTGCTAAAAGATTTTAGGAGTCTAGAAAGTGAAATTTTATTTTAATTTGTGCCAATTGAAATTATATTTAGCGAAATAGAATTGTATTATTCATATTATTTTCCTTCAGTGAAATATTGCGTATAATATTTGTTACCACTAAAGACTTTTTAGAAAAGTTATCATAAAATAAATGCATATTATTGCGATAAATATTTCCCATATTTTAACACTTTAATCCTTTTACCCCTTAAAAACGAGAGTCTTTTATAGAATTTTTAATTTTTTATCATCGGTTTCTTAAAACAGAAAATTTTGTCTTATATTTCGAAAAAATGCTCGAATTAATTTTTTGGGGACGAACAATACGTATACGTGCAGCAAATAGGCTTAAGAATGCTTGTTTATCACCACCAGTAAAATTTCACTGTAAAATTTATTTGCCTTATTTAATCCGAACATTTTCTCGATTTGATAAGGCACAAAAGTCTGTTTTGCAAAAACCGGTAATAAAACATTAAGAATTTCGTAAAAGACTCCCGTCGAGAAAGGGTTAAGTCAGAAAAAGAATTATAGTAAAATTTTTCTGGTGAGAACAATCAAGGATTCTGAGCACTTTTAAGGGAGACCCGTAAGAAAAAACCCAAAATTTTTATTATTGATTTTAAAGTAATGAATTTTGGTTTACCACTTAAGAATCTTTTTGTAAGGAATAATTAGCAAAAAATTCACTTTTTATTAGAAAGCATATTTTTTATGGAGATTTTTATGATATGTTTTTGTCAAAAAATACACTTTTTAAAATTACTACTCCTCATTTAATTTTCAATATTTTGGTATTACTAAAATTTCTTAAATAGTGTTATAGTATATAGAAAAGAACTAAGGAGAGATATTTTTAATTTTCTATTTTAATCGGCTAAAAAAAATGAATAAAAATACGCATGGTAAATTTCCTTAAATTCGTTATAATTTTCATGTTTACCAATTTATGTAAAATTTTCAGAAATAGTTAAAAAAAATATCTCTCCTTACTTTTGTTACAAATTTTTTTAAGATTCTAAAAACATAAACACTTTGTTTCTAAATCATTTTATCACTGAGCCTTAGTACTTTGAACTTAGGCAAAATATGAAAAAAGTCATTTTCAGGAAAACACATTTTAAATGACCGCTAGTCCTTTAAACTCTATAGTGAGTACAATTTAAAAAGCTTATTTTCTACCTTTTCCAAGTGTCCCCGAGTTCTGAAATTTTGCATGGATATTCGCAAATATGTATTTTATCGTTTTCTGAGATAAAAAATCTTTTGAACTTTTGATCTTTTTTGGCCGAAAATGGGGTACGGGTCTCCCTTAACCCTTTCCGGCACACTGTGCCCGGTCTGGGATACCTAATTTTAATTCCAAACTTGCAAATGGCACCAATAATATTGTAGTAAAATTTTGTTTTTACAATAAATGCTTAAATCAGAGGATTCAAAATATCTAACAAATTCGTTTGTGAATTCCGGCGTCAGTCGATTATTTCTCATTTTACATCAGATTTTGCCCGTGCCGGAAAGGGTTAACGATATATATACCAGTCGCTCGTCCCAAAGGGGTTAATTGTTCCGTTATTTTAATAACATAAATTACAAACTATTTACATGTTTGCCTTAATTGAAAAATATCTGACAATCTATAAAAATAAATTTACATTTGCAAATTCGTGGTATCGAAAAGTTTTTATCAACGAAGCAAACTAAATGTTCTTGCCTGAATACAGTGTAGGCAACGTAATTAGTGGGTTAATCCTTTGAAAGGAAAAGCACTTCCATTGCAAAAGTATTAAAATGAATCAGTGACACTGGAATTTTCTTATAAATTTATTTTAAAATAACAACAGTTATTTTTTTTTCACAATAAAACATAATAAAAGGGAAAAAAATTATGCCAAAATTCTGGTATCACATTGTACCAGAAGTATGCTATAATTTTTTGTGACACTTGGAGAATCAATTAAGTGTTTTCATAAGCAAACCACCGCTTTTGAAAGAGTTAATGCAACAAATGTGAAGAAGATAAAATATCATTCAAAATAGAGAAAATTCAGAGGTTTTAAATATATATATAGCATAGCTGCCAACTTTTACGCATTTTTCCTACCACAAAAATGTTATAGTAAATATTGTCTTATTTAATCGTCGAAATCTTACAACTTACGATCAAACAAATGGAAAATCTCTGTACAATTTTAGTGGTAGCAAAATCGCGTAAATATTAGCAGCTATGATGTACTATAAAAATTAAATTATAATTTACTATTAATAAGATGATATTAAATTACAAAAAGAGACTCTGATGATGGACAGTGTGCGTAGTTTTTTATCATATTTATCTCTTATTAATAAATGTAATGATAATTATACTGATTTTTATTCTTATTGCTGTCGTTTTATTAGCATATCATTATTTGTACAGACATTGTCGAAAGATATTTACAATCATCTCTCTCCCTTTCTGACACATACACGCAAGTACGCATGTGAATGAATATTTTTATACTTATTATACGTCGAATTAAAACAAGTGAAGAGTGCAATAATTTAGGACTCCACTATTCAACGTTTTCTAACTTAAAAAAATACATATATATCCTGTTTACCGAATGTTTGCATTAGCGGAAATAAGTAGCTTTTTAAATCAAATTCTCGTGTTCCTTTTCAACATTCTTCTTTTTATTTGTTCATTTGCTCTGTTCAACAAATTGAAAGCAATTCTAATATATCTCAAGAAGGTGTGAAACAACTGGAATGTTGCGAATGACAATATTTGAAAATTTTTAAACTACTCTTTTGCATATGAATGAATTACGCAAACATTCGATTATAAACAGATGGTGACGTAAATTGGCAAATGAAGTTTAAATGTTTCACATCATAGTGAGTATGGTAGTCACTAGCGTAGTCACTATAGTTGGTAATGTTTAACATGACTTTTTTTGTTTATTTTCTGTATTAAAAATTATGTTAAATATAACTGAATTCTAGTAGCTCAGCAGTCATTTTATTTTTATTAATTCTCTGTTTAAGCAGTTTTCTCACATGTCTGTTCAATTTATGTTTTATTTATATTTTTCATATATTTATTGATGAAGTTTTAATTGTGTCATGGAATATCAGTCAGAAACAAACTCTGAACTATATATACTGTTTTGAGTGAAAGCGATAGAAATATGTATTTAAAAATGCAGACTTGAATTTTTTTTTTTTAATTCCGTGAAAATTCTGTAAATTGAGACATAGTTTTAAACAAATTGCATTTGAAAGAATGTTATTTTTTCTTATACCATTGCGTAACAGTTTAAATTGTGTGGTTAAAATATTCAGAAAAATTACTGTAAGATCGAAATTTATTCATCAGGTGTTACTTCGAGTAATCTGACGTAAACATTATTCATGGATTCATTTTTCAGGTCCATTCGTATTTTTATAAATACGTAGCACCTATAGTCGTCGTCTGTTCTGTCCGTCTGCTCGCTTTAGCGCAAAATCTACCCACCGAAATGATTCGAAATTTAATATACATAAGTACCGTATAATTTTGTCGCGTCATTTAAAATTTTATGAAAAATGAATCAAAACTTAAAATCATAAAATAAATATCAATAAAAATTTTCTCCATTCTATTAAATTTTATCATACGTAATTAATTCAGTGATATCCCATGATAGGTAATGACTCTAGGTTTTCATTGTGATTATTACACCTTATTTAAGATAGATTCAGATTATTTTCGTATTGATGAATTTAATACATATAATCGTAATAAATTTTGTATTAATATATTTTTGCATAAGAGTAGAACACCTATTGAATCAAGATGTAAATATTTATAAAACTAGTTATTGTACAAACGCACCTCATTTTCTATATTTGATGCATAATATCCGACTTGATGCTTTATAATAGACACGCGAGATTTAAGCACTGAGTAGAAATCTACATTTCTGATTTAACTATTCTAGCTTTCCAATTCCAAACAGCAATTCCCTGTAAACTAATCAGTTCAAAAACCCTTAACGGGTTAAAAGTTTGACGCAGCACTCTACTTTATCACTATACAAATCTGAAATATGAGTCTTAAAAATAATGATATCAAATTTTGAGTGACGCTATGCTATTAAAATGAATACATGCATATATATTTAATTTTTCTTTTTGTTATCAGTGATGCATTTTCATTTATATCTCTCATGCATTCTGTGTATGTGTTTCAGAAGATTTAATATCAAAATTCAAGTTATGCTGTGATCCAACTTTAAAAGAATTATTTTAAAACTGTTTTACACATTTTTATTTTGTCTACTAAAATATATTTAGGCATTCAAATGATTTTTCAACCCAATACACTATCAAATATGTCTCACTTTATCTGAGCCAATGTTATGTATTAAACGGATTTAATTCAATCAATTCATTTATTGTTTGCGTCACTCTATCCAGAACTATCGGTAAAATTTGTGTAAATGTTTTCTTTGCATAACGCTAATCATTTGCATACATATTATGACGCAAAGTAAATGTTTACATAAATTTTACGGATGGTTCTGGATAGAGTGACGCAAACAATAAATGAATTGATTGAATTAAATCCGTTTAATACATAACATTGGCTCAGATAAAGTGAGACATATTTGATAGTGTATTGGGTTGAAAAATCATTTGAATGCCTAAATATATTTTAGTAGACAAAATAAAAATGTGTAAAACAGTTTTAAAATAATTCTTTTAAAGTTGGATCACAGCATAACTTGAATTTTGATATTAAATCTTCTGAAACACATACACAGAATGCATGAGAGATATAAATGAAAATGCATCACTGATAACAAAAAGAAAAATTAAATATATATGCATGTATTCATTTTAATAGCATAGCGTCACTCAAAATTTGATATCATTATTTTTAAGACTCATATTTCAGATTTGTATAGTGATAAAGTAGAGTGCTGCGTCAAACTTTTAACCCGTTAAGGGTTTTTGAACTGATATCATTACTTTTTTTAGGTTAAGGACCAAAAGATACAAATGATAAAATATCACTACAAGCAGTTTATAGTACTGTCCAAAAAGTACACTTTAACTGCTCATATTGGATTAAGCTTTTTTAAAAACAAACTTAATAAAAATTTCAAAATTTTACAAAAAGTGCAAATAAAAAATAGAATATTCTTTTTAAGGAATTAAACACATAACTTTACAAAAACATTTGAAAAAAAGTAAAAAGGTAATTGTTAATATACAATTTTTATTGACTTACATTAAAAGGAAAAATGTCAAATTATGAAATTAATTAGAAATAAAATAAACATAATGTATATTTTTCATTTATTCACATAAGAATAACAAAATTCATTTTATTAAAATTAAAAAAGGGTAAAGAAAAATTTAAAACATTCAAAATTTTCACTTTGAACTCTATTTTATACAGAAATTCCTCAAATGTACAAGTTCAATATTGAATAAAAAATAATGAAAATCTGTATTACATCTTGAATAATAATCCAAAAATTAATACTATTTGAATGCTTAGAAAATTAAACCTAACTTTAAAAACTCAAAAATATTAATTAAAAAATATTTTTTTTTCCCACTCAATGAACACCTGAACATAAGATTGGTAATGTGGGTCCCCGGGAGATAATTAAAAGTTAATTTTATTTAAAGTAAATATTGTAATACATGTTCTGTACAGAAATTTAAAGTTCCCTGATTTTTCTATAACTAATTTTAAATACAGTAGACTCCCTCAAATCCACACAGCTTAGAACCAGGAGCTGTGCGGATTTTAGAATTTTGTGTAATTCTGAACATTGTTTTGTTTACATTTTTTAAACCGTAATTTGAGTGCAATTAATAGTGCAACCAGAACTTTAATGAATGCTTACAATCTAATAAAATATTAATATAAGTAATAAACTAAAAAAATAAAAATTTAGATAAATTTTAAAATGATTAAAGTCCTAATAGCAAAGGTCAAGTTAATAATCAGTAGTGTATGATTAACCTTCCGTCTACCAGACGGGTCCATTGGACCCGACAGCAATATTTCTGGTGTCAATGGTAAAATGAGAAATTGTCGATTGACACCGGAATTTATAAAGGACTTGTCTAGATATTACGAATACCTTAATTTAAGCTTTCATTGTAAAAGCAAAATTATATTAAAATATTACTGGTGCCATTTGCAAGTTTGGAATTAAAATTAGGTGTTGCCGTAGATAAATGGGTGTTTTGTCTGGTAGACGGAAGGTTAAATATTCATTATAAAAATTAAACGTATTTTTCCAAAATTATTAAAAAAAAACTTGCCTCGTAAAAGTGCATTACCAATTCACATTAAAATCATAAAATACAGATTTTTTTTCTTTCAAGTTTAGACTGGCTTAATAACCAAAAATCTTGATTAATACATAAATATATTTCGTAAGAAAATACTGATTGCCAGTAATATCAGCAATATGTTAATTTTTTTCCAAAAAAATTAATCTTCCTTCATAAAAAAAAAAAAAAAAAAAAAAAAAAAAAACATGAATAGAGTATTATTAAGAAAATTACAAATTAAAAAAATACATAGAATTGATACAAAATTTTAAAAATCGAATTTTGTCCCAATATCCGAACTGAAAGTTTCATTGTTTACATCCATAAAATATGCACGGATTTCTGGTTTGCGGATTTGAGGGAGTCCACTGTATATGCTGCTTCTGTATAAATATTTATAAAAAAAACATTATCTCCCTATTATCCACAAAACAAGGTGGGGGTGTCACCGTCACCAATGGAACGGCTCGCTGTTGCCCACTTCGTTCAGGCAAAAAAAAAAAAGAAAAAATAAATAAATAAAATAAAATAAAATAAATAAATAAAAATAAATAAATATTTATGAAAATTAATCATGCATACATATAAAGTAGTTGACAAACAATTTAAACTCATGTTTTCCTGTTTGGCATTTTGCACGGGTGTATCCCTGATATATAACATTTGAAGTCTATTACACTAATTAAAGATTAGGTTTTTTTGTAAAATAAAATGTAAATATCTTTACTGTTCTTTGGCCAACGTATTTGGCCAACTTCAGTATCATCTGCTATGAACCACTTTTTGTTTTTTCGAACTATAGCTGTATAATGACCCATTGATGTGGTTGCACCATGATGAAATATTGCACCTGATAATGTGTAGTTTTTTTCGCAAAATGTTATTTTAGTTTGTGAAATTCCTGGCAGTAACAAATCTGTATTTTTTCGCATGTTTGGTTGTATTAATTGCAGTGAAAAAATTAGAACATTTTGTGGATTTTTAATTCTATATCTATTACTTAAAACTTCAACATTATTACAAACAGGACATTTTGCTTCGCTACATAAATCTGAATTCCAACTATTAAAATTATAATCAATTAACTCTTGAAATTGAAACTTTTCTTTACCTGGTGGTATCATCAATTTTCCTATATGTGTTTGAATTACTTCTTGTTTTTCATAATCACAATTTTTACATTTATAATTAATTTCAGTATCAAATGATATAACACGTTTTAAAGAATCATATTTATGCAGAAGTAATAGTAAAAATTCTGTGCTATCCTGCTGTTGTCTAATATCAAAATCTTCACTATCAAATTCTTTTAGTAATGTATAGCAATTTAAAGCAGAATTGGATGTGGGATTTGAAAATTCAGAATGTAGTTTTTTTAATTCTGAAGGAGCAGATAATTTTATTGCAGAGTTTATACATTCTATATTAAAAAGACATTGAAAGATTGAATTGGCATAACAAGAAACAGCATGTGGATTAATAAAACCGCGAATTTTTTCTAATGATTCTAATGTGTCTATTCCATGTTTCTCAATTTGTGCATTTTCTATATCAATTAATGGAAATGTATGAATGTGTGTTAGGTAGTTATTTTTATCTGACACATTTTTATTATGAGTTGTGTGAAGTGAAAACAATGTTAAATCAGGTTTAAAAGTAGATTTCAATCTATTATATTCCAAAATTGCAATATTCTGAGCTTCAATTCTACATGGATTTAAATTAATTATGTGTAAACCATCTAAACATTTAACTCTGGATAAAGCAACATATGCCTGACCAGGTGAAAATATTGAATTCCCTATATCTACTACACAAGTATCTAAAGTCAAGCCTTGGCTTTTATGAATTGTTATTCCATAAGCTAAACAAATAGGAAACTGTTTCCGAAAGACAAATACATTTGCAAATAATTGAAATTTTGCTGTTACTGGCTGTATGTCAAATTCTCCAGTTTCAAATTTTATTCTTAGTTTACTGAAATTTTCATTTGAAAAATTATCTTTATAAATTTTAACTATAAAACCTATTGCACCATTTACTAAACCGTTAGTTACATCTATATTTCTCAATAACATAATTTTTGTTCCTAATGTAACTTCTATTTCATCTTCTAAGCCTGCTGTTTGACTTTTATCGTTAATTTTATTTAAAGATTTGCGTGCCTTATCTTTCTGAGCATTAGTTTTTGCTTCTATTATGTCAATAGCTTTGAGAATAAATTTTGATTTGTTTAAGGACTCCAACATAGCTGCATTAAAGATACAACACTGGTGCTTTGTTGGAAATAAACAAATAGTTTTACATTCTAATTTTTTAACATATTCGACTAAATATTTAATACAATCAGATGGATTTTTTGAATTTAAATTAATTTCTCTGTTACGTAAAATCAACTCTTGAGCTTCAGTTAATACACCTACTCGAATTGAATCCAATATGGATGCATATATTTTATCTGTTTGTTGCCTCATGTTAATGGTCAGTTCATCATAGGTAAATAAATCTTGCCAAATATTTATAAAATGTAATCCAGCGAAATGTTTAGTGATAGTTTCTTGAGAAATTTTTACAAACGGAGAATGTCCCATTACAGGTGGAAGTTGTAATAAATCACCAAAAAATAAAATGTTTATACGGCCAAACCAACCATCATTTTCATCCATAGTATCAAAGATTTCTGATAACCTCATGTGAATATGCATTAACATTACATTAGATACCATCGAGACTTCATCTAAAATAAGCAGAAACAAATTATTTAAATCAACACGAATGGAATTTAATTTATCATCTGATAATTTAGTATATTTAGGTGTATTCCCATGTTCCACTGGTAACTGCAATAAACGATGAATAGTCAAACCGTTTATGTTAAAAGCAGCAATGCCAGTTGGTGCTGTTACAGCAACTTTATATTTAAATTTTTCTGATATATAACACCGAATAGCTTTAATTAAATATGATTTACCTGTTCCTCCAACTCCAGACACAAACTTTCTCAAAATTGAATTTGGAATTAATCTGTTATTAACATTATTGGATGTGCAAGTGTTTAATTCCTTAATATATTGTTCTAAACAACCTACAACTTCATCGAAAACACGCTTTTGGTCAACATTTAAATGTTCAATCATATTATCAATATCTTCCTTACACAATAACTTATCTAAATCATCTATTTCATTTCCTACTGGCTCTACATAATTAATGATATTTAAGTTATCATCATCCTGAGTGTTTGAAAGCATTTGTTTTTCTATAATTTCAATTTTTGAATCCAAATCTATTTTAGCCTGCTGTATTTGCTCTAAATGTTCATGATATTTCATTGCCTCCAGTAAATTATCCTTGCAATCAATAAAAGACTCACTATATGTATTGAAATGACCTTTTAGCTCCGAAATAGTTCTCCATGGTTTAAACAAGATTAATAAACAAAAATAATAATTTTCTGGCTCTTGTTTACAATTATAATTGTAATGATTAATTAAATATGGAATTTTTCGTTTACGTAAATGTTTATCGCCAAACTCATACGAAATCACGGTGTTAGAAGAAGGTTTTTTCTCTACAATATCATACCACCTGGAAAAATCAAATAAAGAGAGACTTTCAAGTTGCTTTGGCCTTTGTGGGTAATGGGTATCGATCCAACTTGAACAATATATATCAGTTGCATCATTACTTAGTTTCAGTAATTCATTTTTGTTTTTTAATTTACGAGATCTGTTAATTTTAACATCTAACCATCGAATAATCGTTCCTGAATCTGTTCCAAATAATGAGTGTGACAATAAAGTGTCAGCGGCTTCTAAAGCTCCGCATTCCCGATTTGACAATGCTCGTAAACCGAAATTCCATAAACGACTATATAAAGGTTTTGAAGAGCAAAAATCACTAAAATCATCAGATGCAAATGATTTTTCAGCTTTTGTTTGATATTTTGTTATGTATGTAGTTAAACATGCTGACTTTTCGCCAATAAACTGAATATCAATATTACCACACCAGGCTAGCATAAGTGGTGCATTATAATCATTAATGTTTTTTTCTTCTTCATTTCGTGGCAAATTATACAAACGGGTTTTTGTTAGCTTTCTGCGACCTATTACTGCATCAGCAACATCATTAACATGCAAATATTCAGAAATTTCACGTGGAAAACCAAACCTACAAACTGAAATTGGTTTATTTTTACCCTTTTTAAAACGCAAACAGTAAGAATTATGACTATGTTTTTGATATCTTTTTACACGATCATAAAGTATTGGGAAATTACTTTTGTTGGGTATTCTACAAGTTATATAATTATTTATGAATTTAGCAATAGAATCTGAATTTGCTTTTCCTAATATTGGGGCATCTTTAATCCAGAGTAATAAATGAAAGTGTTGTAATCCACGAGACTGATACTCACGGCGCCACGCATAATGTTCAACTATACCTAATGGACCGTTACTAGAAGTTATAAAATCTAACATAGCCCGAAATTTATTTTCAATAAAACGTGAAGTGTTTACTGGGTCCAAAGCTATTAAATGTGATAAAGGTTTATTTTCATATTTTGGATTAGTTGTTTTTAGATAAATGTGCAAGTCTTCCCAATGATATTCACTTGGACTCAAAGTTAAAAAGAAAGTAGCAGGACCATAGTTTTTCACCATACAGTTTAATTCATTACGTGGTTTTGACCAAAATTGTTCTGTATTTCGCAATCTACTAAAAATTGTGGATAAATTAGCCTCCAAATCCTTGTTCGCAATCCTATCTAAGCAGTCTTTTGCAGTAAGATTTGATGTAGAATTTGTAATATTTAACTTGTGATAAATTCCGGCTTTTAATTGTCTGATATTAGCATTGTTTAATAAATAGAACAAATATTGTAAATTAAGCCGAAACTGTGAATGATGAGATTTTAATAAACATTTAATAAATTCAGCTATAGGTAAATTAATTGGCCGTGTTTGAGAATTACCACTTTCACCATAACAAAATAAGTCTGGAAAGCATTTTAAATCTAATTGTTTATCATGATTATCTAAACTTTTTTCCATAATTTGTAAAAACTGATATATTGTGGTAGAGTCCATGTTGATCCTTTTTTCAAATAATGGATGTATTGTCATGTTATTGTAATAACCATCTGACAATTCTTTTTGAGTCAACATAGCACCACCAGTTTCTGGAATTTCGTTATCACACTGTGACTCAATATCACAATTTTTTATATTTTCTAACAATTTATCAGCTGAAGTTGGTATATTAATGTGATAATATAACGGATTATTTTGTTTAAGCCAATGTAAAGCTTTAAAAATTTTATTTATGTTAATTAACGATTGCCAAATATGATTCTGTTTAGATGGTACACTACGAGCTAACACATAAAATTCCTGATCTGCAATTAGTGCATCGGATGGATTTGGCAATTTTTTAAGTGTCTGTTCCAATGGCAATGGTAAATGGAAAACCCTACCTATCACTTTCTTAACAAGACCAACTTGTGTTTTTATTTTAGGACCTCCTTGAACTGTACTCATTCTAGTGATAACTTGAAAAGCTTTTGCACGTTGAATTAAAATTTTTTCAAATTCATTTAAAGTAGAAATACACTCTGGCACCGGTTTGAATATCAAATTGTTTAATATGCATCTTGGAGGCATTTGATTAATTTTAAATTTATTTACACAATATAGGCAAATGTATTTCATATTTCCAAATGTCCCCTTATAGTAATCTAATTTTTTCCACTCTGTATTTAGTGACATATTAGAAATTGGACGAACATTCCGTTTATAACAAAGTTGTAAGCAAGATACACAAATATTAACTGGCCAATCTGTATCTTTTGTTTTGAATTTACAAAAAGCTTCATGAAAATGGTCGAAAATGTCCCCTTCTTCTTCAAATGGGAATGAATCAACAATAAAAGAACAACTTTTAATGTTAATTTGGCTACAGATATCTGTTAAACGTAATAGATCTAAAGTTAAGAGACAGGATTCATAGTAATTTATATTTTTTTCAGCATGTAAAATTTTGTAAATTAATCTTACAATTTGGCGAATATATGGAAAATGTGGGGCAATTGAACGCAAAAATAATAAAACCGAGTCACAGTTATCATTGATATAGCAAAAAGATGGATGACCTAGCTTAAATTTGTTATAATCAATATGTTTTTCAGTTTCATTGCAGTCAATAGAAAAATTTTCAGCACTAAATGTTTTCCTTACTTCAGAATTTCGACAATTATCAATATTTTGAAAGAAATGTAAAATTTGTGAACATTGTAAACCTAGTATGACTTTAGTAATATCCATAAGACGATCAAATATTTTTTTTTTTGTTAAGCAAACATATATCACTGTTACAAATCCATTTGTTGCATTTATCACCTAATTTAAATAAGTTCATAATTTTTCCATCACTATTACATTCTAAATTTGTTTGATAATTTGTAGAAAGATTAGTATAAGTGGAATCATTAAAAAAACTCTCTGATGTTGTAGTATGAAGAGAATGTCCAACTAACGCATTAAAATTGTGCTCTAAGTCAAAAAGAGGATTAACTTTTAATTGGTTACTTCTTAATTTATCTTTTAAGGAGGTAAATGCTTTGCAAAATATATTAATAAAACTTTCCCGATAATTACAAATTTTACTTACAACTTTTTCTGCCTGTAATCGACTATCAATATTTTTGTTATTTCCCAAAATTCTTAGAATTAAACACTCTTTATTTTCTAACAATTTAAACAAATTTTTGATGGCACCAAATTCATTATTTAAATCACCTTGATTTTTTTGTGCCAATGAAGTTTTTCTGCGCTTTTTCATATCTGTTTTTGTCAATGAAGTTTTTCTGTGCCTTTTCATGTTTGTCAATCTATTTTGCCGTTGAACTGGTGTCTCTGATAAAATGTTTTTCCTTCTTTTAGTTAAGAGTCTTTGACGTTGGGCTTGCGTTTGTGAATTTCGATACAATTTTTGACGAATTCTGATTTTTCTTAACCTTTCTTCCCGTTCATTTTGTGTTTCTGAATTAATCATTTGCTGCCTTTTAAAAAAATTTTTATCAATACATTTTTTACGTTTGGTTTGTTTTAGTGAATTCCAATATAATTTCTGGTTGATTTTCAATTTTCTTAACCTTTCTTTCTTTTTAATCCTTTCCAAACAAAATGTGATTTTTTTCCGTTTTTTAGTTTTAACTACTATTTTTGTCTGTTTTGTATTTTGTAGGTGTTTTGTTATTCTTTTTTTTGTATGTTTTTTTTGTACATTTGTTTGATTCTGTTTTACACAAACAGACATTAAAATATATGGAGACTTATTTTTAACAGTATAATTGTGATCAGTTTCATCAATTATAAAACAATTGCTTAGTAACTGATGAGCTAACCTTTTAATTGTACTTATTCGACACAATACAGCAGTACCTATTCCATCCAATGTTGGATATCCATCAGAATTGCGTTTATGTGAGTCGAAAAAATAATACTTTGATTTAAATTTCATAACGGCAAATGTGTAACTGTTGCATGTAAAAATTCCTGCTTTGTATTTATTTATTTCAAAAAAAGAGTTTAATGATTGAATCAAATTATTTACTGTAGAATCTCCTGTCTCAATATGTTTCAGATTTTCATCAGTGTTTTCAAAAAAATTAAATGTTTCGCCACTTAAATGAACTGTGTTAAAAACTTCATCAAATGTAAAGTAATCAAAACAGGGCTTTTTTTTTTGAATAAGTATGTGTTTAGAAGTTTCATATAACTGATCTCCGATGTGTAAAATAGAATCAATATCTGATGAACTCCATGTGTCAATATCTTTTTGGTGAAAATAACAAATAGCTACACAACAAATTGGTGTACACTGTTTACCAGCATTATCCCTAAATTCGTCAGCACTTTGATCCATATTACCCATTATTACTTTAAATTCACTTTGACTTAGTAAATTTGTACTAATTGATTTCCGTGGTCGACCTCCCCCTAATAAAGTACAAGAGCGAAACAAACTGTGAGAATCAGAATGAAAAAGAGTGTTATAAGAGGGAGACAAGAAGGGGTGATAAGGAGCATGCAAGTGGGGACGAAGAGGGACGCGCAAGAAAGGGCGAAGAGGGGCGCGCAAGATGGGACGATGAGGAGCAGGCAAGAGGGGACGACGAGGGGCGCGCAAGAGGGGACGACGAGGGACGCGCAAGAGGGAACGACGAGGAGCAGGCAAGAGGGGACGACGAGGAGCAGGCAAGAGGGGACGACGAGGGGCAGGCAAGAGGGGACGACGAGGAGCAGGCAAGAGGGGGGGAGAGGAGCAGGCAAGAGGGGGGGAGAGGAGCAGGCAAGAGGGGGGGGAGAGGGGCAGGCAAGAGGGGGGAAAGAGGAGCAGGCAAGAGGGGGGAAAGAGGAGCAGGCAAGAGGGGGGGAAGAGGAGCAGGCAAGAGGGTGCGACGAGGAAAAGGCAAGAGGGTGCAACTAGAAGCATGCAAGAAAGGGGGACGAGGAGAAGGCAAGAGGGTGCGACGAGGAGCACGCAAGAAAGGGCGATGTGGAGCAGACAAGAGGGTGCGACGAGGGGCGCGCAAGAGGGGACGACGAGGGACGCGCAAGAGGGGACGACGAGGAGCAGGCAAGAGGGGACGACGAGGAGCAGGCAAGAGGGGACGACGAGGAGCAGGCAAGAGGGGACGACGAGGAGCAGGCAAGAGGGGACGACGAGGAGCAGGCAAGAGGGGGGGGGAGAGGAGCAGGCAAGAGGGGGGGGAGAGGAGCAGGCAAGAGGGGGGGAGAGGAGCAGGCAAGAGGGGGGGGAGAGGAGCAGGCAAGAGGGGGGGAAGAGGAGCAGGCAAGAGGGGGGAAGAGGAGCAGGCAAGAGGGGGGGAAGAGGAGAAGGCAAGAGGGTGCGACGAGGAAAAGGCAAGAGGGTGCAACTAGAAGCATGCAAGAAAGGGGGACGAGGAGAAGGCAAGAGGGTGCGACGAGGAGCATGCAAGAAAGGGGGACGAGGAAAAGGCAAGAGGGTGCGACGAGGAGCACGCAAGAAAGGGCGATGTGGAGCAGACAAGAGGGTGCGACGAGGTGCAGGCAAGATGGGGAGACAAGGTGCAAGGAAGAAAGCAGGAGCAGTTGCAATGGGGCTAGCAGGGACAACAGTAACAGTGCATGCAGGAACAGGCACAAGTGGACAAGCAGGAACAGGCGCAATAGAACAAGTAGGAACAGGTGCAATGGAACAAGTAGGAACAGGAGCAACGGGGCTAGCAGGAGCAGTCGCAACGGGGCTGGCAGGAACAGACACAAGGGGACAAGCAGGAACAGTCGCAATGGGGCTAGCAGGGACAAGCGCAATGGAGCAAGCAGAATGAGACCCTACAGAGACCGCTGGCAAATTTGGTGTTGGAACAGACTTGACACTTTTCGCAGATTGCTTGAACACACGAAAGGTGAAAGCCCATCGTCCATTGCCAGTCTTTTCCACACCATCAATGCCATGATAAAATGATCTCTGATCCCTAAAGACATAAAAATCCCCACCTTCTAACCATTCGCGCGCAACCTCTTGCTTGTTGTTATCAGCTATCACAAGAGTGGCTCCAACACCATGGCATAAGGTAATAACCTGGTCACATGCGTGGATAGGTTCATCATCCTTATGCAAGTTAAGGCCTGAAGTCCCTCTTGGGTAGTATACTAACAGACAAGCATTAGGTTTTGCAAGCTGCAAATCCCTAACAACCCCTGCACACAGATGCTCTACGTCTGAGAAGGTCCCACACGGCTTAACTGTTCTACGCCTCTTTTTTCCATAACTATAACTGCTATTTGCAAAGAGCCATTCATAACGACCACCCGTTACAGTACTATCTACAAATGAGCCTTTAAACCTATACTCAAGATTGCGAACAAAATTGTTCATTGCTACCTTCTCAGATACGCAAAGCCGGCCGCGCTCTACACCAGGGAAAACAGGAGAACATGCAGGACGAGATGTTACAGAAGGAGAAGTTTTAGAACAAGATGGATAAACAGAATCGGAAGCAGAATTATGAACAGAGTTAAAAAAAGAATTAGTAGGTGAAAATTTAGGGAAAGATACTATGGGAACATACTTACCTTTACTTCTACCTGCTTTAAAAGTCTCCACAGAAGTGCTGAATTCAGACACCTTGACAGACGAATTAAAAAAAATTCTTGATTTTGTTGTGTTAGCAGTCACCTCAGCATAAGTTCGCCCATCGGTCTTATGCATATTTCAATCTAAATTAAGGCACAATAATTATCCATTAACCATATATATAAAGTAATAAAAGAAAGTTATGGTATGTGTGTGCTTGTATGTGATGGTTATGAAAAACTACAGCATATGGATAAGACAAACATTGTATGAGAATAGTAAAAGCTTTGAATGCATCTGATACTCAGAGTTTTAAATGTTTATAATTAGCTGAATCAGAGTTTCCCCAGGTTAAAAAAAGGGCAGGGCGCTACTGTTCTGAAAAGGGCACTTTTTACATTTTTCAGGGCACTTTTTCATTTTAAAGGGCACTTTTATAGAGTTGAATCTAGAGTCTAGCGACTCAAAAAGTTATGAAAAAACAGAAATTTCATCAAAAATTTTAAAATAAAAAAGGTAAATTTTATTTATTTTTTTAAATCACGAAAAAACGTCAAATTTCAAAAAAAAAAATCACGGAAAAATTTATTAAGATTGCAAAAACAGCAGTTTTTGCTAAAAGATCGCAAAAAACGGCATATTTTGCTAAAAAAATCATGAAAAAACAACAAATCTCATGAAAATATTGTGAAAAAATGGAACTTTTCACAGAATTTTCCGTTTTATTGCGATTGTTGGATGAAATTAGCCTTTTTTCCCAAATCTTTTGACGAAATCTGCCACTTTATCGCTATTTTGACGAAAATTGCTGTTTTTTGCAACTCATCCGACAAAATTTTCCGTTTTATTGCGATTTTTGGAAGAAATTTGTTGTTTTTCCACGATCTTCTGAGGAAATCTGATGTTTTGTGAAATTTTGTGACGAAATTAGCCATTTTTAACAAATCTTGCCGTTTTTTGCATTCCGTCACTGATTTTTTGCGCAATTTATGCATTCGTTCGGATCATCGCTGGAGGGCTGCGTTTTTTTTCAAATGTGGGCAAGAAGGGCGCTAGCGCTATTATTTTGAATGAATGACAAGAGCGGCGCTAGTTTTTTGATGAGAGGCAAGAGGGGCGCTATTTTTTAAACTAGAGGGCAGGATTTTTTAAATCATTGATTTAAATCAGTTTTCCTTTACAGTTACTTTTCAATAAATTTAAGATGTAAACAACACATAAATGTACTTTTTAATGTAATTTATTTTAATATAATTCAGATAATCAAATAGTTTTGAGAAAGATAAAGCTTAATCTTTGTCAAAAATAAAATACAAAAGTTTAGAATAAAATGCTTTCAAAATAATCTTGCAACAGTAAGAAAATCTATGCAGAGACATATTAAATATTGGAATATTTAGTTATTAATATTTATTTTATGTCAACTTGCAGAAGTTTTTCAAAATACTAATAACTAAATATTCCAATATTTAATATGTTTCTGCATAGATTTCCTTCCTGTTGCAAGATTATTTTGAAAGCATTTTTTTTTTTTTTCTAAATTTTGTTGCGTTATATTTTTTACAAAGATTAAGCTAACCCATTCAAAGATTTTCGTTTTGAATCTTACGTAGTAGATCTTAGTCTTTTTATAATGGTGAAAGGTAAGGTATTTGTTGCAATTATTAAAAAGTCTGATACTCAAAAACTTATAGAATTCACGATGAACTAACTTTTTACTGTAATGGCTTCATTTACTTCAGTGAAACAAATGTTTATTGCCTTTGGTTTGGTGCATTTGAAAAGTAGAAATATATTCAAAAAGTTGCTAAACTGTTTTTCTGAACCAGCACTTTAACAAAACAAAAGTTAACAACTAAATTTGCAATTAGCTTAAAGTTCGTTTAAATTTTTATGTGCTGCAGTTATTTTTATTTTAACTAAAATACTGAAGGTTGAATTGATTTTTGACATCTGATTTATACTTTTCCAAGCATTTCGTGTAATAGAGATTTTTCCATAGCTTAAAATTTTATATCTGAATCTTTTATGTAAATTGTGTAACATAAATAAAATATATTGATACAATACTTATAACATGCATGTGTGTGTATGTATGATTTATATTTTATAAATTAAAAGACAAGTCATATAAAACCAATAATGTGTGATTTTTTTTTTTAAATCAAAAAATCTGATTTAAATAAAAAAAAAATCACAAACCCTGTTTACCAAGCAGGCAAAAATATTTACACATTCTCATAATCCCAATTTACACATCTTACAGAAAATGAAGAACCGAATACATAAATTTGTAGAAGAGGAGCAGGAATGTACTGGTGTCTTTCAACCTTGATCTAACTAATTTAAAATAACTAAAGCAAAAAAAATAAATAAAAAAAAAAAAATAAAAATATATGAAAAATATATTTTTAAACAAAGCATCTTTGCATCTTAAATGCTGCAATCACTATATATCTATATATATATTTAATGATTTTTTCTAACAATATACATAACAATCATATTTACAGGGTGTATCATATAGGACCCCTAACTTTAAAAATCTATAACTCGGAAACGGTGGTAGATAGAAACATGAAACCAGTGGTGTGTTTATCAATAATTTTTTAAGTTTAAAATAATAAAAGTCAATCAATAATGTATAGTTAAATATTCATTATAAAGATGAGATGCAATTTTCCTCAAATATTCAATGAAACTTACCTCCTGAAGGTGCAATAATTCACATAAAAGTCTTAAATAAAAAAGTTTTTTTGGTACTTACGTATTAACGCCACCACAGCAGAAGTGACTCTGTATCGGCCCATTATCCACCGAAATCCGATGTTACCTGTTATACTGTTTTGAATTCTGAAAGTGTTTTAATTTTAAATAAAGTGTTTTATTTTATGATATGTCGCAAAAAATTTAGGTGTAGATTGAAAATCGCCAAATCTGTAACTGCGGCGGCGTTAATACGCAAGTACCCTTTTTTTTATGTTTAACTAGACTTAATAATAAAAAAATTTTTATTAATACATAAATACACTTGGAGTATTTTCACAATTTTTTCACAAAATTAGAGTTTTTTTTTTTTTTTTTTTTTTGCAACCTGTTCACAAAAATTGCATTTTCCAGCAATCCTTTGACGAAAATAGTCTTTTTCGTGATCCTTTAATGAAAATTACACTTTTTCCCCACAATACTTTCATGGAAATTCCTTTTTCTCACAATTTTCTGACAGAAACAGCATTTTCTCCTGCGATTCTTTGAAGGAAAAACCATTTTTTTCTGCAATTCTTTCAAAATTTATAGGGTTTTTCCCCCCAAATCCTTTGAAGAAATTTGCAGAATTTAGTGGTTTGTACTAACATTTTAGTTGTATTTCATGTGTTACCTCCCCCCTCCTAAAAAATGAAAAAAATATTTAATGCTAAAGAAGTAGAGTTCCACATTTCTGCAGATAAGTAACATGTCTGATAGTTACGCAGCTGTTGGTTTTACAATTTTTGACAAAATTTGTAAATCTTTGAAATAACTCGAGTTTTACCCCCACCCCCTCAGACTAATTAAAACTAAAGTATTCCAATGCTACACAAACATATGAAAAATAATGTTTCATCAAAATAATGCATTAAAATATAAACTAAGAATGGATTAATTTAGATTTTAACTTAAGACTTTTTTTCTTTTTCCTCAGACATAAATAGTGAATCAGTTACAAATAAAACACAATAAAATGTTATTTGGATTTTAATTAATAAATAAGTGTGTTTTTAGTGCACTGCACACATCAAATACAGTTGGCATCTATACTGGTGAGTGTATTTTGCTTCATTAAACAGTATATCTTGGGGGGGGGGGATAATACAAGAGCTGACCATGCAACAGAAATTGAATACTGAAGATATTGAAATGTCCTGAAATGAAAATGAAAAAAAAAAAAAAAAAAAATCCAACTGAAATAGATAAAAGAATGCGGCAAAGAAAACGAAATATTGAAAATACAGCCATGTCATTGAAATCTGTTTGCATCCAGTAGGAAAAAGAAATAACCTATTTTCTAATTAGATGTAATCTATGTAAAGATGTATATTTCCATGAAAAAAAACTGCATTTCACTTGGCGATTGAAAATAGATTTTTTAATTGCCACTTGGTGAGTGATGACTAAGGTGGCGATCGATGTCCAATAAATTTACTTGAAATGCATGTGAAATCTAACCTGATGAATTAATATATTTTCCAAAATAAAACTTTTATTTCTTGGAAAAATAATTCCAACTGAATACACTAAAAGAACATGACAAAAAAACAAAATATTGAAAATACAGCTAAATCATTGAAATCTGTTTGCATCCAGAAGGGAAAAGAAATAACCACTTTTCTAATTAGATGTAATTAATGTAGAGATGCATATTTCCATGAAAAAAACTGCATTTCACTTGGCGATTGAAAATAGATCTATTAAATTGCCACTTGGCGAGTGACGACTAGGATGGCGATCGATAGCCAACAAATTACTTGAAATGTGTGTGGAATCAATGCCGATGAATATATTTTTGCAAAATGAAACTGCATTTCTCGAAAAAATTAATCAAACTGAACACAGTAAAAGAACTCTGAAAAAAAACCAAAATATTGAAAATACAGCTATGTCATTGAAATCTGTTTGCATCCAGAAGGAAAAAGAAGAAAACACTTTTCTAATTAGATGTAATCAATGTAGAGATCCATACTTCTATGAAAAAAACTGCATTTCACTGGGCGACCGAAAATAGATTTTTTTAACCGCCACTTGGCGAATGACAACAAGGGTGGCAAACGAAGGAAATTTTTTAATTGCCACTTTTACATTTTTAATATCCACATGGCAAGTGACCGCTGCTAATTTTAAATCAAATCCTACTAAATGAATTTAACACCAGCTTTCAATGTTTTTCTTAAATAGTCTTTTTCTTAAATCGCCTTTTCTTAAATCGAAAACACTGAGGTTTGTGATGTGTGTTTAAATCGGATCCTCTAAATCGATTTAACACCAATTTGCTCTGTTTTCCCTAAATCGGAAAGCATTGAGGCTTGCAAAGTTTGCTTAAATCGATTTAACACTAGTTTGATATGCAAACAGTATATACATCAAAGTAGATAACTCAATTTTTTTATGTTAACTCTGAATCATTATTTGAAATCGATTTAAAACCAATGGCTAAATCATGATTTAAGACTGACTAAATTGCGATGTAAGGCGATGGCTAAATCGCGATGTATAACAATGGCTAAATCGCAATTTCTGATGTACTGATTTAAGAAACTGACTAAATCGCGATTTCCGATGTAAGCTTTAAATCGATTTAAGAGATAAATCGATTTAAGGCCCAGGCCTACATGTAACAGCAAATAATTTAAAATAATTTTTCTCTGAAAACTTTTTAAAAAATTATAAGTCGAAATTATATTGAATATGTATAATTAAAAATATTTCTTTATTTTTAAAAATGAATCAAAAGAAATTTTCTACAAAATGCTGAAATGTGCAACGTTGAAAATGTAATTTTCTTTTTTACAAAACATAAAAACAATATATTTTTGGCCCAGATGTCACATACACACCACATTTGCGCGTGCATTTTTTTCTTGCCAATTTGGCATTGCTCATCTGTGCCAAGGATAAGATCAGTTTAATAAGTTTATAATAATTGTTAGGGAAATAAAATGGAAAAAATTAAATATTTTAGTGAAATGCGCTGATTAAATAATGCAACTGCATGCATTCAATATAGCTATAAGTATTAATATTTACGATTTATTGTGAAAATTATACTTACTGTTTTGTTACTTATTTGTTTATTTATTGTTTCCTTTTTTATTAAATTCATGTTTGTTTACTATTATTTTTTATTTTAATTCTTTAAATTATTTTTACTACATACCATATCAATTATTATCTATATCAAACTATCATTTAATTATTTTTATTTTCTTTTTTTAAACACAAGAATCTTTTTCATTTTTTCACATTATTTTTATATAGCAATAAAAAAACACATGCTGTTATTGCATGCAATTTTTAACTTATATTCAAAAACAAAATTTTCGCCAAATTGGCAGGAAAAAATGCACGCGCAAATGTGGTGCGTATATGACATCTGTGCCATATTTTTTTACATTTGAACCAGCGTATACACTATTTCACAATATTATTAAGTTATAATGATTATTCAACAATTTGTATTCAACACATGTTCAATTTGTGTAACAAAAAATAAATTAATCCTACCTGAATGAAAGCTGCTTTAAATGTTTTAATAATAATGTTCTCAAAATATTTTTTCCACAAAATGCAAAAATATCCAATGTAAGAAACGTAATATTTTCTTCTTACGAAAAATAAAGGCAAAATAAATAGAAATTTGATTTAGTATATATTTATTGAATGTTTTAAAGCACATGATAAGATATTTTTGTAGTTTAAAAAACATTTATTGCTTACCTTATGATAATCAGTATCAATTACAATCAATAGAATAGACAAATAATATAAAAAATTAGCAGCTCAAAATCTAAAGCGCAAGCCACGTTTTTTCTGAGAGCCAAGTGCCGGCGATCAGAAATGCTTAGCTTACCGCCAATTCCGAATCAAAACAAAACTATCCAAATGCGTATGAATACATTAAAATCTAAAATAGCAGATTAATAAAAATAATTTTTGTTTGAAAACTTTAAAAAAAATCATAAGTCGAAAGTATATTGAATATGTATAATTAAAAAATATTTTCCTATTTTAAAAAAGGATTCAAAATATTTTTTCCACAAAATGCAAAAATATCCAATGTAAGAAACGTAATATTTTCTTCTTGCGAAAAATAAAGGCAAAATAAATAGAAATTTGATTTAGTATATATTTATTGAATGTTTTAAAGCACATGATAAGATGTTGTTGTAGTTTAAAAAACATTTATTGCTTCGATTCGGGTGATTTAACTGTGACCATAAGTAGATAAGGTTATTCACTCAGTCTCCGTCTGCTAACCCATAGAATAACATGTAATCCGCGAGCTAATGTAGTCCGATTTTCCAAGACCAATATATAACAAACAAGAGTTTTCCTAGAAACAAGGCAAGTCTTATTACCTCTATCTTAAAGAGATTCATATTATATATAAGTTTTAATAAAATCTCCCAGCCCGTTTCGTAGATCTCATTATCAGGAACAAACACCATCGATTACAGTTTTAAAATGGTTATCGAGATCTAAAAATATACGGCACGTAGAAATGTAAAAATTATAGGATAGGATTAGACTGGGAATATAAGACTATATTAAAAAAATTGGACCATTCTGACCAATATTTGCTGAGTTATTAGAAGGCGGCTTTTCCGATTTCCTTTGAAGTTGAGTTAGCTGTATATGAAGTTCCGCATCTACCCTTATGACGATGGTAGGTTTTGACGATGGTAGGTTTAAAGCTGCGTCACTTGAAGGCTGCCGCCTTCTATGATATTTGCACTGACGGAAGTAATTCGAATATTCAGCTCCTATTTCGGTGTTTTGTTTTAGTTTTCTGCTCTTTGTTGATTTTTAGTGCCGTATTTGTAGAATGAATCTCTAATACAGTGTATGAAGCTGTAAACGACAGACGAGTGTTAAAACATTTCAATAGTTTCGATCAGATACTGATCGATCGCACAGAATCGCTAAAAAGTGTCAAAGATATTTCGGAAACAACTTAATTTTTGAAATAATCTAGCTGATAAATTTTCTTGTTCAAAATTAAAATTATTCATGCTGATTATTTTCATTTCCAATTTGTATTACATCAGTGGTTGAAAAGCAAAAAAATATTTGCGAATGTTTTTAAATTTATAAATACAGATTTAATAATTTAGATAAGATTATATTTATAAAATACATAAATTTTAACTACTAAGAATGTATTTATTAAAAATACAACAAATTGCTCAATGGTGCACAAAACAAGTATTTTAATATGAACTTGTACAATTAAAATAAAATAAAAATATCAATGTTTCGCGCCGTCTTCAAGAAAATATGATAATGAAAGGATTAAAAGTTTTCTTCCTGATCGAGAGATATTTCTAATAAATTAAAATCGAAATGAATTAAAAATTTTAAAATGTTGCCACTTATACGTGAGTAAAAATTAAAATATTGCAACGAGATATAAAATTTAAGATTTTATGATGTTATGCCATATTTTTGGTATATTGTAGGATAAATTATCATTACAAGGTTTATTTTCTCGTGCAATGATTTCGACAGATTCTCTTATTTTACCTTCAACTGGGTTATTGCACGGAACTATGATTGTTGCCTCTTCAAAGTTAATACGGAACCCTTGTTCGCCAAGTAGAAGCGAGAAAGAGCAGTATTCTGTTTATACTGTTAATATCTCTGCGATGCTCCTTAATTCTAACTAAAAGTTTGCGTGTTGTCATGCCGATGTAGACTTTTTTAACATTATTTGATAATGTGATGGGGATTTCATAAATACCAGATTTTTGATCTATTGGAATTTTGTCGATCTTATCTGTAACGATGTCAATGAGATATGGAGGTGGAATGGCAACAAGCTTTATGTTATATTTTTGTGCGATTTTTTAAACTTTTTACATCAATTTTATCTACCTTGGAAATTAAGCATTATTACATTTAAAAAATATAATGATGCTTAATTCTACAATTATTAATGCTTAATTCTAAAGTCTACATCGGCATGACAACTTGGAAAATAAGCATTATTACATTTAAAAAATAAGGAAATTTGTTTTACAGTTTATATGTCAAAAGAACGTATAAAATTAGACTAAAAGCATATGTTGACGTAGATTGTCAATTTAAGTATAATACTATAGCAGGCAATTAACATGATCTTGTTTGTTTTTTTTCTTTTATGCAGTGAATATCAATCATATATATTTGTTAAATTTTGATTTTATGAAGTTAGAAAACAAAATAAAATAGTAAAAATTAATTAAACTATATTAGCATGACCCTTAAAGGAATCTGAAGAGTAGCTAAGCGGTCAGTTTGCTACACTGTCATGTTACAAGTCTCAAGTTCGACCCTAAACTTGCTGGAAACAGTTTCATAATTCATAATTGATGCATGATTTATCTGTCTTCTTTTATTGAATTTTTGAATTTTTTTTGCTGATTTTTTAAAAATTTCATCTCTACTAAAAAAACAACTTTTAAAAAGTTGGCTTTGTTCTACTGCTTTTTTATGAAGTTTTATCGATTGAAATAACTAGTTGCAAGTTTCAATTTTTTTTATATAGGGCGGGTCCAAACTCCTGATACAAACTTTAATGGGAGACTTAATGGGAAATTGTTAGAAAAAAAAATGATTTTTGCTTCATTTGCTTAAAATGCTCTTTAAACCTTCTTGAATCCATTTCTATGCCCGCTTTTTTATTTATTTTATTATTATTATTATTTCTGACCATTACAAATAATCCTAAAAATTGAAGAGAATACGCCGACTCGGTAGCCACGGCCATTCACATTAATTTTACGCTAACATTTATACTTATTTCTATTTTTTAATTCTATACGCGCCACTATATTTTAAAAATACGCTTTGTACTACTATGCATATGTTATCAAGATACAAATAAAAGTCTTTCTCACAAAAAAAGTGTTGTTGATCCAGAGTGTTTATATATACTTAAATTGAGGTCCTTTATAAAATTGAGCATTAAAAGCAAGTTGGATTTTTTTGTTGTTGTTTCTTTTGAAAAATCGTACTTTTCAGTTAAAAATCCTTTTATCTCATCACATCATCTATCAAGTACTCGAGCAATATTGATAATTGTTTTGGTAGTAGAACATAAATATAAGATCATATGCGGCAGACAATTTTAATAAACTTTAATGGTTTTAAAAAAAGTTATAAAAGATATTGATAAAAAACATTGCAACAATCATTTATTATATTGGAATGTAGGGAAGTAAGAGATGCATTAAGACATAGATTGCCCTTTAATTTTGTCGTTGTGATAGCTAATTTTGAAGTATTAACATATATGAGACAGAAGAAAGTTTTAGGATTACCACAATGGTTTTATATTTCTGGTTGTTTAAAAAAAAATCGTAACTGACATTCAATTTATTTTAAAGTACACCCTGACGCAAAAGTTTAGACAATGAAGAAATTCTTACATACTCTGAAAAATATTTATTCAATTTTCAAATCACTGCTTGAAATTAATGTGCTGTACATATAAACAATATTTATAACAAAGAAAAGTGGAATTGTGCATATTGCAATAAATTAAATGGTAACAAAAATAAACTGCTGTCTCAAAAGTTTAGACACAAATCAAATAAAATCGAAATAAACAATTTTTAAAACCTGGTTGCGCATCCATGCGTCTGTATTACGTCAAATATACGAGATTGCATCGAAGAAACTAAATCTTGCATAGTTTGTGGATCGATATCGTACCATGCATCCTCAATAGATGTCTTAAGTTCCTGTAAAGAAGAGTATTGTCTAGTGTTGCTATAAACTTTGCGACACATGATGCTCCAAAGGTTTTCTATAGGGTTACGATCTGGGCTACATGCTGGCCAGTCGAGAACTCTTATATTATGGGAATTAAACCAAGATTTTGAATGTTTTGCAGTGTGAATTGAAGCACTGTCTTGCTGAAATTCCCACTGAGGACCCCCTAGAAGCTCAGCAAATGGCAGTAGGTTTTCTTCTAATGTCTGTGTATAATGCTGTGAAGTTTGACGACCACTGGTGAAGGTCAGAGATACTTGTCCATTATAGCAAAAGGCTGCCCAAACCATCACCGAGCCCCCTCCTTGTCTGCGACTAAAAAAACGTCGAGGTTCCTTCCGCAAGTCATGCCAATACGATAAACAACCATCTGGACCATCCAGATTCCACTTTTTTTTCATCGCTAAATATGACTGACTGCCATTTCTCTCCATATGACATATGCTTTCGAGCCCACATCATTCTTTCTAACTTATGATGTGGCTTCAGAGCTGGTTTCTTCTGCATTTTGCTATAAACGATTGTTTCTTTTTCCAAAATTCGTCTACGAATCGTATCCTTTGATACAGAGAGTCCCGATGAGCTTTGAACTCCACGTAAGCTCATTTGTTGAGTACTCGCTAGTCTTTGTATCAGGCTATCCTCTCGTACATTTGTCACACGTGGCCTCCCAGACCGACATTTTGCTTTATATTCGGAACCACTCAATAAAACTCGATAAATAGATTTTTTTGACCTATTAAGAATAGCAGAAATTTCAGAAACGCTCTTCCCTTCACCTTTCAACTGCCAAATCCTTGAAACCTCATTCACTTGAATTTCTTTAGCTCTCGGCATGTCGACTATGAAGCGCAATCGTTTGCAGAACTTAAGTACTCCAGATTTGTGACATCATCGATTCTAAATTTGCATATGCCAGCGAACATTCAAAGAAATTTAGAATAGTGTCTAAACTTTTGCGACAAGCACATTTGAATTTTTATGAAAAAAATTAGTATTATAGCAAATAAAACGACTGTCTTTTGTACATAGCATTTTAAATCAGTTTTTGAATATATTTACAAGTTTTTGTAATTCTGATGTCATAATTCTACATTTTAAAGCTGAATGACGTCATTGTCTAAACTTTTGCGTCATGGTGTACAAATTCTAAACTTTGTTTTTAGAAAACCACAAAACTTGTTTAATCAATATCTTTATAGTGTTTTTGTGTAATATACATAATCATTGTATTATACTTCCGGCCTTCCGGCTGTTAAGTTATGTCCATTATAGTAGAAAAAATTTGTTTACCTATTTATCAAGTGCATAGCAAAAGAAAATAATATAATAAAATTCCTAGTCAATAAAGCATGTTTAACATCGGCTATTCTGTTAGATTAAATTATATTATTGTTTGATATAGTACGTGGTATAAGTCAGTAGCTCATTTATATTTTATTAATCATACATATTTACATATGAGTCCAATGAATCCGACTGGCAATTCATCTACAATCTCCGTACTTTAATTTGAAGATAAAATATTCAATTTTCCAACTGCGGCAGACAATTTCCTGCATTACGATTGCTTATGGATACATAATTAAACAAAATTTCCAGTACCAGTTACGACTTCATATTACATCTTTGCGCATTTCGTTGACTTTTTGGCATGAATCTAATTAAGTTCGCATTAATACAACAAACAACAATTTAATTCTGAGATTTCTGAATAATTGTTACGCTTTTCGGAGTTATTTAGTTAGTTATCATTCAATTACACACAAAGGATTTTAGTTATAGCAGTGGAAATAATTTAGTTTCCCTAGAACTTTTTAATTCATCTAGTATCCCTATACGGAAGAAATTTTGTTAGAGAATATGTTATTTCATTTTATCAATTTTTTTTTGTTATTATATCTTTCTGTAATTGATATTAAAAAGATTTTTGTTCCACATAGAATATATGTAAAAAGAAAAAAATTAACAATTATATAGTTTAATGTTTTTGGATGTTTTAAAGAGTTCATAACCCACAATCAATTTATTTTAAAAAACAAATTTTGAACTTTGTTTTTAGAAAGCTTAAAAACTTGTTTAATCAACATCTTTATAGTGTTTTTGAGAAATGCACATAAACTTTCTATTATAATTTAGCATTCCGTCTATTAAGTTATCTCTATTATAGTAGAAAAAATTTGTTCACATATATATCAAGTGCATATCAGTGCAAAATAATATAATAAATTTCCTAGTCAATAAAACATGTTTTAAATCGCCTATCATGTAAGATTAAATTATATTATTGTTTGATATACATGGTATAAATCAGCAGCTCGTTTATATTTTATTAATTATACACATTTGCATATGAATCTAATAAATCCGACTGGGAATATTTCTGCAATCTCCGTACTTTAATTTGGAGATAAAATATTCAATTTTCTAACTGCGGTAGACAATTTCCTGCATTACGAATGCTTATGGGTGCATAATTAAACAAAATTTCCAGTGCCAGTTACGACTTCATATTCCATCTTTGCGCATTTCGTTGACTGGTTGACATGAATCTAATTACGTTCACCTTAATACAACAAACAATTTAATTCTGAGATTTCTGAATAATTGTTATGCTTTTCGAAGTTATTTAGTTAGTTATTATTCAATTACTCACAAAAGATTTTAGATATAGCAGTAGGAAATATTTAATGCATAGACTGCATTGAAATTTAGTCATTTTGTGCTAAAATAAGTATGATCTTGAGAATTTAATTTCATTAGAAATTTGAAATTTATCTTGTATTTCTATAAAGCAGAGATTTCTGCATTTTTCCACATCAGTATTTCGTTACAGAATATGTTTTTTCATTTAATCAAACCTTTTTTTTTTTGCGATTATCTTTTTTTCTGAGATTGATCTTAAAAAGATTTTAATTCTACATAGAATAAATGTAAAAAAGAATAATAATAATAACAATTACATAGTTTAACCCTTTGCGGCGCAGGGCAAATTCATTGCTTGAGTGTTGAAATTAATGGCTGACACCGGAATTCGAAAAAAACTTTATTTGTAAATAAGAAAAAGCTATATATCATCCATTCCATAAACCATAATTTTTTTTAACTAAAATTCCGGTGCCAATGGGGCGTTTGGGAATTAAAATCAAGTGATTTAGATATGCCACCACTCCGCCGCAGGGGGTTAATGGTTCTGGATGTTTTAAAGAGTTCATAAACCACATCCAATTTATTTTAAAAAGCAAATTTTGAGCTTTGTTTTTAGAAAGCCAAAAAACTTGTTTAATTAAAATCTTTATAGTGTTTTTGTGAAATATACATAAATTTTGTACTATAACTTAGCATTCCGGCTATTAAATTATGTACATTATAATAGAAAAAATTCGTTTATTTATATATCAAATACATTGTTATACAAAATAATATACAGAAATTCCTAATTAGTAAAACAGGTTTTATACCGGCTTGTTTATAAGATTAAATTGCATTATTGTTTGATATACATGGTTTAAGTCAGTGGCTCATTTATGTTTTATTAATTATATATTTACATATGAGCCCAATGAATCCGACTGGTAATTCTTCTACAGTCTCCGTGCTTTGATTTGGAGATAAAATATTCAATTTTCCAACTGCGGCAGACATTTTCCTACATTACGAATGCTTACGAATACGATACTTAATTAAACAAAATTTCCAGTGCCAGTTACGACTACATATTCCATCTTTGCGCATTTCGTTGACCGGTTGGCATGAATCTAATTATGTTCACATTAATACAATAAACGACAATTTAATTCTGATATTTCTGAATAATTGTTACTCTTTTCGAAGTTATTTAGTTAGTTATTATTCAATTACACACAAAGGATTTTAGACATAGTAGTGGAAATATTTAATGCATAGACTGCATTGAAATTTAGTCATTCTGTGCTAAAATAAGTATGATCTTGAGAGTTTAATTTCATTAGAAATTTGAAATTTATCTTGCATCCCTATAGGGAAAAATATGTCCGCGTTTTTGAACACCAGTATTTTGTTAGAGAAAAAGTTATTTAATTTAATCGGAATATATTTGCGATTTAAGCTAACAACTTTTTCTCTCATATTGTATTAGAGTGCAATATCGCGAAAATCTTAACTCTGATCCCTAGAAAATCAATTTTGATTTTTTTTAGGGTTCTGTACTTAAAATAAACAAGTCGGAAATTGCACACCAAACGTAGCAAATGGGAAGTGTTCGTACTCTAAAGAAATTTAAAAAATATTCAGATCTTGATGCAACAGTATACAGTAATTCTGATACTGTATAAATATCCGAAATCTTTGATGTGTCCCTGTAAATACTATCAGTTTTCTATTATACATGAAGTAACCTTTAGTAAATCTCAGTGATGTATATCAATTTCATAAAATGTAATGTAGTTTAATATAATTAAAATATGCCCCAAATATTTCCTCCTACATCATTTATGTAATGGAATACTTTTGTGTGGATCTATAAATTAATAAAAAAATATTATTTTCACCACAAAATGCATATTTGTGTATAAACTTCATAGATGCATTTCAATTTTATTATGTATGAAAGAGTGTAACATAACTAAAATGCACCTCAAACTATTTTTCCCATTGGATGTAATGTAACGGAATGCTTTTGATTGTCCCTGTAATTGAACTATGCATTCGATTTTCATAAAATTTAAATGACTCGACAAAATTACGCAATAATTATACATTTTAATTTCAAACGATTAGTTTGATGAGTATTCAATGAGTAGTTTTTGCGATGTTATATGGAAACAGACAGACGGACGGACTGAACGACGACTATAATTGTTACGTATTCATATCATTACGAACGCACCTAATAACGAAACCAATATGTCTGCAAATCTGTCTGTAACAGTCACGTTACTCGAAAATTCTGGAATACGAAAAATTCAAACTGGTTTAAATAATAAATGCTGTTGAGTCACATAATTTATAGATTATTAATCAGTCACAAATGGATTTAGGAAAAATGTAGCGAGGCTAATTAAATTACTTAAAAATACATTTTTTTCTTTATTTATCGTGTGAAAGTTTTCGTAACGCTGAACTCAAAAATACAATTATTTTAACTTTAGATATTATATTTTCAGAGATATCGTCGAAAATATAATTTTAAAAAAGCCCCCCTCCCCCTATTGTCTGGATGTTAGATGCCAGCAATCTCAAAAGAAGTTTTCTTGAGATAATCAATCAAAAAAAAAAAAAAAAAAAAAAAAGACAAATGATATTTTTATGCTAAAAACGGTAATAAAATATCGATTGTTTTAATGAAGTAAATAGAAGCTAATCATATTTTATCAAACGAGATTAGAATAAAGTTTATGGTAGGGTAATTCCATGAGGACATGTCGTGTAAGTCACGCACAATGATTTTGGATACCGCCATTTTAGATCGGAAAAATTTGACTTATTTTATCAGAGATATTTCATTGATTGAATAAGACCATGTAAACCTTTCGAAAATAACGGTGGCCAACAATTTAGCAGTCACTAAAAATGTGACTTACACGACAAATGCTCATGGAAATACCCGGTATTAAATATTCATTTTTACAACATCATAAGTCCTATATTACAAACTAGAGCTCAGAGCTAAATATTCAAAGTTCCAAATGCGGCAGACAATTTCCTTCTATATGAATGTTTAAGGAAACGTAAATAAACAATGTTTACAATGCCACTTCCGTCATTTACATTCCATCTCTTGTGCGTTTTGTTGGAAGATTTAGGAAGAATCTAATTAAGTACACGTTAGTATTTTGATGAATGATTAAAGTTTTCCGAATGATTATTGCCAGACTTTTAGGACGTATTAATTTATTTATCACGCAGCTCTCCAAAAAGATTGTTGAGATAACTGTTAAAATATTTAACTTTAGGACGGCGATAAGAAGTTACTTTGATTTGTACCAAATAAATATATGTCGATTTAAACCAGAAATAATAATGAAATTTGTTTTAAATATAAAACACAAATAAATAATACGATACACAAGATAATTATACGAAAAAAAAATTAACCCTCTATCTGCCATGCGGGTAAAATGGATCCGACTTGTATACTCAAAATGATTTTTCTCTCGAAAAAAAGATTGACAATTCTGTAAATATTTGACTTTCTCAGGAATTTCAGCTATATTTTTTATGTAAAAAGGGTAGAATTTCCCGGGAAAAGTCACATATGAACACAGTTTTTAGCCCTTTTTTTCATTAACCATGACCACCTAATTTTAATTCCATACTTAAAATCAACACCAAGAATCTGTTACAATTTGTTTTACAATAACAGTTTAAAGCATGGAACTATTCGAAAAGAGGGAATGACATATCCTTAACCCGCGAGAACTCGCGCATGAGATTTTCTTTCTCCATCGTACCCTTTTTAAGACTATTTTTCATTTTAATAAAATTTCAAAATGTGATTCCGATTACTTTATCTCTTTTTTGAATAAAAATACTTTCTGTTAATTTGAATTAAAAAATTTTTTTTGAATAAGCCAAACAAAAAAATTGATATTAAGTGACTGTAAAGTAAAAGAAAGAACTGGGCACCATGAGAGAAATTCTCATAGCGAGTTCTCCCGAGTTAAAGCTGTGATGCATTAACTTTAACCGCTTTCGCAGTGGTTCACTGCGACAGGGCAAACTTCCACCAGTAAATTTAAGCAGAAAATTTATCTTGATTTAATCGCCATATTAATGGAATATTTCAATCAAAAATAAGGCCAAAAACTGATGTTCATTTTTAATGGGAAGAGTGTACTTCATAGGTAGTAGTTCCGCCACATTTTGACAACTAACAAGGAAGGTCTCCATACGGGCGTACTCCGAAAAATCTGAAAAAATTACAGAATGTTCTTCTCATGAGGATGTATACGTTTATAAAAAAAATTTCGGCGGAACCTCTATTCAGTAACCGTAAAAAAATAATGAAAATTTCGTTATTTGGCGATTTATCACCGGTTGGCAATGGAATGTAATTTCAAAAAAAATACTTTATGTCAAATACACTTCAAGAAAAAAAAACAATCCAATTTAGAATTGTCGATTAGATTTTGTTGCTATGGAAACATATGACGTTTATTTTTGAATACGCTTAAATGTATGAAGATAGCTTTTCTCAATATGATATTTTTAGCTATGAAAACATTTTTTCCAGCGATTAATTAAATAACTACTTCAACGAGTAATATATATATATGAAGTAATACAATATGTATATAGATTATATAATATATTAAAGTCTCTCATTGTTTATGTTCAAATTCATTATATACCATTTACACGCATTCTAAATATCCAACAGTTTTAAGTTGCAATACAATCGTTTGTTTTTGGCGAAGAAAAGGGCTGCTCGCAAGATCGAGTGACGCTTTTGTCTTTTCACGTCAAATACTCGAAAATATTTTATTATTTTACACGATATCCAATGTGATTCCGCCGCTAATTTTGACTGATACTTTATTACAAACATAAGTACTTTAATTAGTATTTTTTTCATAAAATTCTGGGTATGTGCAGTATTGAGACTTTCCTTGTAAGACAACTCCATTTCAGAGTCACTGAAAAGATTATAATACTTATCAAACTTTAACCGACACCAGTAATCAAACCTTGTTTCCTTCCAAAACAACATAAGTCAGGAACAGTTTCTCTGTTATTCTTTTTCTAATTCATCTTTTTATTTTTCATAAATTATAAAATTTATTCGATATTTACAAACTTGAAGCCTGACATCTACAATCAGTCCAAAGAAATCCAAAAAAATTCGTTCACTTGTGAATAATAAAGTTTATTTTTTATTTCGGAAAAGTTCTGATTCTGTGACTTATCGTTTTTGAAACAGTCGATTCAATAGAAGACAATTTGTCCGTAGACTTGGGGTGAAGTTGAGTGCAACTCGGAAAACCCTTAATGCTGTTTCGCTGTTCAGAGCTTGAAAATTTTTGTCACGAATAAAAAAAAAAAAAAATTACTTTTTAAAGGTAGAGTTTCACTGTAGGTAATTTGGTTCTAATTGCATCGGGTGCTTAGGGCATCGCTTATCAATTACATTAAAACCCATTTTCGGCCAAAGGTTCGTATACGAAACATTTCGATAAATATTTTTTTTTTAACACTCTGACACATTTTTTTCAAGAATTTTATTTTTCTTCTATTTTTTAAGGCTTTTGAAGACATCCATAAAATATTAGTAATTCAATTGGAGTAAACACTTTCTCTTAAAAAATTTTCAAAATACGCTAGAGTTTTAATTTGAAACGCCTTTGACAAATTCGACTTTTTAAAAATATATTATTATTCCAATTGAAATGAATTATATGTTTTTAAAATAGATTAAAGTTGCAAATTCTGTATATGAAATAAGAATAAAACAAAAGTCATAAAAATATTATTCATATTCATATTATTCATTATAAGAAATAATATTTTATATTATTATATAAAATATTATTTCTTATATAAAATATTATTTTTCATGCACGAATCTCTTTTTTTGTGTCTTAATGTATGTAATTTAAGCATATTTCAATAAAAATAATGCTACATTTTATAAAATTTCTGTGCTTGGCCTAAAATGGGTTAACAGTTTTTTTCTTAATTTTTACAAAATTCCTTATTTGTAGCATAGACTGATCTTTCTGACATCAAATTCAAATATTTAACGTTATTCAAAAAAACTTTGCCCATCTCACTGTTAACATAATTTTAATTTGCATAATCCCTGCATGTTAATTTAAAGAGTTTTTCATTATACTAGACAATTGCCTGCATCGCGAAAGCTTACAGAAATATAAATCAATGACAGTTCCGAAATTGCATTCCGCTTCTGTGCGTTTTGTTGACTGGTTAAGACGAAACTATTTGATTAGACATTAATGTTACGCCCAAAAATTTAATTATAAGATTTAGGATTGCTAATTGGCTTGATTTTCAAACGTGTTTAGTTACTTATTATTCAATTACTTGACGTTCTAAACAGGTTTTAGTGATAGCTATAATATTATTTAATTCATATATTGGTAATAAACCCAGTCACTGTATTAGCGGCTTACAAATAAATGTGATCTTGAAAATTTCGTTTGAAAATTCTCATTGAACAGTTCTAAGATCAAGCAGTTCGAATGTGTCAAATTTAGAAGTCAAAAACTAAATATATATATATATATATATATATATATATATATATATATATATATATATGCAATACAGGGTGGTCATAAAAAAATTTTGCCGATATATGGAGCTCTAGCGGCCAGTCCGTTCAACCGATCGAGGTGAAATTTCAGATATAACTATTCAGAGGTAGAGATCGAGATTCTATGAACGGCAACAAAATGGCACTCACGGTTACGGTTATAGTTACAGAAACTCGAAATTTTCCAATGGCAACACCCATTTTTTTAATCGCAAAATGCTCAACGCATGCGAAAACCCAAAAGAACGTTGAAACGGTATGTGTATTGCAATAAACGGACGCGTTATGCTCGCACAAAATCAGCTCTACGAACGGCACAAAAGAAAACATGGCCAAAGCGCACGAAGAAAATTTGGATATAACAGAGACAATACACTAATGACGGGACGTCGTTTGCCAGATAGTCAGCGTAGAAAACGGATAAAAAATAGGGTGGGAATGTTATTTTTTCAGTCGGAGCTCGCAGATGCCAACGAAATGACTTCGTTCGTGGTGAGTTGTTAAAACTGTTATCAAAATAAGATGAATTCTGCGAAAACCTGGCGCGTTTACCATCGCCTAATACGTGGCCTATGCATTTCACAAGCTCTTCGTGATTTACTAATGAAATTCGAAGAAACTGGCTGCACCTCTGATAGTTCGCAATCTGGAAGACCAACTGTTCGTGAGGGTACTGTTTTGGAAGTGTATCAAATAGTGACCAAAGGACGCATGCAAACTACATAAGGTGCATCTCGTGTATTTGATGTATCAAAATCAATGATCTTAAAGTTACTACGCTCTGTAATCTGCATGTTTCTTTACCGGTACCAGTACGCCCAGATGTTAGAAGTGAGAGACCATCAACAACATAGACTTTGTTAGTGAATTTTTTATCCAATATGATGGAAATAGAGATCGGCCTCTTCGCATATCATGAATGGACGAGGCACATTTCACCTTAACTGGTAACGTAAATGGCCTCCGCGATCCCCCGACCTCACTCCTATGGATTTCAGTTTCTGGAGATATCTAAAATCTAGAGTGTACATGTGCAATCAGCAAACTTTGCCGGATTTGAAAGATTCTGTCAAACGTGAGATTGCAAACATCCCTCATGCGATGTAACGATGTAATCGGCTGTATTGCTCACAGTCGCCACCATGCAATTTGTAATTGCTTGTGATGGCACCCATGTGGAAAATGTGTAATCAAAACAAAATTTTTCTTTTCTCCGATCCGTGTTGTAATCAGAGATTAGTGTACTGACTCTGTGTCATATGCAAATTCACTCCTTGCTCTCCAATCGTGTTTTTTATGGGGGGGGGGGGGGTATTCGCAGAACAGTTTTTTGTGCGTGCATGACGTGTCCGTTTCATGCTATACACGTACGGTTCCAACGCTCTTTAAAGTTTTCGCATGCGCTGAGCATTTTGTGATAAAAAAATGGGTGTTGCCATTGGAAACTTTCGCGTTTCTGTAACTATAACCGTAACCGTGAGCGCCATTTTGTTGTCGTTCGCAGAGTCTCGAGCTCATACCTCTGAATAGCTATATTAGAAATTTCACCTCGAATGGTTGAACGGACTGGACGCTAAAGCTTCATATATCGGAAAAGTTTTTTTATGACCACCCTGTACTTATATCTCTATTTTTTTAAATCTATCTATATTATAAAGGCCAAACGTAATTTGCAAGTATTATTGCACTAATTTTCACGATTTTAAGTTCAGTGGTTTGAGCTGTGGGTTGATTAATACGAAATCCAGATTGTGTTTTATATATATAGATAAAACAATGCATTAAAAACACTCAATAAATATCTTATGAACTTTTAAGAATTCTTATGTAATGTTTAATCACTCTAATTACTAACCGATGTATTGATAAATCAAAAAAAAAAATTGTAAAAACAATTTTTTTTTTTTTTTTTTTTTTTTTTTTTTTTTTTTTTCCTTAAGAGAAAAAAAAATTGGTGACTTGGCCTACAGGCGGAGGTAAATTTCGAAGTTAGTTACAAATTTCATCAACAAAAACTAAATCAAGTTTAGAGATAAACTTAGTTTTATCAGTAACAATGAACTCTAGGAACCTAAACGCTAATTTACACGCATATATATATGAAATCGATTTAAAAATGGCGACAACAAAATCGGAGTTCTTCAAAATGTTAGAATATTCCAATATTTCCATAGTCTGATTTTTATCATGTTTCAAAGCGTTTTTACAAACTCATATGACGTTTTATATTCACCTGCTTTTCGTCCATTATATTTCCAATATAACGTAATATTTGCTTTTTCCAAAAAATTCGTCTAGCTATTTGTTTCATTTTCCAATTTCATGTGAAAATCTGGCTATAGAAAAGTTATGACGTAACATCCAATTTTTTTTTTTTTAATTCGCCAAACTATATTGTTTTCCATTTTCCACGTGCAAATCTTGCAATAGTAAAGTAATTGTTGTAGTAAGAATTTTATTATGCTTTTTTAAAAATTGTTGATAATTGCTGTACAAAAAATGTTTATTTTTTTTTTCTGTCATATTTTTCTCAGATCCATGTTAAGGCAATATTCAAATTCTTGAAACCTTCCCATTTCCAGCCCCTTGGGCCGTTATTGCCCATTTGCAATCCCCACCGAGATATCAACCATCTCAATCTATTTGTCGAGTTTGAAGATGATTCGTGCATAATTGTGACTATTATCGTGCGGACAAAATTTTGTACAGACACACATACATATATATATGTGTGTGTATATGTGCGGGCGCGTATGTGTTTATAAACTTTTTAATTGCGGTGGTTTTGGGTTCCTGGTTTCACATAATAAAATGTTATGAAGAAACTTTTTAAGAGTCGTAGCATGGTAACGACAGCAATAGGTAGCATTTCTTACAAAATCTACCTAATCTTTCTTACGAAATCTCACTAAAAAGTCACCTGTTTAGTTTAAAAAACGAATAGCTTGGGTAGATCGTTATCACTCATTTGCTAAATCGGTGCAGTTTATGATGATAGATTATAACACTGTAACTACAGTTAATTATTTTATCTCTTTCTAAAAAATGATTATAAAATCATCCACGGTACTTGACTTAGATATTGAATATTGCATTTTCCTTTCTCTCTTAAATTGAGTGGAAAAATACTTATTCATGGTTAACCAAGAGAAATAGAGCAATTAAAAGTAATTAGATGTTTAATGATTAAATTAATAACAGATAATTAATATCAAGTTTGATCATTTTCATTGATATTTGAATAAATAAAATAAATCTTCATTTTTTAAAGATTTATTAACCATTTAACTGATTAATGTTTCTGAAAAAAAAAAAATCATATAAAGCCGATATTTTTCATGCCTTTTGCGGAATTTTTAAACTTTTATCACCCATTTAGCAAAGCAGAAATTTTTGCTAGTTGAATAAAAAAAAATGCTCAGATTAAATAATACTAAATTTACAATACAAATTTACTGGTGAGAATAATATATCATTATTGAAATATTTATTCTCATACATGGTACGAACAAATCATGATTTGCAAGAATACACTGCATTGCCATTAGGGTTCCCGCTGCCACTTGCCAGTGCACCAAATTGCGACAAAATGCTCCATTTGGCGAGTAAAAGTATAATTATACTCTCCAAATTGCGAGTGCTCGATTTCTAGTCTTGTGCGTGTGTGCCAAAAATTTTGAAATTCTTAACCGCGTTAGTGAATGAGTTGATGTCGCTTTATATATTTAATCGCACCATGCCATTTGTATTGTTTTATTTATAGAGAAACTGACTCAACACAAATTTAATTTAGAAACAGCCAAAGACAGAAATTATTATGCGACACATATTTATCTATTGTAGTTAGTCACTATCTATGTACCGGCGCAGTGTTGCCAGATGGGCTACTTATTTTAAATTCAGATTCTTGACTGGCACCACTTTTTTGAAATAGTAAAATGAGACTTATTTAATGGGATATTAATAAAGGAGAAAATAAACGGAATTTTACCATTTCAAATAGTGGTGCTAATCAAAAAATCCGATTTTTAAAAAAGTAGCCCACTGGCAACACTGTACCGGCGTCGTGCCTATAAAGATATAAACATAGTTACTCGCAAAAAGCGCCGGATAGAGAAAAGTTTTGTTTCTATGTGGCATTGAAATTAGCGATTTACGATAATATTTAATAGTTGTATTTATATAGGCAAAGTAATCATTGGCCGGCCAATTTTTTTCGATCGAATTAAAATCTTGTAAAAAAAATTTAGCGTATATTTTCACAACGGTAAATTAACGACAGCTGTTTTAAATTTATATTTAAACTACTTAAGGAATGTTTGAAACTTTTATACTTTTAGAACTAGGATTCATTTAGAATGTTCTCCTTTGTAATAGATTCTGTAGAAGGTAATCAAATCTAATCAAATCTCTATTTTATAAGCAGTTACAAAAAATTAGTTTTTCAGAATATTCTGAAGAAAGGAATACAATAAGAGGTTAAAGATGCATTTTTCTGCGTTTCACGCCGAATCTATTTTGGCAACATTTCTTTTCATTTGGCAACTGATTTTTATTTCTTATTCGCCAAATTGCTGATATTGGTCAAAAGCCAGCGTACGAGCAAATCAGGGATGCGGTTAATATTATTTTTACGAAAAAACACATTAATATTTCACATTTTATTTTTGGCTTTGAAGGATTGCAAATCTTGTTTTTCTCATCAGTTAGACTGTTGACACAAGTTGCTGTTGATAACATTTTTTTATTAATCGCTCAATAGATCGTGCTGCTACGCTGGATTTTTATTTATTTATTTTTATTTATTTATTTATTTATTTTTTAACGATTTTCGCTATAGCTGTATTCGAAAGCTAATGCAGAGATTGTCATCAAACTTAAATTTCAGTTAGATGTTGACATAAGTTGTTGCTGATCAGGTTTTAGTGTAAATCACCCAACAGGTCGCGCTACTTTGCTCCAATTTTCAGGATTTATATGATTTTAGTAACAGTCATATTTCAAGAACTAATAAAGCAAGAAATTTCATATCTTTGAAATTCTCATAATGGGTATAGATATTGCCATTTATTTTTGTCACGATGACAGCAAATTTTGAAGTATTAATATGTATGAGATAGAAGAAAGTTTTGAAATTGGCATATCCGACTAGCCCAATTTTGATAAATCGACTAGGTGCCCCGCTCGGCGTTCCCCGGACCTGTAATAATATTCTTAAATGAACCAAAATTTGTGTTGCAAAATCACATAAATAAATCCTAATCTGAAACTGAACAAAATTCGAACCGGATCCACGCTGCTTATGACATCGTTTAGCAAATGTGTTAAAAAAAATAAAAATAAATAAAAGTAAATAAAAATAAAAATAAAACTTTCAATTTTTATTTTCACATTTTATTAGCAGGGACCGAACTCTGTTCTTAACAAAACTGTTTCTGAACGAAACCCTGTTAACCCTTTGCGGCGCTGGGCAAATTCATTGCTTAAGTGTTGAAATTAATGACTGACACAGGAATTTGAAAACATGTGATATTTGTGCATCCTAATAAATAATTGATGCATTAATAACGGATAAAAAAGGAGCATGACACATTTCTTTCAGAAATTAAGAAAGAAAATATGAAGGGCTCGATCGAACGTCATATCGTCATCACTCATATGACAAATCGGTGAAGTTTGTCATAAATGCTTGGGATTATGGAACCTGCATTAATATTTTTATCACCTTTTAACCCCTTAACCCTTTAACGATCATAGCATTTTCATTGCTAAGATGTCGAAATAAATGAATAACACCAGTAATTAAGAACAAATATATTTCTAAATAAGAAAACGTGATTTTTCGCATACAAAATAAAAGGGATATTTCTAGATAAAAATACCGTTGTCAGTGTTGCGTATCGGAATTAAAATTTTGTGGTTTCGTGGCGAAATCAATGAACGTTAAAGGGTTAACTGGTTTGCCCGAACGGCGTTGGGGTAAGATGAATTTGCTTATTGCATTATTTAAAGCTTTTTAACACCACTATTATTTTTAAGAAAATATGCATACTATTGAAAGGCGGAAATATTTAGACTAAATTTTACGATTATTTCATTTAAAAAATAGTGGTGTGAATCCGCTATTTTCAATTTATAGAACGGAAAAGAATTAACTAGTTAAGGGGTTAAAGACTAGTAATCACATTATTCATTGTATTTGGTTAATAAATTAAATATTTCATTTTACTTTCTAGTGCACTGAATGGAACAAATTATGGACAAATATCCAAGAGACATAGAGCGAGTTAAAGCAATTACATGGAGATCATTTTATTATTATTCTAGATGACAGTAGTTTTAAGGGAAAAAATAATTTACATCTTAGGTTAGTGGAACTCGGAAAAAATGCATTTTAGTTCGACAGATGTGATGGCAAAATAATAAAATATATTTCGCAGATGTATCTTTTAATTCGATATTGAAAAATTAGTAACGTAATTATTATTTTTCTTTTTCGCAAACATTTTTTTTTTCATTTTATTGAATTAGGAAATGTACAAATATATTGTTTTTAAAATAGAAACATGGCAAGAAAATCCGAATTGATAAATTTTCACCCACACAATCTTTTAACGTTAGAAAGCAAAAAAAATCATTTTTTCACAAATATATATATTTTTTAAACAAATAATGCTTCTGGAATAAAATTAAGCAAAGTATCTGTAACTCATTCAAAAATTTGTTATTGCTGATCAATGTATTAAATTAATTTTATAGCATGTTATTTTAATGGTTATTTAAAGCATGGAGGACTAAGTAGAGACACATTAACGAGAGCCTATAGTATCTTAACCCCTTAAATAGATAATTCTTTTCCGTTCAATAAATTGAAAATAACGGACTCACACCACTATTATTTAAATAAAATATTCCTAAAATTTCAGTTAAGGAGTTAACTCTTTCCGGAACGGACAAAATCTGTATTAAAATGAGAAATTATCGACTGACACCGGAATTCACAAACGAATTTTTTTAAATATTTTGAATTCCTTAATTTAAGCTTTTATTGTAAAAGCTAAATTTTACTAAAATATTACTGGTGCCGTTGGCAAGTTTGATATTAAAATTAGGTATCCCAGACCGGGCACAGTGTGCCGGAAAGGGTTAATATTTTAAAAATCCTCATGTGATATTTGTGCATCCTAATAACAAATTGATGCATTAATAACGGATAAAAAAAAGGAGCATGGCATGTTTCTTTCATAAATTAAGAAAGAATATATGAAGGGCTCGATCGAACGTCATACCGTTATCATGCATATGATAAATCGGTGAAGTTTGTCATGATAGATTGGGATTATGGAACCTGCATTAATATTTCTTTATCACCTTCTAAATACTAGTAATCACATTATTAGCTGCATTTAGTTAATAAATTAAACATTGCATTTTACTTTCTGGTACACTGAATAGAACAGATTATGGACAAATATCCAAAAGAAATAGAGCGAAATAATGCAATAACACGGAGAATATTTTATTATTATTCTAGATGGCAGTAGTTTGAAGCAAAAAATAATTTATATTGTAGATTAGTGAGAATCGGACAAATATATTTTAGTTCGACAGTTGTGACGGCAAAATAATAAGATATATTTCTCAGATGCAGCTTTGAATTAGATATTGAAAAATTACCAACATAATTATTATTTTTTCTTTTCCGCAAACATTTTTTTTTTCATTTAATTTTTTATAGATTTGAATTAGGAAATGTACAAATATATTTCTCTTACAATAGAAACATGGTAACAATTCCGAATTGAAATCTTTCACCCACATAATCTGTCAACGTTTGAAAGCAAAAAAAATCATTTTTCACAAATATATATATTTTTTAAATAAATAATGCTTTTGGAATAAAATTAAGCAAAGTATCTGCAACTCATTCAAAAAATTGCTATTGCTGATCAATGTATTAAATTAATTTTATGACAGGTTATTTGAATGGCTATTTAAAGCATGGAGGATTACGTAGAGACACATATACAACAGCCTATCGTATTCTAAAGATTTTTAAAAATCCTTATGTGATATTTGTTCATTCTAATAAACAATTGATGTATTAATAAAGTATAAAAAAGAAGCATGACATATTTCTGTCAGAAATTAAGAAAGAAAATATGAAGGGCTCGATCGAACGTCATATCGTTTCACTCATATGACAAATCGGCGAAGTTTGCCATGGTAGATTGGGATTTTGGAGCCTGTATTAATATTTTTTTATCACCTTCTAAAGACTAGTAATCACATTATTCACTGTATTTGGTTAATAAATTAAATATTGCATTTTACTTTCTGGTACACTGAATGGAATAAATTATGGACAAATATCCTAGAGAAATAGAGAGAATTAATAAAATTACATGGGGATTATTTTATTATTATTATTCTAGATGACAGTAGTTCCAAGGAAAAAAATAATTTACATCTTAGATTAGTGGAACTCGGAAAAATGCATTTGAATTCGACAGTTGTGACGGCAAAATAATAAAATATATTTCGCAGATGCATCTTTGAATTTGATATTGAAAAATTGCCAACGCATTTATTCTTTTTAGCACTTTCCAATAGAGTTGAAAAGTGCTTATGAATTCGGTTTGTCTGTCTATCTGCCCGTCTGACCGTCTTAACGGATGGCCGTCTGTCAGCGCTCTAACTCTCGTAAATATACTCGGATTGCCATGAAATTTTTTGGCATTATTAAGGTTTACCCTAGCACGAATAATATGTAAAATGAATTTATACCATGTGATTAATTTATTTACAGGGACAGTCAAAAGTTTTAACTCACCAGTTCACTATATTTGGTTAATAAATTAAATATTGCTTTTTACTTTCTGGTATATTGAATGGAACAAATTATGGACAAATATCCACAAATAGAGCGAATTAATGCAATTACATCGAGATTATTTTATTATTATTATTCTAGATGACAGTGGCTCCAATGAAAAAAATAATTTACATCTTAGATTAGTGGAACTCTTGGAAAAAGCATTTTAGTTCGATAGTTGTGACGGCAAAATAATAAAATATATTTCTCAGATGCAGCTTTGAATTTGATATTGAAAAATTACCAACGTAATTATTATTTTTTCTTTTTCGCAAACATTTTTTTTCAATTTATTAATTATAGATTAGAATCAGGAAATGTACAAATATATTGCTCTTACATTAGAAACATGAATGCAATTCCGAATTAAAATTTTCACCCACACAATCTTTCAATGTTAGAAAGCAAAAGAAATCATTTTTTCACATTTTTTTTAAACAAATAATGCTTTTGAAATAAAATTAGGCAAAGTATTTGTAACTCATTCAAAAAATTTTTATTGCTGATCAATGTATTAAATTAATTTTATAACAAGTTATTTTAATGGTTGTTTAAAGTATGGAAGATTAAGTAGAGACATATTAACAAAAGCCTAGCGTATCTTAAAGATTTTTCAAAATTCTTATGTTATTTTGTGCATCCTAATAAATAAATGATGCATTAATAACGAATAAAAATAAAAGAGGCAAGAAAATATGAAGGGCTTGATCGAACGTCATATCGTTATCGCTCAAATGACAAATCGGTGAAGTTTGTCATGATAGATTGGGATTATGGAACCTGCATTAATGTTTTTTATCACCTTCTAAAGACTAGTAATCACATTATTCGCTGTATTTGGTTAATAAATTAAATATTGCATTTTACTTTCTGGTACACTGAATGGAACAAATTTTATGGACAAACATCCAAGAGAAATAGAGCGATTTAATGCAATTGCATGGAGATTACTTTATTATTATTATTCTAGATGACAGTAGTTACAAGGGGGAAAATTACATCTTAGATTAGTGGAACTCGGGAAAATGTATTTTAGCTCGACTGTTGTGACGGCAAAATAATAAAATATATTTATCAGATACATCTTTGAATTTGATATTCCAAAAATTAGCAAAATAATTATTATTTTTTCATTTTCACAGACTTTTTTTTTTCATTTTTTTATTTATATATTAGAATTAGTACATGGCTGCCAACTTCTACGTCTCTTTAGAGTCCAACACATATATTCCAACCGGAAATTTTAATTATCAATTCGCAATACAATTCATAAATTTGACAGACATTTTGCTTAAACAAATTGGTGGTGGTAAACATATTTATATGATGTAAACAAGCGTAGTAGTCGGCAGCTCTGTTAGTACAATAGAAACATAACAACAATTTCGAATTGAAAATTTTCAGAATTTCTTCGATTTGAAATAGTACGAAATGGAAAAAATAATTGTTGTATGAAATAGGTTTAAATGATGGATTAAGCAAACTCTTCTTGCCCATTCGACGTACGGGCAAATGAGGGAAGCGGTTAATTCTTGATAGCTCAATATTGAAGTCCACAAAAAATGTTACTCAGTTTATTTTAAAAATATTCCAGTTCCTTTAATTATTTTGTGGAACAAGATTTTTATTATGAAACAAAAATTATGTCTGTGATCTAACAAAATGCGTTAACTCGAGATAGTTTAACGCATAAACATATGCAGTTTTGTAATAGCATTCGCCAAAGTCACAAAAACCATTATATTCAAAGTATAATCTTCTTGGTAGTTTCTTATTCATCCTTGAATTACCGGGAAGTTAGGTCTTCTTACATAGACATATTACACACTATATTTTTCATTTAGATATTTAATTTATCTTCGACTAATTTATATATTTAGCTTAGCTTAACACTAGAACGGCAGGAAATTTTACCCAAGTTCTATAAACATTATTCACCTCACAATTTTTATTTAAGTCTATTTATATTATTTATTTTAAATAATTTTTGTGCAGTTGTATGTAAATTATTTTAAGACTTACCTGGTTAGAATCGACGTCTTTTCACTGAGTACGGGTCAAAATGACCCGTCTCCGCGGTTCTAGTGTTAAAGAAATTTCTGGTTCGCATTAATATTTCGAATGTGCTTGCCATGCCCATTGAATCTGTCTGGTAGGTGGAGGTTAAAACTAATAACCCTTTCCGGCACAGTGTCCCCGGCCTGGGATACGTAACTTTAATTTCAATTTTGCAAATGGCACCAGTAATATTTTAGTAAAATTTTGCTTTTACAATAAAACTTTAAATTAAGGAATTTAAAATATCTAACAAATTCACAAATAATCTAAAAAACTTTGTAAAATCACCATAAAAAGAAAAATTAAGCAGGACGCATTTCGAGCTACAACAATAACAGCTCGTCATCAGCTTATCCAACTCGTGTCCCAAGGGCACAGAGTTGAGATAAAGTGAGAAAAACGCGTCCTGCTTAATTTTTCTTTTTATGGTGATTTTACAAAGTTTTTTAGCTTATTTATCAGTTTATCGTTAGTAATTACGGTGTTTTTCACTATCTAACAAATTCGTTTGTGAATTCCGGTGTCAGTCGATAATTTCTCATTTTACTAACAAATTTTGCCCGTGCCGGAAAGGGTTAAAGAAATCTAACTCGGAGACTGGGTTGCCAGACTTGGCCTCTTTTTTAAATCTTTTAAATCGGAAATTTTACGTTCACACCAGAAACTCTGAGTAGTTTTGTTTTGATTACTTTATTATAGTTGCCAACATTTTCTGCTTTTTTGGCCCGGAAAATTTTTATAAAAAATTTTACCATTTCAAATAGCCGTAATCTGCCGATTAAATAAGTCAAAAATTTCTATTAAAATTTTCAGGGCTAAAAAATCGGAAGAGTTGGCAGCTATGACTTTATGATAAACGTTTCGTGATTACCCAAAGTAAAAAATTCTCTTTCAAAATCTCTGTTGTGAATTCGAAGTTTTAAATGAAAAGTAGAGACCAAACTGACAATCCAGCTTGAAGATAATAATTTTCAAAATTGGATGCTGTGGCTCTCTTATTCGTAATAAGTAGATAATGAACAATATGATTTATGAATTAATATAATTTATACTTAAAAATTAATCTATTTTAAAATCAACTGTTTCTTATTCATTTAAGGTTCCCCAAAGTTCAAAAATAAATTTTTATCTATCTTTTCAGATTTATATTTTGTATTATTGTTATTAAAAAAAATTAAAGCAATGAAAAACAAATTTCATGGAAAGGTACATATGAACAATGGCTGACATGATATTCAAGATCGCATCACAGCAACAAAAATTAATCTAGCATTCTAAATCGTTCAAATAATAATTCATTATTTAGTTAAGTTTAACATTTAGACAAAGCAAATATGAACGTTACTGCTTTTTTAAATTTTTTATCCTAAAACAAAAGATTAACTCAAGTTCTTGGTTCTCTGGGAGTTGCTCAGACCTTGGGAAGGCTAAAAATATAATAATTTAAAAAAAAAAAAATCCGAGATTTATGGAATGTTTCTCTGTTATCATAGACCGGATGTGGTCTGCACAAACCTCGACGAATTCACAGGTGAACGTTTAGGATTAGTTAAGATTGATTTTCTGATTAAACTACCAAGGTCTACCAAGTCAGATCTTGGTGGTATATTTTAAAGTTCATCTATAATATGAACTTTAAAACGTTGAGTTTTACTTAAAATAATTAAATAGCAATGTTAATAGTTAATTTTATTTAATACGAGAACCGCGGCGACGGGTCATTTTGACCCGTATCATATGGAGAGATGTCGATAAAACTCTAAATAATCTACATATATGCTAAGCAAAAATATTTTCAATAAATAATTTAAACAGTTTTAAATCAATTCCGGTGAAAAATATTTTTATAAAACTCAAATGATTTTCCCCGCGGTTCTAGTGTTAAAATGTTTTAGTAATTTCAAAACTTAATCAGGCCCTTCCTCAGAGAATATTTTGTAACTATTTTTTATTTATTTATACTAACACATGATATTGTTTTGAAAATGAATGAGCCAATAATTGTTACATTTGAAAGAAGTAGTTTTTTGGATTAACCCTTTATCTGGCGCATTATGAATTCATAAAAATTTTACATTCTAAAGCATTTTGCGCAAATTATTTAAATTAAATTAAAAGAGTTACATAATCATTGAATAAATATTTAAAGGATTTTAGAAGGCTTGAAGGATTTAGAAGGATTAATTAAATTTGAATTTACAGGGATTTTGTGCAATTTTTATAACCCCACTCTAACCTTTTATTTTTAATTATTTTCTTGGAATTTTGTAGAATTATAAAATGTACAAATATGATGTTCTTAAAATATAAATGTAGAAATATTTCCGCATTGAAAAAATCCCCATCCCCCTCCCTCAGTGCCAAGAAAGCTGAAAAGATGCAAAGGCAAAAGAAATCATCCTTTTTAAAATATTTTCATTTTGTATAACCAATAATGCTTTTGGAACAAAATAAAGTAATGTATTTGTAACACATTCTAGACAGTATTACGACTAACTGATGTCTTAAAAAAATTATAATGAGTTATTTTAATGCTATTTATAAGTACGGTCGATAGATAAAGGGTTGAACTTATGAAAGAAGATATATATTAATATTAATTGTAGTCCTTTTACTTTATCATTCCACTCTGTGTTTATTTGTCGCTATTCATTTTTAATTGCGTGGCTTAAAGATTGAATCGTAGTGCTTGAGATGAAGAAACCTTGAAGAAAGAGAGTGATTAAGTCTTGAGTGTATTAAAGATATTTTAAATAAAATTAACTATTAAGATTTCTATTTGATTATTCTAATCGCTTTTTAAGTAAATCTGAACATTTTAAAGGTTATATTATATATTATGTGATTAAAACAAGGTTAAAATTGCGTTCCGTCATATGTTTTTAATTTTACCTAAAATATTCACATCTTTCGTATGCAGAAAAGCATAATTTGAAAAAATATATTTTATTCATTTTATTGAAGTATTTGAGCTTGCAAGAGTCAAAATATATTAAGCAAGTGAAATGGTCATTTCTCTACAGCATCTCAACAGCCAAATACCTAACTTTAATTTTGCCACAGACTCTAAATTATGATCATTTTAAAACAATTACTTTCTCGTAAACTAATCACAAAATTTTATAAAAATTTGGATTTCTGTAATTGAAGGATGTAAAATTTACTTATGGTATCAATCTTGGGTATTGTTATTAATAAAACAAAGTTTGGGTTCATTTTGATATGTAGATTACCCCCTAAGCAAATTTTAGGTAGCTTTCATTACAAAAGTAAAAAGCTAGCTATTGCAGCCGTCCGGAGGAAAGCACTTCCAGAAAGTCTTGGTATATTCTCCCCGATCATGACCCCCAGACCTCAAAACCACTTTCCGTTCAAATGTTGACATATATATATATATATATATATAATCGTATATATATACATATGATTTTTGTCATGCTGTAACTAACGTATTTATGAACCGATTTGAATGAAACTTGGTATGTACATGGTACATACAAATGTCTCGACCGAGTTCGTTAGCCAGCATCATCCGCCATCTTGTTTCAAAATGGCGGCCATTTTGAATTAAGAAAATTTAAATTTAAAATTAAATGCGAAAAAATTAGAAGTTGACAAATATTTTTCTTTTGTGTGTTAAAACTTAAAACAACGATTCTAGAACACTTTTTATTTTGTCTATATCTTAAAAAATGATTGAGTTATAGCACTTTGAATTTTTCTTATGGTTGACATCTTGAAACGATCTGATTTTTGTCATGTGATAACACGCGTATTTATGAATCTATTTTGATGTAATTTGGTGTGTATATAGTAAACAATAAGGCCTGGACCGAGTTCGTTAGCCAGTTCCATCCACCATCTTGTTTCAAAATGACGGTCATTTAAATGTTTTTAAAAAAATTAAAATTTTAAATTAGATACAAAAAATGAGAAATTGAAAAAGATTTTTCTTTTATGCATTTAACCTTGATACAAAGATTCCAGAATATTTTTTGTTTCGTCTGTATCTTAAAAATCGCTGAGTTATAGCACTTTTAATTTCTAGTGTTGCTCACATTTTAAAATGTTCTGATTTTCGTCACGTGATAACACGCGTATTTATAAACCAATTTGGATGAAACTTGGTGCGTACATAATACATTCCGATGTCTGGACCGAATTCGTTGGCCAGTTCCATCCGCCATCTTGCTTCAAAATGGCGGAATATTAATTTTTTAATTAAATTTTTAAATTAAGTACAAAAAAGTAAGAAATTGAAAAAGACTTTTCTTTTGTGTGTTTGACCTTGATACAAAGATTCCAGAGCATTTTTTGTTTCATCTATATCTTGAAAAATGGCTGAGTTTTAGCACTTTCGATTGATCCTCCATTGATCCTCCATTCCACCTCCCATTGATCTCGCTCTTATATGTGTAAGAATTCAACTCACACTGTTTGGAGAAGGATGCAAACGATAAATCAAGAATAAGTGATAAAAAATTGTTTCCACATGTTTTCAAAGCTTTCTAAAAACTGAATAAATAAAGATCATTTTATAAAAAAATTCGTTATATGGAGATAGATATTTCGCTAGCTAGAGACTATTTTTAATGTAATCATGGGAAAAGGGGACCGTCCGTACTAAATATTCGTTATATAGAGAAATTCGATGTATGGAGTTTCGTTCTATAGAGACTCGACTGTATTTCTATTAATATTCAGTTTTGACAAAAGCTAGCATTCAATCTTATAAAATCGGGTTCGGCTAATTTGAGCTTCGTATGTTTGAATAATATAACTTAATTTAAAATAAATAAATAAATAAATAAATATATGAAAGCTACCTCTTCCTCCCGGCATTGCCGGAAGGACTTTTATCTATATAATAGTAATAAGTTTTGTATTCCTGTCATTTTGCATTAAAGTGCAACAGATATTCCACCAATTTATAAAACTAGTTATGGTACGAACGCACCTCATTTGCCGCATTTGATGTATAATTTCCGAATTGTTTTTAAATACTTTCGTACCCTATCCTTATTAAGAATTTAACAGATAACTATTCTTTATAATAGACGATAAATCTTTCAATCATTATTAATTACATTGTTTTAAAAAATCCTGCACAGCATTTGTTAATCCTAATAACTAACTGATATATTAACAACCGATAAAAAAGAAAGGAGCTTTTTTTTTTTTTTTTTTTTTTTTTTTTTTGAAAAATATAAAAGAAAAGAAATGCGTTTGACCGGAGTAATGAATCGCTTCACAGATCGTTTTCACTCATCTGACAAATCAGTGAAGTTTGCTATGATAAATTGTGACACTGCAACCGTCGCTAATTAATTTATTACGTTCTAAAGAGCGGTAATCATATCATTCATGGTATTTGGTTAGGAAAGTTAATATCGTGTTTTATTTTTTCTTAATCTGTGGAGAAAAAACGTTTATGCCCGAATATTTAAACGGAATAGAGTATTTGAACATAATTCTATAATATAAGCCATCGATAGTTAGCATTAAGCATAGGAATCGTAAATGGTATTATCATAAAAGATACTCTTTATTTTAAAACTTTATTAATATTACTTTTTGAAAATTTATTAATATATCATAATTTGTATTTTACTTAGAAATCTCAAAACCTCTGGTCCCAAACTGTGCGGATTTGAGGGAGTCTACTGTATATCATATTTTGTAATTTACTTAGAAATCTCAAATTTTCTGTTTTATGGGGTGGTTGTAATTATATAAATACGTCGTGTATATAATCATCGTCTGCTACATCCATCAGTCTGTCCAACTGTCTGCATATAACAGCGCCAATCTATTCTAATGGCAAATGGTTTCAAATTTAATAAATATAATATTTGCATAATTTTGTTGAGTCATTTAAAATATTATGAAAATTTAATGAAAATTTAATATATATTAATAAAAGTTTAATTTAATCTTTTATATTCTGTAATACGTAATTAATTCAATGACATCCCATGATAGGTAAGGATTCTAGATTGCCATGGTGAATATTCTATTCAGTCCTATTATACTTAATTAGTTCAATTATATCCCGTGATACATAATTATTCAAGGTTGGCATAGTGATTACGTCTTAATTTTAAATAGAGTCTTTTTATTTCCGTATTAAGGAATTTTATCTATATAATCGTAATAAATATTGTATTCATTTATTTTTGCATTAGAGTGCAACAGATATGCACTCAGATCTAAATATTTATATTACTACGTAGTACGAACGCGCCCTATTTGCCAAGTTTGACGTGCAGTTTACGACTTGCTTTTTTAAATACTTTCGTACCCTTTCATTATTATGAATTTAGCAAATAACAAATCTTTAAAATAAACGAAAAATCTTTCAATCATTATCAATTACACTTCTTTTAAAATTCCTTCACAGCATTGTTAATCCTAATAACTAACTGATGTATTAACAACCGAAAAAAAATGAAGAAAACTTCTTTTAAAAAAATTATTGAATTATAAAAGAAAAGAAATTTGTTTGATCGAAGTAATGAATCGCCTCGCAGATCGTTTTCACTCATTTGACAAATCAGTGAAGTTTTCTATGATAAATTGCAACCGTCACTGATTAATTTAACATGTTCTAAAGAGTGGTAATCATTCATGGTATTTGATTAGGAAAGTGAATATGGCGTTTTTATTTTCTAGTAATTTGAGTAGAAAAAATATTTATGCAGGAATATCTAAACGAAAGAGAGGAAATGAATGTAACTGTATAATATAAGCAATTGTAGATTGGTATTAGCATAGGAATCATAAATGATGTTATCGTAAATAAGACACTTTATTTAAAAAAATATATATCTGTATCACTTTTTAAGAATTTATTAATACATCATATTTCGTATTTTACTTCTCATATTTTCTATTTTAAGATACGCTCGTAATTATATAAATACGTCGTGCATATAATCATCGTCTGCTATATCCATCAGCCTGTCTATCTGTCCACATATAATATCGCAAATCTATTCTAATGGGAAATGGTTTGAAATTTAATATATAATATATGCAGAATTGTATCGAGTCATTCCAAATTTTATCAAAATCGAAACAAAATTTTAAAAGATATTAATAAAAGTTTTATTTAATCTATTAAATCCTATAATACCTAATTAATTCAATGGTATCCCATGATAGGTAATGATTCTAGATTGCCATGGTGATTATTCTAATTAAATCTTGCCACACTTAATTGGTTCATGTTGTCCCATTATAGATAATTATTCTAGGTTGGCGTGGTGATTACGTCTTATTTTCAAATGGAATCAGATTATTTTCGCATTAGTGAATTTTATGTATGTAATCGTAATAAGTTTTGCATTCATGCATTGTTGCATTAGAATGCAACAGATATTACACCAAGATCTAAATATACAGGGTGTTTCTAAATTCTTGGTCCAAACTTTAAGGGGTGATAGTACACATCAAGACAAACAATATTTAAATAGGAAACCAAGGGTCCCAAAGTCTTCCGAAGGAGATAGGCGCCATTAAAGTTTAGGGTCCAAAAATTCAAATCATTATAAAAAAACAGAAAAATTGGTCGATTCGTTTGCCGTTTTCACTAAAATTATTCTTTATGTCAGTATTGTCTTGAAAATAAATTATAAAGATAAATTTCAAAAAATGCCGATAGAGGGCGCTTTAGACTTTAGAGTAACGAACAACTATTTTTTACCGTTATTTTTTGCATCTCATTAAAGGTTTCGTAAGCTTAGACTTAAACTTAAATTTTGAGCTCAAAATCTGAATAGTTGGAAGCAGTTAAGTAGCACAAACTTAACTGTGTTCAGAGGGTTTTAATTTCAAATGATTATAAAAAACTGAAAAATTGGTCGATTCATTTGCGGTTTTCACTAAAACTATTCTTTATGTCGGTATTTTATTGAAAATGAATAATAAAGATAAATTTCAAAAAATGCCGATAGAGGGCGCTTTAGACTTTGGAGTGACGTACAACTATATTTTACCGTTATTTTTCGCATCTCATAAAATTTTTTAGAAGTTAGACATAAACTTAAATTTTGAGATGAAAATCTGAATCGTTGGGAGTGGTTAAGTAGAGCAAACTGAACTGTGTTCAATGGGGGTGGGGATATTCAAATTATTTTAAAAAACGGAAAAATTGGTCGATTCGTCTGCCGTTTTCGCTAAAACTATTCTTTATGTCAATATTTCCTTGAAAAAAAAATTTAAAGATTAATTAAAAAAATACCGTTAGAGGGCGCCTTAAACTTTAGAGTAACCAACAACTATTTTTAACCGTTATTTTTTGTATCTAATTAAATGCTTGCAAATGCTTAGATTTAAATTTTGAGCTCAAATTCTAAATCCATGGAGGGGTTAAGAAGCGGAAACTGAACAGTTTTCAGGAGTTAAAATGTTACCCTCCCCACCCCTCGAACATATTTCAAATTTCCGCACTTAATTACTCACAACGATGCAGATTTTGAGCTCAAAATTTAAGTTTGAACTTTTACAAGCATTTAATTAGATACAAAAAATAACGATTAAAAATAGTTGTTGGTTACTCTAAAGTTTAAGGTGCCCTCTAATGGTATTTTTAAAAATAAATCTTTAAAATTTATTTTCAAGGAAATATTGACATAAAGAATAGTTTTAGCGAAAACGGCAGACGAATCGAACAATTTTTCCGTTTTTTTATAATCATTTGAAATTTGAACCTCCCCACCCCCATTGAACACAGTTCAGTTTGCGCTACTTAACCACTCCCAACGATTCAGATTTTCATCTTAAAATTTAAGTTTATGTCTAAGCTTCTAAAAAAAATTTATGAGATGCGAAAAGTAGCGGTAAAATATAGTTGTATGTCACTCCAAAGTCTAAAGCGCCCTCTATCGGCATTTTTTGAAATTTATCTTTATAATTCATTTTCAATAAAATACCGACATAAAGAATAGTTTTAGTGAAAACCGCAAATCAATCGACCAATTTTTCAGTTTTTTATAATCATTTGAAATTAAAACCCTCTGAACACAGTTAAGTTTGTGCTACTTAACTGCTTCCAACTATTCAGATTTTGAGCTCAAAATTTAAGTTTAAGTCTAAGCTTACGAAACCTTTAATGAGATGCAAAAAATAACGGTAAAAAATAGTTGTTCGTTACTCTAAAGTCTAAAGCGCCCTCTATCGGCATTTTTTGAAATTTATCTTTATAATTTATTTTTAAGACAATACTGACATAAAGAATAATTTTAGTGAAAACCGCAAACGAATCGACCAATTTTTCTGTTTTATATAACCATTTGAACTTTTGGACCCTAAACTTTAATGGCGCCTATCTCCTTCGGAAGACTTTCGGACCCTTGGTTTCCTATTTAAATATTGTTTGTCTTGATGTGTACTATCACCCCTTAAAGTTTGGACCATGAATTTAGAAACACCCTGTATATACTAGTCATAATACGAAAAACCTCATTCTCCACGTTTAACGTATAATTTCTGGCTTATTTTCAAATACTATCATACCCTTTCCTTATTATGAATTTAACAAATAACAAATCTTTATAAGAAACGAAAAATCTTCCAATCGCTTTTAACCCATTCGTGCCCAGCATCTTTGGCGTAAATTTTATTTGGTTGGCACCACTATTTTTAGAAGATTTAAGTTTAGTTCATTAATCACGAAAATGCATCGTTTAAATAAAATAATTATTGCTTTTCTTTGTTACCGGTGTCAAAAACAGTGCTGAATGCACCTTTTGAAGCGTCGCTAAAAAGGGACGCTAGGCACTTATGGGTTAATTCATACATGCCAACCTCCGGCTTTTTTAAAATCAAATAATTATACTACTGACCTGAAATTTATTAATTTTACGAAATTAAGTAATTTTCAAAAGACTATCTCATTTATACCCTGACAAACTTATTTAAACAAAATTTCTAGTTCAAGATCTGCTTTCTGAATTAAAAAAAAGCCGGAGGTTGGCAGCTATGGTTAATTGCATTTTTTTTAACTTCTATGTAGAATTTGTTAACCCTAATAACTAACTGATGCATTAAAAACCGAAAAAATGAAGGCAATTTCGTTTTGAGGAATTGTAAAAGAAAGTAAATATGTTTCATCGGAGTAATGAATCGATAGCATCACTCGGATCGTTTTCCCTCAACTGACAAATTAGTGAAGTTTACTGTGATAAATTGTGACACTGCAATCGTCGCGTCGCTAATTAATTTATCATGTTCTAAAGAGCGGTACTCACGTCATTCATGGTATTTTACTAAGAAAGTGAATATTGCATTTTATTTTCTCGTAATTGGAGTATAAAAAATATTTATGTCGAAATATCTAATCGGAATTTAGGAAATGATTCTAATTGTATATTATAAGTAACTGATAATTTGCATTAAGCTTGGCAATCTTAATTGATATTATCATGAAAAAAGAAGGAAAAACTTGAGTCAAGTATAGATTTTGAAACACTTTTCGACGCTTTCAGAATGCTTTATCAGAATACTTTTTCAGAATACATATCGCTTATCCCTAAAAAAATGACATATTTCGACAAAAAAAAAAAAAAAAAAAAAAAAAAAAAAAAAAAACTTTACAGGAGAGCCAAAACAAAATTTTCTTGATCTTACTTTAAAGTTAAATTACAGCACTTAGCTTTCTATGCAGGAATAAAAACGTACATAAAAGCATAAACTCCTTAAAAATAAAGACATAAGATGAGGCTTAGAGGGTTGGATAATTTTACCCACCCGCATAATCCACCCTTCTACTGTAAACACAAATGGACATAAAGAACAATTAAGTCATTTTCTGTATAATTACACTTACGAAATTTTATGTAGCAAGATGCACCTATGACAGAGCTATCAGAGGAATAGAACGTAAAATAAATTTTTGCGAGATACGTTACTTTTCGTGCGGGTGAGCGATTCTTTACCCATTTCCTGCATAGTGGTCCCACTCAGGGCACACCTAATATTAATTCTAAATTTGCAAACGGCACCAAGAATATTACAATAAAATTTAGCTTTTACAACGAAAGCTAGAACGTTAGAGATCTTAATTGCTAAAAAAGTTGCTTACAAATTCGGATATCACGTCAGTTGATAATTTCTCATATTACGAACAAATTTGTCCGTGCCGGAAAAGATTAAGGGCAAATATAAAATAATTAAAATTTTTGCATTTTTAATTATGGGTCTAAGAATAGAATTAAGTGATTACAGGGGTTAAATAATTATGGACCTTAAAGATTATGGTGCTAGGAGGTTCTAAAATAATATATTTTAAGCACCTTTTTGCCATTTTTTTTCTTTTGTACTTTGGTACATTTTTCTAAAATTCTGTTGTAGGTAGAAAATTCAAATTTTCCAAAATTGTGTAACTAACTTTTTTCTTAAAAAATACCGAGCATTTTAGGTCTGAGTTAAAAATTCTTTAAAATGATGGAAATTATGTTATTAAAATTTTTAGGATTTTCAAAGTTTTCTTGTAAAATATTTTTATTTTTCATTCTCTTATAAGCCAAAAAGAAAATCGCTTTTTTTATTTTCAAATATTATGTTTTCTGATACCACAACAAATTTTAAGGTGATCTATTCAACAGATTTTTAGAAAAATATACGAAACAGACGTTGTGTTTAAAAAAATATGTAAAAAGCATAGCTATCAACTTTCAACTAATCTTCCGCAATACCTGAATTAGTTTGATCCAGGTTAAGTTCACTTCGAAACAAAAACTTTATTTCATGAATCTTTATTTATTTAATTTCAGGTTTCTAAGTGGAACATATTTAATTTCATTTCCTTTGAACTTCTGGTTCGAAATTTATTAAGCCAGGATCAAATTAACTCACGTATTACGGAAGATTAATGTCAGGATGGCACCTATGAAAAAGTGAATTAGTTCTTGAAAACTAATTTATGCATGAAAAAATTTTCTATTGATTTTATCGTAATTTCGCGCGTATACGCTGTGGCTCGAGTAAGTCTTTTTCAGACCGGAAAATTTATTGTAAAAAAGAAATCAAATAAACGCTAAGGAAAAATAAGTCACATTTTATATAAAATAAATTTTGAGACTGAAATCTGGGATGAATTCGACTTATCTGAGTTGTGGCGGATACGCGCGAAATTGCGTTATATGTGGGCTATAATGTGCATATTTACAGTAAAAAAAATAATAATAATAATAATAACTTTTATTTTTGTGTTTAAATAAAATACATTATGTTAAATATTTCGCAAAAATTGCTTCATTTTACTCATATTCCATGTATCCTTAAGAATATTTCTCGTTTTAATCAGGTAAAAAAATACCTAATAAGCATTTTAGAAAACATATAACAAACCTAAAAACCAGATTTAAACAATTTCCACTCATAGTCGTAAAAGAATTTGAATTCTTTTGTGCAGCTGTGTATATGATTTACAGATACACAGATTCTACGTAGTATGCTAAAATTTAGTTTAGTATTAAAGCACAACACTCTATTTAAATCTTCTTTTCTACGAATAAACGAAAACGTACTTGTATTTTGTTTTACAACCCTGTAGATTACATGCAGATTTTTATACACCCCGCATATTATACTGAAATTTAATTCAGACAAAAATGTTGCGTAAAGACACTAAAATCACACTCGAAGCATTATTATCCAAATGAGACAACGTATATATTATTTTTCATTGCCCTGTATATAATTTTATTTATATGCTACAAACATCTTAAAATGTATTTGAGCTTAAAAATCAACTTCAAGTTATATAACTCAAATAAAAAAACATTTTCAAGCAGTTCACGTTCTTTCTCAGTAATGCTTGCGAATTCTTTTGTGTATCCCTTTATATGTTCAATAGAATTTATGCACACCACGTAGCTTGTAAAATTTTAGTTAAATTTAAAATCGCATAACATAACTGAAATGCACTTTCAGTAATCATCAGGAATGTGATATCCGCTTTTTTGGATACCAGTATAATCTTACAAGGAAGGTCTCCATTGGGGGCATACTCAGAAATTTTTGAAAAAAATACGAATTAAACTACTCATGTAGGTAATAAAGGATCAGTGAAAATTAGTGGCGGAATTACATTATTAGATATGTAAAAAAATAAAATAGTTTGGAATAATTGGCGTGAAAAGCTGAAAGCGGCGCGGGATTTGGCGAGCAGTGCATTTCCCAGCCAAAAGCAGACGATTTCAACGAATCTGAAAATTGATTTTAATTGACTTCACTATTAAAAATCTGCAGCATTTACTGCAACGTCACTCCACTACTTTTATTGAATATCTCTCTTCTGACCAATGCGAATGCTCCATAGCACCGTGAATTGACCGTGTCATACACTGTTAAAAATCTGCTGCATTTTGTTGCAACGCACTCCACCGCTTGTATATAATATCTCTATTCTAACCAATGAGAAAGCTCCATTTCACGGCCAAGTAACCGTTTCCTATACAAGCAAGTTAGTGCGTTGCAACAAAATGCAGCAGATTTTTAACAGTGTATTTTTCAATTTGGAGCAATTTTAATCAATTTAAATTGTGTTTTAAATGTAAAATATATTAATTTCATTTTGTTATAAGTACCTATAAACGTGTATGACAAAATTACACTTAAAGTAAAGTAAAAATGCAAAACTAAAAGTACTTAAACTAAACTTATTTAAATAAATTGAACATAGAAAGTTTTTTCTTTAAAAAGTATTCGAAGCGTAAAAGCGTATTTTTCAAAATTTCGTTTTTTCGCCAATTGGAGATAAATCGCCAAATAAGCGAAATTTTTATTATTATTTTACGGACGTTATAAGGAGGTTCCGCCGAAATGTTTTTTATAAACATATATAACTATATGAGAAGAACATTCTGTAATTTTTTCAGATTTTTCTGAGTATGCCCGTATGGAGACCTTCCTTGTTAGAGAAAATGCTATTCTGTTAAATCGCAAAAATACTCCGATTAAATAATATAGTATTTTCTCTAAGATTTTACTGGTGTGCAAAAAGTGGAAATCTTTTCCCTGGTAATCATCCATAATATACAATACTTCTGATACAATATCGTTCCCTGAATGTTTTTATGTCATGCAATGCACATCTTATTTTACAACAAGAATTTTGTATTAAACCGCATAGTTCAGGAGCCGACCGCACAAAACCCTAAGTCATCTAGCACAAGAAAAAATCCTTTATTTTATATGGAAGAGTAGTAATAGAGGAATCTTATTATCCATGTCTTCCGGAAGCGAAGAGGTGCATAAGGCAAAATTTGATACCACTAATGGTTGACTCGTAGGTTTAGCACTATGTTTTCCGTACAATCAAAAGCATGAAAACACTTAAAACTGGGTGCAGGAAAACACTATGCTAAGCCTACGAGTTAACCGCTAGTGGTATTAATTTTTGGCTTATGAGCCACTTCGGTTCTGGCAGACATGAATCATTAGATTCCTCTATTACAACTCTTTCATAAAATAAAGAATTTTTTCTTGTGCTCGATGACTTTGGGTTTTGTGCGTCGGCTCTTGGACTATCACTAATGTATATCAATTTTAATATGTATTATAAAATAATACAACTTAATTTAAATTCGCTGCGAAGACTTTATCTTTGTAAACCATTATATACTCGAACTCTTGTGTGTGACCCTGAAAATCAATGATGAATGCTTTGGACCCGACATTCTATTGAAAAGAAGCATTAATGCGCCCAAGATATTCATATTTCATTAGGTTTATAAGACAGAAACATCATTAAAATTTTGAGGGATAAGCAATTACATTTGTGTAAGGCTGAAACAGTGTTGCCAGATTGTCGAAAGCCAATTTCCCCAAAATTTCAAAAAATTTCCCCAAATCAGGGCTTTTTTCAGAAAAAGTCTCCAAAGCAATTTTGACTCGAAAAGGCCAGTTCTCAGTTTTCAATTTTCCGTTATAAAAAATTTTTAAACAAATTTAAACTCAATTTTTCCACCAAATCAAGCATTTTTTTTTTTTTTGAAAAAAATCCCCATTTATGAAAAAAAAAAATAAATAAATAAATAAAATAAAATAAAATAAAACATTTAATCTTAACAGAATTTTGCATGTATATTTAAACCTAGAAACAAAAACAGCAAAAAAAGTTATAAAATTGTTTTTATTTTTGTTGCATAAATCTATACTATTAAATAAAATGTATTTCTGTGCTTGCTTTTCCGTCCGCGATAACAGGAAGGTCTGAATCACTTATCTGAAAATTCAGATGGGGGATAGCCCAATGCAGATCATGATGAATTTGTAGTACATGTAAACGGTGAGCACGAACATGAAAATAATGATTTATATCTATTATTTCTGCATTTTATTTTCGCTCTCCAAACCAAAATCGAATTTGAGACAGATCCGGTATTGGAAAATGTCTTGAAAGTAAAAACTGAAATTCTGAAAACAATTCCCCAAATATGTTCATAGTCCCCAAGCATGTCCCCAAGATTTACTTGTCCCCAAAAAATTCCCCTGCAAGCTCAAAATTCCCCAAAATGGGGACAAAATCCCCAATCTGGCAACACTGGGCTGAAATTCCATCGGAAATTTGGATAAAGTTTATTTCGAAATAAGGTAAGGCAATTTTTTTTTTGTGTTTTAATCTCTTTTTCCTCAAAGTTATTAAAGTAAAACTTAACTAAAAGTTTCTGGTGTGAATCTTTATTACACTTAGGTGGGATATTATGTATCCCATCGCCCCTTAAAGGATTAACCACTTAAAGCTATTTCCATTCATACTTATTATGTCTGTCGATTTTTGGCTACCAGTATTTTAGATCGGAAAAATGTGACTTATTTTACCGGAGATATATCATCAATTGAATAAGGCGAAGCAAACTTTTCGAAATTAACGGTCGCTAACAAGAATAGCGATTTTCAACTGTATGACAGACATGACAATTTCGTATGGAAATAGCTCTTACTGATTTGCCCGTACGCAATTTCAGAAAGAATCACGTTTTGAGCACCTTATCGCTAGAACAACGATTGGCGCGGAGATGAAGTCAATGCTACTCACCCTTTTTTGTTTGTGACGTCAAACGCCTAGAGAATAGCAACCCTTCCTTCTGCAAAGAGATCGCGTTTATTGTTCATTTGTTTTTCCGTAAATATTATCAAAAGCAAAGACTATAATATGAGGAAATGTTATTCACCGTTGTTTACGATTAAAACATAGTTTAAAACAAGGAGCTTTTTCAGATTAAAATGCTTTAAATTTCACAGAACATCTAAACATAGTTTTTTTTTTCTCAATTCAAAAATATTATTTCCTCAACTCGCTATGTTCGAAAAAATTGAGAAGTTAATTAAAAAAGTAGTAAAGATTCGCTTGTAATAAATATAATTCTATTAATCATACGAGGTAGAACCCGTCGAATTTCGACGAAAGAAAATGTTTAGAAAGGAACTGTTTCATTGATTTATGATAAACCCACAAAATTAGCTACAGTAAAAAATGCATCTTAGATTGGTTAGTCTTACTTTCAAACAAATATTATTTTAAGCTTAAAAAAAAGAAAAAGAAAAGAAAAAGAAAAAAAAAAAGAAAAAAAACTGGTTTTGTAAAACTCGGGTGTCCAAATTATTAAAAATAAACTTTAATCGCATATGTAATAAGTAAAGTATAACAAAGATCAGTTATTATGATAAAATTATCAATTGAGGCTCTTATATTTGGTATAAAGCGAATGAAAAAAAAATATTCCAAATTGACATGATCATAGAATTTCCAGGTGAAATCTAAAACCGTCATAATTTTCATCGTTTCAAAATTTGCAAACGCACTTCCCATAGTATTTTAATTTGATAATTTTAAAATAACTTCCTTTTTCTTATATGTATACAAAGACGTTATTTGTATCCGCTAAAAACATTCCATTTTTACGGATCCAGCCTTCAACATCTATAAAAAAATATGCATATGACGTCATTAGAACGGAATGCAACACAAACGCAGCAAAAACAATATTCAAGACACTCGGCGAAACAAATTGGATATCTGATGATTCACAAATCTTCACTTCTATATTTATAATAGCTCCATGTTTTATCAGAAATCATTCATTTGTAATTTTTTTTTTTTTTTTTTTTTTTAATTTGGGAAATATTATTACATACACTCGTTTAGCTTTCTGATACGAACTGAGTAAATGCGGTTAAGTCACTCGAATATTTTTTAAAATACATTTTTGCAAAGAGAAAGTGTTGTATCCTTTGTAAATTAAGTTTGCAATAAACTAAAAAAAACATTTAATTGGTGAATATAAACGCAATAAAATCGAAATTCATCGGATTTTATATCAGACGATTTCTTTTGACATGATATTTTTATTTCAGTTTTTATCAATTTTAAGAGAAAATGTCGTATTTCTGATGCCACAATTATAAAATTCGTATTAAAAACTATAAAAAAAAATTAATAACTTATAAATAAATTGAGATACAGCTTTCAAAGAAATTGCATTTGAAAGTACATTTTTTTCTCAATACGATGGTGTAAAAATTGAAAATTTGCGATACTTAGAAGTATAAAATTTGTAGTACTTAAAATTGCAAAACCGAATTGCATGCGAAAGTGTTGCCATTCACAAAATGACGTATGCGTTACGCACAGATACGTTTGGCCTTTATAATATAGATGTTTTATGACACATTTGAGCTTAGTTTATTTTGTGTTTAGCGATGCAGCTAGCTGAACTTTCTCGCTTTCGCCAACTCGCCAAGGCTGGTGCTCAAAACGTGATTCTTTCTGAAAATGCTGCCCGTACGTCGTATGAGCAAGAAGAGTTAGTTTGATTTATCACTTAAAGCTTTTTCACAGTACTATTTTTTAATTAAATTTCATACATTTTAAAGACAGAAATATTTAGATAAAATATTACGAATATTATAGTAAAGTGACTTTTTTTTCCATATTTTCAGTTTATTGTATGTAAAAAAAACTATCAGTTAAGAGGTTAAAATATGTTGCAAACAATACATTTTTTTAGCCTATATTTTAACGGAAGTCTTTTGAGTTCTTCTCTACGACTAATGTAAGTACTACACATTACATATTCTACAGTAACCATGCTCTAGAGCATCGCAATAATTTATATATAGTTGATTATGTTTAAAATATAGTAGATAAAAAGCATGTAAAAAAGATATATTGATTTTTTGTGTCAAAACCACATATTTTTTTTAAAAAAAATTATTTATTTATTTATTTTAATCCGATGTCTTATTTAGCACCATACCAGGATGACGAGTGGTCAGGGAAAAACGCAGACAAAAAAGTCCAGTATTTTGTTAAACAGAAATTCGCTTCTTTAATCCCTTTATATTATTTCAAGTACTTTTTATAAAAAAAAAAATACGGCTAGTTTCCTCTTTTCTTGACTGTGTTTTTCCCCGATTAATCGCTACACTGATTACTGTCCACAAATTGAGATCACCCATTATTATCCCATTGATCGTCTCTCTACTTGAATGAGCATCTGAAGAACTGTGCATACTTTTTGTCTGCAATTTTGAAGTAGAGGAGACAAGAACTGTAACGTTGATTTTGTTATGAGATTCATCGTCGGAATCTACATTACACACGATATATTTCATGTTAAACATTTTTTGTTTCGTGTTAAACGAAAAAATATACATTAAATTGCATAGTGTATTGGCCGGACCTCTATATCATTTCATGTTAACTGATTTTTCATATTAAGCGTTTTCGTGCTAAACGTTTTCGCTTTACTTTTTTACACAGGGTTTTTTTTAACTAAAACATCCTCAATAAGACAGCGTTGTTTTGTGTGTGTGTGTGTGTTTTGGTAAAATAGTGATTACTTATACAGGAACATACATTTTCATTCCAAAACTATTGCAAATGCAGAATATAGTCAGTCTTCATAAGTAGCATGATCATCTTTTTCAGTCTGTTACAGATTGCCCGTGAAGTTCACTATATCCCAGTTACCCCTGATTCTAATTACCCATACTTCCCTACAAGTTTAGCACAAAACAAATGCACAAAATCAATCTTTGATTCTTAATGACTTTGGAAATCTTTTATATGTTCGTGAGATATTTACTCATTCTACAGATTAATGGATGAATTAACAACAAAAACATCATTTCAGAATTTGCATGCGATAATGCGAGGAAGGAATGCTTTTCGTTGGACTTCGCAAATCCATTATTTCCTGCTTATTTAATAATATCTATTTTTTCGCATTCGCTCTTCATGATATTTCTGAAAGAATATTTTTACTTCTTGAGCTATTCATATAAAATTATCAACATATTGTTAAAATTTTTTTTTTAATTCCAAATAATTATAAGAAAATAAAGAGACACATAATGATAAAATGTTTAAAACTGAGAAGCGTTGTTTCCCTCTATTTTCCTTTCGTTACTGGTGCCTCTGCATTAACATTAGAAAAAAATAATAGCATCTTGTCATTTTTTTAGAATTATGATTTAAAAAAAAAGCACGATCGATATCATGAATAGCTTAGCTTGATCATTTTTCGCGTACTTGAGAAGTCGGCGAAGCTTGTGATATTAACTTGTGTCATTGAAACCGCAGTTAATTAATTTATCACTTTTGCAGAATGGTAATCAGATCATTCACAGTAATTGGTTCAGAAACTGAATATTGCGTTGTAATTTTTCACAAATCGAGCAGAAAAAATATTTATGCACTAAAATCTAAGAAAAATAGTGCATATTAATATAATAAGATATTTAATTAAAAAAACTTAGCAACAGCTAATGATTATGGAACTTGATCTTAGAGGTCTGCACGGGCCGGGCCTCGGCCCGAAGCCCGAGCCCGGCCCGGCCCGCGGGCCGGGCTCGGGCCGATTTCCAATAATGGCATTCGGACCGGGCCGGGCTCGGGCCTTACTTCTGAAGACTCGGGCCGGGCCGGGCCTAGTCACTAATCCTTTCGGGCCGGGCCTAATCACTAATCTTTTCGGGCCGGGCTGGGTTCAGGCCTTAATTTTTTTGCTGGAGTATCGGGCCGGGCCTAACTTTTTTTTCCGTAGGAAGCCGAGCCTGATTTCATTCTTCCTAGTTTTCATGGACCAAAATAATCAGTTCCTATTGAATCTTTCTATATGAAAATCCTTTTCTCGACTTTTTATAAATCAGTAATATTTGGCTTTGTCAAAAAATTTCTGCAAAAAAGCATATACTTTTAAGCCGTCATTATTCTACAATTAAACATTAGAATGTATTCCTTTTAAAGAATCGTAGATTACTAGGCGTTTTAAAATAGAATTAAACACACAAAACACACCAAAAAAAAAAACATGATTATGACGGATTTTTTTTTTTTTTTAACTGAAAACTGAAAGTTTCTTTTAAAATGTTCATCCATGCAAAATGAATACAACAATACGGGAGAAAAAAATGTATTAAACATTTACATCCTGTTATAAAGGGAATGCATTTTTTTTTTCGTTCCAAAGCGATTTCGTCTTTGGGAATTTTACCATACACCGCTTTTTCGATTTTTTGTCTCCATTACAGGGAATATGGATTAATAATACTAGTGATAACTGAAACATTTACGTACAACAAACAAAGATTTATTTAAAAGCATAAATATTGCAGCCTACGGCACTTCTGCATAAATAGAGATTATAAACATGAAAAAAAAAAAAAGACTAATATAATTTTTTTTTGGTCAGAACTCTTCCATAAGATTAAAGATCAATGTTCTGTAGAAAATCACTCGAGCCGGGCCAGGTTCGGGCCGAATTTTAAACTTTTTTCCGGACCGGGCCGAGCTCGGGCCGAAATTTTAACTTTCGGGCCGGGCCGGGTCGGGCCACTATTTTTTTCGTTCGGGCCGGGCCGGGCTCGGGCCGAAATTTTAACTTTCGGGCCGGGCCGGTTCGGGCCAATATTTCTGTCGTTCGGGCCGGGCCGGACCCGGGCCGAAATATTAACTTTCGGGCCGGGCCCGGGCCTGGAAATTTCGGCCCGTGCAGACCTCTACTTGATCTCTTATAATGTAAATAGTGTCTTTATTTTTAAGGAGATTTTAATATAATGTTATTGAAATCTATTAACACTAGAGCGCCCGGAAATTTTACTCAAGTTTGATAATAATATTTCTCACCAGAATTTTTACTCAAAATTATTTAATTGATTTATTTAACGTAAATCTGCGATGATTAAATTTAAATTATTTCAAGAAAAATTTTCTAGCTCGAACTGAAATTTAATCGCATGGTTGGAGTCAAATCGACTCCTTCCGAGCATTCTAGTGTTAATACAAATCGTTCCGAAATTAGATGACATAGTTGGTTGAAAGTATATTATACGAGTCAAAACAAATAATTTTATTATAGCACACCAAGTTCGTATCCTAGTTATGATGTGAGCTGATTTAGGGTTTCGTTCATCTGACGAAACCCTATTCGTCTCTTTCTTCTGTCTATCCGTCCGTCACAGAGTCCGTACACAAAACTATATAAGTCTAATACTTACAGCTCAATACCTCGAGTCACACGCTAAATCATAAAATTTTGAAGAAGTCTATTGTTTTAATTAAATTAACTTTTTCAATGTCATTCATTCATTTTTGCGATTTAAATTTTAATATAGAAGCTTAATTTCAACGCTTTTCCTAAATGCATCATAGCTTGGAGCTATTAATTACCCATCATACGTAGTATAGGGTAAGTCTTGCAATCGTTTTGAAAATCGAAAAAAATATTTTGACGGATTTACACGTTTTCGACACTGGAGATTTCGAAAAACATATTTTTTTGAAAAAAATTTTTGCCGTCCGTCTGTCTGTCTGTCTGTTTGTAAACGCTCTATCTCCCGAACAAATTGAGATAGAGACTTGAAATTTTGTACGTATTTAGTATGTGAGAATGGGACGAAGCCTATTTAGTATCAGCAACCTCGATTATCCGGAACTATTTTTTTCGGACTCTCGAAAAATTCATTCTGATGAAAGATATATAAAATTTTTCGATTTTTTTTATTTTAAAGAGTGGATGTAAAAGGCAATAAAATAACACAAATTTTGCATAAAAAACGAAGTCGATCGAATTATTAGTTGCCGAGATATGTTTAATCCTGTTTTCCGCATTCTTTGAATTTTCATGACCCTGTATTTCAATCAAATTTCAATTCAAAGATATGTTTTAATTGGAAATGAGACGCTTCATCCGACGCAGTAAATTGTTAGTTAATATGATTATTATTTTTAGAGTTATAAGGATGTTTCTTTTACGCAATCCAGTATTACTTGAGTATTTTGGCGTTTATATAACTTATCGAATTTGGCTCATCAGCAATTCATTAATAAAGCATGACTATGTATATTAAAACTATTTAAATTTGCGTTTAAATTTTATTTTGGAATTGCAGTGCATTTTATAAATATTTTACGCATGTTTTATTTTCATATTTTATATTATGCATATCCATGATGGGTAAGTATTACGGTGGCCCCCAACGACTAGTTTTTTAATTGTAATTAAGTTTGAATGTTTATTAAGGAATTACAAAAACAGTTCCTTCTTAAATACGTTCATTCTTCGAAATTCAACGTCGAAATTCTCGTACTGTTTTATAAAATTGGTGGGAATCAAACAATCTGAATAAAACAAACAGCAACACACAGCCCATGGATATCGCGGGAGTGAGAATTAAGGGGCTAAAGAATACTGTGGGCTCAGCAAAATTTCTTACCCTATAAAATGAACTGGATGAAGTTTTCTCAAAAACGACACATTTTGTGTTTGAGTCGGGCCGTTTTGACGTTAAATTTTCTCGTTTCGGATGAAATTACGGTTAATCCGATCATTAAAAAAAGAGTACTACTACTACTACTAATAATAATAATAATATTAATAATAATATATTTATTATTATATTTATCCATTTTTATTATATTTATTCATTTTTCATATAAAAATATTTGTATATTAAATAGTGCACTTTTATTCATTTTTATAACATAAAGATAAAATTCATATTAGAGATATAATTGTTAATAGATTACTTTTCCATGATTGTATCAAAGTACAAGTAATTTCTTTTCACTTCGGTTTCTTTTAACCGATTCCCTGTTTTGCCCGTATGTCATACGGGCAACGTGTTTTCGCCAATCATCATTTGTCTGTACTACGTACTTCCCCAGGGGGATACCTTCTTTAGGTATTCACGGGCTTCACAACCCCGGGGCACCCGAGTGATCTTTCTCTTTTCTATTTCCTCTTACTCCTCTTGTCTTCCTTTCATCTTTGTTTCACTCTCACTGTGGTTTCCTTTTCGGAGGTGAGGGCAATTCTGTATGAGCCGATATCATCCTGTATATCGACTCATGGAGAATTGTAAACCACCCACGTGTTGGCCTTGCGTGGCGACCCGTGTCCCTGGAAAGGGGGATCCTGGCAGTTGAAAGAAACCAACACACTGCTTTTGCCTCTGCTTCAGGTAGACGAGAGGTGCATATTGGTCCCGTATGCATCAATCGGCTGGTCAGCTGGCTTTTGTCACTGGCTTTAGGGATCAAGTGATCGAGCAACTACTAGTCATCTCGTTAAGGGTGGAGACTGACATAGGGTTGTCTTGTGACCGTATGGGCCCTGGTTAGCACTGGTGCACGAATGTGCATCCCCTTGTTGGGCTCGGTAGTGGGTGGTGCGGCTGGGGTCTGAATTGTTCTTTTTTTTATATGGATGGAAATTCACTTCCTTCTATATCTCTCCCAAGTGGAGAGCAACAAACAGTACAGAAACCTGCATTCTCACGTTTTTTGTCATCAAACGCCTTGATAGCCAATCTGATTGTTCTTTCAAAAGAACTCCACCATTTGTTATTGCTAAAATATTTCAGTCTGTTTAGGGGGATGGTCATTCGCTCAAGAAATTGCAATCCGGGGATTTACTTGTTGAGATCTCTTCATACAAACAGTCACAAATTCTATCAAATAGTTCTAAAATAGGTCCTTTTTCTGTTTCTATTCAGGTACATAAAACTCTAAATACAAGTCGTGGCGTAATATCTGAGCCAGACCTCTTATTTTCTACAAAAGAAGAACTCTTGGAAAATTTGAAGGATCAAAACGTAATAGGTGTAAGGCGCATAATAATTCGTCGGAATGAAAAAGTACTTCCCACAAAGCACATCATTCTGACATTCAATAGTCCTAATTTACCTACAAGAATAAAAGCTGCCTATCTAAGCTGTCCTGTCCGTCCTTACATACCTAACCCTCTCCGTTGCTTTAAATGCCAGCGTTATGGCCATACTAATACTAACTGTCGTGGTAATGAAACCTGTGCCCGTTGTGCAGATGTCGACCACGACAGTAAATCTTGTGGAAAATCTGAGCGCTGTGCGAATTGTAAAGGTGACCATACTGCATACTCTCGCTCATGTCCCAGTTGGATCCGTGAAAAGGAAATTCTTACTGTTAAAATTTCACAAAACCCTTCTTATCCTGATGCTCGGAAAATTGTTGAGTCCAGAACCCCGTCAGTTGCTGTCTCTTATTCTAGCTTACTCAAGAAACAAACAAAATCTGTGAGGCATATAAGCATTCAGACTGACTCTGCCGTTCCTTCTGACACACCCTCATCTACCAATTTAAAGAAAAAAAACCTGTAATAGATACTCTACCGCTAGTACAAGACTTATGCCAAAATTAGAGCTCTGGCCACCATCATCAGAACCTGTTGAAATAGAATACCCTTTATAAACGAACACCAAACTCATTAACCAAACCTACAAAATCTACCGAACATGACACACAGGCTGCTTCAGAATTGGATAAAAACAAACCATTGAATCCTAGTGTATGCCCCATTAAAACACCAAACATAAAATCTAGCACACCGAAAGAGAAAAATAAATCCTCAACCCAAGTCTCTTCACAGTGGAAAACTGTGAAGAGAAAGGGCAAAAAATCCTGTCTGAGCTCGGCAATTAGAAATATAAAGGATCCGAAACAGTTACTCAACTATATTGAAGAGGCTATGGATTCATCTAGTTATGAATCTGATGATGATGAAACAAATACTGTTTATGAAGAATATGTGCCTTCATCATAAAAACTTACCTTACAAAAAATAAAAACTTGATTGATTAATCTGTTTTAAGCAGTATTTTAACTTTTTATGTTTGTTTTTAAACTAGTCATTTTTTAGAGCTTTTACTATTGTAATATAAATATTTATTCATTTGTCATTAACGAAACCCTACTAATATTTAAATATTGCACTGTTTTTTGCACAGTTTTCATGATTCTTTTATAGAAATTGACTATTATTATATACCATTACTAGCAGCCTTCGCCCGCTACGCTGGTCAGTTTTTTTTTTAAAGAAACTTTCAATCAAACGAAATTTTTATATCATAGTAATTTTTAGTTTTATATCGTACTTTAGACTGTCTGTCATCGGTGAAAAATCAGTCATCTAAACAGAAAGTCAATGTTAGTCACCAATGAATGACGTAGCACTCCATATGTTAACAATTTTAATCCCATAAAAATTCATTCAGCGGAACTTTTAAAATAAAGCCAAACTTTTGTAATTGGGTTCATCTGAAAAAAACATTTCCTAAGTATTCAATAAACAACGTAGAATGCTATATTTCATTTGTTACAAAATTTCTGAAAAATTATCCAACTAACAACGTAAAATCCATTAAAATCTATCTTGTAGAATTTAAGTTATAAGCGGCCGCAATGAAATTTCACTCTGCATTTTATATATATTGAGATAATAAAATATAGCTTACATAATCATGTTAACCTGATTATAGAACTCTCTTTCAAAATTATAGGTTAAATAGATATTTTTGTGAGGTGATTAATACGAAATCCAGACTTTCTTTTATATATATAGATAAGGATTGAAAATTTCAGGTTTTTGCGCCGAAGACACCGCCAAATCAGGAAAATGTGAAGTATCTCACGAACTACTGAACTTAAAAGAATTTGCTTGATACCATTCGATTCAGCATGAAAAAATACACTAAAATATGTTATCAGTTGAAAAATAACTACAAAAGCCGATTTTTAAGGAATTTTTTAAAAGTTCGTTCCTTTTTTTAACCCCCTTAGGGGTGGAATATTCAAAAATCCCTTCTTAGCGGCACTCGATATTATAAGAAGTATTTTTACCCCAATTTTCAAGATTTTAGGTTCGGCAGATTTTTTTGTGCTGTGATTAATACGAAATCCAGACTTTCTTTTATATATATAGATAAGGATTGAAAATTTCAGGTTTTTGCGCCGAAGACACCGCCAAATCAGGAAAATGCGAAGTATCTCGCGAAGTACTGAACTTAAAAGAATTTGCTTGATACCATTCGATTCAGCGTGAAAAAATACACTAAAATTTGTTATTAGTTGAAAAATAACTACAAAAGCCGATTTTTAAGGAATTTTTTGAAAGTTCGTTCCCTTTTTTTAAACCCCTTAGGGGTGGAATATTCGAAAATCCCTTCTAAGCGGCACTGGATGTTATCAGAACTATTTTTACCCGAATTTTCAAGATTTTAGGTTCGGCAGTTTTTTTTGTGCTGTGATTAATACGAAACCCAGACTTTCTTTTATATATATAGATATGGATTGAAAATTTCAGGTTTCTGCGCCGAACACACCGCCAAATCAGGAAAATGTGAGGTATCTCGCGAACTGCTGATTTTAAAAGAATTTGCTTGGTACCATTCGATTCAGCATGAAAAAATACACTAAAATATGTTATCAGTTGAAAAATAACTACAAAAGCCGATTTTTAAGGAATTTTTTAAAAGTTCGTTCCCTTTTTTAACCCCCTTAGGGGTGGAATTTTCGAAAATTACTTCTTAGCGGCACTCGATGTTATCAGAAGTATTTTTAACCGAATTTTCAAGATTTTAGGTTCGGCAGATTTTTTTGTGCTGCGATTAATACGAAACCCAGACTTTCTTTTATATATATAGATAAGGATTGAAAATTTCAGGTTTTTGCGCCGAACACACCGCCAAATCAGGAAAATGTGAGGTATATCGCGAACTGCTGAACTTAAAAGAATTTGCTTGGTACCATTCTATTCAGCATGAAAAAATACACTGAAATATGTTATCAGTTGAAAAATAACTACAAAAGCCGATTTTTAAGGAATTTTTTAAAAGTTCGTTCCCTTTTTTAACCCCCTTAGGGGTGGAATATTCGAAAATCCCTTCTTAGCGGCACTCGATTTTATCAGAAGTATTTTTACCCCAATTTTCAAGATTTTAGGTTCGGCAGATTTTTTTGTGCTGTGATTAATACGAAATCCAGACTTTCTTTTATATATATAGATAAGGATTAAAAATTTCAGGTTTTTGCGCCGAAGACACCGCCAAATCAGAAAAATGCGAAGTATCTCGCTAAGTACTGAAATTAAAAGAATTTGCTTGATACCATTCGATTCAGCATGAAAAAATACACTGAAATATTTTATCAGTTGAAAAATAACTACAAAAGCCGATTTTTAAGGAATTTTTTAAAAGTTCGTTCCCTTTTTTAACCCCCTTAGGGGTGGAATATTCAAAAATCCCTTCTTAGCGGCACTCGATGTTATCAGAAGTATTTTTACCCCAATTTTCAAGATTTTAGGTTCGGCAGATTTTTTTGTGCTGTGATTAATACGAAATCCAGACTTTCTTTTATATATATAGATAAGGATTGAAAATTTCAGGTTTTTGCGCCGAAGACACCGCCAAATCAGGAAAATGTGAAGTATCTCGCGAACTACTGAACTTAAAAGAATTTGCTTGGTACCATTCGATTCAGCATGAAAAAATACACTAAAATATGTTATCAGTTGAAAAATAACTACAAAAGCCGATTTTTAAGGAATTTTTTAAAAGTTCGTTCCCTTTTTTAACCCCCTTAGGGGTGGAATTTTCGAAAATCCCTTCTTAGCGGCACTCGATGTTATCAGAAGTATTTTTACCCCAATTTTCAAGATTTTAGATTCGGCAGATTTTTTTGTGCTGCGATTAATACGAAACCCAGACTTTCTTTTATATATATAGATAAGGATTGAAAATTTCAGGTTTTTCCGCCGAACACACCGCCAAATCAGGAAAATGTGAGGTATCTCGCGAACTACTGAACTTAAAAGAATTTGCTTGGTACCATTCTATTCAGCATGAAAAAAAAATTGGTTGCCTGTAAAGTCGGTATACGGGCGAAAGTTTTACGTGACAACGACTTTGAGTTGTAAAATAATTTTAATGTGAATATTCATTCGTATAGTAGGAAGAAGGATGAAATAATAGTAACAATTTAAAACATTTATTTATACAAAGAATTATATTTAAAACATTAATTTATACAAAGAATCTCGCACTGAATTTCATATTAACAAAATTTTATTTTTACCTTTACACATACATACGTATTTATATACAAATATACATACAATAACTTGCAATACACTGTGTTTGTTAAACACATTTTACTTCATGTTTATTGATGTCAAATGTTGAATTTTGTAAACAGCATATTAAAGAATTTTTCAATGAGCAGAATATAACTAAAGTAAAATGGCTTTCACTAATCACATATCATTAGTTTTCCATAATATACCACCGAATTACGAAATAAACTACACTTATTTTCTTTGTACTTTATACTAATAACTAATACATAACGTATTTCGTCTTAGTTTGATACTATCTAAAATTCCTATTAAGCACCGCCCCTTCCTTGCAGCGAATTCACATTCACGTTCAGAAAATGGTCCCACAAGTGACCGGAAAAAGTTAAGAGAAAAGTGAGCGCGTATCGTGAGCGGAGCGTAACGTAACGTAACGCAGTTTCTTGAAGTGTCTCCCGGCAAACCAATTTACAAGACGTTGTCACGTCAATACACTGAAATATGTTATCAGTTGAAAAATAACTATAAAAGCCGATTTTTAAGGAATTTTTTAAAAGTTCGTTCCCTTTTTTAACCCCCTTAGGGGTGGAATATTCGAAAATTACTTCTTAGCGGCACTCGATGTTATCAGAAGTATTTTTAACCGAATTTTCAAGATTTTAGGTTCGGCAGATTTTTTTGTGCTGCGATTAATACGAAACCCAGACTTTCTTTTATATATATAGATAAGGATTGAAAATTTCAGGTTTTTGCGCCGAACACACCGCCAAATCAGGAAAATGTGAGGTATATCGCGAACTGCTGAACTTAAAAGAATTTGCTTGGTACCATTCTATTCAGCATGAAAAAATACACTGAAATATGTTATCAGTTGAAAAATAACTACAAAAGCCGATTTTTAAGGAATTTTTTAAAAGTTCGTTCCCTTTTTTAACCCCCTTAGGGGTGGAATATTCGAAAATCCCTTCTTAGCGGCACTCGATTTTATCAGAAGTATTTTTACCCCAATTTTCAAGATTTTAGGTTCGGCAGATTTTTTTGTGCTGTGATTAATACGAAATCCAGACTTTCTTTTATATATATAGATAAGGATTAAAAATTTCAGGTTTTTGCGCCGAAGACACCGCCAAATCAGAAAAATGCGAAGTATCTCGCTAAGTACTGAACTTAAAAGAATTTGCTTGATACCATTCGATTCAGCATGAAAAAATACACTGAAATATTTTATCAGTTGAAAAATAACTACAAAAGCCGATTTTTAAGGAATTTTTTAAAAGTTCGTTCCCTTTTTTAACCCCCTTAGGGGTGGAATATTCAAAAATCCCTTCTTAGCGGCACTCGATGTTATCAGAAGTATTTTTACCCCAATTTTCAAGATTTTAGGTTCGGCAGATTTTTTTGTGCTGTGATTAATACGAAATCCAGACTTTCTTTTATATATATAGATAAGGATTGAAAATTTCAGGTTTTTGCGCCGAAGACACCGCCAAATCAGGAAAATGTGAAGTATCTCGCGAACTACTGAACTTAAAAGAATTTGCTTGGTACCATTCGATTCAGCATGAAAAAATACACTAAAATATGTTATCAGTTGAAAAATAACTACAAAAGCCGATTTTTAAGGAATTTTTTAAAAGTTCGTTCCCTTTTTTAACCCCCTTAGGGGTGGAATTTTCAAAAATCCTTCTTAGCGGCACTAGATGTTATCAGAAATATTTTTACCCCAATTTTCAAGATTTTGGATTAGGCAGATTTTTTTGTGCTGTGATTAATACGAAATCCAGATTTTCTTTTATATATATAGATAAGGATTGAAAATTTCAGGTTTTTGCGCCGAAGACACCGCCAAATCAGGAAAATGCGAAGTATCTCGCGAAGTACTGAACTTAAAAGAATTTGCTTGATACCATTCGATTCAGCATGAAAAAATACACTAAAATTTGTTATCAGTTGAAAAATAACTACAAAAGCCGATTTTTAAGGAATTTTTTTTAAAGTTCGTTCCCTTTTTTAACCCCCTTAGGGGTGGAATTTTCGAAAATCCCTTCTTAGCGGCACTCGATAATATCAGAAGTATTTTTACCCCAATTTTCAAGATTTTAGGTTCGGCAGATTTTTTTGTGCTGCGATTAATACGAAACCCAGACTTTCTTTTATATATATAGATAAGGAATGAAAATTTCAGGTTTTTGCGCCGAACACACCGCCAAATCAGGAAAATGTGAGGTATCTCGCGAACTACTGAACTTAAAAGAATTTGCTTGGTACCATTCTATTCAGCATGAAAAAATACACTGAAATATGTTATCAGTTGAAAAATAAATACAAAAGCCGATTTTTAAGGAATTTTTTAAAAGTTCGTTCCCTTTTTTAACCCCCTTAGGGGTGGAATATTCGAAAATCCCTTCTTAGCGGTACTCGATGTTATCAGAAGTATTTTTACCCCAATTTTCAAGATTTTAGGTTCGGCAGATTTTTTTGTGCTGTGATTAATACGAAATCCAGACTTTCTTTTATATATATAGATAAGGATTGAAAATTTCAGGTTTTTGCGCCGAAGACACCGCCAAATCAGGAAAATGCGAAGTATCTCGCGAAGTACTGAACTTAAAAGAATTTGCTTGATACCATTCGATTCAGCATGAAAAAATACACTGAAATATTTTATCAGTTGAAAAATAACTACAAAAGCCGATTTTTAAGGAATTTTTTAAAAGTTCGTTCCCTTTTTTAACCCCCTTAGGGGTGGAATATTCAAAAATCCCTTCTTAGCGGCACTCGATGTTATCAGAAGTATTTTTACCCCAATTTTCAAGATTTTAGGTTCGGCAGATTTTTTTGTGCTGTGATTAATACGAAATCCAGACTTTCTTTTATATATATAGATAAGGATTGAAAATTTCAGGTTTTTGCGCCGAAGACACCGCCAAATCAGGAAAATGTGAAGTATCTCACGAACTACTGAACTTAAAAGAATTTGCTTGATACCATTCGATTCAGCATGAAAAAATACACTAAAATATGTTATCAGTTGAAAAATAACTACAAAAGCCGATTTTTAAGGAATTTTTTAAAAGTTCGTTCCTTTTTTTAACCCCCTTAGGGGTGGAATATTCAAAAATCCCTTCTTAGCGGCACTCGATATTATAAGAAGTATTTTTACCCCAATTTTCAAGATTTTAGGTTCGGCAGATTTTTTTGTGCTGTGATTAATACGAAATCCAGACTTTCTTATATATATATAGATAAGGATTGAAAATTTCAGGTTTTTGCGCCGAAGACACCGCCAAATCAGGAAAATGCGAAGTATCTCGCGAAGTACTGAACTTAAAAGAATTTGCTTGATACCATTCGATTCAGCGTGAAAAAATACACTAAAATTTGTTATTAGTTGAAAAATAACTACAAAAGCCGATTTTTAAGGAATTTTTTGAAAGTTCGTTCCCTTTTTTTAAACCCCTTAGGGGTGGAATATTCGAAAATCCCTTCTAAGCGGCACTGGATGTTATCAGAACTATTTTTACCCGAATTTTCAAGATTTTAGGTTCGGCAGTTTTTTTTGTGCTGTGATTAATACGAAACCCAGACTTTCTTTTATATATATAGATATGGATTGAAAATTTCAGGTTTCTGCGCCGAACACACCGCCAAATCAGGAAAATGTGAGGTATCTCGCGAACTGCTGATTTTAAAAGAATTTGCTTGGTACCATTCGATTCAGCATGAAAAAATACACTAAAATATGTTATCAGTTGAAAAATAACTACAAAAGCCGATTTTTAAGGAATTTTTTAAAAGTTCGTTCCCTTTTTTAACCCCCTTAGGGGTGGAATTTTCGAAAATTACTTCTTAGCGGCACTCGATGTTATCAGAAGTATTTTTAACCGAATTTTCAAGATTTTAGGTTCGGCAGATTTTTTTGTGCTGCGATTAATACGAAACCCAGACTTTCTTTTATATATATAGATAAGGATTGAAAATTTCAGGTTTTTGCGCCGAACACACCGCCAAATCAGGAAAATGTGAGGTATATCGCGAACTGCTGAACTTAAAAGAATTTGCTTGGTACCATTCTATTCAGCATGAAAAAATACACTGAAATATGTTATCAGTTGAAAAATAACTACAAAAGCCGATTTTTAAGGAATTTTTTAAAAGTTCGTTCCCTTTTTTAACCCCCTTAGGGGTGGAATATTCGAAAATCCCTTCTTAGCGGCACTCGATTTTATCAGAAGTATTTTTACCCCAATTTTCAAGATTTTAGGTTCGGCAGATTTTTTTGTGCTGTGATTAATACGAAATCCAGACTTTCTTTTATATATATAGATAAGGATTAAAAATTTCAGGTTTTTGCGCCGAAGACACCGCCAAATCAGAAAAATGCGAAGTATCTCGCTAAGTACTGAACTTAAAAGAATTTGCTTGATACCATTCGATTCAGCATGAAAAAATACACTGAAATATTTTATCAGTTGAAAAATAACTACAAAAGCCGATTTTTAAGGAATTTTTTAAAAGTTCGTTCCCTTTTTTAACCCCCTTAGGGGTGGAATATTCAAAAATCCCTTCTTAGCGGCACTCGATGTTATCAGAAGTATTTTTACCCCAATTTTCAAGATTTTAGGTTCGGCAGATTTTTTTGTGCTGTGATTAATACGAAATCCAGACTTTCTTTTATATATATAGATAAGGATTGAAAATTTCAGGTTTTTGCGCCGAAGACACCGCCAAATCAGGAAAATGTGAAGTATCTCGCGAACTACTGAACTTAAAAGAATTTGCTTGGTACCATTCGATTCAGCATGAAAAAATACACTAAAATATGTTATCAGTTGAAAAATAACTACAAAAGCCGATTTTTAAGGAATTTTTTAAAAGTTCGTTCCCTTTTTTAACCCCCTTAGGGGTGGAATTTTCGAAAATCCCTTCTTAGCGGCACTCGATGTTATCAGAAGTATTTTTACCCCAATTTTCAAGATTTTAGATTCGGCAGATTTTTTTGTGCTGCGATTAATACGAAACCCAGACTTTCTTTTATATATATAGATAAGGATTGAAAATTTCAGGTTTTTCCGCCGAACACACCGCCAAATCAGGAAAATGTGAGGTATCTCGCGAACTACTGAACTTAAAAGAATTTGCTTGGTACCATTCTATTCAGCATGAAAAAAAAATTGGTTGCCTGTAAAGTCGGTATACGGGCGAAAGTTTTACGTGACAACGACTTTGAGTTGTAAAATAATTTTAATGTGAATATTCATTCGTATAGTAGGAAGAAGGATGAAATAATAGTAACAATTTAAAACATTTATTTATACAAAGAATTATATTTAAAACATTAATTTATACAAAGAATCTCGCACTGAATTTCATATTAACAAAATTTTATTTTTACCTTTACACATACATACGTATTTATATACAAATATACATACAATAACTTGCAATACACTGTGTTTGTTAAACACATTTTACTTCATGTTTATTGATGTCAAATGTTGAATTTTGTAAACAGCATATTAAAGAATTTTTCAATGAGCAGAATATAACTAAAGTAAAATGGCTTTCACTAATCACATATCATTAGTTTTCCATAATATACCACCGAATTACGAAATAAACTACACTTATTTTCTTTGTACTTTATACTAATAACTAATACATAACGTATTTCGTCTTAGTTTGATACTATCTAAAATTCCTATTAAGCACCGCCCCTTCCTTGCAGCGAATTCACATTCACGTTCAGAAAATGGTCCCACAAGTGACCGGAAAAAGTTAAGAGAAAAGTGAGCGCGTATCGTGAGCGGAGCGTAACGTAACGTAACGCAGTTTCTTGAAGTGTCTCCCGGCAAACCAATTTACAAGACGTTGTCACGTCAATACACTGAAATATGTTATCAGTTGAAAAATAACTATAAAAGCCGATTTTTAAGGAATTTTTTAAAAGTTCGTTCCCTTTTTTAACCCCCTTAGGGGTGGAATATTCGAAAATCCCTTCTTAGCGGCACTCGATGTTATCAGAAGTATTTTTACCCCAATTTTCAAGATTTTAGGTTCGGCAGATTTTTTTGTGCTGTGATTAATACGAAATCCAGACTTTCTTTTATATATATAGATAAGGATTGAAAATTTCAGGTTTTTGCGCCGAAGACACCGCCAAATCAGGAAAATGCGAAGTATCTCGCGAAGTACTGAACTTAAAAGAATTTGCTTGATACCATTCGATTCAGCATGAAAAAATACACTAAAATTTGTTATCAGTTGAAAAATAACTACAAAAGCCGATTTTTAAGGAATTTTTTTAAAAGTTCGTTCCCTTTTTTAACCCCCTTAGGGGTGGAATTTTCGAAAATCCCTTCTTAGCGGCACTCGATAATATCAGAAGTATTTTTACCCCAATTTTCAAGATTTTAGGTTCGGCAGATTTTTTTGTGCTGCGATTAATACGAAACCCAGACTTTCTTTTATATATATAGATAAGGAATGAAAATTTCAGGTTTTTGCGCCGAACACACCGCCAAATCAGGAAAATGTGAGGTATCTCGCGAACTACTGAACTTAAAAGAATTTGCTTGGTACCATTCTATTCAGCATGAAAAAATACACTAAAATATGTTATCAGTTGAAAAATAACTACAAAAGCCGATTTTTAAGGAATTTTTTAAAAGTTCGTTCCCTTTTTTAACCCCCTTAGGGGTGGAATATTCAAAAATCCCGTCTTAGCGGCTCTCGATGTTATCAGAAATATTTTTACCCCAATTTTCAAGAATTTAAGTTCCGCAGATTTTTTTGTGCTGTGATTAATAAGAAACCCAGACTTTCTTTTATATATATAGATAAGGATTGAAAATTTCAGGTTTTTGCGCCGAACACACCGCCAAATCAGGAAAATGTGAGGTATCTCGCGAACTACTGAACTTAAAAGAATTTGCTTGGTACCATTCTATTCAGCATGAAAAAATACACTGAAATATGTTATCAGTTGAAAAATAACTATAAAAGCCGATTTTTAAGGAATTTTTTAAAAGTTCGTTCCCTTTTTTAACCCCCTTAGGGGTGGAATATTCGAAAATCCCTTCTTAGCGGCACTCGATGTTATCAGAAGTATTTTTACCCCAATTTTCAAGATTTTAGGTTCGGCAGATTTTTTTGTGCTGTGATTAATACGAAATCCATACTTTCTTTTATATATATAGATAAGGATTGAAAATTTCAGGTTTTTGCGCCGAAGACACCGCCAAATCAGGAAAATGCGAAGTATCTCGCGAAGTACTGAACTTAAAAGAATTTGCTTGATACCATTCGATTCAGCATGAAAAAATACACTAAAATTTGTTATCAGTTGAAAAATAACTACAAAAGCCGATTTTTAAGGAATTTTTTAAAAGTTCGTTCCCTTTTTTAACCCCCTTAGGGGTGGAATTTTCAAAAATCCTTCTTAGCGGCACTAGATGTTATCAGAAATATTTTTACCCCAATTTTCAAGATTTTGGATTAGGCAGATTTTTTTGTGCTGTGATTAATACGAAATCCAGATTTTCTTTTATATATATAGATAAGGATTGAAAATTTCAGGTTTTTGCGCCGAAGACACCGCCAAATCAGGAAAATGCGAAGTATCTCGCGAAGTACTGAACTTAAAAGAATTTGCTTGATACCATTCGATTCAGCATGAAAAAATACACTAAAATTTGTTATCAGTTGAAAAATAACTACAAAAGCCGATTTTTAAGGAATTTTTTTTAAAGTTCGTTCCCTTTTTTAACCCCCTTAGGGGTGGAATTTTCGAAAATCCCTTCTTAGCGGCACTCGATAATATCAGAAGTATTTTTACCCCAATTTTCAAGATTTTAGGTTCGGCAGATTTTTTTGTGCTGCGATTAATACGAAACCCAGACTTTCTTTTATATATATAGATAAGGAATGAAAATTTCAGGTTTTTGCGCCGAACACACCGCCAAATCAGGAAAATGTGAGGTATCTCGCGAACTACTGAACTTAAAAGAATTTGCTTGGTACCATTCTATTCAGCATGAAAAAATACACTGAAATATGTTATCAGTTGAAAAATAAATACAAAAGCCGATTTTTAAGGAATTTTTTAAAAGTTCGTTCCCTTTTTTAACCCCCTTAGGGGTGGAATATTCGAAAATCCCTTCTTAGCGGTACTCGATGTTATCAGAAGTATTTTTACCCCAATTTTCAAGATTTTAGGTTCGGCAGATTTTTTTGTGCTGTGATTAATACGAAATCCAGACTTTCTTTTATATATATAGATAAGGATTGAAAATTTCAGGTTTTTGCGCCGAAGACACCGCCAAATCAGGAAAATGTGAAGTATCTCGCGAACTACTGAACTTAAAAGAATTTGCTTGGTACCTTTCGATTCAGCATGAAAAAATACACTAAAATATGTTATCAGTTGAAAAATAACTACAAAAGCCGATTTTTAAGGAATTTTTTAAAAGTTCGTTCCCTTTTTTAACCCCCTTAGGGGTGGAATATTCAAAAATCCCTTCTTAGCGGCTCTCGATGTTATCAGAAATATTTTTACCCCAATTTTCAAGAATTTAGGTTCCGCAGATTTTTTTGTGCTGTGATTAATAAGAAACCCAGACTTTCTTTTATATATATAGATAAGGATTGAAAATTTCAGGTTTTTGCGCCGAACACACCGCCAAATCAGGAAAATGTGAGGTATCTCGCGAACTACTGAACTTAAAAGAATTTGCTTGGTACCATTCTATTCAGCATGAAAAAATACACTGAAATATGTTATCAGTTGAAAAATAACTATAAAAGCCGATTTTTAAGGAATTTTTTAAAAGTTCGTTCCCTTTTTTAACCCCCTTAGGGGTGGAATATTCGAAAATCCCTTCTTAGCGGCACTCGATGTTATCAGAAGTATTTTTACCCCAATTTTCAAGATTTTATGTTCGGCAGATTTTTTTGTGCTGTGATTAATACGAAATCCATACTTTCTTTTATATATATAGATTATATTATTGACTTACTATTTTATTGATTTGACTGATTTTACCTTCTATTTTTTCTTGAATTGAGTTTTAATCCTATGTACTTGTTTTATATACATTTATCACCTTAATGCTGTCATCATTTAACTTTGCTTTTTTATCTATTACATTTTTACACTTTTTAATCAATTTTTAAAACTTTTTGGTTTATACTTCACCCTGTTCTTGGCGCAGCATGTCCCTAGTGTGACTTTGCGCCAGTAAAGCCCAATCAACCAACCAACCAACTGTACTACGTACTGGCATCCATACTCCACTTATAATTTATTATTATCACCAGTAAAATTTTGTTGTAAATTTTACATTATTTAATCTGAGCATTTTTCTCATTTAATTAGGCAAAAATTTTTGTTTTCAAAAACGGGGCTTAAAAATTAAAAATTTTGTGAACGACATTAAAAAAAAAAAAAAAAAAATTATTTAAAACTTTTTCAAAAATATCGATCCGAAAAATTGATCTATTAAATGGTTAAGTTTATTGATCGAATCGATTACTTTTCCATGATTTTATCGAAATATAGTATTTTTTCTTCTTCGGTTTCTGGTATGTTTGCCGAGTTCAGATCGGGTATTGGATAGCCGAATATTTTTCGTCGGATTCGGATAGACTTCAAGTAGAATTTTCGGGTTCGGTTTGGGGAAACACGAATTTTGAATTAATTTTAATAATATTTTAATTTTAATTACGTAGAGGTGCCAAGAACGATGCGTTTCATTGCTACTGATTATTTATTTCTAAATCAATTTAAACCAGATGTTCTTTTTTAAAGAGCTAAAAGTATGCATCCATAAGAATAAATTTAATATCTAAGTTAATCCCTTAACTGGTTCGTTCAAGAAGAATTTGCTTATTGCATCATTTAAAGCTTTTTGACACCACTATTTTTAAGAAAATTTTTATACTATTGAAAGGCGGAAATGTTTAGATTAAATTTTACCAATATTTTATTTAAATAATAGTGGTATGAGTCCACTATTTTCAATTTATTAAACGGAAAAGAATTAACCAGTTAAGATGTTAAGAAGCTTTAAATGAAAAACCTGGTGTACATCGGGTTTTCGATTGCCAAATATTTTTCTTCAGATATGGATAGACTTAAAGTAGAATTTTCGGGTTCGGTCTGGGCCAACACGAATTCTGAATTAAATTTTAACAATTCTTTAATTTTAATTACGTAGAGGCGCCAAGAACAACTCGTTTGATTGTTACTGATTACTTATAAATCAATTTGAATTAGACTTTCTTTTTTAAAGAGATAAACTCTGCATCCGGATGAATAAGTTTAATGTGTAAATTAAGGAGATTTAAATAAAAAAACTGGTGTACATTATTTATACAAAACTTCAGTAAAATTCCCGGTGCTTCTAGTATCAAGCAAAGAAGAGCATTGTTTTAAAGCTTATTTACAAACATCGCAGACTTAAAACCGTGTCACAGTACTTTTTTTCTAAGAAAACTTGCATTTTACGGGCTTCTTAACCTTCATCGAACCAACTAAATACAAACGAAGGCGAAGCCAAGCAACCTCTATGTGGTTTTGAAATGTCGTGAAGACGATGAAAACAGTTTTTTAATAGAGTCTATAGGGCAAATTTTATAAGATAAAAAAGGTATTTTATTTAAAAGTTCATATCTATAATTCTATATATATATATACTACTATTAAATTAAATTTTATTAAAATAGAGTACAGAAAGACACAAACTGTAATTATTTATTTATTTTATTTATCTACTTTTTTGCTTAGGCAATTTAAGTTGTTTTATTTCTTTTACATTTTTATTTTTATTTTTCATTCTTTCTTTCCGTTTATATATATCAGTACAAAAAACCCTGAACGGGTTAAAAGCTTGTGACGCAGCACTTTATCTTATATATCTAAGAATTTTAAATTTGGGACTTAAAACTAATGATATCAAAATTTATGTGACGCTATGCTATTAATTAATATATACATATATTAAAATTTATTCATTAAGGTTTTATCAATTACATCTTTCATAAATTCAAAATATGAATCTTAAAAGATATGATATCAAAATTTAAGTGACGCCTTGACGAGGCTTTAAACAATGTTTTAAAATTCCATTTATTTATTTATTGTCTAAATACATTTTCATATCTAAACAATACTTTTCATTTTCCAATACACTGTTAAATACATCACCTTCACTGAATATATATAATGCACTGAAATATATTTATTTGAATAAATAGATTTATCTTTTGGGCTACGCTATCCAAAATCAAAAATAACATTTGAATACATATTTTTTGCGTCATTGTATCTATTTGCATCTATTTAACTTACTTTGGATACAATGACGCAAAAAATATTTATTCAAACGTTATTTTTGATTTTGGATAGCGTAGCCCAAAAGATAAATCTATTTATTCAAATAAATATATTTCAGTGCATTATATATATTCAGTGAAAGTGATGTATTTAACAGTGTATTGGAAAATGAAAAGTATTGTTTAGATATGAAAATGTATTTAGACAATAAATAAATAAATGGAATTTTAAAACATTGTTTAAAGCCTCGTCAAGGCGTCACTTAAATTTTGATATCATATCTTTTAAGATTCATATTTTGAATTTATGAAAGATGTAATTGATAAAACCTTAATGAATAAATTTTAATATATGTATATATTAATTAATAGCATAGCGTCACATAAATTTTGATATCATTAGTTTTAAGTCCCAAATTTAAAATTCTTAGATATATAAGATAAAGTGCTGCGTCACAAGCTTTTAACCCGTTCAGGGTTTTTTGTACTGATATCAGTGCTTTTTTTAGGTTAATAATAAAAAGATAAAAACAAAAAATTAAAGACTAATGCAAAGAATTCATATTCATGATTTCTGATCACCTTTAATTACCCCTCCCCCACCCACTTAAAAAAAGATATTTCATATTTTATTATTAATATATGCTGTGCTACTTGATTTCGTTAAAAACAACTCTGTAGTAAAGTACGTTAGTATAAGATAAGAAAGTAATGTACATTCAGCACTGTATTTCTAAGAAAGGATTTCATAATCTATGCTGTATGTATCATTTCTCATTCTAGTTAACTATGTTTTTCTTTACACATGATGATACATATACTGCAGATGGATTAAAATGATCAGGAATACAATATTCAGAATGTGCTGGAAAGTATTTCATAATCTATGCAGCGTGCATGATTCTTGTTAATTATGTTTCAACCTTTGTATAGGTTGGTAATATTGCAGATTGATTAAAACTATATCCGTTACAATATTCAGAATATGCTGGAAAGTGTTTCATAATCTATGTTGCACACAGGTTTTTCTTTCTTGTTAATTATGATTTGTTCTTTATATAGAGTGGTAAAATTACTGCAAATGGATTAAAATGATAGGCTTACAATAATGAAAATGTGTTGGAAAGTGTTTCATAATCTATACTGTATGTGTAACTTTTCATTCTTGTTAGTTTATTTATGTTTTGCTGTTTGCACAAAACATATATAAACAGGGGGGGGGGAGATTTGGATGGGAAGATTACTGTACAAAGATAAAACTGATAGGTTTAAAGCATTCAGAATAAAATGGAAAGTATATAAACATGTTTAATGGAAAATTTTTTACTCTCGTTAATTATGCTTTGTTTTTTTGCACAGAATGGTAAAATTATTGTACATGAATGACAATAAGTTTACAATATTCAGAATGAGTCAGAAAATGCATCATAATCGATGCAGTATGCATGACTCTTCGTTCTTGTTAGTTATGTTTTGTGGGGTCATCAAGGCTTCTTGTTAGTTATGTAAGGGGGGGGGGAGATTGTATCGGGTTTAAGATTTTATTAAAATTTCCATGCTCTAGTCTGTACGTATTTACATAATTTTTTTTTCTAAAAATCTTGATTTTTTTAGATAATTGTTTTTTTTTTGGGGGGGGGGGGGTTGAATCTCGATTCAGTTTGACTTGAATTGGAATTTTCAGGTTCTTGCCGAGTTGCATTTCAAGTACTAGTTTTCAATTCTGGTCAGTGGATGGGGACGGAAATTATTTTGTCTTTCTTGAACAGATTTTTATTTCCTAATTTTTTTATTTTACTTTTTTTTTTGGGGGGGGGGGATTGGATTGGGTTTCAGGTTATTCGGATCGGGTTTGAGAAAGACTTCTATTGGAATTTCCATGATCTGGTCAATACATATCGACATAAATTGTTCTTTTTTTTCTAAATTTTTTTTCTGAATCTGGTTTCGGATTGACTTCAAATGGAATTTTCAGGTTCTTGTTGAGTTGCATTTCAAGTATATTATTTTGTCGCAGATAAATTGGGTTACAATTGGAATTTTTTTTTGGGGTGGGGGTGGGGGGGGGTAGTGTTTGAACTGGGTTTAGGATAGATTTCAATTGAAATTCTTGTGGACAGAAATTATTTGGTCTTTCTTGGACAGACTTGTGTTTCCATTGTTTTTTCCTTTTCGGGTTTGGATTAGGTTTCATGTTAACTTTCAGACTCTTGTCAGTGTGTATCGGCAGAAATAATTTTCTCTTTTTCGGATTAGGTTAAGGTACGATGGAAATGTTTTTCAGGTTTCAATCAGGTTCAATTCAAATGGAATTTTCAAGTTCTGGTGAGGTTGCGCTTTAATGGAAAATATTTTGTCCTGTATAGAAAATACTGGGCTCCGGTTATATGGAATTTACTTTTTCAGGTTCAGATTAGGTTTAAGATAGACTGATTGGAATTACCAGATTTCTGATCACGCATATCTATGGAAATTAAGTTTTCTTTCCCGAATCGAGATATGGTTGGATAGTTTTTTTTTGGGGGGGGGGGTTGAATCTGGTTTCGGTTTGACTTCAAATGAAATTTTCAGGTTCTTGTTCAGTTGCATTTCAATGTATTTTATTTTACAGCAGATAGATTGAGTTACTCTTGGAGGGATTTTTTTCTTTCTGGTTTTGGATTGTATAGGATAGATTTCAATAGGAATTTTTCGATTCTGGTCAATGTATGTCAATGGAAATTATTTTGTCTTTCTTGGACAAATTTATCTTTCCATTAAATTTTTGTTGGTTTAGAATGGGTTTCAGGATAACTTGTAGGTTCTTGTTGGCAGACTTGTATAAAACCAAAAACTTTCTGCAAATTAATTTAATGTTGGGTGTAATTCGCATTTTTTGCACAATTCATGGTCATCATTCGTGTTTTTTATGAGATTCATGAATGTAATTTGCATTTTTTAGCAATTTATGGACATAATTTGCAATTTTTATGCGATTAATGAATGTAATTTACATTTTACATGATTTATGGACGTAATTTGATATTTTTATGCAATTCATAGACATAATTTACATTTTTTTCAGCTTTCTGTCGACGAAATTTGTGTTTTTTGATCAATTTATTGACGTTATTTGTGTTTTTATAGGATTTATGAATGTAATTCGCTTTTTTTACACAACTCTTGGACGTAATTTGCATTTTTTGTAATTTATGAACGTTATTAGTGTTTTTTTGCACTATTCATGGAAGTGATTCGCATTTTTGGAGTGATTTATGAATGTAATTCATGTTTTTATGCGTTTCATGGACGTAATTTGTGTTTTTTGAGCAATATGTAATTCGCATTTTTTATGTAATTCATGAATGCAAAACACTATTCGCTATTTTTATGCGATTTATAGATGTAATTTGCGTTTCAGCTTTCTGCTGCCAAAATTCGTGTTTTTTGAGCGATTTATGAACATAATTCCCGTTTTACTACACGATTCATAGACATAATTTGTGTTTCTCATACAATTTCTGAACGTAATTCTCACTTTTTTAAACAATTCATGGACGTAATTCACGTTTTGACGATTTGTGGACCCAATTCGCGTTTTTTATGCGATTCATGGACATAATTCGGGATTTTTATGCGATTAATGAATGCAATTTACATTTTACATGATTCATGGATGTAATTTGCTATATTTATGCAATTCGTAGACATAATTTGCATTTTTTGAGCTTTCTGTCGACGAAATTTGTGTTTTTGATCGATTTATTGACGTTATTTGTGTTTTTATAGGATTTATGAATGTAATTCGCTTTTTTTACCAATTGTTGGACTTAATTCGCATTTTTTGTAATTTATGAATGTTATTAGTATTTTTTTGCATGATTCATGGAAGTGATTCGCATTTTATGAGTGATTTATGAACGTAATTTGCGTATCAGCTTTCTGCTGCCAAAATTAGTGTTTTTTGAGTGATTTATGAACATAATTCCCAATTTACTACACGATTCATAGACATAATTTGTGTTTTTCATACAATTTCTGAACGTAATTCTCACTTTTTTAAACAATTCATGGACGTAATTCACGTTTTGAGCAATTTGTGGACCCAATTTACGTTTTTTATGCAATTCGCTTTTTTGTGCGATTCATGGACATAATTCGAGATTTTTATGCGATTAATGAATGTAATATACATTTTACATGATTTATGGACGTAATTTGCTATACTTATGCTATTCATAGACATAATTTGCATCTTTTGAGCTTTCTATCAACGAAATTTGTGTTTTTTGATCGATTTATTGACGTTATTTGTGTTTTTATAGGATTTATGAATGTAATTCGCTTTTTTTACCAATTCTTGGACGTAATTCACATTTTTTGCAATTTATGAACGTTATTCGTGTTTTTTTTTGCACAATTCATGGAAGTGATTGGCACTTTTTGAGTGATTTATGAACATAATTCACGTTTTTATGCAATTCAAGGATGTAATTTGCGTTTTCTGAGCGATTCATGAACGTAATTCACATTTTTTATGCAATTCATGAACGCAATTCGGTATTTTTATGCGTTTTATAGAGATAATTTCAATTTCAGATTTCTGCCACCAAAATTCGTGTTTTTTGAGCGATTTATAAACATAATTCATGTTTTACTACACGATTCATAGACGTAATTTGCGTTTTTCATTCAATTTATGAATATAATTCTTGCTTTTTTACATGATTCATGGACGTAATTCACATTTTAAGCAATTTGTGGATGTAATTCCCATTTTTTATGCAATTTGCTTTTTTTTAGCGATTCATGGATGTAGTTCACATTTTTTATGCGATTCATGCATGTAATTCACATTTTTTATGCGATTCATGCATGGAATTCACATTTTTTATGCGATTCATGCATGGAATTCACATTTTTTATGCGATTCATGCATGGAATTCGTATTTTTTATGCGATTCATGGATTGAAATAATGTTTTTATTGCGGTCTTTGGATGAAATTAACGTTTTTCGCGTGGTATTTTGTCGAAATGTTGGTTTTTTTTACACGATTCTTTGTTGAGATACTCTTTTTTTTATTACGCAATTCTTTGTCGAAATAAATAAATAAAAATTGTTTCTTCATAAAATTTTCTGCACATGGCGTGCGTCTATATTATACAACTCTGCTTGTCAGAATTTTTTTTTTTTTTTCAGATTGAATTAAGGTTTGCTAACCCATAGACTAATTGGAATTTCCAGATTTCTGACCACACGTATCTATGGAAATTAAGTTTTCTTTCCCGAATCGAGATATGGTTGGATATTTTTTTTTTTTTTTTGAGGGGGGGGGGGGGTTGAATCTGGTTTCGGTTTGATTTCAAATGTAATTTTCAGGTTCTTGTTCAGTTGCATTTCAATGTATTTTATTTTGCAGCAGATAGATTGAGTTACTCTTGGAGGGATTTTTTTCTTTCTGGTTTTGGAGTGTATAGGATAGATTTCAATAGGAATTTTTCGATTCTGGTCAATGTATGTCAATGGAAATTATTTTGTCTTTCTTGGACAAATTTATCTTTCCATTAAATTTTTGTTGGTTTAGAATGGGTTTCAGGATAACTTGTAGGTTCTTGTTGGCAGACTTGTATAAAACCAAAAACTTTCTGCAAATTAATTTAATGTTGGGTGTAATTCGCATTTTTGCACAATTCATGGTCATCATTCGTGTTTTTTATGAGATTCATGAATGTAATTTGCATTTTTTAGCAATTTATGGACATAATTTGCAATTTTTATGCGATTAATGAATGTAATTTACATTTTACATGATTTATGGATGTAATTTGCTATATTTATGCAATTCGTAGACATAATTTGCATTTTTTGAGCTTTCTGTCGACGAAATTTGTGTTTTTGATCGATTTATTGACGTTATTTGTGTTTTTATAGGATTTATGAATGTAATTCGCTTTTTTTACCAATTGTTGGACTTAATTCGCATTTTTTGTAATTTATGAATGTTATTAGTATTTTTTTGCATGATTCATGGAAGTGATTTGCATTTTATGAGTGATTTATGAACGTAATTTGCGTATCAGCTTTCTGCTGCCAAAATTAGTGTTTTTTGAGTGATTTATGAACATAATTCCCAATTTACTACACGATTCATAGACATAATTTGTGTTTTTCATACAATTTCTGAACGTAATTCTCACTTTTTTAAACAATTCATGGACGTAATTCACGTTTTGAGCAATTTGTGGACCCAATTTACGTTTTTTATGCAATTCGCTTTTTTGTGCGATTCATGGACATAATTCGAGATTTTTATGCGATTAATGAATGTAATATACATTTTACATGATTTATGGACGTAATTTGCTATACTTATGCTATTCATAGACATAATTTGCATCTTTTGAGCTTTCTATCAACGAAATTTGTGTTTTTTGATCGATTTATTGACGTTATTTGTGTTTTTATAGGATTTATGAATGTAATTCGCATTTTTTACCAATTCTTAGACGTAATTCACATTTTTTGCAATTTATGAACGTTATTCGTGTTTTTTTTTGCACAATTCATGGAAGTGATTTGCACTTTTTGAGTGATTTATGAACATAATTCACATTTTTATGCAATTCAAGGATGTAATTTGCGTTTTCTGAGCGATTCATGAACGTAATTCACATTTTTTATGCAATTCATGAACGCAATTCGGTATTTTTATGCGTTTTATAGAGATAATTTCAGTTTCAGATTTCTGCCACCAAAATTCGTGTTTTTTGAGCGATTTATAAACATAATTCATGTTTTACTACACGATTCATAGACGTAATTTGCGTTTTTCATTCAATTTATGAATATAATTCTCGCTTTTTTACATGATTCATGGACGTAATTCACATTTTAAGCAATTTGTGGATGTAATTCCCATTTTTTATGCAATTTGCTTTTTTTTTAGCGATTCATGGATGTAGTTCACATTTTTTATGCGATTCATGCATGTAATTCACATTTTTTATGCGATTCATGCATGGAATTCACATTTTTTATGCGATTCATGCATGGAATTCGTATTTTTTATGCGATTCATGGATTGAAATAATGTTTTTATTGCGGTCTTTGGATGAAATTAACGTTTTTCGCGTGGTATTTTGTCGAAATGTTGGGTTTTTTTACACGATTCTTTGTTGAGATACTCTTTTTTTTTACGCAATTCTTTGTCGAAATAAATAAATAAAAATTGTTTCTTCATAAAATTTTCTGCACATGGCGTGCGTCTATATTATACAACTCTGCTTGTCAGAATTTTTTTTTTTTTTTCAGATTGAATTAAGGTTTGCTAACCCATAGACTAATTGGAATTTCCAGATTTCTGACCACACGTATCTATGGAAATTAAGTTTTCTTTCCCGAATCGAGATATGGTTGGATTTTTTTTTTTTTTTTTTTTTTTTTTTTTTTTTTGAGGGGGGGGGGGGGTTGAATCTGGTTTCGGTTTGATTTCAAATGTAATTTTCAGGTTCTTGTTCAGTTGCATTTCAATGTATTTTATTTTGCAGCAGATAGATTGAGTTACTCTTGGAGGGATTTTTTTCTTTCTGGTTTTGGAGTGTATAGGATAGATTTCAATAGGAATTTTTCGATTCTGGTCAATGTATGTCAATGGAAATTATTTTGTCTTTCTTGGACAAATTTATCTTTCCATTAAATTTTTCTTGGTTTAGAATGGGTTTCAGGATAACTTGTAGGTTCTTGTTGGCAGACTTGTATAAAACCAAAAACTTTCTGCAAATTAATTTAATGTTGGGTGTAATTCGCATTTTTTGTGCAATTCATGGTCATAATTCGCAATTTTTATGCGATTAATGAATGTAATTTACATTTTACATGATTTGTGGACGTAATTTGCTATTTTTATGCAATTCATAGACATAATTTACGTTTTTTTCAGCTTTCTGTCGACGAAATTTGTGTTTTTTGATCAATTTATTGACGTTATTTGTGTTTTTATAGGATTTATGAATGTAATTCGCTTTTTTTACACAACTCTTGGACGTAATTCGCATTTTTTGCAATTTATGAATGTTATTCGTGTTTTTTTACATGATTCATGGAAGTGATTCGCATTTTTTTAGTGATTTATGAACATAATTCACATTTTTATGCAATTCATGGACGTAATTTGCATTTTTTGAGCGATTCATGAATGTAATTCGCGTTTTTATGCAATTCATGAATGCAAAACACTATTTGCTATTTTTATGCGATTTATAGACGTAATTTGTGTTTCAGCTTTCTGCTGCCAAAATTCGTGTTTTTTGAGTGATTTATGAACGTAATTCCCATTTTACTACACAATTCATAGGCATAATTTGTGTTTTTCATACAATTTCTGAACATAATTCTCACTTTTTTAAACAATTCATGGACGCAATTCACGTTTTGAGCAATTTGTGGACCCAATTCGCGTTTTTTATGCGATTCATGGACATAACTCGCGATTTTTATGCGATTAATGAATGTAATTTACATTTTACATGATTCATGGATGTAATTTGCTATATTTATGCGATTTGTAGACATAATTTTCATTTTTTGAGCTTTCTGATGACGAAATTTGCATTTTTTGATCAATTTATTGACGTTATTTGTGTTTTTATAGGATTTATGAATGTAATTCGCTTTTTTTACCAATTGCTGGACCTATAATTCGCATTTTTTGTAATTTATGAATGTTATTAGTATTTTTTTGCACGATTCATGGAAGTTATCTGCATTTTTTGAGTGATTTATGAACGTAATTTGCGTTTCAGCTTTCTGCTGCCAAAATTCGTGTTATTTAAGCAATTTATGAACATAATTCCCGTTTTACTACACGATTCATAGACATAATTTGTGTTTTTCATACAATTTCTGAACGTAATTCTCACTTTTTTAAACAATTCATGGACGTAATTCATGTTTTGAGCGATTTGTGGAACCAATTCATGTTTTTTATGCAATTCGCTTTTTTAGCGCGATTCATGGACATAATTCGTGATTTTTATGCGATTAATGAATGTAATTTACATTTTACATGATTTATGGACGTAATTTGCTAAACTTATGCGATTCATAGACATAATTTGCATCTTTTGAGCTTTCTATCGACGAAATTTGCATTTTTTGATCGATTTATAGACGTTATTTGTGTTTTTATAGGATTTATGAATGTAATTTACTTTTTTTTACCAATTCTTGGACGTAATTCGCATTTTTTGTAATTTATGAATGTTCTTAGTGTTTTTTTTCACGATTCATGGAAGTGATTCGCATTTTTTGAGTGATTTATGAATGTAATTCACGTTTTTATGCGTTTCATGAACGTAATTTGTGTTTTTTGAGCGATTCATGAATGTAATTCGCGTTTTTATGCAATTCATGAATGCAAAACACTATTTGCTATTTTTATGCGATTTATAGACGTAATTTGCGTTTCAGCTTTCTGCTGCCAAAATTCGTGTTTTTTGAGTGATTTATGAACGTAATTCCCATTTTAGTACACAATTCATAGGCATAATTTGTGTTTTTCATACAATTTCTGAACATAATTCTCACTTTTTTAAACAATTCATGGACGCAATTCACGTTTTGAGCAATTTGTGGACCCAATTCGCGTTTTTTATGCGATTCATGGACATAATTCGCGATTTTTATGCGATTAATGAATGTAATTTACATTTTACATGATTTATGGATGTAATTTGCTATATTTATGCGATTTGTAGACATAATTTTCATTTTTTGAGCTTTCTGATGACGAAATTTGCATTTTTTGATCAATTTATTGACGTTATTTGTGTTTTTATAGGATTTATGAATGTAATTCGCTTTTTTTACCAATTGTTGGACCTAATTCGCATTTTTTGTAATTTATGAATGTTATTAGTATTTTTTTGCACGATTCATGGAAGTTATCTGCATTTTTTGAGTGATTTATGAACGTAATTTGCGTTTCAGCTTTCTGCTGCCAAAATTCGTGTTATTTAAGCAATTTATGAACATAATTCCCGTTTTACTACACGATTCATAGACATAATTTGTGTTTTTCATACAATTTCTGAACGTAATTCTCACTTTTTTAAACAATTCATGGACGTAATTCATGTTTTGAGCGATTTGTGGACCCAATTCATGTTTTTTATGCAATTCGCTTTTTTTGAGCGATTCATGGACATAATTCGCGATTTTTAGGCGATTAATGAATGTAATTTACATTTTACATGATTTATGGACGTAATTTGCTATACTTATGCGATTCATAGACATAATTTGCAACTTTTGAGCTTTTTATTGACGAAATTTGAGGTTTTTGATCGATTTATTGACATTATTTGTGTTTTTATAGGATTTATGAATGTAATTCGCTTTTTTTTACCAATTCTTGGATGTAATTCACATTTTTTGCAATTTCTGAATGTTATTCGTGTTTTTTTGCACAATTCATGGAAGTGATTCGCATTTTTTGAGTGATTTATGAACGTAATTCACGTTTTTATGCAATTCATAGACGTAATTTGCATTTTTTGAGTGATTCATGAACGTAATCCACATTTTTTATGCAATTCATGAATGCAAGTCGCTATTTTCATGCGTTTTATAGAGGTAATTTCCGTTTCAGCTTTTTGCCGCCAAAATTCGTGTTTTTTGATCGATTTATGAACATAATTTATGTCTTACTACACGATTCATAGACGTAATTTGCATTTTTCATACAATTTATGAATATAATTTTCGCTTTTTTACATGATTCATGGACGTAATTCACATTTTAAACAATTTGTGGAGGTAATTCCCATTTTTTATGCAATTTGCTTTTTTTTTTTTTTTTTTTAGCGATTCATGGATGTAGTTCACAAAACCACCCCCTTGGCTGTGCCACTGACAACAAAATCTTTTGTTGGTGCAAGGAGTAATTTATTCATAGACATGAGAAAAAAGTTTTTGACAACAAATCAAAAAAAAGTACAATACAGGATTTTTACCTGGCATTCTCATAAAATTTTGAATATAATCTGCCTCCCCCCTCTAATTCATAAGTTTTCATACATTCTATATTATATTCCATATTAAGAAGGTGCCACTTGTCTAGTTTTGATTTGAATCAGAACGCGTTATTAGCATTTTTCATTCAGGTAGAATTTATTTGTTTAGAATAGAATTGATAAAGAAAATGCACAAATTGAAAAACATCGAACAGACATTATAGAATCATTACGTAATTTTCATGGTTTTAATAAACCACATGGATGTTTCTTGTTATGCCAATTCAATCTTGCAATGTCTTAATATACAATGAATAAAGTCTGCAATAAAGTTAACCAGAGAATCTTGCAATAGATTTTTGCCGTCGCTTATTCAAATTTACTTAAGAGGAATCGAGTTAATGAAATGTTGTATAAATGTTACTTGTTAGCTTTATAGATTACTAGGTACTACTAGGTTATCCCGTCGACCAAAAAATTATCGCCAAACTATAAGATTAAATTCCAATAATTGATGATTGTGAATGTCACATTCAATGACATTAAATACAATTTGTATATTTAAAATGTCATTGATTTTTATTTCGACTTTTTATTAATATTTTACTAATTATTTGTTTTTTCATTATTTAAAATAAAAAAATATGTGATTATGTATAATTTGGCGAAATTGGTTGACGGAATAACAGTAGTAGCGATTACTAAAATATTTCAAATTGAAATAATTTATGAAACTGAAAATGTTTTAGCCAACATTTCACTTAAGTTTAAAACAAGCTATATATAGAAATTGTAAAGTCCCTCAAGTGTGTGTAACTTGGGACCAGACATTGCACAAGTATAATGTGCTCATCTTTTGTTTACATTTTTAAAAAGAGTAATTTAAATGTAATAATATACTAGAAATCATAATGAATGCTTATAATAGAGTATAATACAGTCAACTCTGTGAAATTCACAAAATGTATTATCTGCAAAACATGTTAAAATGCAAACATTGAAAAGTGTTTTAACACTTAAACTCAAAGATAAAAGATATGCAATAATTCTATTTTCATGAAATGACAAATTTTAATAAAATAAACTGGGATTTAAGAAAATTCATGTATTTTGTACCCTGTATTTAAAAACAATACTTTAAGCAAGCCAGTAAGTTTCCGTTTATTAATTATGATTAATGCAAACCTATTCTTTGCTCAAGCAGCGAAAAAATTAAAAAAATAAACAATTTTACCTCTATATATTTTTTGTTTATCAAACAATACATATAAAAAGTTCCTTGGCAAAGGAGAGTAAACTGCATTTCACCCAAAATTACTGACAACAAAACAAAACAAAATGCAGTCCAGATTTTTAACTGGCATTCTCGTAAAATTTTGAATATATCCTGCCTCCACACTGTAATCCATAAGTCTTCAAAAATACAAGCAAATAACTTTATTGCAAAGTTACACATTCTGTATTAATTACTAATCCATTGCAAGATTCTCCGGTTAACTTTATTGCAGAGCTTATTCGTTGTATATTGACATTGCGAGATTCAATTGGCGTAACAAGAAACATGTGGATTATTAAAACCTGAAAATTACTTAATGATTCTATCTTGTCTGGTTTATATTTTTTAATTCGTGCATTTTCTATATCAATTTAATGGACATTATGTAAGAATATGACTACCTGAATGAAAAATGCTCCGTGTAACTTGCCGCGTTCGGGTTCGGCGGATTCAAAACAAAACCAGACAAGTAGCGCCACCACGCGTATGAATACATACCTTTCAAGAGTAAATAATTTAAAATAATTTTTGTTTGAAAACTTTAAAGAAAAATATGTAAGTCGAAATTATATTGAATTTGTATAATTAAAAAATATTTTCCTATTTTAAAAAAGGATTCAAAATATTTTTTCCACAAAATGCAGAAATATGCGATGTAAGAAACGTAATATTTTCTTCTTACGAAAAATAAAGGCAAAATAAATAGAAATTTGATTTAGTATATATTTATTGAATGTTTTAAAGCACATGATAAGATGTTTTTGTAGTTTAAAAAACATTTATTGCTTCGATGCAGGTGTTTTAACTGTCACCATAACTACTTTTGCCTTTTTGCAGTGTCTTCGTCTGCTAACCCATAGAATAACATGTAATCCGCGAGCTAATATAGTCCGATTTTCCAAGGCCAATATATAACAAACAAGAGTTTTCCTAGAAACAAGGCAAGTCTTATTACCTCTATCTTAAAGAGATTCATATTATATATAAGTTTTAATAAAATCTCCCAGCCCGTTTTCTAGATCTCATTATCAGGAACAAACACCATCAATTTCAGTTTTAAAATGGTTATCGAGATCTAAAAATATACGGCACGTAGAAATGTAAAAATTATAGGATAGGATTAGACTGGGAATATAAGACTATATTAAAAAAATTGGACCATTCTGACCAATATTTGCTGAGTTATTAGAAGGCGGCTTTTCCGATTTTCTTTGATGTTGAGTTAGCTGTATATATGAAGTTCCGCATCTACCCTTATGACGATGGTAGGTTTAAAGCTGCGTCACTTGAAGGCTGCCGCCTTCTATGATATATATATGTATATATATAAAGAGAGAGAGAGAGGAGAATCAAAACATTTTTATTCATTGTTACATCTGAATATGACGCTTCAAGTTTAACATATGTATTAAGAAAGATGCAAAATGCACTTATATATGTATATTTATTATTTTTTATGGGGAGAAAAACATTTTCACTCATTGTTAAATCTGAATATGATGCTTAAAGTTTAAAATATGTGATAAAAAAGATGCAAAATACACTTATATTTTTCATTTATTTGTATATTTTAAACGAAAAAAACATTTTTATTCATTGTTAAATCTGAATCTGATGCTTAAAGTTTAAAATGTGTTCTAAGAAAGATGCAAAATGCACTTTTATTTTAATTCTGTTTTTATTTTTTTTTTTCTATCGCCCAGTCTTCATTTTTCCCATGTTTTAGACTTTTTGTTATATCACACAATTAGAAAAGTTTTCTTTCATTTACATTTGTTTTATTTTTTGAACAATCATTATGATAATCTGAATGTGATGCTTACAGTAAAATATGTATGAGAAATATGCAAAGCGCACTCATATTTTTTCTCGTATTAATTAGCTGCGACTGTTTAAATTTCTAGTTAAAAACAAAATCCTATACCCGTTTTTATAGGAGTACAGTAATTTGATATTTTCGAAAGAAAAAAAAATGAAGAACATTTTAACATTAGTGAGCACTTAACTTGGTTATTCGCAAATTTTGTTTTAAAAAGGATATTTTTCTACAATGTAAATTCCCTTTGTTAAATGATTTCCATAGCTACTTCCAAGAATTTGTTTAGTCTGGGTATCTTTAGTCTGGGTAAGCTTCTGTATCCCATTGTCATAGAATAGTCATACCCTCTTTTTTGCCAGAAAATTGTTTGCCACCAGAATATTTGAACAGTGATGTTTGTTTATTTAATATCAAAGTTTCTGTCATTATTTTAAGGAAAATTAATTAGCATGATAATAGTGATATCACTGTGGGCTGCAGGTTGTGCACTGTTATCATAGAAGTTTGCCGCCTGTTGTCGAAAGCACATTTCAACTTCATTTTAGGTCTCCTCATGATGGAAGTTTTGCCAAACAAAGTGTCTCTTCAGGTAAAGGAATAAGTAAAAATCACTGGGAGCAATATCTGGACTGCATGGCGGATGAGATAAAACTTCACACTTGATTTTTTTTAGTAATATTTAGTTCGAAGTGCCGCGTGAGGATGAGCATTGTTAAGAAGCAAACAGATTTCACATGTCAGCATATCCCACGTTTCTTCTGAATTGCATAAAATTTATGGTATCCTAAATTCAGTCACAACATCCTAAACAGTTGTCCTAGAGAATCAGGTATGCATAGCTGCCAACTTTTAAGCATTTTTCCTACCAAAGGAAAAATTATAGTAAATATTGCCTTATTTAATCGTCGAAATCTTGTGATTTGACAAATGGAAAATACCTGTAGAATTTTAGTGGTAGCAAAAATGCGTAAAAGTTGGCAGCTATGGGTATGATTTTATGGAATTCTTTCATTGCGAGACGTTTATTTGCCCAAATCGTTTACTCCGTTCTTTTAACACTAGAACCGCCGGATATTTTACACAAGTTTTACAAAAAGTGTTTCTCACCTGAATTATAATTTCAAACTATTTAACTTATTTAATTAGTCTATGTTTGTGCTAAGAATTTTTTAGCATATCTTATGTAGAAAATTCTGGTTCGAATCGATTATTATGAATCTGGCAGGTGTCATTTTGACCCCTAATGGCGGTTCTAGTGTTAACCCCCTTCGCGACGGTAAACTTTTACGAATTTTTTAATGTTTTGTCACCGGTTTTTAAAAATAGAAATTTGTGCCTTATTAAATCGAAAAAATGTCTAATTCAAAAAGGCAAATTTTTCAGTAAAATTTTACTGGTGAGTATAAACAAGGATTCTTAAGACTTTTTGAGGCACGCATACGCGTCACTCGTCCCCAAGGGGTTAAGAAGGTTCATCAGAGATCACAGATAATCTACTTGCTCTGTGTTCTTCATGAACATTGGTTCTACCATGAGAGATAGCACAACACCATTAATTTATACTTTGTCGATTCATAATGTTCCCATAGACAGAAACAATTTCTTTGTGAATTTCCGCTGGTCGCTTCCTTTTTGCATGAAGTAAACGTATGAGAGATTGGAGCTTCACACTTGTCGGTAACTTTAATTGACACAGCTATTCTAAATATTTGTTACACGAAGTAGGATTACCATAGAATTGACAGCGAAGGAGAAGTCAAATATTCAATGTTACAATCTGTGTTGCCAGAAAATTGTTTGCTACTAGAACAGGGGTGCAAAAATCTAGGCGCCAGCTAGCAGTCTCTCACCACTAAAATTTAAAAGTTTTCTTCGCTTAAAATTTAATAGCATTCTTATAAGAGGTTTACACGAAATATAATACGAAAATTGACGAAATAATTTTAGTGGTGAGAGTCTGCCTGTTGGCGCCTAGATTTTTGCATCCCTGTACTAGAATATTTGAAAAGTGACGTTTGTTTTATTGAATAGTAAAGTTTCTGTCACTATTCTAAGCAAAATTAATAAGCATGATGATAGTGATATCAATGCTCATTAAATTTTTTTTCCTGCTATAGTCTGCTTAGTATCTTTACTTTCTGAAAAGCCTTCGTAATAAGTAAAAGTAAAAGCTACAAATTAAATGTTCATTAAAATGAGAGAAGCTTTTTTATTAACCCCTTAACTGTTTGTTTTTCTTTTTTCTATGACAACATAAATTAAAAACACGGGCTAAACACCACTTTTACCATACTAAAATATTTGTCTCTCTTAAATTAGTTCAGCTCAGAGTGAATTTTTGAACAAGTGCTAATTTTTATTTATTTATTTATTTTTTTTATTATACTTATTAGTTTGAATAACTACAACTAAACCATTGCTTTATTTATTTTCAATAATTTAATAGACTTAAGTTTCTAACTTAGTCCTTACTTTAATTTTTCCTTTAATTTAAATTTTTAATTTTTCTCAATTATTTTTAAATTTTTTGCTAAATAGTTTATTTACATCTATTCTTTTTCCCAACAACTTAATTTATATAATTTTCATAGATTGGGTGTTAATTTTTTCTCAACTAGGTAACCCCTCAAAGGTAACTAAAATATTTGTATCTCTAAATCTAAAAATATCTGTCAAACAATAAAGATAAATTTACAATTACAAATTAGTCGTATCAAAACGATTTTAGTAACAAAGCAAGCAAAGTGTTCTTGCCCAAACTGGATTCGGACAGCTCAGTTATATATGTTATCCTCAAAAACGAAAATTATAGTCTGCTTTTCACACGTTTTAACACTAAAATGGCGGCAAGGGGCCAATTTGGCCTTTACGAAATGAATATATCTTGGTTCGTACCAGATATATCTTAATAAAATAAATGTAAAACATACAAAGGAAAAGAGGGTTTATTGAATAACTTAAACAGGCCTAAATAAAAATTCTTATATTAAATATTTTTATAAAACTTGAGAAAAAATTCCCACCTTTCTAGTGTTAACAAAAATAATTTTAAGCAGAATGACGTAATTCCAGCGTTCTGCAATCATTATTGAAAACGGAAAATAGAAAAAAATGTGGTAAGAAAGGAATAACAGCGTAATTATTAATTGAAATTTACGCTAAGATGGAGTAAAATATATAAGTGCTCATGCAATATAATATGCTTAGTAGCGAGCAGAGGTACTGACATTGTATTATCAATGTGATTATTACGTATATTGACGCTTTTCTTTTTTTGAATGTAACATAATGAATTTAGACATGAGAGTTACTTTGCAATCTAAAAATATTAATTTACATTATGTGTTTTTAGTGAAACAATTTTCGTGATTTTCGCCATTGAAAAAAATATTTTCAAATCTCAGCAAGCCCGCCATGTACCCAATGTTGGGAACCGCTGGCTACTGAACAAAGGGAGCCAAAGTCGAATAACTAATTAGCCATGGGTCTTTGTGTAAGTCGTCTTCAAAATGACATAAATAGAACTGTCAAGTGTCTGGCTTTCTGATACCGGTATTTTAAAACAACAAATAGGTTCTTTCATTTAATCGGAACATTTGTTTTTAAAGTAAAGTTTAAGTTAGAAATTATTAAAAAAGAAAAGTGGTTTAGCTCAGACTCAGAGTGATTTTTTGAACAAGTGCCATTTTTTATTATTATTATATTCGTCTGAATAACTACAGCTAAACCATTACTTTATTTATTTTCAATAATTTAATAGATTTAAGTTTCTAACTTAATCCTTACTTTAATTTTCCCATAAATTTAATTTTTTTCTTTTTCTCTATTTTATCTTTCTTTTATTCTTTCTTTTTTTCTTTTTCTTTCTTTCTTTTCTTTTCTTTTTTTTTTTTTTTTTTTTTTTTTTTTTGCTAAATAATTTATCTACATCTATTCTTTTCCTCAACAGCTTTGTGAGGGAGTGCCCTTTGTGATAAAGGCACTCTAGCATTTTTGTGAGATCGTGACGTCAATGTTTTAACATGTGTAGCGTGAAAGCGACCTCTATCCTTTATTTTACTTTAACTTTGTAGAGCGTGTGTGTCGCATCGGTTCTACAGTTATGTCGCGGTTAGAAGTAGTATGCAAATTTATAGTATCGACTTCAGTTTGCAATGTATAAAAGCTTTGAGTGCCGTGTGTGCGGTGAGGAGGTGAGAAGGCGGCGAAAGCCAACCAGGTGATTGGACTGCGCTATAGCGAGTTATTATTAGTCTCCAATGAATTAGCTAGGATTTTTAAAGTGAGATAACCAGCAGCGGTTGCCGACTTAGTTTATCACCAGCGGAGCTATCCAGGAAAAGTGCCGGTGATAAGAGATAGTTTAATTACGTTGAGTATTTTTATAATAAAGAATGTTTACAGCCACGGGCTGTCTTATAAAGTTTTAATCTAGCGTTTGGTTGAGTCTGAACGAGAAGTTGGTTTGAAGTGCCCCGACTGAGACTACGCCGAGGGTTGTGAGTATATTTTCAATTTAATCTTTTAGTATTGTGACTAGTTGTTGAAATTATCGAACTGACGCTCCACTTTCCCTGAGTCCTAGCAGTTTAAATAAACTGTGGTTTTGACTTATATCTCGAATTATGTCTTCATTTCATCCTCACGTTTCAAATGACACCCAGTCTGTGTACCCACACATCACAGCTTAATTTATCTCATTTTCATAGATAGGGTGTTAATTTTTTCTCGACTAGATAACCCCTCAAATCTGCTCTACTCTTCAGCATTGATGATTTAAAAGAACAGAAATTTCTGTAAGATAATAGTGGTGTACAAAAAGCGGGAGACTTGGCAACTCTGCATAAAATTTAAAATTATGCGATGTTATGGGAAGACAAGATTGGATGCAATACTACGGGAAAAAGCTTCAAGATGTTGATCTTCGGAATATACCTGACCGATTTTGATGAAATTTAGAATCTTTGTTCACTGGATTATGGTAGAGATCAAGACTTATGGACAGACAGTTTTTTTTTCTGTAGCTAAGATTTTTTTTAATTTCAAAATAATGGAAAAAAAAATCAGAAATTTTCCATTTTCAAAAATGTTTTTGTTGAAACAAGTTATTTTTTTAATGCCTGATACATATAGTCTTATATTTATATTCTATCATCATTTTTTAGCACTTTCCAACAAAGTTGAAAAGTGCTTATGCATTCGGTTTGTCTGGCCGTCTGTCCGTCTGTCCGTCTGTCCGTCTGGCCGGATGGCCGTCTGTCCGTCTGGCCGGATGGCCGTCTGTCCGTCTGTCCGCGCTCTAACTCCCGTAAATATACTCGGATTGCTATGAAATTTTTATACGTTATTGATGTTTACCCTAGCACGAACCCTATTGAAAATGAAGTATCTACCATGATTAGTTTATCTACAGGGCGAATCAAAAGTTTCCCATTACATTACGGCCTATGGGGAAAAATCGTTAATATACTCGGATTGCCATGAAATTTTTATACGTTATTGATGTTTACCCTAGCACGAACCCTATTGAAAATGAAGTATCTACCATGATTATTAGCACTTTCCAACAAAGTTGAAAAGTGCTTATGCATTCGGTTTGTCTGTCCGTCTGTCCGTCTGGCCGGATGGCCGTCTGTCCGTCTGTCCGCGCTCTAACTCCCGTAAATATACTCGGATTGCTATGAAATTTTTATACGTTATTGATGTTTACCCTAGCACGAACCCTATTGAAAATGATGTATCTACCATGATTAGTTTATCTACAGGGCGAATCAAAAGTTTCCCATTACATTACGGCCTATGGGGAAAAATCGTTAATATACTCGGATTGCCATGAAATTTTTATACGTTATTGATGTTTACCCTAGCACGAACCCTATTGAAAATGAAGTATCTACCATGATTAGTTTATCTACAGAGAGAATCAAAAGTTTCCCATTACATTACGGCCTATGGGGAAAAATCATTAATATACTTGGAGTGCCATGAAATTTTAGGACGTTATTGACGTTTACCCTAGCACAAGTCCTATCGAAAATGAAGTTTCTACCATGATTAGTTTATCTACAGGGCGAATCAAAAGTTTCCCATTACATATTTTAAATATATTAAGCTTTTTCATGTATAATAAAATTGATATATGTCTCTGAAGCTTAATATAAATTATACGCTACTGTCTTGCATAATATGAAGTACATAGCATTCACAGGGCCACACAAAAGATTTCAAATAGTATATTTTTTCCGAAGTACCGTATATGTGTCCGATGATGGCTGATGGAGGGATGAAATGCATTTTAATTATGATATGCGCGTTTATATTTCGCTAAATATATGCACATTATATGGTGTGTATAAATGTTATATTTGATATACAGGGCTACCCAAAAGAGCTCACCAACGTTACTGAATATGAGCGTAAATTATTTAAACGTGGTTCTTAAATAAGCTACGCATTTTTACGCTGAACTTCATTCAATTTACTGAGAAATGTTTGCAGAATATAGATAAAAATGTATACAGGGCCACGCAAAGAATTCGGTACATGGACGCGTATGAATGATGATTTATGAGAATGTGATTTCAGTTGTTTTAAAAGTGTTTTAGTTTACAATAAATTTTAGCCTAGTGCTGACGTGTAATAAAGGTACAATGTAAACTACAGGGCTGAACAAAAGTATCCAAGTATGTTTCCATCTAATAGTAAGAATTGCTGAAAAAGAAATCTCAAGATACTGGGTATTTTCTTGCTAAGCTAAATTTTCCCATTATATGAACTGGCATATGAAATACATTGCTGTTCTAATGTACTGGAATACATATTTGGGTATATTTGGCTATACACTATTATTTCCCTAAATAACAAAGTTTTGTTAAAGATTTCATTAAATGTTGGAAAGTGCTTCATAATCTATGCTTAACGCATGATTTTTCATACTTGTTTAAAACTAAATCGCTCGAGCAGTTTAGTAATTAATAGGGATTTTATCTGAAAAGTACAAATTTTTAGCAATCTAAAAAACTTACACTTCCAATTTGTGTGAACTTCTTGCACATTTTTATCAAAAACATGAAATAAAGTATATATAAACTCTTAGATAAAGTTTATTTACATGTAATAAATTAATATAGAATTTTAGAGTAAAATTAATATGAGTGGGCGTGACATCCCAGTCGTGTTTTGCCTTTAACTCTGGTGATTGGATGTACTTTTTTTTTTGAATAATAATATAAATTTGGCAATTAAATATCATTTCTTACTTAGTAGTTACATATTTTATCATTCTCTGACTTGTGGTGATTTGATTCATTTAATGCACATGTGATGGATTATGCACATTTGACGCATGCTCATGATGTGGTGCAATGGCGTATCCAGGGTGGGTGTCCCAAGTAATCTGGATACTGGTAGCATATGAAAATTCTGTTCGCTTTATCAAATCAGAAAATTTTTGCTATGGATCAAGAAAAAGAAAACCTTACAATATTTATAGTTTTGCACCCACCTTGGTTACGCCACTGTGGCGAGTTGTAATAATTTGATATTTTCGTGTAGAAATTCAAATATTGCATTTAATTTGAGTTGTTTGTTTAGTAATTAAGTAATATTAAAAATTTAGTGTTTCAATAAACATATCAAATAGATAAAAACTTTAGATAAACAAGAACATAATACAAGTTTTCGAAATTTCTTAAATGACAGCTATAGAAAAGCAAAAAATGATTTCAAAAGATATAAAAAGCCATTTATCAGACTCTACTAAATGTTGTTTTAAGCTTACGGAAGCATTTCCTTTTTTCACTGTTGCTGAAAAGCTTTCAAACTTTTAGAAATTGCTTATAAAACATTTATTTCAAATTTCAACTTTTGACACTGATGACTTTATGATAGAAGTAAAATAAGCACTACTTTTGAAAACATTTATGTAGCTTATAGTCACTTAAAAAAAATTCAGCATTGTTCTAAAATTTAAGAAGACTTGTGGTCAATCAATGTTTTTTCTTTCTTTCCTTTCTTTTTTTTTTATTTATTATTATTTCATTTTCGTTTACTGTGGTGATTAGTGTTTTCCATTTCCACGTATAGATTGAGATATCGTGGTAATTTTTTTTTATCTCTGTAAATATTTTTCTTTTTTTACATTAATGCTTAGTTGATGAATATGGATTGGTAATTTTCTCGTCCAAATGATTCCTAATTAGACAGTAGTTTTAGTTTCGAATTACATAATCTCAAAGTTTTATCCATTAAAATTTATAAAGAAAAGTTGGTCTGTAAAAATAGAAAAATCAATAAAAATTCGAAACAATACATTTTTACAGTTACAAGAAGGAAAAATCACGCGTCCAACATAGATTATGAAACACTTTCCAACGCATTCAGAATCCTTAAGAGCATTTCACTGTTAATTAAAGTGAAATATGATGTAAAAATAAACAATTTGAAGATTGCATAAAGCATTTGAAACAATGCAATTGCAGTAATTACCATCAATAGTAGAAAAAAATGTGTACAAATTTTGCTCCATATGATAGATAGATTTGTATTACTGTGTATCCTACATAGTATGCTGAAATTTAGTTCAATTCTCATTCAGCAATTTCTCTATACTTTGAGATCTTTGTGTAGTCTTCTATATGATTTATGAAAGTAATATGTAAAGTAAACTTATGAATGCGTACCACAATTGTATAAGAAATTGTAGTAATTATTTTACATAGGTTGTACTCTGACCAAATCCTTTTGTGTGTCGAGGTCATAGTAAAAAAAGAATTCTATGCACACCATATTCTACAGTAAGAACCTTATAATATTAAATCTCACTAGGGAACTGCAAGAAGTGTGAGTCACTGATTTTCACGAAAGTGGTATCGTTGGAAAGATATCATCATAAGCAGTAACAAACACAATGGAGCTACCCGTCGGAAATGAGCCATTTTCGAGATATCCGACAATTTATGTCACGTTGCTAGTGCACACTTACTTGATAATCGCAAAATAATGTAGTCTCGATTTTGACGAAAGTGTTATCGTTGGTTAGGGTATGTATGCTATTCCTACATATTTTTTATTCCTAACGACGATATCTTTCAGGGGATGTCACTTTCGCCAAAATCGATATTATTTCTTTTCAGTTCACTAACAAGTGTGCACTAATTGTGTGAAAAAAAAATGTAAGAATCTCGAAAACGAACGGGTATTTCCTTTGATTTTTTCTACTCCTCACACTGAGGTCTTTCCAATGATACCACTTTTTTCAAAATCGGAGACTGATACTTCTTGCAGTTCCCTAGTCAGTGATACGTAAAATTTCAATACATTAAAAGAAGTATAATATCATTTAAACATCACCGTGAACTATTTTTCACGATCGAAGCGAATGTAGTCAAATTCTTTTAAGAATCACTGTAAATGAATCATTAATGCTACAAACTTTATTTTCAATATCGATAATGCTATAGTCTATCCCTATATCATACATCAATTTCATGGCAATTTGACTACATTTATTGTATTAGATGCCCTTTAAAAAAAAAAAGCGATTTTTCAAAAAAAAAAAAAAAAAAGCCTATATTTATATATGATTTTTTACGAACATTAAAAAAAAATGCATTTAATAATTCGCATCAGAAGAGAGGTTATGTCTAAAACACATTGAGTTTTTCCTATATGATCAATGGGTGACTTAATCTTTAAAGTCTATTTTTTCAAAACAGAAGAAAATGGTTGCCTAAAATTTCACAAAATTTTCGCTGAAGGTATTAAACGTACCGAGGCACAAAATGACCCATTATTATGTTTCTCAAGTAAAAAATTTAAAATTCACAATTACTTTTGTATTAAAAAAATCCAATATTTCGAATTTAAAAAAAAAATATCTGTATCTATATGTTTTATTTTATTTTCATTGTACCGGGTGTCCAGTAAATGACTGACCCATTTTAAAATTAAATAACAAAAAAAAAAAAAAAAACGGTTTGAGATAAAAATGCGCGGTTTGCGGTATTGTTATTAGAATATCAATAAATTTTTAATGCGCACTTCCTTCAAATAGTTCTAATTTCGGCCAAAAGATGGCGCTGGTGGCATCAGACTAGAAATACAGCCTGTTTTCTTGTTCTGAAGCTGATGATCTTTCCGGCTCATTTTTCCGAGTCGAATCTGAGTCGAAATGTTGAAACGACTCTCCACTCCCAGACTGCAGAAATAGGATTTGTTGCTTAAAACGAGATTTAAAATAACATTTAAGATTGAACTAGGTCTATTGTAACAACCAATGTCTATTGTAACTTCCCCAGACAAATATCAGGGGGAACTACAAAAACTAGTTTAAAATTACTCTAAAACATCTCCAAAGGTGTGTCAATCTATGAATAAATATTTATGACAGGCAAACATTTGTTAAAGAAACTTAGAAATATTTTTAACAATTCTAGAAAAATTTAAATTAATTTAAAGGATGTTCTTTAGTGTTTCAAAATTATCTTCGGAATATGTTATTTTAACCGCTTAACTGATACGCTTTTTTACGTACAATGAAATGAAAATATGGGATAAACGCCGGTTTTTTAAACCTAAAATAATCGTAATATTTAATTTAAATATTTCTTCTATTAAATAGTATGAAATTGCATTTAAAATTTTTAGTAGTGTCAGAAAGCTTTAAGTGATGGAAGAAGCACACTATTATTGCCGGTACGTTGTACGGGCAAATATAAAAATATAAAAATATATTTGCGTAAATATGATTTACTATCTTTTTTAAATTATGTAGAAAAAATACCAATGTTCAATTTATTTTTCAATATTGATATTTATAAAATTGAAGTAAAATAATTAGACATTCAGTTTTATCGAAAATATCTATGGCCCCACCAGTGGGCGATAGGTCCTGACGTCTCAACTGGTAGACGGCAGTGCTGGGTTCGATGCCAGTCGCGTCTGTCGGCATAACCGTTCGGAGTTTTCCGTGGTTTTCTTCGAACCTTAGATTTTCTTGTGTAAATACGGGTTAGGTAGCCTTAGAAAGACCCCCACACAGGGCATCCCACCCCTTTCTGACCTATATCCCACGTGTACATAATAAATTAAACCAAACTAAAATATCTATATGCAATTTTATGACAAAACATTTTTACGGAAACTTTTTACTGAAATAAAGTTTCGTTTCTTTTTGTTCTAGTTTTGTTCTTTTTTTTAAATATTGCATGAGACAAAAGCTGTTGAAAACATTTCAGAAGCCAACGCAGTATTCACTGTCCCGATCCTTTCTTTCATTTACTATCTCCCGATTCTATATTTTTCTCCTGTTGGATTCGATGAGTTGAAATACGAATCGGATTTACAAGCCTAGATTACAACTTTTGAAGCTATATTTGTGTAATGCAATACCGAATAACAGTAAAAAAGCAATGAACATGAAATTGATGCTCTTAGCACAATGTCATATTTATATTTTTAGGGATTTGCTTCATCTACACTGTAAATAGAAGTTATTACAATGCTGATTTAAACGCCAGTTGAGACGTCAGAACCTATCGCCTACTGGTGAGGCCATAGATATTTTAGATAAAACTGAATGTCTACTTATTTTAGTTCAATTTTATAAATATAAATATTGAAAAATAAATTGAACATTGGTATTTTTATACATAATTTTAAAAAGATAAAAAATCATATTTTTAATAATATTTCTTATTTGAAATCAGATACAGGAGATATTTTCAGAATGTTTTTTTTTTCTCGTTCTTTTCCTCATACCGGGAGAAAAGAACGAGATTACATATTTCCCTCCTATATCGGGGGGGGAGGGCGAAATATATTTCAGGATCTATGATGCTTTTTGTAACGAAGTTTTGAAGAGGGATGACTTACAGGCTATAAAAAAAGATACATCTTCTTTTTTTCTTTTTAAATATCCGTCCATTTTAGCGTAGATACGTTTGCTGCCGTGGGTGGGTGGGGGGGTGGCGAGGTGTGCGCAAAAGACATCTTAAAATCTCTCACGACTTTCGTAATAAAATTTTTGGATACATTAAATGACAAAATATGAATATAAAGTAGGGATGAATTCGGTTTTCGGAAAAATAATAGTATTTTGTTTTAGGCAGATTTTTGCCTTAGCAGGTAGTTTTGTATGTTTCTTCCTACTTCGGGATCAATAAATTTTTATGTTTAAGACAAGATTTGTTGTAGACGGATTCCTTTATATTAAGATTTAGAAAATTTTAATGTGCCGATTTATAAGTTTTCTTAGACAGGAGACTTGGCAACGCTATTTGCATACCAATGTTTTAAATTTTAAACTGGTTTGCTCGTACAACGTACCGGCAATAATAGTGTGCTTCTTCCATCACTTAAAGCTTTCTGACACTACTAAAAATTTTAAATGCAATTTCATACTATTTAATAGAAGAAATATTTAAATTAAATATTACGATTATTTTAGGTTTAAAAAAGCGGCGTTTATCCCATATTTTCATTTCATTGTACGTAAAAAAGCGTATCAGTTAAGCGGTTAAAATAACATATTCCGAAGAGAATTTTGAAACACTAAAGAACATCCTTTAAATTAATTTAAATTTTTCAAGAATTGTTAAAAATATTTCTAAGTTTCTTTAACAAATGTTTGCTTGTCAAAAATATTTATTTATAGATTGACACACCTTTGGAGTTGTTTTACAGTAATTTTAAACTAATTTTTGTAGTTCCCCCTGATATTTGTCTGAGGAGGTTACAATAGACATAGGTTGTTACAATAGACCTAGTTCAATCTTAAATGTTATTTTAAATCTCGTTTCAATCAACAAATCCTATTTCTGCAGTCTGGGAGTGGAGAGTCGATTCAACATTTCCACTCAGATTCGACTCGTAAAAATGAGCCGGAAAGATCATCAGCTTCAGAACAAGAAAACAGGCTGTATTTCTACAGTCTGATGCCGCCAGCGCCATCTTTTGGCCGAAATTAGAACTATTTGAAGGAAGTGCGTATTAAAAATTTATTGATATTCTAATAACAATACCGCAAACCGCGCATTTTTATCTCAAACCGTTTTTTTGTTATTTAATTTTAAAATGGGTCAGTTATTTACTGGACACCCGGTAGGTCATTTTGAAAACACATTATTATGTCTCCACTCATTAATAAAAATGTGAGTCTCTGTGTCTGACTGTGACACAAATTTTGTGGGTGCTCTATCTCAAAAAGGAATGCACGAAATTTAATTTCAGATCACTCTTGATATAAATTGGAGCTAATTATTTTTACGTGTAAATCGCTCATTACGTAGCGTTGCTATGCAGCATTTTTTGTTTCCCACATTATCTCCAGAACTAATTCACGGATTTTCATCAAACTTAAGATTCGGTTAGTCCTTGACATGAATTAACATTTTTTTTTGTTACATTTTGGTGTAAATTACTCAACAACTGACGTTGCTATTTTTTATGATTTCCGCAATAGTTTTACCTCAAATAACTAATGTAGAGATTTTCATTCAACTTAGGATCAGATATTAACACAAGTTGTTGGTGATTAGGTTTATGTGTTTATCGCCCAATAAGTGTGATGTTACTCTGCATTGTGTAGGCTTTACTCAATTTTAGCAAAAGTCATATCTCAAGAACTAATGCACGGAATTTCTTATCTTTAGAATCCTCATGATGGGCGTAGATTGCCATTAAATATGACACTCTGATAGTGAATTTTGAAGTATTAACCTGTATGAAGTAGAAGAAAGTTTTAGGATTGCTTCATCCGACAAGTTTCTTTGCTGATCCAATGGACTAAAAAAAAAAAATCCGATTTTTACATTTGTAAAAAAAAGTACTCCGAATAAAGGATAAAAAATGTCAGTTTCCAAACATGAAAAATTGAAAAGGAGAAAGAATTTAAAAAAATCAGTTGAAACTAGTAGCATATGTAAATGCCAAAACTTTTTTCTATCTCATATATGTTAATACTTCAAAATTAGCTGCCTTAGCTCTAAAATTACATGACAATCTATGCCCATCGTGAAGATTCTAAAGCTATGAAATTGGAAGCATTAGTTCATGAAATAGGGCTATTGAGGATATCCGGATAACGCAACATAAAATTGTCATAAAATTGTAAGTTACATCAAAACATAATCAGCAATAATATTTATCAAATTATTATATCTGAAGTTTGCTGAAAAATTTGTGCATTAGTTTTAGAGATAAAGCAATAGGGGAAATTCAGAGAAAATCTGTATGGCACTCCCCCCTTGTTGGACGACAGAGAGCAAAATGTAAACATAACCAATCCATATTAAGAATTAACTGAACCTGAAGTTTGATTAAGATTCGTGCATTAATTCTTGTGATAGAGCTATTGTGGAAATCGTGATAAATGCTACATAGCAGAGCCATCTGTGAAGCAATATACACCAAAACCTTAATGCAGCGTCACAGGTGACTATTTTTATATTCCGTTCGCACCAATATTTTTCTAATATAAATTTTGAAGTACCTTTTTCTTGCTAATGGTGTCAAAGTGTCTTTTAAGGATTTCAGTTTAAAGGAAGTGGTGCCAGTTAGAATTTAAAAAATAGTCGCCTGTGGCAGCCCTGTAAGTAGCATCAAGATATATCACGGACTATTTGAATATAAATTATGTGCTGATAATTAATCCGTGCATTAATTCTTGTGATACAGCTGTTGCACAAATCTTAAAAAATGCTTCATAGGAATGCCACCTGTTGAGCGATTTACACCAAAAACGAATCAGCATCAATTTATATCAGGGAATACCTGAATATAAATTTTTATAAAATCCCGTGCATTTTTTTTTGAGATAGATTGCTCACGAAATTTATGTCACATATAGACAGCGAGACAGACAGAATCACAGACTCACAGACAGACATTTTGTAAAACTATGTTTTTTGGAAAATCCGTCCCATAAAACATGTAAATCTGTTGAAAACCGGAATTCAAAAATTTTCACAAATCCAATACTTTTTTTGTAATGATAAAAGAAAAGAAAATTATTGCTAAATGACAATTTAACACTATTTATGATCTATTATGACTATGCTTTAATCAAACAGGAAACTATATATATTAAATTAGTTATATAGTTAGAATATATATATATATATTTTTTTTAAGGTACCATGCCCCCTTAAAACTCTTACATCGGATAAAACTTAATATCTTCCGAATCTCCATTTTATATGTGAATTGTAACACCAAAATTTACTGATAAAAATAGGCTTATGCTTATAGAAATGTTTTCATTTTCAATTTCAGTTTCCTTCCGGGGAAAGTTTTGTATTTTAGAAAGCAATTTAGTCCTAACCTTTTAGAATAGTAAGTTGAAGTTTTCTGAAACCATCAACTTACTTTAAGCAGAAATGTTAAAATATTTTCATCGTTAAAAATTCTTTGCGTGGATTACTGCTCTAAATTGAAATTTTTAGAAAAATATTTTCTTACGAAAAATGTATTTTTATTCTGTCTTTAGCTTAATGAAAACTTTGCGGAATGTAAACTTTTTTCCTTGTTACCAATATTAATATAAAAAACAAAACTTTATTATTTAAAAATAAAGAAATTGTAAATTGTGCAATAGTATAAATAGCTTTCTACTCAAAATTTCGAAAGAAGTATTCAAAAATCTTAATATTGAAAATTTTATTACACTATACATAGCTGCCAACTTCCAAGTAATCTTCCGTAATACCTGGATTAAAGATAGAAAACCAACGATTATAAATGCACAAATAAAGTATGATGAGTGAGCAAACAGCTGTTTCGAATCTACTATCGAGATTCTTCATCAGTGCAAAAACTCACCGAGCTAGACAAAGCAAAACTGAGCAAAGAGACAGAGAGACGCAGGCTTATATACCCACTACGGGAACGAAAAAACTGAAAAAGTATAGGTTTTTGGAGCACTTACATTTTCTACGTGACTGTAGACGCAAAAAAGTTATCCCTAGGTTCATTTCATTACGTTGTAATTTATTTAATTCAAGTAGGATAGATAAGGTCTTATTTCGTTCTAAATTATCTCTTTTAAGAGCTTTGATTCAAGAAACTCGTCAGAAAATTGTTCATATAGAGCGCGAATTATATTACTAACATAGCTCTCTTGCTAATTCTTCGCCTGATTTTGATTCTATAGGCAGAATTTCATCGAATAGAGTCCTCAAAGCTTCTTCGATTCATTGCTCAGTTCTTAAAAAGAAATTTAGTACGCTTTGTAATAATTCTTTCGTTAACAACACCAGCAATTTACCTACTGTTAATCAAAATGCTGTTGTCAATCTTTCTAGTGTCGCTTTAAGTAATAATCAGCTTAATGCTCTCAAATTAAACAACAATTTCTCCGTATCTGCCACTCCTTCGTTACCCCGTCTGATTGCTCCTATTGAAAGAGCCTTTAAGCATAGCGGTATTTCTCCTTCTCAAAAAGAGTCTATTAGGCATCTCATTGCCAATACTGTCGATTTCAATTCAAATGTTTATAAGCCAAATCTTAATAGTTCAGTTAAACATTGTCTAAAAAGTTTGTGTTCTGATCCGAATTTGATCATAAGGCTGTCAAAGGTGGTCAGATTGTTTTTCTCGACAAGACTACATATTAGGAAAAATCCCATAAATGAATTAATGATGGTCCCTATGTGGATATCCACAAAGACCCTTCCTCTAGTGAAATTAATACTATCAAATCTGTAATTAAGTCTTCACATATTATTCCTGCTAAGTTAAAGAGGTCTCTAATTCCATCAATTGCTCATTGTGCCAGGTTTTATGCTTTACCTAAGGTCCACAAACCTGACATTCCTTTTATACCTATTGTCTCCAATATCGGTACGGCTTCTTATATACTTGCAAAATATCTTGTTTCCATATTTTCTCCTCTCTCAAGCAGTAATTCTTTCACTGTTAAGAATTCTTTTGAATTTGTTAAGAAACTTCAAAATTAGGTACATATCGTTCCATTTTCATTACGATGTTATTATTTTCCTGGAAATTATTACTTTCAAACAGATTGTAGCTAGAAAGAAACACCCTGTATTCGTGACTCAATAAGTAGTTTGCGACCCTATGTTCCCATGTGAATTTTTATCCTTGTCGTATGCCTGATTTGTCATATCAATTTGTCCACGTTATTTTGAAACACCCTGTATATAAACTTAGCAGTTTCTAGTACCGTAATTTCGCGCGTATCCGCCATACCTCAGATAAGTCGATTTCCCCCCAGGATTTATTTTAAATAAAATGTGATTTCCTTTAGTTTAGCATTTGTTTGACTTCATTTTTACAATAAAATTTCCGGTCTGAAAAAGACTTAACTGAGTCGCGGCGTATATGCGCGAAATTACGGTATTGTATATTTAACTTATTTGTTTTTATTAAATGATGCATTTTTTATATGCCATTTCAGAAAAGGTAAACTTTCTACAGTTAAATATTGAGAACTAGAAAAGTTATTCATACATTTAAAAAATAAATATAGTTGCAGAATTTTAGAGCTATAAATTTAACCTTTTCCGACACAATGGTCTCACTCCGCCGGGCATGCCTAATTTTAATTCAGAATTTTAAAACGGCACCAATTATATTTTAGAGAAATTTTCCTTTAATAGTAAAAGCTTAATTTAACCCTTTCCGGCGCAGATAAATTCTGTTAGTAAAATGAGAAATTATCGACTGACACCGGAATTCACAAATGACTTTTTGAGAAATGAACAACTCCTTAATTTAAGCTTTTATTGTAACAGCAAGATTTTATTGAAATATTATTGGTGCCAATTTCAAGTTTGGAATTAAAATTAGGTGTGTCCGGAAAGGGTTAAAGGAGTTCTTAAAATTAAAAAAAAATCATTTGTAAAATCCGGTGTCACTCAATAATTTCGCATTTTACAGGCAGAATTTGTATGAAAAAGAGTTTTCCTTACAAGGGCGCCGTTTGCAGTCCGTAAACCGTTCATTTTAATCCCCAAACTGCCCAATGGCGCCAGTATTTTTTTTTAGTACAATTTTGATTTCATAATGTATGTGATAAAGAGTTTTGATTGTTTTCAAATAAATTTGTTTGTAAATATTTAGTGAATTGATTATTTGAATGCTTCTTGAGCTGAAATGCCTTGCCTCTGAAAGGGTTAAGACGCGTAAGTCAAATATAAGAAAAGCAGTATCGCCTAAACCGCCGTACGATGCACGACCGCAAGTTTGGAATTAAGCGACAATATATTATAAAATATTAAAAAAAAATCAAATGAAATCTTTTGTTATACTGTATTAAAAAGAAAAGGTAGAAGAACAGTTAATTGAAAACAATATATATTTTTTAATTAATAGATTAAGTTATAACAAGGTTCGCACATTCCTTATACTTTTTAAGAATTCTGGCACCACTATTACTGATAAGAAAATTTATATTTAATTTTTAAGAAGCATAATTCTCAACCACCACCTTTATTCTAGAATTTCTCAATATTTTTCTGCAGTGAAATACTTTGAAAATGCTATAAAAATTTAATGATAAAGTTGTGCGAACCTTGTAAATTAAGAGTGACATTAATCAGTTTATTTAAAAATAAAGTAAGATGGATATATAATTTCAAATCCATTTTCCTGGCATAATAAAAATAAATAAACGTCCCCATGAATACCAACTCTTATCGATTAGCACATAGCATGGATTTGAAAAAAAGCGCATTTACCAAACTCGCCACGATCCAATTCTAAAACTCCACCTTCTTTCTGAAGCAATCACTTACATTTACCATAGCTGCCAAAATTTTCCGCTTTATTAGCCGGGAAAAATTTGATAGCAAATTTTACCATTTCAACTTGCCGTGATTTGCCGATTAAATAAGACAAAAGACTCTCTTAAATTTTTCCGGGATCCAAAAATCGGAAGAATTGACTGCTATGCATTTACGATTATTTATTTTAAAAAAAAGTTTTGCTCCCCAAAAGGTCTCCGAAGCAATTTCAAATGCCGTATATTCCTGTGTATAAGCCGATCAGTATAAGCTGAATGCACAACTTTTCCGTGAAAAATCGGCCAAAATTGGAAGCCCGTATGTAACCGATGTTACAATACGGTGATGAATAATTCAGCGAACGAAAACTTATCACTTTTTTATACATAGTACATAACTGGAAAAAATGCACTCACCAAAATTATTGATCTCTCCTATTCAATCCTTGACGCGCTGCCAAATCTGTAAGTTCCGATCAGTCTGTTATGACTTGTTCATTCATAAAAACCAATTATCCTATTTTTGTTTAAATAAACAGAATAAATGATCATTCAATCTTTCATAAAATGCTGAATGAATAATACGATAGATTGAACAGGACATTCTGCCATTTTTGAAAAAGACGCCCATTGTGATGATTAGACAATCGATATACATATCATGTACGAATGAAGAAAGCAATTGTAATGAGTTGTTTAAATATTCTGGTAATATTTTGGATAATGAATGTTCATTTGGGTTTTTTTTAATTGTGTAAGAAAATTATTTTTAAATTATTTATAGAAATTTGCATGTATTTTTAAATTTTTTTATATTTACTATCGTTAGTCTTTTTATTTTAGAATATAAATTTTCGAAGTTTTCTTATACTTGTGTATAAGCCAACCTCTCAAGTTTAGAACCAGAAAAATGTTCAAAACTTCTCCGCTTATGCACGGAAATGTATGGTATTTTGCGTTGTAGAATATTGTATTGTAATAGGAAGCATTTCACACTTCCAAAAATTATGTGAATGTGCAGTACAGGAAATATGCTGAAATTGGACTGCAAGATTTAAGCTGAACGGGCAGACAAGCCAAGTTAACCCTTAAATACCCTATGCTGGCTTTCGGCAACATATCCAATTTACAGGGTTGGTACTCATCAAGGGATTCAGAGGATTTTAGATGTTTCAATACCAGAAATTTCATAAAGTACGTGTCGCTATATCTGAAGTTAGATATTTTCTTTTTCATTAGCCCCTTCGGAGTTGCTTAGTATTTAAAAAAAAAAACATAAAAAAGTACCTATTTTTTATTACAGAAATTGAATAATTATAAGGTTTCTAAATAAAATATGCAATTAATTTTTTCTCTTTTTTAAGGCAATATATATATAACAATTTAAAAATAGTAGAAAAACCATCATGCGAGAATTTTATGAGTCAACACCTTAAAACCCTTTCCGGCACACTGTGCCCGATCTGGAATACCAAATTTTAATTCTAAATTTGCAAATGACATCAATAATATTTTAGTAAAACTTTACTTTTATAATAAAAATTTAAATAAAGGGCTTAAAAAATATCTAAAAAAAAATAGTTTGCGAATTCCGGTATTCAGTCGATAATTCTCATTTTACTAACAGATTTTGCCGTGCCGGAAAGGGTTAAGCGCCGCCCCTCAGTGTGGTTAAGTTTAGTTATCGATAAGTGTGGTTAAGTTTATACGGGACAGCAGACAACATTATGCGTCCCTCTCCCTTTTTTTTGAGTACCAGTAAATCATTCCAAAAATATTCCCTTTATTAACTGCAGAAATTGTTAGACTATATATAAAAAAAGTATTTCTGCCTGAGAATATTCCTATGAAAAAATCAGAAAGTTGCCAAATCTCATAAAATTTCTATCCTGAGTGTGGTGGAATATACGGAGCTTTTCCTATTCCAAAAATATCGAGAAATTCCTGTGTTTGCTGAAGTTAAAAGCTTCCGAGAATTTAAAGCTTCTATATATTTCTAAATATATATTTTGAAAAGAAAAACAATATTAATAATTCTTTTCTTTTTACAAGTATCTAGTTTTATCAAATCTTATTTTTACACAAGAAAAATCTGTTTGGGAATTTATTGCATATGCGTGATCAAAAACTTAAATGCTTTCCAATATATAACCAAGCAGAAGAAAATTAAAGAAATGTTGCAGTTGGATTCAGAAAACAATACGTATATGTCCGAATTCAAAAGGAAATATTTAAATATAGTTGATAAAAAATAATGCATTATTTTTTCCATTAAATGAAAATGATGAAACTTGAAAATTTACAGAATGAAAACTGTACATCATTTGGAGTTAAAGAAATATATTTATTCTCTATATTCATTTTAATAGTTTTGTACTTGTCGCTTATATATCGTACAAGAACTATACCTACAATTAAGTTTTTATTTATAAATTTAACCGATGTTTTAATTTTTTTAGATTGAGACAGTTTGTTAATTCTCACATTAAATTGTTCCGATTGCACATTTTCAATTGTTTGCTTCTGCTACTATTCTGCACAGTTAGTTGCATGCGATTTTTTAAAATTATAGTTACTTCTATCTTTTGATTGCGGGACGTGCAGTTCTGTAAAAATAGGTGGAGACATATACGTAGAATGGCAAAAAGTCTCTTATAAATATAATAAAAATTTCTATTCGTTTTCGCTGGTTGGAATTAGCTCAGCTGTTATAGACTATTTCATTGACAGAGACAGGAAGTTGTTTACTCTGTCACAATATGGCGGAAACACACGGCCCGACTACAGCAGAAGTAAACTTCCAGTAATAAAAATTAATATATGTTTTTGCCCATAATTATATCTGACATTCTTCGTTAAAGTCCATTCAGAAATTTTGTTTTAATTCGAGCAAGTTTTCATAAATAATCCCATTTATTTTAGTAAAAATATAATTAAGATGAAAATTCATAGAACTAGTTAAATACCCTTCTGTTCTATTCACGTAATATATATTTAATTTGTAACAAAAAGCATTTTACTTGTTTATATATTAAATCAGAATTTTTTTTTACTCTTGTGATACACTAGCCACAAGTGTAACAAAATGTTGATTTATTATATAGACAAGCAAAATACATTTAGTAACAAATTCGATCAATTATATGAAAATAGACCACAATGGTATTTAACTGGCTATACCAAATTTTTCATCTTAATTATATTTTTAATAAGATAATTGGGATTATCTATGAAAATTTGCTTGAATGATCACAAGAGTAACAGTGGAAATTCCCTTTCAAAAATAATCCCTTTAAACAAGGAAAAAAAATATTAAAAATTACTGGTGGAAGCTTGTCCGACTAGAATGATCCACTGCGAAATCGATTACAGTTAAAACTTCTCCATTTGAGGATATGTCATTTTCTCTTTATTCATAGTTCCATGATTTGGACATATATCATCCCAGAAAATACTACTTCCATTTGTACCGCTTTTTGAAAAATATTCTTTGCCACACACTTGCACCAAAATTATTATAGAAGAAATCTACGACAAATAATGTTTCCCTTTATACATTATTATTATTGTAAAGTGTGGTACGAATAAAAATAAAAAAATTTTCATTCATATCCCGTTATCAAAGATTAACCACTTAACCGAGACATTCATGGGCTGTAAGCTTTACGGCTTTTATTCAGAATTGTTTGATTTTACCAGTTTTAAAAAAATAGTGTAAATGGTTTAATTCTGATATCATTTTACTTCTCAATAAATAAGAGAATTTTTTTCCAAAAAATTGGTGGCAAGAATAAATTTGAATTTTTCAATGGTAACTTAATGCGACAATTAGAACTACTAGAAATTTGAGTTTAGTTTTATAAAAATATTTCACACCAGAATTTTTATTTAAATCAGTTTATGTTTATCATATAACGTTTTTCTACGTTTTCATATTCAAATTTCCGGTTTGAATTAAAGCATGTTCATATAATAGCTCTGTATATATGACGGCACACGGTAGTTCTTACAAGGAAGGTCTCCATACTCGGCATATCCAGAATTTTATGAAAAAAATACTAATTAAAGTACTTATGTATGTAATAAAGGATCAGTCAAAATTAGCGGCGGAATCACATTAGATATTGTGTAAAAAAAAAAATATTTTCGAATATTTGGCGTGAAAAGACTAAAGAGTCACTCGATTTGGCGAGCAACCCTTTTCCTCGCCAAAAGCAAACGATTATAATGAAACTCAAAACTGTTAGATATTTAGTTTGCGTGTAAATGGTATTTAATGAATTTAAACATAAACAATGAGAGGCTTTAATATATTATATACATCTATATACATATTGTATTACATATATATGTATTACTCGTTGAAGTAGTTATTTAATTAATCGCTGGAAAAAATGTTTTCATAGCTAAAAAAATCATATTGTGAAAAATTATCTTCTTACATTTAAGTGTATTCAAAATTAAACGTCATATGTTTCCATAGCAACAAAATCTAATCGACATTCTCAATTGGACTTTGAGCTTGAAACAAATTTAATTAAATTTAAATTTTGAATTTCGCTTTAAATCTCAAATTTTGATGATTAAATTTGAATATAAATCAGGGTTCGCACAGTTCTACCACTAAATTTTAAGAATATTTTCAAAGTGTTTCACGGCAGAAAAATATCATAAAATCTGTGAATGAAGGTGGGGGTTACGAATGTCGTTGTTTAAAAATTAAATGTAAATTTTCTTATTTTTAATAGTGGTGCCAGAGTCCTTGGAAATTCCAAGTAGTGTGCGAACCTTGATATAAATACATATAAATTTCGATATAACAAAATTATACTTAAAACAAACTAAAACTTACAAAACTAAAGCTATTTAAATTAAACTTTTCAAAACAAGTTCAACATGAAACTTTTTTTTCTAGAAGTGTATTTGACATAAAGTATTTCTATGAAATTACATTCTATCGCCAACCGGCGATAAATCACCAAATAACAAAATTTTCATTTTTTTTTTTTTTTTTTTTTTTTTTTTTTTTTTTTTTTTTTTTACGGTTACTGAATGGTGGTTTCGCCGAAAATTTTTCTATAAACGTATATATCCACACGAGAAGAACATTCTGTAATTTTTTCAGATTTTTCGGGGTATGCCCGTATGGAGACCTTCCTTGTTAGTGTTGATGATCATCTCATGTAATTTCGCGATGCAAATGGGTAAATGTTTCAAGAATAAAACGCAACGTTTTGCAACAATGTTTAACTTTTTCAAGACAATGCACTACTAATTCGAAAATGCTGAAATCATTGACTAGCACCAGATTTTAAAGTCAAATTTTCTTCGAAATTGGTAAAAGCTCTTCTTTACGAACTTAAAATAATTAAATTTTTAAATCTAAATTTCTGTTGTCAGTGTGTCATTTCGCAATTAAAACTAAGTGGTATATATTTTATTGCACCGCCTCACAAGGGATTAACCCCTTGGGGGATAAAATGCATCCCACTTAATTTTAATTGTTAAATGCCACATTGACACCAGAATTTTGAAGTGAAAATTTTTGTTTTATCAAATACGTAAAGACGTACGCATGTACATTTATCTGTTTTGAAATAAATTTGTTTTTAAAATCTGGTGTCATTCAATCATTTCAGCATTTTGTGAATAGAATCACTTTGCCCCTTAAAGGGTTAAAATATCAAAACTGACATCGGAAATTTGAGGTTTTTGCATTGTCATTTTCTTGACTTTAACAAGAAATATTAATATCAGAAGATCTGTACATCATGTGGTATTTCTTAGGTGTTTAGCTCCTCTATCATACTGCACGATATTGCTGTATAGTAGAGCTCAGGTGCATCTCTAATGTTAAAGTCCAAATTTTGCCTCTTAACCCCTTGGGGACGAGCGACACGTATACGTGCCGCAAAAAGGCTTAAGAATCCTTGTTTTTTCCCACCGGTAAAATTATTCTGTAAAATTCGTCTTATTCAGTCGGAGCATTTTCTCGATTTCAGAAGGAACAAATTTCTGTTTTTTAAAACTGGTGACAAAACATTAAAAATTTCGTAAAAGGCTCCCGTCGCGATGGGGTTAATAACTTTGGACCAAATCATCGGATCGCAACGAAATTGAAAAGTGAAGTGTCCTACTCAAAACCTCTATGTTTGCTAAATTTTATCCAGATCCACCGATTAATTATGGAGATCCAGAATCTCTGTTTTGTCATTTTTTTTCTTCATGAAACAAGATAAAAAGAAAAACAACTCAATTAGAACCCGAACCAAGAAACATTCAGCTATGCGTAATGGCTTGTTCGAAAGCTTTTATAATTTAGGTATGTGCCTTTCAAAGGTTTTGTCAAAAAATATGCAATATTAAGGAAATGGCACCCATTTAAAAATTTGTATAGCGCTATACCTTCCATAATTTAACATTATAGAAATCTTTCTTTTTTAATTGTTAATTCAATCATTTCTTTCGAGTTGCCACCAAATAAAAACAATACAATACTTTAAAGAAAATGATAACACGTGTTCTTTTTTATATAGATTAATAAAAATTCAGATTCTCCCGATGGATTTTTGTATTTTTGAAGTTAACGTCATTCGAAACACAAAATATACATTTTTCATAAACATATATAATATACGTAGCTAAATATGCGTTAAAACAACATCACACCTTTATTTGAATGTTTTCGAAGTTAAAACAGTATTAAATACAAAGGGATAATTCAGAAAAAAATATTTTTGTATATTAAAAAAATAACGATTTGCAAATGAAGCAATGAAAATCTGTGTAGATACCAATGGACAAATGAAAATATGTGTAGATACTGCAAAATTGCAGGGAGACTACCATCGAGGGGTATCGAGGATTTAATTGAGAATACCACAAAATTTTATTACATTAGAAAGTAGAAATTAAATGGAACACATCAGAAAAAATATGTAATGACACCATCCAATTTTCTTGTATAAAACTTCAACTTTTTTTCTTCTTTTTCTTTTGGGATCATATTTGATTTTAGATATCAGCTTCGAAAATGATTGAAATGCTTATATATTTTTAGAAATATGTACATACATACACGTAAAAAGTTTTTAAAATTCTAATATTTTATAAAGGGGACGAAAGTTATATATATATATAGCTGGACAATTACATCTTGAAAAATATTACTGAAAATTTTATTGTGAAAATCAAATAAATTGCAAGATTACTAAATGGTGAATACAGAATGTCTCATAGTTATAAACTAAACAAACATTAAATTTAAATATTAATAATACTCGACATTTCGGTTTAGTTTTTAACTTTATAACATACCGAATACACCATTTAGTAACTTTGCGGTTTATTTTATTTTCACGCTAACATTTTCAGTAGTATTTTTTAAAGACAGTGTTTTGAGCTTGCATAATGGCGCTTAAACAAATCGCATAAAAGAAACCAACGATTCAGGAGGCTGGGAATTTCTCTGTGGTCCTTAATCGAGTAAACAGACTTAAAATGCGTCCTGTACGAATAAGACGATCTCGGTAGCTGCCCGCAGCCATTACTGACTATCACACCGTTCCCATACCAATAAAGATCCGGAACCGCTGTGCTATCCTATCCAACAAAGCCAAAAAAGAAAAAAAAGCGAATTTTCATATGAAGGATAAATTATCATCAAAAGCAAGAAATGGTAATGCCTATGTGTGTAAATGGAATAATAATTAAAACACAGCAAAAACTACAAAGAAAAATTAAAATGCGTGTAATTTTTATAAAAATGTAATTTTACAACTAGTGATATTTCAGCTACATGTGTTTACCGATGAAGGTATCTATATCACAGTTAAAAATGGTTAATTTAAACCTTAACCTTTAACGTTCATTGGTATCTCCACGAAACTATAAAATTTTAATTTCGGTATGCAACAACGACACAGGAATTTAAATTTTAAAAAAATATCGATTTTATTATGTATGTGAAAAATCGCTTTTTCTTATTTACAAATATATTTATTCGCAATTACTGGTGTCACTCATTTATTTCGACATTTTAGCATTGAAAATGCTTTGTCCATTAAAGGGTTAAATCACTTTGAACCCCACAAGGGCTTCAAAGATGACTTAAGATATTTCTGGATATTCTGCTCGTACATCATCCAGAAGAAAATTGAAGATTTTCCCTTGAAATATTACTTTTGGTAGCAAATATGATATTTTTGCAAACTGTTGGTATGTTTTTGGGACAACCAACGACTGTTCCGCGACCCACCAGTGGGTCGAGACCCTTAGATTGGGAACCGCTGATGTAGATGTTTTGGAATGTAGTTAATAATAAGGAAAGAGCCAACATTGTACAACAAACATTGTACAGTTCTAGCACTTTTCGTGCAAACATAATATTTCATGCAATGCAACTCACTTGAAAATTCGGTTCCTATATCTTATTATTAAAATTATTTTTGTTTTAGAGTTCGACACCTTGTTTTTTGCAGGCAATAAGAAATTTGACATTTAAGCTGTCTGTCAAATATTGTTCCCCGTTGACAAAGTTTAATAACATTTCTTTCTTTATGTTGTAAATATTCGAGAATCGCTGTATGCTTTATATACAGTGCTACTACAGACGACTGTTTTTTAATTCTATTTCGTACAGTTTTTTCAAATCAAAAATCTTTTAGATACACTTTGACAACATTTGCAAGAAAAACATTGTATATAAATGTATATACCGTATTTACTCGTGTATAAAGCGCACTTTTTTTTCAAAAAAATTAGGGCAAAACTCCTAGGTGCGCCTTATACACGGAATAATTTTTTACTGTTGGATGCAGTCGAACGATATACATATGAAACAAGAAATTATTCAAAGAAGCTATTAAAACTCGGAAAATGTTACTTAATTGAAGTATTACTGCATATTTATTTCAATCCTTACAGTTTTTTATACAACAGAGCTAATGACACTATCTAAACGCTAATTAGCAATTCTCTTCACCTTCACTCATTCCTATTTCCCGTCATTCTCTTACAACCCAAAGTCTAAAAATGCATTTTCGTCTTGTTTTCTGGCCTGGTGAGATGTTTGTCTCGAATTTTTTTTTACTAAAATTCATTTGGTCATTCTTCATTAGCGTATCAAATTTATGGTGCGCGTTATACACGAGATTTTAAGAAATCGCCATTTTTACTTGTGAAGTAGGGGTGCGCTTTATACACGAGTGCGCCCTAGACAAGAGTTAATACGGTATATATATATTTAATATTTGTGTAAACAGAATATAAAAATAGTTTCTTGTTGCAAAAAATTTTTAGCTTTGAAAAAGTGGTGTTTATCCCATATTTCCAAATATCTTGTATGAAAAACAACGTTTTACACGAGTCCTTCCCTTAATGAAACAAATTATTTAAGAAAAAAACATTACCCGGAAAAAATGAAAGGTGAAATTGTATTTATTATTTAAGTAATTCGTAATATCAGATCTATCACTAAAATCCGGTAATTCGTGCAATAAGTTGCCGTTGCTGACAACTTAAGTAACAAAGAGAAATTATAAAAAAAAATATGCGCATACACGTAACTGGTAATCTAACTGATGTAATAATTGCACATCAACTCCGGTACTGATTAGTTTCATCGAGAGAGCGGACTAATCTTTGAGTATAACTTTTCTAATATAGGGCTGGGTTGCCAATTTGGCCTCTACTTTCAATTTAAAACTTCGAATTCACATCAGAAATTCTGAAAGAAATTTTTTTATGTTACGTTATCCCGAAACTTTTGGCTTTAATTAAAGAAAACAAAACCATACAAAATTTCTGGTGTGAACGTGAAATTTCAGATTTAAAAAAGAGACCAATTCTGGCAACCCAGATGAAGGGGTTTTATGTGTGACAAACGCTTGATTTTTAATACTAGAACGACGAGAATTTTCACACAACCTTTTATAAAAAATATTAACACCATAATTTGTTTTTAAAACTGTTTAAGCTTTTTAATCAACACTTTATTTCTTGTAAGTATATTTTAAAAAGAAAATTATGGTTCGAATCGCAATATATTCACTTAGTAGGGGCCAAATTGGCCCCTTGCCGCAATTCTAGTGTTAACGCGTTGAGTGCCACTGTAACTGACACTGAATTTTCCGTTTAGGCTGCGTCAATCACCGATGACTGACAGTGTAAAGTATATTATATGAATGTTCATTAATTTCTTAAAACAATATAAATATTTTAGTTTTGTATCATATTTTAGACTGTCAGTCACCAGTGACTGACGCGGTCAAAAACGGAAAGTTCAGTGTCAATCACCGGTAACTGAGAGATACTTATATAACAGATTTTTTTAATTATTCGCATCATTGTTGCCATTCGGCTAGTGCTTTTAAATTTGGATTTCTTGATTCGCACCATACTTTTGAAATCGTAAAATTCGCCTTCTTTAATAACATACATTAACAAAAGCAAAAACAAAGAGAATTTTACCATTTCAAAAAAGTGATGCCAAACAAGAAATCTGAATTTTAAGAAAATAGTCCCTGGCAACACTGCTTCTCATATGTTTCTGTCAATGTTTCTGCCAGCGTTTTCACGACATGTGTCGATAATATCAAGGATTTCCTAAACATTGTTTGTGAACATTTTGAGCAGTTCCGGCATCATCAAATGTGTCTCTGGAGATTGCAATGAGGTTAATTAAGATCTCTTTAATTATCGAATTTGTTGTTGACCACAGTTTTCTCGAAATTTGCTTCTGAAATTTTATGAACCGATTTTTTTATTCCAAACTTATCTCCAATTCTAGAAATCATAAATAGTGTAGGGAGATCTCTTTAAAATATCATTTAAAATATCTCTTTACGTCAACTGCTTTCTTTCGAATTTGCAATAACGTTTGAAAATAAATTTCTTCGTTTATAGTTTAGCCTGATAACAGTCATTGTTTGAAGCAAGTTAAATCTGTAAAAAAAAAAAAAAAAAAAAAAAAAAAAAAAAAAAAAATGAATAATGTACCAAATAATAACAAATAAAACACCATGTATCAGTTTCGCAAAATTTCAGTTATACACCAAAAGAACAACTATGCTCTCTGTGTTGCTACTAATACTTTTACATAGCTTCCAACTTTTACGCTTTTTTAGTGCAATGCAATAAGATTTTTTATGTCTACAATATACTCAGAATATTGAAAATATTAATTGAAAAGTTTTATATAAAATAGGTAAAAGTTCCAGACTCAAAAATGTAAGATTTAAAAAACATACTCCTCATAAAGATTGCTCTCAAATTTCTTCCTCAACAACACGAAATTCTCTCACGCAAATATAAACGTAAAATCATAAAATTGAGAGAACTGATCATCGAAACGATATGGAATGAACTGTTGTTTTCCATTTTTTCATAAATAAATTATTTACAGAATTGCAAGCGATTGTTGTCACGTGACAACAGATTTCTTGCGCCATCGCATTCACAAATTTGGTTCAAAACGCCAAATTTGACAGAATTTTCGAAAACATGTCCTGCTTTTACCGAAAAATTTAAAACACCATTCTATTACATCGTTTATTATTAAGAACATTAAGTTGTTTCAAATGTTTCCGAACAAAATTGAATTCAGAAATTATCTGAGAACAGCTGTATTATTTCATTTTTGAAAAATAAACATAACTTACCGAGATTCCTTCTGAAAGTTTATTTTCAGAAAGTGGTCCTGAAAAGGGCTGTTTTTCGTAAATATCATATAATGACATGAAATTTGAACAATAACAAATATATATATATATATATATATATATATATCATCGCATCGAAGAAGCATCAAATTAATTTTTTTGACGAGCACGATTTCCGCCAAGAAACATCGAATTCATGCCGAAGGCTTTAACCAATCAGATGACGAGATACAGTTTGGATGTCAAAACCCGGTTGGGAAAAAAATATGCTAGCAGCAAATATAGATTTGTTTAATTAACAAATAGGTACATTTAAATACAGCTCAGCATTGTTTGTACTTCGCTTTGTTTTGTGGAAATGTCCGTTATCCGACTATAAAAATTTCTCGCGAAAGTATTCGTTAACCAAGCAAATAATTAACCGATCACCCACTGTATTTTTAGCGCCGGAAAGCTCAGAAATTTCATAAAATTCAAAGTATCATAATGCAGCAAACTTTGATAAATGTGAAAGCCCTTCTTAAAAAGGCCATAAAAATTTTAATAAATGCTCAAGGCGTTTCGAAATGACTAGTTTTTCTTCATCAGATGAAGAGCACGTCCTACTACTTTAATAATAGCAGCAAGACTAACCATTGACTGACCTCAGTCATTATATAATCTCCATTGCCTATGTTAACAGGAGGTTGTTTAGGTTGTTACAGTATCGCGGAAACAGAGAGCCACTCTATAGCCGAAGTAGCTGACCAAACAGTAAAAATAAGTGCATGATTCAAGCATGATGCAAGACTGACTGGAAGTCTGCATTAATAAAGAAATTATTAAATCTTCTTTTAAATCATTTTTTAAATTATTAAATCTCCTTTTAAATTAGAAGAAAATATTTATTCAAATCAATGGAAGCTTATTTTTTCGGTATAGAGCCACTGCGATAACAGATATTTTTTACCATTTCGAAGATGTGTCAGTTCCTCTTTATTTATAGTTACGCGTTTCGGAATAATTATGATAGATTGATATCTATGATTTAATACAAAATTGCTTGACACTAATGTGAATACCAGTTTGAACCGGTTTGTACTGAGGTTTAAACCTGTTGTAATGAGCCATTGCGAAATCAGTTATAAGGCATTTTAGAATAATAATGCCAGGATAAGTAATAACGCCAAGTGCTAATATTGCACGTAGTTATGAACGTATCCGGGAAAATGCACTATAGGATCTGCACTTAAAGATTCTCAGTCATCTGAATCATAAAAAAACTATTAAAAATTCATTTGTTACATTTGTAGATCTATGGCTGAAATAAGCACATAAAAGTTAACGACCGATCAAAAAAATTCTAGGTAGGTACTGTGATGTGCAGACTATACAGGGTGATTCATAAAAGATGGGCAGAACTTTAAGGGGTTATAGTACACTTAAAGACAAATAATATTAAATAGGAGACTAAGGGTCCCAGACGTATTCCCAAGGAGATAGGGGGCATTAAAGTTTAGGGTCCGAAATTTCAAATGATTATAAAAAATGGAAAAATTGGTCGATTCGTTTGCGGTTTTCGCAAAAAATTTTCTTTATGCCAGTATTTTCTTGAAATAAAATTTAAAGTTCAATTTCAAAAAATGCCGATAGGGGGCGCTTTAGACTTTGGAGTAACAAACAACTATTTTTTAACGTTATTTTTTGTATTTCTTTAAATGATTTCGAAAGCTTAGACTTAAACTTAAATTTTGATCTAAAAATCTGAGTCCTAACGAGTAGTTAAGTAGCGTAAACTGAAATTTGTAATTTGAAACCCTTCTCCCCCCAGAACAAAAATCAGTTATTCCCGATCTTTGTGTCGTAGATTAGGCTCTAACTACTGCCGCGTTTTGCTAAAATTATTCTTTATGTCAGTATTTTCTTGAAAATAAATTTTAAAGAAAAGTTTCAAAAAATTCCGATAGAGGGCGCTTTAGACTTTGGAGTAACGAACAACTATTTTATACCGTTATTTTTTGTGTCTCATTAAATGCTTTCTAAAGCTTAGACTTAAATTTTCAGCCCAAAATCTGAATTGTTAGACGTGGTTAAGTTTCTGGGGAGAGGGGTTTGAAATTTCTACTCCTGAGCACAGTTCAGTTTACCATGTCCACACATTGTGTTCTGTGATACGAGGTAAAAAGACACAAATTAGGATTATGTTACCAAAGCATATTTATTAACATGTCATTACAATAAATGTTCAAAATTGTGACCACCAGAGGTTATGCACGCAGAACAACGGCGAACATTCGCGAAAACATCAGGCTTTTCGAGCACTTCCCCTAAAGCGGCGGAAAGTCTGGCGACCAGTTCCTCGGGGGATTCAATGGGTGTCTCATACATAAGAGCCTTCAATTGTCCCCAAAAAAAGAAATCGAGTGGTGAAAGATCTGGCGAGCGAGCAGGCCAAGCAACAGTACCACCTCGACCAATCCATCTGTTCGGAAATGTGATGTCCAGATAGTTGCGGACGTCTCGTACGTAATGGGCTGGCGCTCCATCGTGCTGGAACCACATGACCCGCCGGATGCGTGGAGGAACAACGTTTAACAGGTCTGGCAGCACATGTTGCAGAAATGTGAGGTATGTTTTACCGTTGAGGCGTTCAGGAAGAAGGTACGGTCCGATTAGGTGGTCTCCGAGGATTCCTGCCCAAACATTGATGGAAAAGCGTCTCTGATGAGCATGTGGATACGTAGCATGTGGATTGACATCCGCCCATACATGTGCATTGTGTGTGTTAAATGTACCTTCACGTTTGAAGGTACATTCATCAGTGAAAAGCACAGTTCGTCCAAAATGTGGATTTAGCGCGTTCTGCTGCAGAAACCAGCGGGCGAATTCAATACGATTTGGATAATCCCCTGGAGACAGTTTCTGGACTCGTTGCACATGAAACGGGAGCAAATGTTCATCCTTCAGTACCCTCCAAGTCATGGACTGTGAGGTATCCACCTGCCTAGCCACTGTTCGTGTACTTGTACTTGGCCGCTACTACATCCAGAATGGCTTCTGCAACAACTACTGATTCGTCCTTTTTTTGCACGACCTGCATTCGACCGGGAAGCGAGAAATGATCCCGTCTCACACAACTGTCTGTGCAAGCGCTCGAAAGTTTTGCGGTTAGGCAACCGCCTGTTGGGAAATCGCTCTCCGTACATTCGTTGTGCCTCTGCACCATTTCCATCTGCCGCTCCGTAAATTAAATGCATCTCAGCCTTTTCCTTATTCGTGAAGGGCACCATCTTCCGATTCATTACTACAGCGACTTACACTTGACTCACCGTTCAGTGGTTTTTATGCCTGAATCGTGTCGAAATTTTGCATACGTGTTCTTCTTCTTCCCCATTTGACATTTGCATTCTTTCTGTCTCCTTCTTCACCCGGTGACTAGCGTCAGGAATGGAGCTTTAACGTTTGCATGAGCGACGTTTCCAACTGTGCCAGTGCCTTTATGAGTGAATTCCGACTATGCAGTCCTTGACGAAAGTTGTATTTTTGCCTCGTATCACAGCACAGAATCGTTGGGCATGGTTAAGTAGTGCAAACTGAACTATGTTCAGAAGTTGAAATTTGAACCCCCTCCCCTCGCTACTGAACCACGCTCAGCGATTCAGATTTTGAGCTGAAAATTTAAGTTTAAGTCTAAGCTTTAGAAAGCATTTAATGAGACACAAAAAATAATGGTATAAAATAGTTGTTCGTTACTCCAAAGTCTAAAGCGCCCTCTATCGGAATTTTTTGAAACTTTTCTTTAAAATTTATTTTCAAGAAAATACTGACATAAAGAATAATTTTAGCAAAACGCGGCAGTAGTTAGAGCCTAATCTACGACAGAAAGATCGGGAATAACTGATTTTTGTTCTGGGGGGAGAAGGGTTTCAAATTTCAAATTTCACTTTACGCTACTTAACTACTCGTTAGGACTCAGATTTTTAGATCAAAATTTAAGTTTAAGTCTAAGCTTTCGAAATCATTTAAAGAAATACAAAAAATAACGTTAAAAAATAGTTGTTTGTTACTCCAAAGTCTAAAGCGCCCCCTATCGGCATTTTTTGAAATTGAACTTTAAAATTTTATTTCAAGAAAATACTGGCATAAAGAAATTTTTTTGCAAAAACCGGAAACGAATCGACTAATTTTTCCATTTTTTATAATCATTTGAAATTTCGGACCCTAAACTTTAATGCCCCCTATCTCCTTGGGAATACGTCTGGGACCCTTAGTCTCCTATTTAATATTATTTGTCTTTAAGTGTACTATAACCCCTTAAAGTTCTGCCCATCTTTTATGAATCACCCTGTATATTCATTAGAAAATACTTTGTTTATTACATAAATCTGCAGTGTACTTCATGCACTTTCAAAATGTTTTGGGAGATTTTGGATGTGTTTGCGAGGTAGTTTCTAGTTTAAAATATACTGCGTAAAATTTATACCGGGGGTAAATGCAATAACGCTATCCACTGGTATTATTATCCCGATTGATTCTTTTCAGTGGCAGAACTACATTTTTTACTTTATACCTTTTTTTTTTTATTATATCTATAAGAGACCATTTTTGTCCTTGTTGAAAACTAAAAAGGATAAAGCGAAATTTATGCATTTTAAATTTGCTCTTTTTTGTTCATGTCAAAAGAATAGAATATCGAATTATTATTATTGCGTTTTGAAATCGCAATTCATGGGATTTGTCAGCTTTTAGGGCTGTAGAGTTTTTAGCTTTATCATTGTACAACTTACATGCCATTATTTTATCTTATTTTATATTTTTATTTGCATGGTGTTATTATCCACATACGTAGGCAATAATACCAAATAGCATGGGTCAAGAAATCACGCCACTGGATTCATGAATAATATCTGAAAATATTCTTACTTGTTTACATAGTCAATAATTTTCTGTGTCACATTCTATATTTATCTAATAAATAAATAAATAAATTATAATTAAATTATAATTAAGACGTTAAAATTGGTAGAACTTTACAGTGACATTACTATTCCAGGACACCTTAGTTAAATTTTCACTATTTTGAAGATATATTAATTCTTATTATTTTTTTTTTTTTTTTGGTGCGTTCGTAGTTACGTAAAAAGTAACACCTAGATTCGTCATTCAGACCGTCTGTTTGTCTGTCCGCATATAACAACGCAAAATCTTTGAAATTTAAAATGTATAAATGCTCCATAATTTTGCTGTGTCCTTTCAAATTTTATGAAAATCGGATGTATAGTTCAATTACAGAAGCATATAAATTATTCCGTTAATACATTACAGCCAATAGAAAAAGAATTGTTTCAAGTGCCTTTTAATGATGTTACACTCTTTTGAACATAATAAAATTGAAGTACGTCTATGAAGTATATATCAGAATATACATTCTGTACAATCTGTTTTTAAGAATATTTGTTTTTAAACCACACCATATTTGTTTTGCCACATAAAATTATTCATGATATAATACTATAATACGTCTTATTGACATAATACTATGTATTATGCATGACATAATACTATATCATACATAATACTATATCATACATAATACTATAGGGGAAAACATCGTTTGCGGCGCGTTTTAATTATGTTCAACTATTTCACGTTTTATTAAATTTGTATACGTTGATGAGGTTAACGACAAGTTACTTTGGGTACAATGGAAAGCAGATAGTATTAACATGGATATACAAAAGATTTCGTCTATTCTATACTGTATCCGAAGTACTGTATACTATCATCACCCAGATCTAAATATTTTTAAAATATCAATTTAGTACGAACGCACCTCATGTGCTATGTTTTACGTGTAGTTTCAGACTTATTATTCACAGTTTTATGATTCACCTAACATAAATAGATACATGTACAATAAATTTAAAAATCTTATCCCTGATCTGTAATTTTCTTTATAACTGCAGATAGCAATCTTTTTTTAAAGAATTGGATATTATTCCAAATAGAAAAAGTTTTGAAACGTTTTTATCATTTGGAATGTTTAATTTACAAATAAGGTTTCTAGCTGAATGTAGGGATTTGTAAAGCATACCTCATTCCAAAAACGTAAAATATTTTTCGTTTCTGCTTTCAAAGATCCTTTAAAGGTTTCAAAGGTGTTTTCTAATATTAAAAAAAAAAAAAAAAGGAATGCTATTTGGCAATCGTAAAGAAATACTATCACTTTCTATTTCTTTTGAAATATACATTGATAAGAACTCATAAAAACAAACAGGAAAAGAACTCAGAGATTTGTGGTTCTAGTAAAATATTTTTGTAACAACCATGGAACTAAAATAAAGAGGAATGGATGCACTCTTAAAATAGTAAAGAACAAGGGGCTAATCCCCCCATCCTTAATTTCGATAAATGGGTTTTTCATCCAACTTTATCAGATTTCATTCAAATTTTAGACATAGGATCATTCTAATAAGGGCACCGCCATGATTAGTTTTGAGAGTTGATTGGATAAGTCTAAGAGTAGAACGGGGAGCTAACCCCCACCCTTAATTTAGGTAAATGGGTTTTTCATGCTGATTTATGAGAGTTCCTTCAAATTTTAGATGTAGTATCTTTCTGATGTGGCGTTTTCATGATTAGTTTTGGGAATTCATTGGATAAGTATAAGGAGGTGGGAAGAGGAAGGGGCAATTTCTATTACAATATATATATGTGCGTGTATTTGCGATTACATGATATTATCACCGAAACTTGTCGGATGTGGCAATTTCAAAACTTTCTCTATCTCATACACTTTAATACTTCCAAAAAATAAAACATAGCAATGTCACCGTTTATGTAATTTACACCAAAATCTAATTTGCAACAACTTATTTCAAGTTCTAATTTAATCTGAAATTTGATGAAAATCCGTTATTTAGTATTTGAGACAGATTTATCACATAAATCGAAAAAAAAGCGATTTACTCTAAAAACTAAAGAATACTAATTTATAACAGGGACTTATTGAATTTGAAATTTGATGAAAATCCGAGCATTATATCCTGAGATCGAGTTATTGCAATAATCGTAAATATTTCCGCTTCACAGCACCACCTGTTGAACTATTTACTCGGAAAACTACGGAATATCAACTTATATGAGAGACTAACTGAATCTGAAGCTTGAGAAAAATTCTTGCATTAGTACTCGAGATATTGCCTTAATTATCAATAACGCCCCGTAGCAGCGCCATCTGTTGAGTGATTTACTCCAAAAACTAAAGATTACTCATTTATATTAGGGACTAACAGAATCTGAAATTTGATAAAAATTCGTGCATTAGGTCCTGAGATAGGGCTATTTCAATAATTATGAATAGTGCCGCATAGCAGCGCCACCTGTAAGGCGATATTTACCAAAAACTAAACAGATCAGTTAATATCAAAGTGTAATTGAATCTAAAGTTTTCTGAAATTCCGTGTATTAGTTCTTGAGATAGAACGCCCACAAAATTTATGTCACATACAGAAAGACGGACAAACACTTAGCAAAAAACATGTTTTTTCGAATCCATGACTCCTAAAACGTGTAAATCCGTCGAAAACCTGAATTCGAAAATTTTCACGAATCCAAAACTTTTTTCTTGCAAAGATAGAAAAAAGTAAAATGTACATAGCTTTTCTTTCATCCTATCCCCTGATATTATTTTTAGAATTTTGGGTATTACTCTTTTCTAAATCGCCAATGTTATCTCAAGTGAAATAAAATAATTTAAAAATATTTCTAACATTTAATATGTTTTGTTTGGAAACTTGTTGCGTAACGCAAGGATTTGTAAAGCATTTTTCATTCTAAAAAGATGGAAGTTCTTCGTTTATAGTTTCAAAAAAAGCTTTAACGATTTCAAATCTATTTTTCTATCAGTATTTAAAGATAAATGGCGTTTGGTAAAACTGCTGTCATTTTCATTTTAGTGATACATATATCAGGAAAATAAGTATTCTTTATTTAAATAGAATATGTATATATATATATATATTTATTTTATTTTATTTATTTATTTATTTATTTATTTATTTATTTATTTATTTATTTTGTACATTATACATATACGAGGATAAGTCTGAAAATAAGTTTCCCCTGGTGTCTGTGGACAGAGCTGTGTATGAAAAATAAAAAATATAATGAAATATTACAGAGAAGACGTAATTTTATTTTTCTACATAAGGGACAAGTGAGTTGAGACATTTGTCTTTATAAGCTTCAAAGTCCTCCAGGAAAGAAAAAATCAGAAATCTGCATCATACTAGTCCCGGTAGATATGGGGAGAAGATGCGTTTTGAATTCGTATTCAACGGAGAACCTGAGAGATATACAGTCACCGCAAAAAAAAATCTTGACGTTTCCGATTTCAGACGTTTTGTTAAATATCTAAAAATATACATAAAGAATAACTTCGAAACTCCAGATATATAAACAAAATAGTACAGGTCTTATATTTTCGAGAAGATTTTTTTCCAAAATCCCATAGGGGACCGTCAACAAATTGAAAAAGAACGAATATCTTTTGAGTAACCCTATCAAAACTAATGTAGTAAAAATGTTCAAGCTGCAGATTATAATTAAGTAGATTATGGTAATAAACTGTGTTCATTTTTATACGGATAGCATGTATATTCGTAGAGAAATTGAGGTTTTCATAAAAACGGTCCCAAATTTGGCCAAGTTTCTTGCTTATAATTTGCAGAGTTCTTAATGAAAACAATGTTCTTTTCAGAAAGTATGAGAAAAGACATTGTACATAATACCCTGTAATCAAAATTAAAAAATATTAATAATTGTATGAAAAATGAGCAGGTTTACTAAATAAATTTTCACTGCGCATGCGTCAACTCTATAAAAAAAATTTCATTTTCATATTGTATTAGCTGAATGTATAGAGCAACTTTTGTTAAAGTTTCAAACACATAGCTTGAAAATTCTGAAAATTATCGTCTAAAGAATAAGATCAAAATCCGATATTCCCAAAATGAAACAAAAAAATGAGGGGATGTATCCATATTCTATTGATTAGTGTCTACACAGTATTGCACGTACTTGGATACAGCTCCTCATCTTTTTGCTTCATTTTTGAAATAATGGATTTTGATCTTCTTCTATCAGCGATAACTTTCAGAGTTTTCAAGCTATGATTTTGAAACTTTAACATATGTTGCTCTGTATATTTATCTAACACAATATGCAAACGAAACTTTTATAGAAATGACGCATGCGCGGTAAAAATTTATTTAGTAAACCTTTTCATTTTTCATATAATTATTAATATTTTTTAAATTTTGATGACAGGGTATTGTGTACAATGTCGTTTCTCATATTTTCTGAAAAGAACATTGTTTTTTATTAAGAACACTAGAAATTATAAGCAAAAATCATGGCAAAATTTGGGACCGTTTTTATAAAAACCTCAATTTTTTTACGAGTATACATGCTATCCGTATAAAAATAAACACAGTTTATTCCCATAAAACACTTAATTATAATCTGCAGTTGGAACGTTTTTACTACAATAGACTTTACAGGGTTATTCAAAAGATATTCGTTCTTTTTCAATTTGTTGACGGTCCCCTATTGGGCTTTGGAAAAAAATCTTCTCGAAAATATATGACCTGTACTGTTTTGTTTATACATCTGGAATTTCGGTGTTATTCTTTATGTATATTTTTAGATATTTAACAAAACATCTAAAATCGCAAGTGTCAAGATTTTTTTTGCGGTGACTGTAAATGACAACGTGGAGTATTTTGTGCAGAAACCCATAACCGCCGCGTGTGAGTCTATGGGTCAGATGTTATATCGAAACAAACGATGCAGAGAAGGTGCTACTGGTGTGTGTGGGGGGGGAGAGGCGGAAAAATACGCTTCACACCATTGTCAAGTTTATTTCACATTGATTAATAGCCGAAGAATCTCTGATTAGAGATGCAAAGAAAACTTCATGAAATTAGTGGTGTCAAATCCATCTGTCCCACCCACTCTGGCTACGTCATTGAAGGGTACCGCCAGATCAGTGAGGGGCGTCAATAAGTGTTAGACAGACCGAGACCTGGATGGGCATGTACGGCCACTACAGACGAAAGCAATGATTGACTTCAGCTTTAGAAACAATGCTGGAGTCACACAAGTCGTTGAACGCATCTTTTCTATGCAGCGCTCTGATTTTTTTTTTTCTTGTAGCTTTTTTGAAGCTTATAAAGAAGTGCGTCAAAAGTCTGAACTCACTTGGCACTTATGTACAGGGTGCGTAGGCTGGAAAGACTTTGTAAGGACCTTTAACCAGAATTTTTAAAATGTAATATTTTTTTTTATTTAACGAAAAAGAAATACCCCTTTTTAAGATGTAACAACCAATACTTTAAAGATTTTCTGATACTAAAAGAATTAAAATCCTCTGAGTGTCTTGATGACTACGCTCCCTGTATGAAGGAAAACAAACTTAAGTCTTATCTTTAATGTTTCATGATATATTTCGCCTTTCATACACACCTCTGTCCATAGTCACCAGGATAAACTTATTTTCCGACTCACCCTCGAATATGAGAACTTGAGTTTCTGAATTCGCCTTATCTTGACAAAATTTAAAAAATCGTATTTTCTCTATCAATCTATTCTATTGGTAAACCTGTATTTAAAAAAAAAAAAAAAAAAAAAAAAAAAAAAAAAAAAAAAAACTTAGTTTTATCCTGTATTTCTGGCATTGTAAAATATTGGTTTACAATGAAAATCAATTTTACTGAAACCCATAATGGAAGCAAATGGGGTTTTTTTAAAGACTACCCCAAAATAGTGAAAAAAAAACACCGAAAACACTGGCGATAGTTAATAATTTAAAATAATACACTTTGTAAAAATCAATATAAAATGAAAAAATAAAGTAGGACATGTTTCAAGCTAAAACAATAACAGCTGTAAGAGGTCAGTGTCCGTAAGAGGTCAGAGATAAACTCTCTGACATTGTCCCCTTACGGACATGTGTTGGTTCAGCCGATTGCGATCTGGCATTGTTTTAGCTCGAAACGCGTCCTGCTTTGTTTTTTATTTCATGGCAATTTTTACAAAGTGTATTATTTTAATTACCCAAAAAATGATTTTCTGAAAAGGTATCCGTCATCTAATTCAGATAATTGATTAATACAGAGTAAAAAAGGTCTCTGCATCGTTTCCGAAAGTTATTGAAGAAATAGTTTTCTCTCAGGTATACTTCTTAAAATTCTGTAATCTATTTTTTTCTGGGGTTTCTGAAAATAAACGCAATTCAAGATTGTGCGAACTAGGAATGTGTTATATTATATTTTTGTAAATATTATTGTTAGAAACAAAAACCATTAATCTTTCTTAACCCTCTCACTGACAAGTCTGTGTTAACTCGCTCACTAAGCTCCAGATTTCACTGCAATACATGTAATATTTAAAATAATATAATTGTACTCATTTAATATTTTTTTTATTCATTGAACAATAATTATAAGCTCTCAAGGATAACATTCATATTCGCTTTTAAGTATTTTATATATTTTTGAAATAACCGTCTTTTTTTAGCATTTAACACCTTCGCGACGGGAATATTTTATGAAATTTTTAATGTTTTGTCAACGGTTTAAAAATGCAGAAATTTGTTACCTTTTAAATCGAAAAATGCTCTGATTAAATAAGGCAAAATTTACGGTATAATTTTACTGGTGGGGATAAGCACGGATTCTTAAGCTATTTGCGGCACGTATACGTGTCGCCCGTCCCCAAAGGGTTAAAACAAAATGCAGCGAAAACAACATTACAATTTTGCCCTTTTGCAAGACTGTCAGAGAAGAGAAAAAAAAGGAGAGATATTTTGAGTGCGGATGTAACAAAGGAGATTAATGATTAGAAGCAGAAATATTTTTAAAAGTACTGAAGAATCAAGTTCTAACAAACCGAAATGTCTAATTATGTTACTTTTTTTCTATGCTTTTACTATAAACAGTGAACAGTTGATAGTTCCTCGGACCACCTTGCTGCATGGCAAATCATTGCCCTGTATATGAGTAATGGTAGAACACAAAATGGAAGTAAAAGGAATATTAGTATGTAGCTGTAGTGCATAGTACTACGAGGGGGCTACTATTTATTAATTCCGATTTCTTGATAGACACCGCTTTCCTGAAATGGCTATATCTCATTTGTTTTAACCTTAATTGGTGTGTCATTAATAATGGCAAATTTTAAAATTTCAAAACAGTGGCGAAAATTAAGAAATTTGAATGAATTCAGAGGTAGCCTATTAGATATAGTACTTATGCGAATGCCGTAAAGTAGAATAAGAGTTGTACTTTATATTTATGGAATTTTCCATTAATTTTAACGGCTTAAATTATAATAATATTTTCAAGTTACACTAATCTAACTAGTTTCTATGTAATATTGTTTTTATATTAGTAACAATTTATGTTATTTTTCTTCTAGGTGAGTGGCCATGTTTTCTAATATTACGCTTAATGTAGGCTTAAATCTGTAAGTACACATTTATTCTGTTTTTCATAGACATTTCATTGAACATATTACCTGGATATGCTTTAACACCTTTGAGCACTGGTGGGTAAATTTCTTCAAAATTCTAAATGTCACATTGACACCAGTATTTTGTAAAGAAAAAATTCGGTTTACGATATACGCAAAAAAAAGGAAGAATATAGATTTAACATTTGAAGATGAATCCATTTTTTGCTGCAGTGCAGCCATAAAAAAATATGGATGTGGAAAATGCCAAGCTCGGCATCGTCATCGTAGTTTAAATGGTAGAGCACTTGGAGCGCTGTTCCAAGGGTTCCGGGTTCGATCCTCGGCTTGGACGTTTTTCACACTGTTGGTTCTACACTTAGTTAGCAAGTGATAATTCACGTATTAAATGTACATTAAACATTTTTCAAATTTTGTTGAATATTCCAGTGCGATTGTGACATTTCGGAATTAAAATAAAGTAGTAAAAAAATTAGCCATCAAAGCTCGAAGGGATCATCCTAAACCAGCCATTTGCCCAAATAAGGGTTTTTTAGATGACATCTCATGCTCAATTTTCGATTGTTTACGAATAAAAAAATATTCTATTTCGGTTTCCATTCTTTACGTATCCTATATAAATTTGTTACAAGATTGAATCAAAATATATCTGCAACATTACATATGTCAGTATAAAAATACTGAAACTAACAAACTCCAAATTGCTTTTGATATAGACGTTAAATTTTCTTTCTCAAAATTATTATCATGCAATATTGTTTATATTGGCCATATCCCAGACAATACTAGCAGTCTTTAGGAAAGTTCACATGAAATGTTGAGACATAAATGAGAATGTTTACATGCAAGATGACAATTGTTTTGTTGCTCCAATTTTTGCTCGAATTGCAAAATTGCTCCAGTTATGTACAAAAAATAATTTTTTATCTTATTGTCAATACTACAAACGCAAATTCTTTTCTTTTCTTTTTTTTTTTTTTTTTTTTTTTTTTTTTTTTTCAGCATTATGATCGTTCAACTGAAATATTTTCAATCGCGAAGCCTACATTTATCTAACATTGTTATTTCATAAGAAGTACGCTAATATTTTCCATGTAATTCGTGGATAAAAAAATCTGTTTTTGACTAGTAATTATGATTAGAAAATATTGCCTAATCTGTACCGCTTAGAAATAAGTTATATTTTATAAATTTCAATGTTTGAGTTGAACCTTGATTTCTTTCTCCGCATATGATATGCCGAAAAATAGAGAATTTCCCACGAATTCAGGATTGGCTCAATTAGATGCCTGAAGAAAACTAGTTTAGTTTTGCTAGCAGTGTAATGTTTTAATTGTTTTTGAAAAAAAAAATAGTAATTTCTTCACTATTTTTTTTTTTTTTTTTTTTTTCAAAACGGTTTCAACTTCTGAACTTAACTTTTTAATTCCCATGCTAGAACACGTTCTAGAAATTCTGTAGTTCATTTCACACCAGAAAAATTCAATGGCTAATTCCGTTTTATTTAAATACGGAATGGTTTGTTATTGATTAAAGCAAATGTTGTTGTTTTAATTTTCTGGTGGGAACTGAAATATACGAATTAAGATATCTCGGGCGGTCTCGGGCGGTTTGGGATACAGAGGGTTAAATGGTCGATGGAAATTTTAATGTTGAAAGCTTATTTATAAACTATTGTCAGATCAATTTTAACCCTTGTGGACGAGGGAATAGTATAGTGCCGCAAAAAGGCTTACGAATCCTTGTTTATCCCCACCAGTAAAATTTTACTGTAAAATTTGCCTTATTTAATCGGAGCATTTCCTGACATTAAAGAGTCACAAATTTCTGTTTTTAAAAACCGGTGGCAAAACATTAACAATTTTGTAAATGGCTCCCGTCGCTAAGGGATTAATTCGGAAAATTTTCACACTCCATTCTTTAGTCTAGTCCTAATCAAAGTCAATAATTTTTTTTCGAACTCGACCATAAAATAATTGTCGATAGTTAAAATTAATTTATTTACAAATTATTTTAATTCATACGTCTTTCAGATTTCTTTCCTAACCAATCTTAATTCAGTGTCAGTAGAACTTTTTCGAAATTGATCACGAAAATATATGGACAATGAAAATTAACCGACTGTCTTGTTACCGTAATTTCGTGTAGATAAGCCGCAGCTCAAACAATTCATTTTCGACCCAGAAAATCCATTCAGTAATTTAAGATAAATATATACCGCGATACAAAATCTTACAATTTTTTTTTTTTTTTTTTTTTTTTTTTTTTTTTTGAAAATTTCTGGGTCGAAACAGAATTGTTTGAGCTGCGGCTTATCTACACGAAATTACGGTAATTTTAATTTTAACCCTTTGCGGCGCAGGGCAAATTCATTGCTAAAGTGTTGAAATTAATGATTGACACCGTAATTTGAAAACAACTTTATTTGTAAATAAGAAAACGCAACATTTCACGCTTCATTCACGCGTAAACCGTAATTTTCTTAAACAAAATTCCAGTGCCAATGTGGCGTTTGGGAATTAAAATTAAGTGGTATATCTATGAAACCAGCGCCCCGCAACGGGTTAAAGTTATTCAGATTTCCTTTTCCAGTCTAGCGCATTTTCCAATCAATATCAGCAGAACTTTTTCGATATCAACCATTAGAATGGGTCGAACATTAATATTAATCTAAATTTAACTAAGACGTCTTTCATATTATACTATATTCTCTTACCGATTAGCCAGAGTTTGTACGCATCAATGGATTCAGGGGATTTTAAGTGTTTTAATACTATAAAATTTATAAAGTACTGCTCGCTAAATCTAAAGATAGAATTTATATTCATTTTATAAAGTAAATATTAATTACAAAAGTTCTGGTAACAGGTGCTTGAAAATCCATGAAGCGTTCGAATCCTGTCAACACCAGACAAAAATTTTAAATTTAGCCATGAAAGTATGTCGACCAAATAATATTAACCTATTTTCAAGTCAGTTAAAATTCAAATATCTTTCAAGTCTCACCCTCTAGTATAACCCCTATTCTAAATTTTCTTCGCTTTGTTTTTCTGATATTAAACACTTAGAAATTTTTTTTTATGATATACCGATGTTCAAACCATATATATATTTAATTCCTTGAAGGGCAGTTGAGTATGTTTTATCCCACCTAATTTAAACGAGATTCTCAAGAGAAACCTTCAACGAAATTTTATGTTTTCAACTTTCGCGGCAAAAAGTTAAAAAACTGTATTTCAAATTTTAAATGAAATTTTTTCAATTTTTCCGGTGAGGATTCGGTTCGGTTTGGTTTATTTTTGCCGTCCGATTATCTACACTAGGGATATAGGACCAGGGAGGACTGCCCTTCGTGGGGGTCTTTCTAAGGGAACCTAACCCGTATTTACGCAAGGTTCGAAGAAAACCACGAAAACCCCGAACGGTTAGGCCGACAGCCGCGATTGGTTTCGAACCCAGCACCTGCCGTCTACCAGTTGAGAGGTCAGGACCTCTCGGCCGCTGGTGGGGCCGGTGAGGATTCGGAATTATAGAGAAGTTATTGCTTGCCCCTCAAGGGGTTAAAGAAATCCACATTCGACAGATGCCATTTTTGTGTCAGCACTAAGGGCTAATATTTAGGGAGTGGTGAGTACAACCAATCTTTACTCGGTGTCATAACTTTTCCGGAATCCGTGTTAAAAATAAATCTGGATATGCTGCGTGAGTGAATTCAACAATAAATATTAATGGTACAGGAAAAACTTTTTTATCATCATAACGAATCCATTCCCGCCCGTGTTTTCATTAGCGCTTTTTTTTTTTTTTTTTTTTTTTTTTTTTTTAGTTTTAACTCAAACGAGATACTTCTTACGCATTCATAAAATTTCCATGAGAGGTATTTTCTTAAAAGTATAATTATTTTACAAGATGCGTCCCAAAATATTCTTATCAAACAGTAGTCATCTTATACTATAATGTGAGCAAAAATTGTGTGTGTGTGTGTGTGTGGGTAAATTTTATCTCAAAAACGGCTCTAACGATTTTCGCAAAAATTTGGATTTTACCATTTTCGGGCACGAGAAGACCATTGGGCTAGGTCCCATGTTCGGGAAAATTCGATTACTGGGTCATTTTGGGTCATAATGGGTCAGGATAAGGCTATTTATATCTATAGAACGGCTGGATCGATTTTAAGGAGAATCTGTAACCTACCGGTTTTTGGCACGAGAAAACTATTGGGCTGGGTCACATGTTCGAAAAATTTCGATTAGTGGGTCATTTTTGGGTCATTATGGGTCAAGCCATTTTTATCTAAAAAACCGCTCTAACGATTTTGACCAAATTTTATATTGTATCGCTTTGGATTACAAGAAGACCATTGGGTTAGGTAACATGTTCGAGAAAATTCGGTTAGTGGGTCATTTTTGGGGTCATTGTGGGTCATGCTATTTTTATCTAGAGATTTTCTCACGCAATTTTGATTAAAAATTGCATTCTATGGTTTTCGGGCACGAGAAAAACATTGGGCTAGGTTACATGTTCGAAAAAAATTTTTAATGGGTCATATTGGGTCATTAAGGGTCTGGGTCAAGCTATTTATATTTAAAGAACCGCAGAATCAATTTCATCGAAATTTTGACTGCAATAGTTTTTTGACACGAGAAAGCTAATGGGCTAAGTCACACGATCGAGAGATTTCGATTATAAGAGTCATTTGTGGGTCATGATGGGTCATAATGGGTCATGGTCAAGCTATAGCTAAAGAACAGGTGGATCGATTTTAACGAAATTTTGTATACAACATTTTTTTGGCACGAGAAAACTATTGGGCTAGGTCTCAGTTCGAGAAATTTCGATCACTGGGTCATTTTGGGTCATAAAAGGTCTGGGTCAAGCTATTTATATATAAAGTACGACAGTATCAAATTTATTGAAATTTTGTATGTAAGTTTTTTTGACACGAGAAAATTAATGGGTTATCTCACATGTTTGAGAGATTTCGATTATAAGAGTCATTTATGGGTCATGATGGGTCATAACAGGTCATGTCAAGCTATATCTAAAGAACATGTGGATCAGTTTTAACGAAATTTTGTATACAACATTTTTTGGCACGAGAAAATCATTGGGGTAGGTCATATGATGGAGAAATTTCGATTAATGGGTCATTTTGGGTCATAAAGTGTCTGGGTCAAGTTATTTATACTTAAAGAACGGCAGGATCGAGTTTAACGAAATTTTGTGTGTAACAATATTTATACACGAGAAAACTAATGGGCTAAGTCACATGTTCGAGAGATTTTGATTATAAGGGTCATTTGTGGGTCATGATGGGTCATGGTCAAGCTATATCTAAAAAACGGGTGAATCGATTTTAACGAAATTTTGTATACAGCATATTTTTGGCACGCGAAAATCATTGGGCTATGTCATATGTTCAAGAAATTTCGATCAGTGGGTCACTTTTGGGTTATTCTAATTTTATCTAGATAATGTCTCGCGCAAATTTGACTAAATTTTATATTCTGTCGTTTTCGGACACAAGAAAATCATTGGATTAGGTCAGATGTTTGAGAAAACTCGATTAATGAGTCATTTTGGGTCATAATGGGTCAAGGTCAAACTATTTATACCTAAAAATTGGCTCAATCGATTTTATCTAAATTTTGTATTTAACTTTTTCGGCACGCAAAAATTAATGAACTAAGTCACATTTTCGAGAGATTTCGATATAAGGGTCATTTGTGGGTCATGCTACTTTTATCTAGAAAATTGTTCTCACCATTTTGAGTATATTTTCTATTATATCGTTTTCGGGCAAAAGAAAACCATTGAGATAGGACACATGCACGTAACAATTTAATTAGTGGGTCGTTTTATGTCTTAATGGGTTCGGGTCATTCTAATTATATATAACAACGATTCAGTCAATTTTACCTAAATTTTGCAACGGAACGCCTTTTGTCACGAGAAGACTATTGAGCTGAGTTGCATATTAAACAAAATTATATTAGTGGGTCATATCCCTTTATTGCTGAATGCTGTCAAGTTAATTTTACTTAAGAAATGGCTTAAACGGTTTTGATTAATTTTATACTCTACTGTTTTTGATTACCTGAAGACCATTGAGCTAAGTCACATGTTTGATCACATGTGATTAGTAGATCATTTGGGCAATAAGGGTCAGGATCACGAGACAATGGCAAAAGCCAATAAGTTGGCGATATTTGACAAAATACTGGCGAAATTTGGCCGAAAAATCGACTATTAAGGTTACGAAACCAAAACACATATTTGGCGCCAAATGAAAGAATGTGTCCAAATATGGTTATATCTAGCAAAAAATATTGTCTTTCAGAATGTGAAGAAATTTCCTATACATTCTTAATAGTCTTCGAGATGCATAGTTAAACTAATCAGAGTCGAGCTAAAAAAGTGATTTGAATTGATGTCCTTTCGTTGTAAATTTTAAAATAAAGTAAAATTTATGAACATATGCATACAAACATAGTTTTCGTATTGATTGTTTTTGTAAATAATACTATTATTAATAACATGTTTTACAGTAATAATACTATATCGACTTGAACACAAAGTTAATTTTGACCGAGCTGAGCTCGGTCACCCCTGCTAGTATGTTATTAAATTCTGTATTAAAAATGTCAACGGCCGTTAAGCCGTACGTAAGGCCGTTAACGGCCGTACACAAGCATCGTCTTTATTTTGCTTAGAATACTTTAGAAAATAAAATTTATTTTAACTTTATCAAACTGAAAAGATGATGAGCATAAATTATATATTTTCCAAAGAAGAAATTTCTTGCACTTTTAAATAAAAAAAGGGCAGGTGTAGGCAATATATGCGTGTTTAATTAAATTGTTAAATAATTGTAGTAACATGATGAATCATTCGATAGTTTTTACAGAAAACGTTCATATACCGTAATTTAAATTTATTCTGACTACGATATGGTCAATCGAATGGTCACAATGTCGGATGTGGCAATCCCAAAACTTTATTCTATTTCATGCATGTTAATACTTCAACATTTACAACTACAGTGCCAACATTAAATGACAATCTATCTCATCATGAGGATTCTGAAGGCATAAAAATTTGTGCATTAATTTTTGAAATATAACTATTGCGAATATCAGAAAATTGCAACATAAAAGCGCCATCTGCAGCGCGATATAGAATAAAATAAAAGCAACAATAATATTTATCAAGCTATACCTGAATCTGAAATTCGTTGAAAATCCGAGCATTAATTGTTAAGATAGAGCTATTGCCGGGCACTATTATATGAAAATGCAACATAGAAGCGCAACCTGTTGAGCGATTTACATCAACATTTAAAGAACATCGGTTCATGTCAAGACTAAATCTGGAGTTTGGTGGATATCCGTGCATTAGATATTGAAATAGAGCTGTTGCGTAAATCGTATAAAAGTACAGGGTAGAAGCACCACCTGTTGAGTGATTTACACAAAACATTAATCAACATCAATCTATTTTAGGGATTACATAAATGTGATTTTTTATTAAGTTCCATGCATTAATTATTGAAATAGAGATGTTACGTAAATGTAACAAAATGCAGCATAGCAGTACTACCTGTTGAGCTGTTTGCATTAAAACTTAATCAGTATCAATATATATTATGGGCTACCGAAATAGAATTTTTTATTACATTCCGTGCATTAGTTCTTGAGATAGAGCTATTACAAAAATCGTAATAAATTCAACATAGCAGCGTCACCTGAATTTATACCAAACGTGCATCAATATCAGCCACAATTCATGTCGACTAGCTGAATATGAAATTTGGTAGAAGTCCGTGTCAATTAGTTATTGAGGTATAGCTGTTGCGTAAATAGTAAATAATGCAGTATTACAGCGCACCTGTAGAACGATTTACACCAAAAACTAATCAGCATAAATATGTACCAGTGACTACCTAGATATAAATTTTAATCAAATTCCGTGCATTAGTTCTTGAGATACAACGCCCACAAAACTTGTATCATATACAGACAGAGTCACATTCTCATGGATATACAGACTCACGCACAGTCATTTTGTAAAAACATGTTTTTTGGAATCTCTGACTCCTAAAACGTGTAAATTCGACAAGAATCGGAATTCGAAAATCTTCGCGAATCCATTACTTTCTTGTAAAAATATAAAAAATTGCAGACTTGTAGAAAACCGTTCAGGTTTTAGGCTGCTTTCATAAAAAAACAGTTACATAACCGTAATTTAACTTGATTCTATCTGTAATCTCTATGGTTAATAATAGAATGAATATACTTAATAATATGGTCAAATAACCGTTATCTTTAAAAATGGTCGAATGTTAGGACAGTTTTATGCAGATTTTTAACAATGCAGATACGCTTCATGATTTGTTATGGTCAAGTAGTCGTTATCTTTAAAATCGATTTTTTTCTTATAGTGCAAATATTTTTCATGGTCAATAACGGTTAAATTACGGATATCTTTAAAAACGTTCGAATGACTGGTTAGTTTGTTGCAGATTTTTATCGGTGCTTATACGCTTCATAGAATATAATGGTCAAGTAACCGCTATCTTTACAAAAGGTCAAATGACTGAACAGATTGCTACAGATGTTTACAGCATATCAAGCGTCTAAACAAACCGTAATTACGTCTTTCAATATCTTTCACCGCCCCCTGAAGTCTAGGACTGGGCGCTCACGCAAAAATGGCAGATGTCGAAGGCGATTTTTTTTTTTCAGCTGTGAATAGTCCCTTGAACATTTGTACCAATAATTTTAAAAGCTTTTGCCGCTTTATTTTGTTTTATTTATTTGTTTACTTTTTAGATAGTACAAATCAAATAAATCTTTTATAAAATACTGATGTCTAAATTAAAAGGACTATATATACGATAAAAAAATTCCACCTTCGACTGCCGCCATTTTGTTTCAGGGTTCAGGCCTACTCTTCAGGACGTGGTGATCCATCTCTCTGTATGTGCCACTTATTTTCTTTCCACGCTATTTCAAGAAAAATGCGCAGAATTTTATCAAATGTAGTTTTCTGATCATCAAACATCGATTTGAATCATCAGAAATTATCTTTTATATTCTATTTTTTACGATTTCTATAATAGCCAACTCTGAATGCAGTTTTATAAAACGTCATCTTTCGTTAGACATTAGCACTTATAGATACTGATTAGATTTTAATACACACAAGTGGATTAGATTTTAGTTTACAAAAGTAGATTAGATTTTAGCATTATACAAGTGGTGCTGCTTTTTTTTTCTGATTCACTTAATAGCTATTTATCGGACTCTATAGATAGGAATTTTATCGAATTTCTGCGAGTTTAGAATACATACCAGTGTTGCCGCATCTGGCTGATTTTTCATTTGTATATTCCGATTTATAACTAGTATCATTAGTTTTTTTTATTTATAGTATTAGAATGATTTCATTATAAAATAAAATAAAATTACTCTTTAAAATAATCTGGTGTTAATTTAAAATTTCTAAATAAAAAGCCTGTTAGATGTGACAATACTGGTCATCAATATCATCGAATATATGTCTGTCACTATTCTGCAATACATCTCAAAATTTGTTGTAATTATTCTTTGGCATCGAAGGCAAATAAAAATTTATTATGCATGAAGTTTATTAAAAAACATGTTAATTCGATATTTGTGCTGTTTACTCAAAAGGGAGTGGTGCTGTTATCATTATAGTAGTATCTCAGTTTCTATTATTTAAAAAATATATACAAATTATAGTAGAAAATATTGATATTACGAGCTCTTTAACTTAAGCTTTCATTGTAAAAATAGTATTTTATTAAGTTAATCTTGGTGCAGTTTGCAACTTTGGAATTAAAATTACGAGTGGAACCACCACTGTGCCCGAAAGGGTTAATGCGATTTCATAATAGATTTTTAGTCACGAGATCGTTAATCCTCTAATTCCCAAGTTAGAATGCGTTCAAAAAATTTTGCAGTTCAAAAAATCTGAATTCACACCAGAAAATGTCATAACAAATCTCACTTTATATATATACATATATATATATATATATAGATATATATATGTGTGTGTGTGCGTGTGTGTGTGTCCGAAATTAAATAAAATTAATAATGAAGCTTCACATTTCTAATAAGAAGTTGGAATATCCGAATTTAAAAAAAAATCAACCAAATTAGAGTTAGCAAGTGTGCTAATGAGGTTGCATATATGCAAATTGTTGGTGGCATATGTGCTACCATAAGCATAAGCGGGACAAATAACATATTACAATTTCATTTGAAATGCAAAAAAATGTGATATTGCTTAAATATTGCAGAATCATGTATTAATTGTTAAGCCTAAATGTTTCCTTCTACATAATATAAATCATTACCTAATGACATAATATTATTCTATAGAACTATGCGTTGACACTACTCCCTGATTAATAATCAGCTGTAAGTTCGTCTACAAACTGTATGGTATTGATTTAAATCAAAGCATAAACATACTAACTGCAAATTGCAATCATTAACCGGTTTCTGTCTGTAGCAGTTAATACAGTTCCCTTATTGTCAATGCATTAATGAAATGCATTTAGAATACGAATGCTTTAAAGTAAATATGAGTGTATGTGAAAGTATGTAAATTATAAATTTATTTTTCTTTATGCCATTTTCATGTATCGTTGGTACCATGTCAAACTATTCCAAAGTTCATATGCATCGGGGAATTACCGGGATTTTAAGTGGTTTTGCACCAGAAAAATCGCAAAATACTGATTGCTATATCTAAAAACTGACTTTCCCACATTAGATAAGGCAAATATTACTTTACAAACATTCTGGTAAAACACTCTTGAAGCTTACGAATCCTGCATTCAATATGAAAACAGTGTTGCCAGTGGGCTACTTTTTTAAAATTCATATTTCTTAATCAGCACCACTTTTTTGAAATAGTAAAATTCGCTTTATTTAATGACATATTAATTAACTCGTTCGGGGGATGCATCTTTTACATGAATTTTATTCGGTTGAAACCACTTTTCGTCAAATAATTAAATTCATCAAAAATAATAAATAATTAAAATAATAAAACAATAAATTCTTATCAATGAAGAAAATTGCCGAACTAAATAAGACAAATTTAACTTTGCTTTTTTAGTGGTGTCAATAAAAGTGCTTTAACCCCTCGGGGACGAGCGACACGTATACGTGCCGCAAAAAGGCTTAAGAATCCTTGTTTATCCCCACCAGTAAAATTTTAGTGTAAATTTTAGTTACTTAATCGTAGCATTCTCTCGTTTTAATCAGGCACAAATTTCTGTTTCCAAAAACCGGTGACGAAACATTAAAAATTTCGCAAAAGTTTCCCTTCGTGAAGGGATCAAGCATCTTTCGAGGATGCGTATATGCACCCATGACCCCAATGGTATATTTGAATTAAAAAATCCACCGAATTAACCTCTTAACTGATCACTACGATTGGAAAAACTTACAAATAATGCTTATATTTTTCATGTCTTTTAGAGAAATCTTTAATCTTTTACAACCGGTTTTTTCAAAATAGAAATTTTTACCTAGTTCAGTCAGAAAAAATGACGACGATTACTAAATATTTTCTCGAGCAGCCTGGGACCTTAGCCCCACATCCTCGACACATAGCGGAATAGAACTTCTAACGGGACTTGATCACATGGTAAACGAGTAAAATAATATTAAAGTTACAATAAACTTTACCAATAAATAAATAAATAAATAAATTCTGTTCCCCGAGCTCGTGTAAATTAAATTAACAAGACCGCAAAGTGCTTCGATTAAATAGTGCAGAATTTGCAATAAAAATTTATTGGTGAGAATAATAAATCATGATTGGTATATGGATGCCCGTACGTGGTACGGGCAAATTATGACTGTCAAAAACACATTGCCCGCATGATGTACGGACAAATCTGGGAAGCGCTTAAAATATTGATGGTAGCTTATATCCTACCATGGGCATTAAAGTGGTTATAATTTAATACTCTTTAACCTTCCTACCCTGAATGGGTCTAATCGACCCATAACTATAATTTGTTTTTTACGATTCGAACCAGAACTACTTTTGCAAAAAAAGTTAGAGAAATAAGTCAATTAAATAAACTAAAGTATTTCAAACAACAATTCTGGTGTGAATTGTTTTTGTCAATATTGAGTAAAATTTGAACAGGGTAGGAAGGTTAAATAAATTTTACTTAAAATCTTCGTCAGTGTATCTTAATTCCTTAACCCTTTCCGACACACTGTGCCCGATCTGGGATACCTAACTTTAATACCAAACTTGCAAACGGCACCAATAATAGTTTAGTAAAATTTTGCTTTTACAATAGTAGCTTAACTTAACGATTTCAAAATATCTAAAAAATTCATTTTTGAATTCCGGTGACAGTCGATAATTTTTTCATTTTACTAACAGATCTTGCCTGTGCCGGAAAAGGTTAACAGATTTCCGTGAACACCGCAGTTCGAGAAAAAGTTTGCTTACTTCGTTATTAAAAGCATAATTTCGATACCACTAATTTTTAACTACAATAATTTACTTTATTAATTGAAGGCTATTTTTTTATTATACAATACAAATATTTTAGTACGGAAAATGTAGTATTTCGTACCTATTGTTTGTTTATTGTGTTATTTATCAAAAGAAATGAAATTATTAAAGATTTAATAGTACCGTCGGAACATAATGGGTTAAAGGATATAATGTAATCTGATAATGATATTTCAATACGAGATATAATTACACGTACGTCAAATAATTTGTTTAATGTTTTCACGCGATGGATGTAACAGTTTCATTATTAAAATGGTATAATACATTCCATTCGTGAATGTACAGAATGGTACTGATTTGAATTAACAATCAGGTACACAAATAATGATATTCTATAATTCAACCGTTTCAATCTAAAGACACAAGTTCATTATTCTTGTATATTACACAGGATTTTCGATACATTTGTTTTACAAACCTAATGGAGACAAAACCATAGTATATTATGAAGATTTGTTAGTAAGGCGTCTTGTTTTATTGAGTTTTATGTAAAACATTGTTGTAAAGAAATTCTGAGGGTCTATTAAGTGATAATCATACTACGTAATCCTTGTATTAACTACTTAAATTACCAGGTGATCCAGAAGTTTCGGGAGTTTTGAAAAGTTAATAATTAGGAAACTATGTATAATACAAAGGTTCTGTTTTCAGATATATTCTCAGAAACATGTGGGATTTTTGTTTAGAATGAATTTTTTTTAAATATATATAGTTACCATTTTTAGCAACAGGTGGCGCTGTTGTATAAGATTGATTGTACCTATACCATGCGTTATATAGACACATGAGTTCATTGCGAAACTTCTTTTCTATGATATTGATGAGATTTCGTTTTAAGGGTGGTTTATGTTCAAACATTTTTTGTAAGGTAAATGAAATTGCATTGTAAGGGAAATTTGATACAAAATTTCATGAGCAACTGCAGTGTTTAGACATTGTCTAGACTATGTTTAGACACATCTTTGCATGTCGCGTTGTTTTCATATCGTACAATACGTCAAGTTAAAACTGCAAAAGAATCGATGGCCATTGCAAATGTGAAATGCTATGGTAAGCAAGGTTTGAGAAAAAGGCTCATTGGAAGATCTTAATAGAAACAAGAGATCCCAAATGTCTGTTACAATCGTAAATTAGGTAGGATTCTATGCCAATACTCTGTAGAAATCCCCAGTTCATGGTGAGTGCAGTAAACTTGTGATATCACGATGAACTGAAATTTCTTCTGGAATTTCTTTCTGCTCTGAGGATACTGTGCACGCTGTTTTGCATCGGCTCACGGCGGTACTTATAAGCCATGAGCGTCATGATTAAACTTTGTAACCCTTGGACACTATTTCGTTCTTTTAAATGTGATGTATCATACTATAAAAACAATACTATAAATTTTAGCGCCACCTGCTGTCAAAAAGTGCAACTAACATAATATGTTTTTTTCATCGAAAAAACAAATCCCACAAGTTTCTCAGCATTTCTGTGAAAACCGCACACTTTTATTGTTTATGGTTTTCTAATTATTAGCATTTCAAAAGTTCCGGGACTTCTGGATCACCCGGTACTTTGGGATATATAACATCGGTGCTATGTCAAACTGTCCAATATAAAAACAGTGTTACCAGTGAGCCATTTTTTTTTTTAATTCAGATTTTTTGATTGACAATACTTTTCCAAAATGGTCATTCTCCTTGTTTTCGCCTTAATTAAAATGCCATTAAAGAATGTTAAATTAAACGAATTTTACTATTTCAAATAAATGGTGCCAATCAAGAAATCTGAATCCTTTTCATTGTCCGAGGGTTTTCCTGTATTTTTATAAAAATGCTTGCAAATACATATATTTTAATCGCAGTTTTATGCTAAAATAGCTTTAATATAATTTCTTTCTATATATGGTTCAAAATAGAATTCCGTTCAAAATATTTATGTCAACAGCTCTTTTAACAGTATTTCTAGAAATAGAAAAAACCGGACCAGCTGGTTAAACAGTTTTGAAAAAGTAATCCGCAGGCACTGTTTTCATATTGGATAATTTTACATGGTACCGACGATTATTCCTCATAATTTTAATCCCTCAGATGCTACAATAACACCAGAATTTTCTTTCAAAAATTTGTTTTTATGATATAAGTGAAATAAAGGACTTTTACTTTGTTTCAAATATATTTATTTGAAAATATTTGTGTCAGTCAACCTTTTCAGCATCATAGCGACAATAATGCCCCACCCTTCAAAAGGTTAAATATATTATTAGAATGATGATTCCGTTTCTTAAATGTAACAAGGAGAGTGACAACCTTGATAATCCCAAGATTTTTATTATTTTAATATATTTTGTACGGCTGGGACCCCTTAGCCTCAGATTGAATAGATTTTATACAACAATCCTTAGGTCTTATGAAATGGAGGGAGGTAATATTATGACACAACTTAAATACAGTAAAACCCCTAAATAACGGACACCTTGGAAGCGCAGAAATTGTCCGCTATTCGGAAGTGTTCGTTATTGGGAAAACCTCGGCGATAAAAAAATTGCTAATGAATGCTTAATGTTTCATTTGTCGATTTAAAAATGTCCTAAAACCTCTATTATGTGATTAAACTAGAAATTAAAATAATTTTTAAAGCAATAAAACTGAAATAAAATTATGCATGCCTTTATCCTTTGCTTATTACATTCTTACAAAAGAAAAAAAAATTTTTTACAAAAGTATGTTTTTACTTGCGATTACATATAATTTGTTTTTCAATGTGAAGTTTTAACTCTGTCAATAGTTTTAATCCTTTTAAATCATCTTTTTCTAAAAAAAAAAAAAAAAAAAAAAAAAAAAAAAAATCATAATTGTTTATTGTATTTTTCTGTTTCTTAAAAGCATACAATCTCCAATCATCCGAGGGTGGGGTGGGGGGGAGTATGTAGGGGATAAATGTAGGGGGGAGAAGACATTTTCTCCAGCTCATCCCCATATTTATATGTGATCACAAAATTTGTGATACATTGCTTTTGATAAATTTAGAGGATTTTTTTTCCTCATTAAAAAATAATTTTTTATTCTTTTTTGCCAAAATTACTGCCGCTATTCGGAATGTCCGTAATTCAGAAGTTAAACATACAAAAAATAAAGTTTTGGGAGTGGGGATTTGAAAACTGTCCGTTAAATAGAGGTGTCCGCTATTCGGGAGTGTCCGTTATGGAGATTTTACTGTACTTACTTTAATTGAGAGGCCCTGGTTGATTGTAGCACAGTTGATATAGTGTTCACTTGATCACCAGCGGACCCGAGTTCGATTCCTTGTCACTTTACATTCGATTATCTCATTTTTTATACGTATACTTATAATTTAACAATATCGTTTAAAATTCTTAATATCTTACTTTAACTAGAATGTTATCGTATTCAAACATTACTTTAGCAATTTTTATTTTTAAACCATTATTTCGGGAACAAAATGAATCTGAAAGCAAAATAATTCAATAACTAAGAATACGTATTACAAAATTTAAAAATATTAAATATGTAAAATTAGATTGTAATTTAATTTATGCAGATTTTTAAAATAATTCTGTTTATTACTTTAAAAATAGAGTAATATTTTTGTCGTATTGACTTTTATTATTAAACGAATACGCAAATGATATTTCTTTAAAATCACGAATTAAAACTATTGTCCAATGCCATTGCATCGATAAACTAGTCGTTGGGGGCCACCGTAATACTTATCCCATCATAATTATGCATAATATAACATATGAAAATAAAATATGTTAAACCTATCTATAAATTGCATTGCAATTCCAAAACAAAATTTAAATGTTTATTTAAACATTTTTAACATATAGTAATGCTCTGTTAATGGATTGCAGGTGAATCAATTTCGACAAGTTATGTAAAACGTCAAACTACAGCAGTAGTATCGAAATGCGTAAAAGAAACATCCTTATAACTCCAAAAATAATAATTATATTAACTAACAGTTTGTTGCGTCGGATTAAGTGCCTCATTTCCAATTGAAATCTATCATTGAATTTAAATTTGAAAGAAATACAGGGTCATGAAAAATCGAAGATTGTGGAAAACGGGATGACAAATATCTCAACAACTAATAATCCGATAGACTTCGTTCTTAATGTAAAATTTGTTTTATTTTATGGCATTTTACGCCCACTCCTTAAAATAAAAAAAAATCGAAAATTTTTATATACCTTTCATCGGAACGAATTTTTCGAGAGTCCGAAAAAAATAGTTCCGGATAATCGAGGTTATTGATATTAAATAGACTTCTTTCCATTTTTACATACTAAGAGCATACAAAATTTCAAGTCTCTAACTCAATTTGTTCGGGAAATAGAGCGGTTACAGACAGACAGACAGACAGACACACAGACGGACGGACGGCAAATTTTTTTTTCTAAAAATATGTTTTTCGTAATCTCTAGTATCTGAAACGTGTAAATCCGTCAAAAAAATTTTCTCGATTTTCAAAACGATTGCAAGACTTACCCTATACTACGTATGATGGGTAAGTAAAAATGTATAAAATATATTTTAAAAATGATTTTTAAAAAATGATTTTTTGGATTACTTATGATTACTTTTATACAACTATTTAGTTACAAATAAAAAAAGTAAATAGATTAAAACTCAAATGATATACAATATTATAATTTTTAATTGACAATGAGATTATTTAATTATAATTGCAAGCATATTTTATGAAACATAAAAATGAGAAAAACGATGTAAGCGTGTCCCGGTATAGAATCCGGGCCCACTGGTCAGCGAGCCAACGAGATATCAGCTAAGGTACGACAACGTGGCCCTTTTATTTCAAAGTATGCATTTAAATTGTGTCATAATATTACCCCCCCCCCCTCTATTTCTCAAGAACTAAGTTGTGTTGTATAAAATCCATTGAACCTGAGGCTAAAGGGTCTCTTCTTCACAACATATATTAAAATAATCAAAATTTGTGATTATCAAGATTGGCCCTCCGAGCGGTTCCCAACCTGGGGTACGCGAATCTTTAGGAGTACATGGCGAACCTGCTGCGGGTACGTGAAAATATTATCAGTGATGGCGGAAAATGCGAAATTGATTAGTAAAATCACAAAAATAATAGAAATGACACCGTAATTTTTAATAATTTTTAAGGGCGTTCGTAATTATGTAAATATATAGTACCTTTAGTTGTTCAGTCCGTCTGTCTGTCCGTCTGTCCGTATGCAATAGAGTGAAAACTACCCAACCAAATCGTTTGAAATTTAAAATATATAATTTTTGCATAAATTTGCCGAGTCATTTGAAATTTTATGAAAGTCGGATGCATAGTTTAATTTCAGGGACAGTTAAAAGTATTCCATTACATTGCTACCATAGGGAAAAATATCTTCAAGTTCATTTCAATGATGTTACACGCGTTCGAAAATAATAAAATTGATATGCATCTATGAAGTATATACTGAACTATGCTTTCTGTACAATCTGTGATGCAAACAATATATGTTGTTAATTTATACGGCCACACAAAAATATTCCATTAGGTAATGGTACAAAGGGGAAACATTGTTTCGGTTGCGTTTTAATTATGCTAACTATTTCACATTTTAAGAAATTAATATACGTTGCTGAGGTTTACTTCAAGTTACTTCTTGTATAATAGAAAAAAATAGCATTTAGAGGGACATACTATATTGCACTCGCATATTATACTGTATCCAAAATACTGTAGTACTATTATACCAAGATATGAATATTTTTAAAACTTCGTTATAGTAAGAACATACTTCATTATTGCCCGAAAAAATTGTTTGAATGTTTCTCATTAAGTTAATAAAAAGCAAAAAAAAAAAAAAAAATCATTTTTACGATGATCAAAACGTGGTTTTATGTATTAATCCTTTGCACTCGAGAGAATGGAGTTATGAATGAAAAGGAGGGGACATGTAATGCATTGTCTACCTGTTGCGAGTAATATAACTGAGAAGGTTGTCACAAGATGACGGCTGTTATTTTTAATGGGATGAACTGTCTCTGATTACCGCCGGGGAAAACTTCCACCAGTAAACTTTACAAAAAAATTTTCTTTAATTTAAGCGCCTTTTTAATGTGAAATTTCTCTAAAAAATATGACAAAATAGTTCTGTCTCTTTTCACTGGTATTAGTTTTCCCACGTATTGGAATCTTTTCACTTATACAGATAGTAAGTTGTCTTGGTTGTCACAATTTGGAGGAACTACTACTATAGAAGTACACTTCCGCCAGTAAAATATAATATCCGTTTTTACCGTTATTTTTGATTGAAGTTTTCCATCAGCGAGTCGTTTAAATAACAAGAAATTTTATCTTTAAATTTATTGGTGGAAATTTTCCCCGGTTGTAATGAACCTCTGAAAAAATGGTTACAGTTCGTCACCTGAGAATAATAAGGTTCTATCTGTCCTTTTGAAAAAAAATTTACTTTCCGATACAGAAAGGTCTGGTTGTATATATGAAGGCATTTCTGGATTAAAATAATGTCATATTATGATTATAAGATCATATGTAAATTATATATAACGTCATTTTGATGGAAAAAGGCGTTCATAGATACAAACAGAACCGGATGTAAATTTTTCAAGTGGGTGATAAAAGACCGGGGCAGGATTCGAACCAGGGATGTATGATGTATTGGCTGAAGCTGCCAATGTTCTTCCAACTGAGCCATCCCGGACAAACACTGGAGGACTATTTCTCCCAAATGACCTTAACGATAACAGAATCTGGTCTGATACTATGGATCATGTGATTATCTTATCTTATATAATTTCTTATGCAGCGTTTTCTGGAGTGTCTATATATTGACCTTCGATTTATTCTGTTGAGCTGATCCATAGTATCATACCAGATTCTGTGATCGTTGAGATCATTTGGGTGAAATATATTAGATAATATGAGAATATATATAAAACTTTATTCTTCACAGATAACTGTTTGGTAAGAATAATAAATTGATTTCTTACCTTGCTCGGCAGCGCAGAAAACTGGGTAGCTTCAGTTGCGTGAATGACGTCCGCCCGTAATAATCCACTAGCTAAAATTTTGATGTAATCACACTTATAAGAAAAATTCCGTTTCGTTATTGCTCCTGTTTCTTACTGTAAAAATAAAATATAGTTAACAGTTGTAATTAATTCACAATGATAGGAAAATAATTCCATTACTGATATGTAGAAAACAGGTTATTTAATTCGCTTATTCTGGATTAGTTAAAATGCGGAGAGAGAGCATTATCTCTTCCCTTCCGCCAGAAAGCAAAACAGATAAGTGAAGCTTAAAAAGAAAAGAAAAAAAACAATTAGAGTCAGTGAATAAGAACTAAAGTTCAGTTACTGGGAGCGGCTATTTTATATGCAGGAAAAAATAGTTTGGTAACCGCAAAAAGCAGCTGCAGTGTAGATGTAACTGTCTCTTGTACAAAGGTTCAATCTTGAATACATAAATAACAAAAGTTTCAAAATGTTCTTGATTAAATGTCCTTTAACGAAGGGGATTATCGCGTTATAGTTACACACCTTTAACAAAATAGTCCTCCAGTGTTTGTCCGGGATGGCTCAGTTGAACGAGCATTGGCGGCTTCAGCCAATACATCATACATCCCTGGTTCGAATCCTGGCCCGGTCTTTTATCACCCACTTGAAAAATTTACATCTGTTATAATTGATTTACCGATTGAATAATCGTGTAATAAATTAATCTTATACAAATAGAACCAATCTATTTCGATAAATCAATTTTTTTAAATGCAGATAGAACTTCATTATTCTCAGGTGACGACTTGTAGCTTCACTATTTTAAACATATATCAGTTCTTCTTTCATAATAGTCTCATGCTTGAGAGATGACTCTCACTCACCACTAGGTGCTTCTCATAAATCGAAAAGCCAAATGCTTTGGACACCACTAATATCTTACAGTTCATTTCGTGATCTTTTCTTACAGATTATTTGGCCATTAATAAGGCAAAGATAATTAGTTTAACCAATTAGTGCCTAGCGTCCCTTTTTAGGGCCGCTTCAAAAGGTGCATTCAGCACTGTTTTTGACACCAGTAAAAAAGAAAAGCAATAATTATTTTATTTAAATGATGCATTTTCGTGATTAATGAACTAAACTTAAATCTTCTAAAAATAGTGGTGCCAACCAAATAAAATTTATGCAAAAGATGCTGGGCAAGAATGGGTTAAAATACTGGTACCGAGAGCTTTTGGAGCACCCATTTATGAGGAACAAGTGTGGCCATTGAATGCAAAGGGTTTATATACTGTCACAAAGTTCATTTCTTCCATATTGACTTAAAGGATGGACATTTAAGAGTATATTTTTATACAAAATAAAATTATACGTACCAAATAAGTTATCTGATAGTTTTAACCCCTTGAAGGGCGATAGGATAAAATATATCCCACTTAAAAATTTTTGAGAAATGCCCCATTGACACCAGAATTTTGAACGGAAATCTAAATTTAATCAAATATGTGAAGAAAAGCACTTATCTATTACTTACCCATTATACGTAGTATAGGGTAAATCTTGCAATCGTTTTGAAAATCGAAAAAAAAATTTTGACGGATTTACACGTTTTAGACACTGGAAATTTCGAAAAACATATTTTTAGAAAAAAAAATTGCCGTCCGTCTGTCTGTCTGTCTGTCAGTCTGTCTGTAAACGCTCTATCTCACGAACAAATTGAGATAGAGACTTGAAATTTTGTATGTACTTAGTATGTAAGAATGGGACGAAGCCTATTGAATATCAGCAACCTCGATTATCCGGAACTATTTTTTCCGGATTCTCGAAAATTTCATTCTGATGAAAGGTACATAAAAATTTTCGAATTTTTTTATTTTAAGGGATGCATGTATAAGGCAATAAAAAAACACAAATTTTGCATAAAGAACGAAGTCGATCGGATTATTAGTTGTCGAGATATTTGTAATCCTGTTTTCCACATTCTTCGATTTTTCATGATCTTGTATTTCATTCAAATTTCAATTCAAAGGTATATTTTAATTGAAAATGAGACGCTTAATCCGACGCAGCAAACTGTTAGTTAATATGATTATTATTTTTGGAGTTATAAGGATGTTTCTTTTACGTAGTTTGGTATTTCTTGAGTAGTTTGGCGTTTTATATAATTTGTTGAAATTGGTGCATCAGCAATTCATTAATAAAGTATTACTATGTGTATTAACAACATTTAAATTTAGTTTTGGAATTGAAATACATTGTATAAATAGTTTTCACATATTTTATTTTCATATGCATTTAAATGATGGGTAAGTATTACGGTGGCCTCCAACGACTAGACGAATTTTTAAATTCTGGTGTCATTTACTCATTTCAGCATTTTATGAATGGAATTTCTTTGCTCCTCAAAGGGTTAAATAACTAGTATAACCAGTTTATTAAAATATATTGATCTCTTTAATTTTTAATCTAAATCTCGATATTCTAATTTAACTAAGCGTAATATATTATAACTGAAATCTTTGCCTATACAGACGCGTTTGCATTCCCATTTGAATTAAAGAGTAGTTTAGCTATTTATTTAATTCACACACAACTAAGACATATTATCCTACTATAAACATTATTTGATAAAACAAATAACTTTATTGTGGTTTTCATTAAGTTATAATATTATTAATAACCATATTTAACAAATCATATATAAATATGTTTTTCACGCAGAGTAAAATTATAAGTCAAGTAAATTGTTTAGTGTTTTTAATGCAGTGTAGTTAACAGGTTCTTTATTAAATTATATTTTTTCATTAATATAAAGTATGATATTTTAATTTAATGTAATCATGACTTTCCGTAATTGAAGTGTTTGCTTCCCTTTTATGGAATTTTCGATAGTTAACTCGAACCCAACATAGACATAATTTTCTATTATGAAAATATTTTGGTAAAAGAACTGATTTTAAATAGACTTTATGAGATTTTCTTATTCATGTTTCTGAATAAAATGCGAAGATTCACCAAGCACACAGTGTTGACGGAGTTACTTTTTTTAAATTCAAATATTTTGATTAGCACCACTTTTCTGATGCGGTGAAATTTTGTCATAATTTACACGTCATTAAATAAAAAAAAGGAAAATTTTACTGTTTAAAATAAGTGGTATGAATTAAGAATTTGATTTTTAAAAAAGTAGTCCACCGCCATCACTATTGCCAAGTTAACCTTCCGTCTACCAGACAAAACACCCATTTATCTACGGCAACACCTAATTTTAATTCCAAACTTGCAAACGGCACCAGTAATATTTTAATATAATTTTGCTTTTACAATGAAAGCTTAAATTAAGGAATTCGTAATATCTAGACAAGTCCTTTATAAATTCCGGTGTCAATCGACAATTTCTCATTTTACCATCGACACCAGAAATATTGCTGTCGGGTCCAATGGACCCGTCTGGTAGACGGAAGGTTAAAATCGCATTAACTCTTTAAGACCTAATCTACACAATTGTGTAGGTGATTCTAATGGAAAAAGAAAATACATTTTCCACTTTTTGTGATTTAATTCTGTGCCTGCACCGCACAATCGTGTGGATCTTCCCTTGACGTGACCTGATATCTGAAATTTTTAACAATATTATTTTTCAATCATATATGATCTTAGGTTTAGAAACCAAGACTTTTAATTTCTACCAAAACAATTCAGCTCTTAAAGAATTATGTAACGCGCAATTTATTATTCATCGATTCATATATAGAACGATTAATCTGCGTTTTCGAAATCTTAGACAATGTTATGATCTCGGTAAAACAAATGATAGAAGCAATGTCATTTATCATCGATTATTATCAGGGGTTTCGAAATCATAGTTTAGTACTGTGTTTGAATCTTATCTCTGCATTCAGACTTTTGAGAAACGACAACTCCGATTTGAAAAGTATTTATTCAGGTATTATAATACATCATTTTAAGCATGAAAAAAATTTGAACATAAAAAAATATGTATATATTGACTAAAAGTTACTTTTTCGTATCTGTAGTAAACAAAAAATTGCATTCTTCTCATAACTATTACAGATTTTGTTGTACAAAATTGTAAAGTACAGTAATCCCTTAACATACGTGAGTTTTGATTATTCGCGAAATAAAAAAATGCGGACCATTTCAACATTTGCGAATACTGATTTTGGTTATTCGCAAATTTTGTTTTATAAAGAATACATTTTTAAAAAGTTGGAAATTGCACGTGAGGTGCAGCAAATGAGGTGCGTTCGTACGATAACGTAATTTTAAAAATATCACTCTCATATATCAATCTCATAAAATTGTAAATAGTTAGTTACAATTAAAGTGCGCACCAACCAATGTTCTCCCTATACCATTATGAAACGGAATATTTTTGTGTGGCCTTGTAAATTAATGACAAATGTCCTTTGCACCACAGATTATATAAAACGTATATTATAATATGCACTTTATAGATGCATATCATTTTATTACGTTCGAATGAGCGTAACACCATTAAAAATGCATTTCAAACATATTTCCCCATTGACCGTAATGTAACGGAATACTTTTGATTGTCCCTGTAATTTATCTGTGCATCCGATTTTATAAAACTTGAAATTACTCCACAAAATTATGTAATAACTCTATATTTTAAATTCCAAACGATTCGGTTGGGTAGTTTTTGCGTTGTTATATGCGGACGGACGGACTGAACGACAACTATAGGTCTACGTATTTACATAATTACGTACGCACCTAAAAAGTAAATTCACTTTATTTTACCAATTCTATGAACTATGTGACATTGGACACTTATGTACTGTATATCCTGCTGTATTACAATAAGGTCTAAATTGCAAGAACTTCAGGCTTTGTGTTGAAGGAAAATATAAGTAATTTCCATTATTTTTTATGCCGATTTTGTTCAATTTTCTAAATTTTTTATAGTTTTAAATTTTTATTGCAGGTGACATATTTTCTGAAAATACTGTCGGGCAAATTTTAAAACATCAAGAACGATTTGTTAAAAAAGCAATAAAATGCGATTCTTCACTGGTGAGGACTCTTAAATTTAAAACAGAAATCGATGCCGCAATTTTTCTTTACATTAAAATTCATAAACAAAAGATTGGTTCTGTCGAACTATCGCACATCACTCAATTTTTTCCAGTATACACTAGCAAAACAATTTTGTGCAATATGTTTATAATTATTCCAATTAATTTAAAACATGTACTTTTATTGTACCGGGTGCGTCATGCAAATTCATGCAAACTTTAAAAATCCATAATAAAAGTAGTAATGAAAATTTTTCGGTTTACTCCAGTATGATCAGACGGATTTTGAATTTTTTTTCATGTACAGGCATGAGAGTGTTCCGACCCAAATGACCGATTACTACCAATAAATTTTAAAAGTCTACTTTGGTTTATAACTTCTCAGAAATTCTGTTATTAAATAATGCCAGAAATTCTAATAAAATTTAGTGGTAGTAATCGGTCATTTTGGTCGGAGCGCTCTCATCCCTGCATGTATAATAAAAAAATAATTCGAAAAATAACCAATTGACGGCGCTTACACGCCATTTTAAGATATTTTATAAAAATCCGGCAAACACAAACGTCGTTCTAAATTGTCGTCAAAACGTCGTAGTAAAATTGAGTATCCCATTCAATGAAATAGGGCTTTTATGCGCCTTAACCCATTCGTGCCCAGCATCTTTTGCGTAAATTTTATTTGGCTGGTACCACTATTTTTAGAAGATTTAAGTTTAGTTGATTAATCACGAAAATGCATTATTTAAATAAAATAATTATTGCTTTTCTTTTTTACCGGTGTCAAAAACAGTGCTGAATGCACCTTTTGAAGCGTCCCTAAAAAGGGACGCTAGGCACTAATGGGTTAATTCTTTTCCTCGTACGAAACTTTCGCAATGCATTAGGTATGACTTCACCATTCTTGTAGAAAAGTTTAACCACCAGCGATCGATCTGGTAATGACAGCATGCTGCCGCGATCGAATGACGAATCAATTTACAGTCAGATGTTTTATTACTTGCCTGATTTGCATAAAACGTCTCAGTATGACGTGTAAGTGCCCTCTATCGGTTACTTTTGGAATCTTTTTTTTTATTATACATGATAAACAAATCTAAAATCTGTCTGATCATACCAACGCAAACCGAAAACTTTCCCGAGCATTATTTTTTTGATTATGGAAGTTTGAATTTTGCAGGAATTTATGCATTACGCATCCGGTGTAATGTTTAATAAATATATTTTTGAACTTCAATTGCTCTTTTCTATTTAAAAATAAATTAGAGCCTAACTCCCTTTTATGCACGGGAAGATACTCTCAACATTCACGATTTCGACCTTCGCGAATGTTTTCGGAAATCTAACCCTCAGGAATGTTATAGAATATTACTGTATACTAGGGTGGAGCTTATTTTTGAAGTTTGAAAATGTAATCCTTTCACCCTCTAAATTTGTTCCTTTTTATGAAAAAATAAATCAGGTAAAATATTAATACATTTAAACAATATTTAGAGGTAGCTCAATGATGGGAAAGTTTCTAATGTATAAGCAATAATAAATATACGCGTGCTCGTATACTACGCGAAAGAAAAAAAAATCTATCTTTAAAAATATATTTATAGAATAAAATATAATTAACAAGGCTCGATTCGTGAACAAATAATGTTTGAGAGAATTAAGAAGTGTGGTAAAATAAAAATTAGCTTTCAAAGTAACATTACGTTTGACACTCATTGGGATGGAAAATTTATGTATGGTTTGACTGGAAAAGAAAAGATTTACAGACTTCCAGTATTAATTTTTGGGAAAGATGTTACTCAAGTACGGACTATTCAAGATCCGCCACAAGAAATGCTCAGGCAGAATACTTGAGGAGATTGAAGACTGAGGAATAGTAGATAATATTTAAGCAATATTGCATCGACATTACCAGCTCAAACACTAATTACAGTTGTGCTGCATATGTTCTTATAGAGCAAAAAAGAAAAAAAAAAGAGCTTTTATCACTTGCTTGCAGACTACATTATGGGACTGAAAATTAGTAGTGTGCTTGAAATATGTATAATAGGAGTCAAATCTTCATCTGAAGTTACAATATTTGAACGCTTTCAACAACATTGGAATTTCATTGATTGATAAAAATATGACGCAGGAATTTAAATTGATGATATCGAAAATGGTATACTGTCACAAAATCTGGATATTTAATGCTTAATTTAAATTGACTTCAAAAGAGGAAGAAGGTGTACATGATGTATAAGTTTTGTCGGTCTGTATATATTTGAAAGCTTCTATCGCTGCCCTCAAGCTTCATTTGTCTGCTCTAATGATCTGTTGTTGCTAATTTTTTACTTAAATACTCATCAATACTTTCAGTTATTTTCAGATCATCATCACCTAAATTTGTTAATTTGTAGTATTTATCAGAAGGACTTGTTGGATTAACTACATTTGAGAGCTGTGTAAGTTTAATGACCAAAAAGACTTATTGTTATTGTTTTAGAAAATGAAGCTAATTCTGAAAAACAAGCTCGAAATTACTCCAAATGAGTCGGTGTTGCTCTTTTTTAATTCAAGAATGAAAAATTGGAAGATTTTATTCCAGCCATGTCAATGATATTGTTTCAATTGTTGGAATTACCAGTTGGATATCTTGCAGTTGATCCTAACTTATGGGAGTCAAGAAATGACTATTAAAATGCTAAAAAGATTATAAAACCCTTACAATTAATAAATGACCATTACGAATGTGCGGTTACACTTATTCAGGAGTAAAGTGGATTGATAACTCATCATGAAATGCAACTACAATTTCTACTACAAATTGTTGAAGATTACTACAAAAATGTACTCATAAAGTAAGAAAAAACTGTTTTAAACTATACAAAGGCAATAAAATTTTAACATAAAATAAAAAAAACTAATAATTCGTTGAGTAAATTAAGTAAATTGTTAGAATTAAAACATTAAAAAAATGCAAGTACACATTTGTCATTTCTATAGTTAATATTCTTAATTTTTTCAAATTTTATAAATTTTGAGTCCATTGAGCTACTTTTAAATATTGAAATTTAACTTTTTTTTAATGTTTTTGTATCAAAAGGAACAAAATAAAAGGGCGAGACTTGTAAAAATAATAATATAAAAAAAATCATGGCTTTTAAGCTCCACCCTACTGTATACAAATTAACCTTTGTTTAAAAAAAAGTCTTCATTTTTTTTAAATTATACAGATTTTAAGCAATTTAATTTATCGATTACGATGTGAAACTACCAAAATGTTAAATAAAATTTTAAAATTTGACAAGAGAAATTATTTCAATATCGCCGGACAATTTTTCTGCCATCTATTTGCGTCGTCTGCTGTTGAACTTTTAACAGAAGCCAATACAATACTAATTTTCCGTGTTAACGTTTTATTTATCAGTTCAGCAGTTTCACATCGTTATTGCTAAAAATGAACTGCATAAATTTTATAGAAATAAAAAGACTATAGACGCCCAAAAGCAGATTTTTCACAAAATTAAATTGGTCGACCCTAAAAAATTTTATTAAAAAATTAACACTATTTATGAATAGAGTGTAATTGTCTGTTTATGAAGATATGTAATAAGAATTTTTAATCAATATATATATATATATATATATATATATATATATATATCTAAAAATTCTACTACTAAAATACTTTTTAAAAGAAAGTATAAGTTCGAATTTTTTTTTTCAGTTTTTGACGGATTTACACATTTCAGGGTTCTATGATTCCAAAAAATATGTTTTTTCAAAATATCTGTCTGTGAGTCTATGACTTAGTCTGCCTGTATGTGACATAATTTTTTTAGGTTTAGGTGGCATAAATTTATTTCAATAGATTATATCTCAAGAACTATTGCACGGAATTTAATAAAAATTTATATTCAGGTAGTCCCTGATATAATTTGATGCGCTGATTAGTTTTTTGGTGCAAATAGCTCAAAATGTGGCACTGCTGTGCTCCATTTTTTTACGATTTTCGCAACAGCTTTATCGTCAAGGTTCGTACGAATCATGGAATTTCATGGCCAGAAAATTTTTTGGTACTAGTATTTTCTTTTAGAAAATTTCTGTTTAAATAAGGCAAAATTTTGTGTATTTGAAATCGATTAATTTTTCTATTTAAAAAAAGGCTAATAATATACTTGGAAAATAACGGTACACGAACGAAGCATGATCTCAAGAAATAAAGCACGGATTTCCATTAAACTTCAGATTCAGTTAATTCCTGACATTAATTGACGCAGTTTACTTTTTGGTGCAAATCGCGCCACAAGTGGCACTACTCTGCTGCGTTTTGCATGATTCTCGTAATAGCTCTATCTCAAGAATTAAATCATGGATTTTCATGTAACTTTAGATTGAGCTAATCCACGACATGAATTCGTTCTGTTTACGTTTTTGTGTCAATCGCGCAACATGTGGCACTACTCTGATGCATTTTCTCCGGTACCCTCAATTACTCTATCTCATGAACTAATGCATCAATTTTCATCAAACTTTCAGATTCAGAAATGTGTTGATAAATATTATTGCTTATTGGCGTAACATCAAACATGGGGTGTTTTAATGCTGAATTTTCCCAGACATCTACAATAGTTCTATTTTAAGAGCTAATATTCAGTATCTCATATCTGTAGAATTCTCATGATGGGCACATATTGTCATTTAATTTTGACACTGTGATAGCGAATTTCGGACTATTAACATACATGTAATGGAAGAATTTTTTAGACTTGCCACATACGACTAGCTTACATTTTTGTTCTATTATTTGTTTTATTTATTTAGCATGCTTAAATTGGGCAAATATTGTCATTTAATTTTGACACTGTGACAGCGAATTTCAGACTATTAACATATATGTAATGGAAGAATTTTTTAGAATTGCCACATACGACTAGCTTACATTTTTGTTCTATTATTTGTTTTATTTATTTAGCATGCTTAAATTGGGCAAATATTGTCATTTAATTTTGACACTGTGACAGCGAATTTCAGACTATTAACATATATGTAATGGAAGAATTTTTTAGAATTGCCACATACGACTAGCTTACATTTTTGTTCTATTATTTGTTTTATTTATTTAGCATGCTTAAATTGGGCAAATATTGTCATTTAATTTTGACACTGTGACAGCGAATTTCAGACTATTAACATATATGTAATGGAAGAATTTTTTAGACTTGCCACATACGACTAGCTTACATTTTTGTTCTATTATTTGTTTTATTTATTTAGCATGCTTAAATTGGGCAAATATTGTCATTTAATTTTGACACTGTGACAGCGAATTTCAGACTATTAACATATATGTAATGGAAGAATTTTTTAGACTTGCCACATACGACTAGCTTACATTTTTGTTCTATTATTTGTTTTATTTATTTAGCATGCTTAAATTGGGCAAATATTGTCATTTAATTTTGACACTGTGACAGCGAATTTCAGACTATTAACATATATGTAATGGAAGAATTTTTTAGACTTGCCACATACGACTAGCTTACATTTTTGTTCTATTATTTGTTTTATTTATTTAGCATGCTTAAATTGGGCAAATATTGTCATTTAATTTTGACACAGTGACAGTGAATTTCGGACTATTAACATATGTGTAATGGAAGAATTTTTTAGAATTGCCACATACGACTAGCTTACATTTTTGTTCTATTATTTGTTTTATTTATTTATTTAGCATGCATAAAATGGGCAAATATTGTCATTTAATTTTGACACTGTGACAGCGAATTTCGGACTATTAACATATATGTAATGGAAGAATTTTTTAGAATTGCCACATACGACTAGCTTATATTTTTGTTCTACTATTTGTTTTATTTATTTATTTATTTATTTAGCATGCATAAAATGGGTAAATATTGTCATTTAATTTTGACACTGTGACAGCGAATTTCGGACTATTAACATATATGTAACGGAAGAATTTTTTAGAATTGCCACATACGACTAGCTTACATTTTTGTTCTATTATTTATTTTATTTATTTATTTGTTTATTTAGTGCATAAAATGATGTATTTTACCTTTTGAGTAAATGTTTTTTCGATCTGAGCTGTTGAGTCACGCTCTTTATAAAATGTGTCACTAGAACTGTTTTTGTTCTTTCAATTTATGTCTTTTATACTTCAATTTTGCAGTAAACAATTTCACTTTAATGTATTCAAAATGATTTATCAGTAATTAAATCTGGAGAAACAAGTATTCATTCCATTCCCTAAATAAAAATATATTAGCAGACTCATCAATGGGCTGAGTAGTATTGATTGGAAGTAACAAACAGACATACTAATCAAGAAGATTTGTTTCATTCCCCAGCGTTTTCGTTATATTTGCTTAACTTGAACAGTATCGAAACAAAATTGTCTATAATGAAAATTTATTGGTCTCATTTAATTTAGTTATATATTTGGTGTTATTCTCTAAATTTACGAATAAATTTGCGGTTTTATTAAACTATGATCATATTACATATTACATATTGCATATTATATAAATGATTAAATGAGCATAGATGAATGGCAGGATTTTTGAAATTTATATTTACAAGATTAGTGATATACGGAAGTAAAGACGAATATTCCATGTAAATATATAACAAAATAAAACCTTGTATTAATATATTCTATCTAACTGATGAAAAGGCGTAAGGAAAATTTTAAAAACAGAAAAATAGTTTTATTTGATTGTTGACATATGTTTCAACTCCTCACCGAATCATTTTTAAAATAAATTAGAAAGCATATTCCAAAGTTGCATGGTTATAGGTGCATTGAACTGAAACGCCATAATATCGCTATAAAAAATATAATAGAATGACAACGGCCCTTGATAAATTACATCAAGAAGAAAATATCTACGTAAATTTCAACGAGAGTAAAATAATTTTTCCACCCAAACAATATTATCCATCCATTAAAAAAGAAATGATAGATACTCTAACTCGTAAAAATTCCACATGTAACTATATAAAATCATTCAACCTACCAAAACTGTGGCACGAGTTGCTCAATGGTTTGAAAAAAAAAATAGTAATGAATTTCCAAGTAAAATGAAAAGTAACGTGCGTCGCATGAAAAACTGAATGATGGCGTTTCAGTTCAATGCACCATGGGCCGTATAACTTTGGAATATCCTTTTTAATTTGTTTTGAAAATTACTCGTTTTGTAATACACATTTGAAAATCAAAAAAAAAAAAAAAAAAAAAAAGCTTAAAGTATCAATATTTAAAAAAGTAGTAAAAAGTTTTAAAAAATACAATTTTTTAAAAACTTTTTTAAAGTATGAATTCAATATGAAGTTAATTTTATTTCAAAATTCACTTTTATTTCAACATTAAATCTTAGTGAGTTTACATTTTAAACCAATATTTTAAAAAAATAAAGAAAATTGTTCAAAAGATAAGCTGTACCCTTAAAACCTGTCTTAATATCTTTATACAACTATCATTTACTTGAGGAAAAGTAGAAATAACCTCTTTTTCTATAAAAATGTTAAACGAAAATTACTTTCCCACTTCTTTTATTCCAACAGCCATACTTTATTTTTATCCGTGAAAGTTCTAATTTATTCTTGCTTATAAAAAAAGAAAATCTCATTCTAATTTTTTTATGCTGTGTGTCAAACCTTTTGTAATGAACTAATAATACTGGCATAAGAAACATAATTAAAGGAAGGAAAAGAAGTAATAATCGTCTAATGAATTTTAGATGTTTCCTATTAACCCTTTGCTTACGGGGTTGGGATATATGTCGTCCCAGAGACTATTTCTTTATTGTTTTCGCACCAATTTTTGAAAACTAGTCCCTATCATAAACTAATACTAGTGTAATTTCACGAGATAGCTAATACGAAGAATTTTTCTTCTAAATTGTGGTACGAATGAATATAAAAATAGTTGCCAGTTCTACTCCGTAATCTAAAGGTTAAACTAAAACAACACAGCTGATGTTACGGAAAGAGTTTTATTAAGAGTTTTATCTTGAATATTTAGCAACAAGATAAAAACGGCACAGTCGCTGTAAAAAGCCGGAAAGTATACCTTATTGTTTGGGAATATACGCTAGAACAAGCACATAGCAAAAATATGCGGCTAGTAAATAACAAAAAAGGACAATCTCTTATATTATTTAAAACCTATCTTAATGTCCTCATACAACTGTCGTGCATTTGAAAAAAAGGTAAAAACATTTTACTTTACTGTCAAACCAAAATGAATTTTCGACTTCATTTATTAAGACAGCCATATTTCATTTATATCCGTGAAAGTTCTAATTTACTCCTGCAGGAGAAAAACAAAATTAAAGGAAGGAAAAAAAAGTAATTATCGTGTAATGAATTTTACATGTTTCCTATTGCGCTGAAACAACACAGCTGAAGTTAGAGCAAAATATTTTTATTAAGAAAGTTTTATTTTAAATATTTTGCAACAAGATAAAATCAATACTATAGTCGTAAAAAAAACTAGAAAGAATATTCTATTTGATGAGAATATACGTTAGAGCGGATGTATAGTTTTAATATGCAGATAATGAATAACAAAATGGAAAATTTCTTGTGTGATTTAAAACGCTTCTTTCTTAATAAAACTGTCACTTATTTGAAGAAAAATAAAAATCTTCTATTTTGCTATCAAAATGTTAAATCAAAATTACTTTTCCACTTCCTTTATTCAGACGACCATATTTCATTTTTATCCGTGAAAGCACTAATTTACTCCTTTAGGGGGAAAAAAAAACATTATAATTTTTTGCGCTGTCTGTCAAATTTTTCTTTAACGAACCAATAATTCTGCCATAAGAAACAAAATTAGAGAAAGGAAAAAAAATAATTATCGTCTAATGAACTTCAAATGTTTCCTATTAAGCTAAAACAACACAGTTGATGTCAGAGGAAAAAAATTATTAAGAGTGTTTTATCTTGAATATTTAGCAACAAGATAAAATCAGTACTGTAGTCGTAAAAGAACCAGAAAGAATACTCTATTGGTTGAGAATATACGTTTGAGTAGGTACATAGTATTAGTATGCAGCTAGTGACTAACAAAAAAAGGACAATTTCCTATGTGATTTAAAATTCTTTTTAATAACTTAACATAACTGTCATTTATTTTTTAAAAAAATCTTCTATTTTATTATCAAAATGTTAAAACAAAATAACTTTTTTTCTACTTCCTTTATTTAGAGGGACGTACTTCATTTTTATCCTTGAAAGTTCTAATTTACTCCTGCAAGGAAAAAAGAAAATAAGAACTCATTCTAATTTTTTATGCTTTGTGTCAAACTTTTCCTAACAAACCAATAATTCTTCTATAAGAAACAAAATTAAAGAAAAGAAACTCTTCTCAATATCTTAACGTTTACACGCCACATAGCATTACTTGTAATACAAAACATATATTTTCCAAAATAATACCAGTGTCTTTATTTTTCCTGTAAAATATAAGTTTGATTTCAACCTTCGAGAAAAAAAAAAATATTTATGTTTAAGATTTATCACAAGTAGAAAAAAAAATGTAAATTCATTAACTTGCATAAAAAATATATTATTTGTTTTTATCGTTTTCTCTATATTACTTACATTTTAGTGCTAGGAATCTAAATGTTTTTGGAATTCGAGAAAATACCCAAGAACAATATACAATAGCATATAGCGGAAAATAATTTATTATATTTGCATAGGTTGTCAATCAATAATCATGTTCCAAAATGCGAACACTGAAACTGCCAAAAAAACTACAAAAATATGTGTATTTTTTTTTTGTTATTTTTTTAATTTCATGCATAAATTAACACATTTGAAGGTGCAATATAGGAAACCAAAATTATAATTACATTGAGGATATTAATTCAGCGTATAAACGGTTAATACAAATGCCATTTACTTGAAGAAAAATAAAAATCTTAAAATCAAAATGTTAAACCAAAATAACTTTTCCACTTCCTTTATTCAGAGGGATGTACAGTAAAACCCCGATAATTCGGATTAATTGGAACCGGACCCAATCCGGATTATCGAAAATCCGGATTATCCGGAGAATTAGAAAGAAATGAAATAAAACAAAACATACTTACAGAAAATCACTTTCATGTTAAACTTATTGAATATTTACAGACAGAAAAAATGTTTGCTTAATTCTTCCAAAAAGATGTCAGATTTTTTTAAAATATTCAGAATACGACGATGAAACAAGTTAATGGTATGAAAATTATCCAATCGCTTCTCAAACTTGAAAAAAAAAATGGCCAAACCGATCCGGATTATCCGGAGATCCGGATTAACGGGGTCCGAATTAGCGAGGTTCTACTGTACTTCATTTTTATCTGTGAAAACTCTAAGTTACTCTTGCAAGGAATAAAGAAAATAAAACTCATTCCAATTTTTTATGCTATGTGTCAAACCTTTTCTCAGGAACCAATAATTCTGCCATAAGAAACAAAATTAATGGAAGCAAAAGAAGTAATTACCGTCTAATGAACTTTAGATGTTTCTTATTAAACTAAAATAATACAGCTGATTTTGAGGAAAGGATTTTTATTAGGAGAGTTTTATTTTGAATATTTAGCAACGAAACATATAATCAATACTATCGAAGAAAAAAAAGCGGAAGATGTACACCATTAGTAGAGAATATACGCAAGCACATCGTAATAATTGCGGCTAGTGTATAACAAAAAAGGAAAATTTCTTATATAATTTAAAACCTATCTTAATATCTTCAAACAACTGTCATTTACTTGAAGAAAAATAAAAACATTTTATTTTACTGTCAAAATGTTAAACGGAAATAACTTTTCAACTTACTTTATTTTAACAGTCATATTTCATTTTTATCCGTGAAAGTTCTAATTTACTTCTGAATGGAAAAAATAAAAATAAAAACCCAATTTAAATTTTTATGCTGTGTGTCAAACCTTTCCTAACGAACAAATAATTTTTGTCATAAGAAAATAAATTAAAGGAAGGAAAAGTAGTAATTATCGTGTAATGAATTTTAAATGTTTCCTATGAAGGTAAAACAACACAGGTGATGTCAGAGGAAAGAAATTATTAAGAGAGTTTTATTTTCAATATTTAGCAAGAAAATAAAATCAGTACTGCCGCCGAAAAAAAAAATCTATTTGTTGGTAATATACGCAAGTACATCTGGTTAGTGAATAATAAAAGAAGATTATTCCTTAAGTGATTTAAAATTCTTCTTAATATATTAATACAACTGTCATTTACTTGAAGATAAATAAAAATCTTCTATTTTGCTATCAAATGGTTAAATCAAAATAACTTTTCAACTTTCTTTATTCAGAGGGACGTACGTCATTTTTATCGACGAAATTTCTAATTTTTCTAATTTACTCCTGCTAGGAAAAAGGAAAATAAAACCTTATTCTGTATTTTTATGCCTTGGGTTAAACCTTTCCCAACGAACCAGTTATTCTGCCATAAGAAACAAAACTAAAGAAAGGACAAGAAATAATTATGATGTAATGAATTTTAGATTTTTCCTATTAGGCTGTAAAAACACAGATGATGTTAGAGGAAGGGATTTTTACTAACCACTTAATTGACGTGCCTGTATGTCTTATATTTTAGTATATATGTCATAGTACGTCTTACGGGCATGATAAGTTTGACTGATCATCGGTTAAAGCTTTTTGACACCACTAAATTTTTTCATTATAATTTCATATTAACCCCTTAACTGCCCCGGGCGTATATATACGTCACGCTCAAATAAATGCATATTTCTGAAATTAACTATCGAAAAACCACTTTTTTTGAGTTAAAATTTTTGCTTTATTAACAAAAAGAAACTTTTACCATTAAAGAAAGGAAAGATTATTTTCCAAAATTTGTGGTGGCGAATTTTTTTTTTTTTTTTTTTTTTTTTTTAACAAAAAAGTGGAAGATTCTTTTCTTAAAACTTCGGCAGTTAAAGAGTTAATTAATGGCAGAAATTTCCAGACTAAATATTACGAATATTTTTTTCCGTAATATGCCAGTGTTATATTTCGACTTGCATAATATATGCTATAATTAATTAAAAAGCAGGTTTACGCACTCTCAACTGTAGTATGCTCGTGGACTCTTGGGCGTATGTGTTTATATTTTGAAATTGCCTTTAACATAATTATATTTTATCCTGACGACGTTCGCAGAAGTGATATGAAACGTTGATAATTTTTAAACGTATTTTAAATATATTGTTTTTTAAGTGTACCATTTAGCAATTTGTATTTATTTTAATAAATATTTTTAGTACAAGACGTTATTTATAGTTTAAAGTATTTAAAAAATAAGGAACACATTTATCACTGCCAGGGCCGAAAGGATTAAACGAAAGTTTCGCTGCATTTATATTGCATTTGCACCGTAATGTTTCTGCTGTATTTTGAGAAGTTTTCTGAATGTCTCATTAAAGATAACTGAAATACATGCTATAAGTAAAACACTTGCTGAATTACTTCATTTTTTAAAGAAACCTTCATATTTTAATAAACACACCTTCTTTTCATATATAAATGTGCACAGATCTGTGTTTGTGGGGTGCAATAATAAATCATTTTAATTTTTTTATTTTACAATGTGGTCGCAAAGATTACCTTCTTACTTCCTTTTGTTGTTGTTCATTAATTTTTCTCGTACACAAGCTACCAATAATAATATGTTCATGAAATATGCTCTTTACAATCCTGAAGATTCAGAAGAATTGAAGAATTTGTACAGTATTTCTTTATAAATTTTAAAAAGCATCAGAAATCAAATACTTTTAGTCAGAATTTGTGTAAAACATATGTACTTGCAATAATCTTGAATTCATACAATAAATATTGCAACTTTTTTTTTCTTTTTTTTTTTTTTTTTTTTTTTTTGAGGAATTAAAATATTTGTGATTAATGTTGCAAAGCCGTCATTTTCGATTTTTTAGTTCTATATTGCACGGCTTTCTCAAAACAAAAATCGTTTACATATAATTTAACAACACATGCAAAAGAATAATAGCAAAAAAATTATTCTTAAAAATAAAGGATCGATTTTGCCAGTAATAACCGTGATGTTTTCTAAAACATATTAAATATTTTAATCAATGATAAGGCAATTCAGGGACTCCTCAGGGTGGTCAGGTAAAAACAGAGGAGAAAAAAAGAGGAAGCTATCAGAATTTTTTCAATAGAAAATACTTAGAATAACATAAAGGGATTAAAGAAGATGAATTTTTCTTCACAAAATATTGGTATTTAATGCCTTTTTTGACTGTGTTTTTCCCTGACCATTCGCCACCCTGTAATTTTACATAAAACAGAAGTTTAAAATGTTCATTAACCCTTAAATGCATATTGTATCATTTTCGATACCATGAGTGTTCCTGATTTATTGAGGGTTTTATTCGCATATTCCGTATTCTCACCAAAAATTTAAAAGAGCAATTTTCACTTTACTTAATAACAGACCATTCGTAATTAAAGAAAGAAAAATTTACTATTTAGATTTTTCTGGTATGAATTCTGATTCTTTGAATTGCGCATTTTTTGGAACGCGTTCTATCCTATGCATTTAACCCTTTAACGTTCATTGGTTTCGCCACGAAACCACAAAATTTTAATTCCGATATGCAACACTGACACCGGTATTTTTATCTAAAAATATCCCTTTTATTTTGTATGTGAAAAATCACGTTTTCTTATTTAGAAATATATTTGTTCTTAATTACCGGTGTCATTCATTTATTTCGACATCTTAGCAATAAAAATGCTATGATCGTTAAAGGGTTAAGGGTTAATCATGAACTGTCATTAGTCATTTCAACTTTATAACATAAAGAATATTACCAAAATGTTTTGATATCTTTCAAAACTTCTTTTTATAATCCATAAATTTTAAAGCATTTTAAAAATACGTATAACATTCACCATGTCGTTTAAAACTCATTAAAATCTTTTAATCCATTTTCTTTTATCGCAAAGAAAAGATTTTTTTGAAATTCGTGAAACGAAATGACTTTTCTTTCATTATGTTTTATACACATTTTATCCTTGAAACAATTTAGTTTAATTTATATCTGTAGGAGGAAAAAGGAAAGAAAAAAAAATACTATTTTTTATGTTATGTGACGAATTTTTCCTAAAGAATCAACGACTCTGCCATTACAAATAAAATTAAAGGAAAGGAAGTGAAGTAATCACCGCGTAATAAACTTCCGACATGTACCATTAAACTAAAATAACACAGCGGATGTTAGGGGATAAGATTTATGTTGAGAAAGTTTTATTCTGAATATTTAGCAAAAAATAACACTAAAAAAAACTGCTTAAATTGACAGATGAGTTAACACATTTCCAGGGTTTGTAACAAACGGATACTTTCAATTATATATTTTTCTCAAATATCCAGTCAATCACTCGACAAATTACGTGAGATCTTCAGGAATATATACAGAATATTTTTTGTTTCATATTTTTCAGCGAAGGTTAGATTTTTCTTTCTCTAGAAATTTCACAAAACCACTAAAATCAAATGTGTCCGTTTACTTTTAGCCATAATGTGTGTATCAGAAATACGAGAGCAATTCGAAAAGTAACCTCCGTTTATGAAATAAAAAATAACTAGTGAAAGGAAACATGTTTTATTAACAAATTTTAACAATTTTTTCTATATAATTTCCTGATAAATGAATTGCTGTTGTAATATTTTACTTGACCCACTATTTTTAAAAAATATTTTTGGTAGTACATTTATCAGCAAATTATATATATAAAAATGTGTTAAAATTCTTTGGATTGAAAGAGTGGTGCGAATTGAATTGAAAAATAATCGCAGTTGAATAGGCCGGCGGCAGAAGTCTGTGACAATGGAATTTCAAAGCTGATTTACCGTTATGATAATTGTTTTAATTAATACGGCAATTATGTTGAGAAGTAGCTGAAGAACGGGTCTTTCATACGTAAGTAATAAAACATGTTTTCTTTCATTAGTTTTTTTTTTTTTTTTAATTCATAAACGGAGGTTACTTTCCTAATTGCCCTCGTACATACAACAATCTTCATTACATACAATAGATATAAGAACCCTTTTTTTCAAGGAATTAAAACATTAATGATTAATGTTACAGTTGCAGAATCGCTATTTTAGATTTTTTTTAATTCGATATTGCACAACTTTCCCAAAACAAAATTGTTTACATATGGTTTAACAACACATACAAAACAATTGTATCATAAAATTTATACTTAAAAATAAACGTTCGAATTTGTCAGTAATAACCCTGATATTTTCTAAAACAAGTTACATAATTTAATTAATTATTAGATAATTTTACATAAAACAGAAATTAAAAATGTTCATTAACCACTTAATTAACCAATATTTTTGAAAAAAAACTTTCAAAGAATGCGAATTTTTTTATGTCTTTTACAGAATTTTAAATCTTTTATCTGTTTTTTTTATTTATCTATTTTTTTTTTAACAGACATTTTTAGCTAATTGAATCGGTAACATGCTCGGATTATATAATCCAAAATGTACAATAAAATTTTGCTGGTGAGAATAATAAATAACGGTTGAAATATGGATGCTCGTACGTGGCACGGAAAAATCATGATTGGGGAAAATACGTTGTCCGATGACGTACGGGCAAATCAGGAAACGGTTAATCATGAACTGACTGTCTTTAGTCATTTCAACTTTATAGCATAAAGTGTCAATCAAAGTGTTTTGATATTTTTCAAAACTTTTTTTTATAATCCGTAAATTCCAAAGCATTTTAAAAATATGTATAACACTTGCCATGTCATTTAAAACTGTTTATCATACAGTCGAGTCTCTATACAACGAAACTCCATACATCGAATTTCTCTATATAACGAATTTTTTGTAGAACCGGTCCCCTTTTCGCATGATTACATTAAAAACAGTCTCCATCTATCTCCATATAACGAATTTTTTCATAAATTGGTCTTAATTTATTGAGTTTTAAAAAAGCTCAATTTTCCATCACTTATTTTTGATTTATCGTTCAATGGGGAGTTTTTTTTTATATTACTTCTCTCCTTGTTCTTTAAATCCAACAAATTCATCCCACCTCCAACACACCTTTCAATATCCTTAACAAAACAGAGTCAATTAGATTGTTACACATATAAGAGAGGAATCAATGAGCGGCGCGTAAGAGAGGCCTTCAAATGGAGGAAAATGTTAACTACAATTTTTCATTCCTCGCTAAAATTTGAGGTCTTTTTTTTCTTTTTTTGAGAGCGTAACAATTTTAAAATAAAAACAACGAAAAATTACAGATTTCTTCGTCTGAAATTAACGCAAGTCTTCCTTATTTGATTTTCATTAAGCTTTCAAATAAATGTCTGTTTTTTTTTTTTTTTTTTTTTTTTTTTTTTTGGAAACTGTTTAAATAATTAAGAAATAAAATGTTAGGTTAATATTTACTTTTAAACATTTCAAATCCTTAATTTGAAATATTAAAAATAATATTTGCTCAAAATTTACACATTAACTACGATTTTTAACATCATTTTCTATACATCGAATTTCTCTATATAACGAATTTTTTACTGGAACGATGAATTTCGTTATATAGAAACTCGACTGTATTTTAATCCATCTTTTTACACCAAAAATTGTAAGAATAAAAGCAATACTTTTCTAGATTTCTTTGAAATTTGTAAAACGAAATGAGTTTTCTTTCATCATATTTTATACATGGGACCACATTTTATCCTAGAAAAAATTCAGTTTTAATTAACGTCTGTAAGGGGAAAAAAGAAAAGAAAAACCTGTTATTTTTTATTTTATGTGACGAATCTTTCCTAAAGAATCAGCAACTCTGCCATAAGGAATAAAATTAAAAGAAAGGAAACGAAGTAATTACTGCGTAATAAACTTCCAACGTGTACCGTTATGCTAAAATAAGATACAGGATCTTAGGGAATCAAATTTATGTTGGGAAAGTTTTATTCTGAATATTTAGCAAAAAAAATAACGCAAAAAATCTGTTTCAAATGACAGATTAGTCAGAGTGTGTAACACACTTTCAGAGTTTATAACAAACGGATACTTTCAATTTTATTTTATTTTTTTGTCAAATACCTAGATAATTGTTCGGCAAATTATCAGAAATATTAAGAGAACATTTTTGGTATCGTATTTTCCAGCGGAGCTTGAATTTCTCTTTCTCTAGAAATTTCACAAAACGTCTAAAATCAAATGTGTCCGGCTACTTTTAGCTATAATGTGAGTATCAGACATACATATTTACCGGGTGTCCCAAAAATGACTGATGGATTTTAAAATTCAATAACTTGCAAACGGTGACAGCTATTTAAAGAAATTTTTGCAGGAGGGTTATGTATAATGTCATGAGTTTTTTTTTTTTTCCATAATTTTTTATTTTAGTTCGAATTTCAAACAATAGGTGGCGGTGACGGCGATTGAAGGCCAAGTGATCAATGCTGAGTGAAGCGTCGACCTGGCCTTCAATCGCCGTCAGCGCCACCTATTGTTTAAAATTCGAACTAATATAAAAAATTACGGTAAAATAACTCCTGACATTATACATAACCATCCTGCAAAAATTTTTTAAATAGCTGTCACCGTTTGCAAGTTATTGAATTTTAAAATCCATCAGTCATTTTTGGGACACCCGGTATATGCAACATTCTTCATAACATACAACACATATAATAACACCTTTTTTAAAGAATTAAAACATTAACCATTAATGTTACAATTGCAAAGTGGTCATTTTCGATTTTTTTAATTCGGTATTGCCATAGCTGCCAACTTTTATGCATTTTTGCACTAAAATTTTACAGAAATTTTCCATTTGTTTAATCATGAGATTTCCACGATGAAATAAGATAATATTTACTATGGAAAATGCGTAAAAGATGGTAGGTATGGTATTGCACAACTTTCTCAAAACAAAATCGCTTACATATGATTTAACAACACATAAAACAATTACATCATAAAATTTATACATAAGATTAAAGGTTCGAATTCGTCAGTAGTAACCTTGATGTTTTCTAAAACAAGTTACATAATTCAGTTAATGATTGGATAATTTTACGTAAAATAGAAAATAAATATGTTCATTAACGACTTTTAACTGAAATTTAAAAAAAAACTTTCAAATAATGTCTATTTTTCATGTCTTTTACAGAACATTTAATCTTTTTTACCAGTTTTTAAAGCAGAAATTTTTGCCCTGTTGAATCAGAAAAATGCTGGGATTAATTAATGCAAAAGGGTATAGTCGGGTTTCATAGTAAACTATGCCCTTGAGTCAACCACATCGTGTCCTACATAGCCCATAAAAAGAAATTCATTTCTCCACAGTTTTAAGTTTGTATCTCAAGACTATGGGGGGTAATAACCCTAAATGCCTGTTTTGGAAAAGTGCGCATTGTGACAAAACTACTAAGCAGATTTCAACGAAAATAAATAAGGGATGTAAAAAAACCACCATACGAATGTTTGACAATTTTTTCAGATTTTTTAAGCAAAAGAACAAGTTTTCTAACATTTTTCCTGTTTTTAAATGAACATTTTAATTAAAAATAAACTGAAATTTCTGAGTGACCATCTTAATTTTTTTGCTTGAAATACTGTGAGACATGAGTCATATTCACTATCAATTGCAACTATCTACGTATGGTGCGTCATATTAAAAAACATATTCCGGCGGAAATGGGGGGGGCGTGTCTCGGACAAATTTCGCGCCTTTTTTTCAAATCACACATATTAATTCACACGGTATTTTTAAAAGAAGGCGTGAAGTTTGACCGAGACACGCCCCACATTTCCGCCGGAATATGATTTTCCCTTTCTTTAATATGATGCACCATACGCAGAAAGTTGAAATTGATAGTCAATATGATCATGCATGCAAAAATATTAAGGTGGTCACTCAGAAATTTCAGTTTATATTTAATTAAAATGCACATTTAAAAAAAAGAAAAATGTTAGAAAATGTGCTCTTTTGTTTAAAAAAATCTGAAAAAAATTGTCAAACATTCGTATGGTGGTTTTTTAAATACTTTACTTTATTCGTTGAAATCTGCTTAATAGTTTCGTCACAATCCGCTCTTTTCCAAAACAGTGATTTAGGGCCATTACCCCCCATCGTCTTGAGATACAAACTTAAAACTGGGAAGATATTAATTTCGTTATATGGGCTATCCATCCATGCAGGACTCGATGTGGTTGACTCAAGGGAACATTTTACTAAGAAACTCTGCTATACCCTTTACAATAAAAATTTACTGGTGAGAACAACAAATCATGATCAGCAAAACATGTTCCCTGTAAGACGTACGGCCAAATCAGGAATCAGTTAATCATGAACTGACTGTTTTTAGTCTTTTCAACTTTATAGTATAAAGCATATTACTAAAGTGTTTTAATAGTTTTCAAAACTTCTTTTTTTAATCCATAAATTTTAAAGCATTTAAAATATATGTTTAACATTCGCCATATTATTTATAATTCTTTATAATCTTTTAATCTATTTTCTCTTACCAGAAAAATTATAAGAGTAAAAGCAATAATTTTCTAATGAAAGGACGTTTGTTTCATTGTTTTATTTTGTACAAAGAACCATATTTTATCCTTAAAACAGTTTAGTTTTAAATTAAGTCAGTAAGAAAAAAAGAAAAGAAAATCATGCAGTTTCTCGTGTTCTGTGACGAATCTTTTTTAAAGAGTCAATAACTCTGCCATAAGAAATAAAATTAAAGAAGAGGAAACGAAGTAATTAGCGTGTAATAAACTTTCGACGTGTACCGTTGCACTAAAATAACACAGCGGTTGTTAGGGGATAAGATCTATGTTGAGAAAGTTTCATTCTTAATATTTAGCAAAAAATAAGAAAAAAAACTGTTTAGAGTGACAAATTTGTCAGAGTATGTAACACATTTTCTGAGTTTATAACAAACGAATACTTTCAATTTTACAATTTTTGACAATTACTTCGCTAATTATATGGGACATTCAGGCATATAAACAGAGCATTTTTGGTTTCATGTTTTTCAGCGAAAATTTGATTTTTCTTTCTCTAGAAATTTCACAAAATGTCTAAACTCAACTGTGCCCGGTTACTTTAGCTATATTGTGTGTACATATGTACATGTAAAAATCTTCAATGCATATAATAGATTTAACAACCCCTTTTTAGCTCACAGGCTATCTTAGCCTGAGAGCTTATGTGCCCGTCCGTTCTGTATGTTCGTTCGTGCGTAACGCGATAACTCATGATAAAAATATCCGATCCACTTGAAATTTTGTATGTAGGTATATCCTGACAAGGCGCTTCCCTGATTAGTTTTTGGAGTTCATTCGATATATATAAGAGGGCGAACGGCTTATGCCCCTCCCCTTAGTTGATGTAAATGGGATTTTCATGCAGAATTAAGTTTTCGTTCAAAATTTAGGTTAGGATCATTCTGATGAGGCGATTCCGTGACTGTTATTAGGTGTTCATTGAATAAGTATAAATAGGGGGAACAGGGGTTCTAATGCCCCCCCCCCCTTAATTTATATAAATGGGTTTTTCAAGCAGAATTTTCAGATTTCGTTCAAATCTCTGAATAGTTTTGGAAGTTTAATGGTTAAGTATAAAAGAGGGGGATAACTCTTTTTAAATTATATAAATGCTAAATGGGTTTTTATTAAGAATTATCTCATTTGCTCTGAATTTTGGATATAGATTTTTTATATGATAAAGCATGTCTTTGATAGTATAGGAGGTTCAATGATTAAGTATAAAAAAAGAGGAAAGGGGAGAGCTGTTTCCCCTTCTTAATTTTTTTTTTCGAACGGAATTAAACCTTGAAAATATAAGGCTTTAATGTACAATTAGTATTTGTAGCCTGTGAGCTCAATGCCATCAGTTTAACTGGGCAATATTCTTTTTATTTTAAAGAATTGAAACATTAATGATAAATGTTGAAAGGCCGCCATTTTCGATTATATAATTCTATATTGCACAAATTTCTCAAAACAAAAATCATTTACGTATGATTTAACAACGCATGCAAAAGAATTACAACATAAAAATAATTCCTTAAAATAAAGGTTCAAATTCGCCAGTAGTAACCCTTATATCTTCTAAAAAAAGTTACATAATTTAGTCAATGATAAGATAATTGTACATAAAACAGAATTTAAAAATGTTCATTAATCGTAAACTAACTGTTTTTAGTCATTTCAACTTTATATAGTAAAACCTATTATCAAAGTTTTTGATATAATCCGTAAATTTTATGCATTTAAAAAATGCGCATATTCGCCAGATAGTTTAAAGCTCTTTATAATTTTTTAATCCATTTTTTTTTTTTTCAGCACTAAAGAAAAAACTGTAAAAATAAAAGCAATAATCGTCTAGATTTCTTTAAAATTTTTATAACGAAATAACTTTCCTTTTTTATATTTTATTCAGAGGACCATGCTTTATCTTCGAAAGAAGTTAGCTCCAATTTAAGTCTGTAAGAATAAAAAGAAAAAACATTCAATTTTTTATGTTATGTGACGAATCTTTTTTTTTTTTTTTTTAAGAACCAACAACTTTTTCATAATAAGCAAAATTAAAGGAAGGAAAAAAAAGTAATTACCGCTTAATAAACTTCCGACATGTACCGTTACGCTAAAATAACATAGCGGATGTTAGAAAATAAGATTTATATTTAGAAAGTTTTATTACGAATATATAGCAAAAAATAGCACACACACAAAAAAAAAAGATTAAATTGACAGATTAGTCAAGAGTATATAATACTCAGAGTTTATGACAACCGGATACATTCAATTTTACTTTTTTGTCAAATATCTAGACCATAGGTTCCCAACCTTTTATGGACCACCGCCCCCTTAGAAGAAATATAATTTTCCAACGCCCCCCTCTTCCATAATAGTTAACTATACCAATTAAAATATTGTTGCATATTATCTAAACCTTTTTTGTCTATTTATAAACTTTCTGAGTGGATTGCTCATATCTTTCCATTCCAAAAAATGACTTTTATTTGTATTAGAGACAAAAATATTTTAAACATAACTGTATTTCAAGATGTATATAAAATTAAGGGGCATGGGATGTACTTTAGAAACAAACAGTGAAAGAACATTTTGATTAAGATTATTTTTATAAACAATTTAATGAAAATGCAGGAAATCCCTCAAAACACTTGGATTGTTAAGAATCACAAAGTAAAAATTAGAATGAAAATGATTATCAAACGTAATGAATATTCTTTCAGTAAAAATTTTTAAAATAAACGCAAAATAAAATTAAATAAATTTTATAAAAAATGCATTTAATACGTTAAAGAAGTCACATATCTAAAAGATGTTATTACATATAAAAGCACAGTTTTAAAAACTGAAAACTTCAATTATTATACCCGAGAGTTTTCGATCAGAACTTCATCATCCTCAGGGCAGCTTTGTTTATGTACTGAAGCGTCTTTTCGTGCTCTAATGTAACTCGAATGTAAACAAACTAGAATAATCAAGTTTTGATTAACCCATTTTCGGCCAAAGTTTCGTATACGAAACATTTCGATAAATATTTTTTTTTAACACTCTGACACATTTTTTTCAAGAATTTTATTTTTCTTCTATTTTTTAAGGCTTTTGAAGACATCCATAAAATATTAGTAATTCAATTGGAGTAAACACTTTCTCTTAAAAATTTTTCAAAATACGCTAGAGTTTTAATTTGAAACGCCTTTGACAAATTCGACTTTTTTAAAATATATTATTATTCCAATTGAAATGAATTATATGTTTTTAAAATAGATTAAAGTTGCAAATTCTGTATATGAATAAGAATAAAACAAAAGTCATAAAAATATTTTTCATATTCATATTATTCATTATAAGAAATAGTATTTTATATTATTATATAAAATATTATTTCTTATATAAAATATTATTTTTCATGCACGAATCTTTTTTTGTGTCTTAATGTATGTAATTTAAGCATATTTCAATAAAAATAATGCTACATTTTATAAAATTTCTGTGCTTGGCCTAAAATGGGTTAAAAACACCCGGCGTACAATATTTGAAGTTTTAAGTCTTTAAAATTGTGCCTGTATATGTAACATCTTTTAGATTTGTGACATCTTCAACGTATTAAATGTTTCACAAATAATAATGTGATTTAACAGAAAATTAATAAGGAATTTATAAAAATAATAGATAAAAAAAATAGATAAGAAATAAAAAATATTAATGAGATGGTTGAGGCTGATGGAATTTAGACAATTTGTTAATGTCGGGTTCCAATTTTGCTAACAGCAGTCGTAAATCGCCACGTTCAGTGACGAGCAGTCTATTTCTTTTCTTAGCCAATAAATTAGATACTGCACTAAACACTCGCTCGCCAAATAAGATGACGAAAAAAATTTAAAAAAATTATACTTTTGCCCACAACTCAGAGTAGAGAGCTGGTATAAACATCTCAAGCCAGACCTCTCGGTCTTGACTTCCAAATTTTACTTTTAGTTCTTCATTAGTTGTGAGGTCTATGAGTTCTTCTTCTAAATTTGATGATTCTACTTTATCTGCATTTGCCGAAGGTTGTAAAACCCAACTCGATTATATTCATGTTTAAAATCTCAATAAAAAATTCGCTCAATAAATATTCTCAATAAAATAATCGCTAATATAATCGCTCAATAAAATCAGTATGAAAAGCATTCAAATGTCGGCAACTGTAAATCTTCCTGATTTGCAGAGACTGCTGCTAATGTAGAAAAATCGCTGTATCGCTCTATCTGAATTTCACTTGAACATAAGAAGTTTTATCATAAAAGAAGCTATCACATTTTTTGTTTTAATTAAATTTAACTCCTCACCTTGCAATTATAAATTGATTTCATTGAATATTTTAAACAGGTCTGTCAAATAAGCCATGTAATTTTTGAATGTTATCAGGTTTTCGCGCAATTTTTCCTCTCTATTTTCAAGAAAGTCTAGTATTGAGTCAAATAGATTAAAAAAATGATTCAGACAAATACCTTTAATGAGCCAACGAACTTCTGTGTGCAAGAGCATGCGATTGTAATCTTCATCATTTTCACTATTGAGTTGTCCAAATAATCTGTTATCCAAAGAATTGCTTCGAATCATATTCACTGTTGTAATAACGTAATGAATAGATGTATGCAGAAATTCATTCAGTTTTTGGCAACTGAATGTTGACAATGAATAACACAATGTACAACGAAGTAACACAATGTCCATTTGGTAAAACTTATTTCAAATGCGCTCTGAAACCCTTATGACGCCCCGTCATTGCTGGAGCCCCACACGTTGCTCTGACAAAATATTATGAACAGCAATTTCTTTCTGTTCATGAAACATGTTCATGCTGTTAAATATATGTCAATTCTCCCTTTTTATCAATTTCCAAATTTTTAGCAAATAATAGATTTTGACAATTTTTTTTTCTTTTATAAATCGGACATATTACAAGAGTAGTATTTCGTTATTTGGTAGTGTAGATTCATCAAGTTGAATGGAAAATTAGCAAGTTTTTAAAAAATTGCATAATGATATTTTAACATTTTTGGCCATTTCATCCATTCTTCTTTTTACCTAATTATTACTCAGAGGAATTTTTTAATGATATATGACGGTGTTTTGTGATGAAGAACAGTTAGTATTACCTCTTTGAATGCCGGCAAGATTAATTCCTCGTCAATTGTGTATGGTTTTCTTGCTTTTGCAATTAACAATGCAATATTATATGAAGCTCGTAGTCCGTCATCTTCTTGTTCAGAAGACAACTCAAAAACTATTGAAACAGTTCGTTGTTTTAAATATCTCTTTTCCAGGACTTGGAAATAAGTTAAATCTTTGCCCTTTTTATCAGCATGCATTTTATTCAAATGCTCTTGTAATCTTGAAGACTTCATGGCTTCATTTGAAAAAAACTTTTGGGGAAATTAAACACACAGGTAATTATTGGTTTGTTGGAGAATGTGTAAAAAAAAAATATTCAATTCTATACTGCTGGCATTTCTTCTTTGATTCAGACATTTTGAAATACGAAATTTGCCACAGTTTAAGTTTAAATAGATGAACTTTGCAACATATTTATACATAAGTATAAGAAAATAAAAGCTATTATGTTTTTTATAGCTTTCACCAGAATAAACGAATTTCTTCAGTAGGTTCAAACTGTAGTTTCATTTTGAAATCTCTATCCAGGCAAAGTCGACATATTCTTACTTTTTTCGAAATATCGGGTTTTAAAAGATAATTCTAGTTATTTTAATGAACTTTTAATGAACTTAATGCAGCAAATTCTGCATTGGTGATATTGATAAGATTTTGATCAATGCGTTTGTATTGTTTCTAAATTACAATGTTAAATTACAATTTTACTTAATTAAACGCGACAAAATCAAATTGTTCTTCGCTGCGAGAATAAAGAAATACAGTTTGCAGAGCGTAAGCTTTCGCGATCCTAATAGCATCCAAGTGACTACAAGAGGTGGGCAAAGCATATCATTGTTTCGAATGGAAAATTCTCCTACAAACTGTGACAGGTGAAAGCAGATCACAGCTCTAGGCTCTTTTTGATAGATTTTCATGTAAAGCTATATTTAAGATTTTTATCTTGTGTCCGGGCAACACAGGGGAGACGGGGCAACTAGTTTCGTTATATTGATTTCTTAAAATAGGTAGGTACGTCATGACCGCCCCCATTGACTGTCTCAACGCCCCCCCCCCATTTTTCTCTAGATCCGTCACCGCTCCCTGGAAGGCTCCAGCGCCCACAGGGGGGCGGTACCGCCCCCGTTGGGAACCTATGATCTAGACAAATACTTGGACAAATAAATGTATGAGAAACCTTCAGGAATATAAACGGAACATATTTTTTTCAGCAAAGATTTGATTGCCAGAGAATTTAGGTGGATCAATAACAAATTGAAAAATAAAATATATATTTGAATTCATAATTGCATAATCATTAAATTCATTTATTAAAATAATTGCATTCAGTGTTCCAATACACGGAACACCCAACGTCAAGCCCGTAGCCCGTAGGATTTCCTTTCGAGAGGGGCTCAATCTTGGAATTTTTTTTTTCATCTGACACCTGTAAAGGGAATGATTTAAAGCGTAGATAAAAAAAATAAACAAGGCTTAACCTACAATATAATCCTGCAAAATGTATTTGTTGCACATTCCAAAAATTGTTATTTTTTCGATTTCTATTACAATTTTTGGTTTGTAAGAGGTTTTTCAGTACCTGTTCGAAAGCCAAATGTGTTTTTAGGAAGAAAATCTGCAAAGAAATTAAAAAAGCACAAACTAACATTTTTTGCGACGAACCTCGTGTATGTTTAGCGAAATAAAAAATTCAAGTAAGTAATTTTAACTAATTTAAAATACAGGATTAATATTAGCGTATGCGAGCCTTGCACTATAGGTGCGGGGTCTTAAAATGATTAATCTTGTAGATAAAGTTAATTTAGCATATTTTTTGTCCAAAGAAAAAATAATCGTCACTAATTATAGGTAATCATAAAAGGTATATTTATATTTCGCGTTCTTTGATTTCAAAACCTACAAATGCAGTTTTCTTGGTACAATTGATTTACGAGTGCTACAAAAGCAATCTTCGTCACTTCTTCGCTGCCATGAGGCTGAATACTTTATCAGCATCTACTGTAATGTCCCAACGAATGTATATCATTGCAAGGCTGCTCAGTCTATCATTAGTAGTTAGTAGTTGTTGGGTTCGAATCCAATCTCGCCGGTCAGCCTAATCGTTCAGAGTTTGCCATAAATTTCTTTGAACCTGGGATGTCATTACGTAATTACGGACTAGGTTCTCTTTCAACGAGTCCCATAGAGGGCACCCCACATATCTTCGGAGCCTATATTCTTCATGTAGATAACTGGCCATCATAAACAACATCAACAGTAGTCTCTAATCAGACATAGTGCTTCGAGGCAAAAATTTAATTTTCTTATTGTACAAAAAGACATTTCAGCCCTAGCTATTTTTTCCGGAATGGTAGCCAAGACTGCCGGCAAGTGTTCATTATATTGTAATGCATTGCTTTATAGTATTCTAAAACTTCTAAGATCTCTGTATTTTTATCAACATTACGAATTCTCTCGCACCATACTTCATATTCAACTTTTACTTACGATATTAACACCTTATATACTCGAAATATTGATTCTCTAGTATAAGATTGATAAGATTCTCTAGTTTTCTTACTTATTCCGTAAAAACACATCCTAAAAAAAGTATTTGAAAATCGGGTAGAATGTCTTCAGTTGAAATGAATCTGTCATTCAGATTTTGAAAAAGACTTTCTACACAGGAAATGTGAGATTTTCGCCTTACTTTTCAGTAGAGTGGAGCGAAAAAAATTTTTTTTGAAAATCAAAAACGGGTAGGTGCCAAAAGTTGCCTTTATATTAGTACATTAACTGCGTGAAATTTTACCGCTGAAAAAAAATGGCTTGAGTCTGCGCTTTTGCTCCAAAAATCGAAATTTTGAGTAAAATTTGTCATTTTTTGACATTTTTTCAAAAAAATCAAAAAATTCCTACAGAGCTGGTTAGTATTTAAAAGTGTTGCTTAGACCTTTATATTTATCTGCTTAACATATTTAAACTATAAAACAATATCTGTAGTCTGTATAATTGGAGCAGATCTGACCACTTTTTGTGAAAAATCAGCGTTAACCTCTCTATTGGAGCATACGACGAAATGTTCTTTTGAATGCATTTCTTACCTAACTGCTTTCAAAACTACTGTGTATATAACTCATAGAGGTGGTTGCATTATCCCACCCGTCTCAACCACCCAATTATCTAGGGCCAGTGTTTTATTTGTGTATTGAATTGTTCCTTTTTTCCCGAAGACGAGTATAAGTTTTCTATATATCAAAGTAATTTATCTCTTCTTTGTATTCACTGACTTTGGATGATTTGGATTGCTGGTGTGACCTGCTGCACGTATATTTTTATACCATGTATAAAGAAGAGAAGCTGAGTAATGTATTGGGTATGTTCTTAATTGAACCTATTCAGCAGCCTATTATGTTCATTAAATTTTCATGCAATTAATACATTGTGATTGGAAATTCTGTTACCACAGCATTTTTTCAATCAATTACATTTTATATATAATGATTTTCCAAAAAATTGATTGTATGAATTCAATTTCTAGTATGTCATCATTTACTGTACTTATTACATTGCATATATTTTGAGAAGCTGGCTGCTTAATATTATGATGATCGTCACAGAGGATTGCAAACAAAATTTGCGTGTAAAACAACAATATTTCTAAAGAAGTTTTAGTTTGCTTTATGTCGTTTCCTGTGTTGTTCCATAGTCTAGTAATTTCTAATAAGATTTTAGATCTATTATTTAGGTGTGTAGTACATTTGGTATAAAACATCCCGCGGTATAAACTTGGATTATACATTTTGTGAGTGAACATATAGACGCTGATTGCCAATCTGTGCTTATATAAAGCGGAAAATTTTATTAACTTCATGAGCTGTCTTTTGTGTGAGATGTTTTCTAAACTCCTATTCCCCATTCTTTCTGAGAAATAGTTTTCCTGATGAATTAGCTGTGCAATCTCTGACAGAAATTTCTAGTCTGCTCTGAGTATCTTTTTCTGAATTTGAGAAAATAATTTTTCAAAATTATTCTCTATTTTATAAAAAAAAAAAAAAAAAAAAATTGTAACAAGAAGTGAATAGTACGTAGACAAAGATTTTCCTTATTGATCCAGTGAATCCATGTAGCTTAGAACGTTTTATATCGACTTCTCTAATAATTGGCGCAGAGGAAATTCACTGGAGTTGAAGTAGCGAATGATTCAATATTATACACAATTCTAAGCTTACCCCATGCAAAATGGTTCACAGTGACAAATAAAATTCTCCTAATTTTAAATGAGCACTTATAGTCGATTATAATCCGTACATTCCCTCATAAAGTACTATGTATTATATGTTTATGCCCAGGACATTTCACCATCAAATGTTGTCCACTCATAAAAAGAGGATCTAAAAGTTAATAGGAAATTACCTGGATACGAAAACACTTAGAAAACGGCATAAAACTAATGCAAAAAAAAAAGTTATTTACAACAGCGGTTGTAAACTATAAGTGAACAATGGAGAACACACGGAGAACACATGGAGAACAAATTTTCATTGCAATTCTCGCTGACGATCACCATCACATTAAACAGCTCGCTTCTCAACATATAAAAAATGCAAAAGTAGAATAAATGATGGCATACTTATAGTTGAAATACCTGAAATCATCTTTGAAGCAAATCATTACGTAAAAAAAAATACAATTGACTGAAAAAATGTTGTGGTAACAGAACTTCCAATCACTATTCATCAACTGAATGTAAGTTTGATAAATATAATAGATGGCCGAATAGATCCCTTTAATAGATTCCCGTGCATTACTCTGCTTGTCATTTTTTTGTATAAACTGTAAAAATATACCTGAAGATAGTTACAGCAGCATGTGGATGCAAAGAACAGATGAACAAGGTGGAAGCATCGAAAGCATGCCAAATTTTTATAAAGAAAATCACAAATCAATGTATAAATAAAACACTGTACTAAGATGATCGAATAGTTGGGCCGGGTGGTAGAGGAAATATAGCCACCTCCACGACGCATGTCCAAGGTATTTTTGAAAACAAAAGCTGTATTAAAAACAACAATTCGTTGTATCACCCAATAGAGTGGTAATGCTGTTTTCTTACTAAAAGTTGCCTGTTTTGCTCCAGCTATAGGGAATAAACATATTGTTTTATAGTTTAAATATGTTAAGCAGATAAATATAAAGGTCTAATCAACACTTTTAAATACTAACCAGCTCTGTAGGAATTTTTTAATTTTTTTGAAAAAATGTCAAAAAATGACAAATTTTACCCAAAATTTCGATTTTTGGAGCAAAAGCGCAGACTCAAGCCATTTTTTTTCAGCGGTAAAATTTCACGCAGTTGATGTACTAGTAAAAAGGCAACTTTTGGCACCTACCCGTTTTTGATTTTCGAAAAAAAAAATTTTTCGCTCCACCCTACTCTTCAGTGAATGTAATTAGGGGTTTTGTTTTGTAGTCTGCGTAAATACTGATCTTGGGATTTTTATTTCAATTTGAAAGACTTTTTCTAAGTTTTGATGCAGAATTAAATGTCTCTCAACAGATTTCCATCGCATGTCATTATCTTTATACTTTGTAAAATAATTAAAACATCTTTAGCGTGAGTTAGATCGATATTGTAACCCGCGATTTTCCATGAAGATGAGCTGAGAATGACTGTCAAACTGAAAAACTTGTTATAAACAAAAAACACTCTTTTCCATTCCATGACTAAGAAAGGTTTATTAAGACCATGGCTAAGAAAGATTTATAGCTGTACTGCAAAAAAAGGTCGATTTTTGGAGATTGTATTGGTAACTGGGACGCCAGTACAATTCACTCTTTTTTAACGGAAAAAATGTGTAAATTCCAGGAAAAACGGATTTTTTTCTGGAATTTACGGAATTTTTTCTTTTAAAAAACAGTGAATTGTACTGACGTCCCGATTATCAGTACATTCTACCTAAAATAGTCCGGTTTTTTACAGTCTGTTGTAGAAATATTTCATTCCAAAATATTGTCTAAGCTAATGCAAATTTATTCAAACAAAAAGATACCATATTTTTATGACTTTGTATAAATCTTGTGTTTCAAAGGCATTTTCTTTTGTTTTTTGGAGTATATGATGAAAGTGTTTGTATAAGGCCCAAATTTACCGTAGAATATCTAAAAAAATTATTCCAAGAGAGATTTGGATGGCAGGAATCAGCGTGTGTTTTTGAACAATGTATAGTTTAAACAGTGGCTTGCAAATTGTAGGTATCTGATTTTGGGACACTTCTGATGAATTCTAGAGTGGATCCCACTAACATTTCAAACCATATTGGTCTCTCTGTCATACGCCTGTGTAACGCAATTAGACATATCATTACATAGTTCATTACAACGTTGCTATCTTCTGTTATATTTTCGGTGGGTAAATCATTTACTTGAATGAACCGAAAGTAGTTTTCAAATCATTGGTTTTTGTGCCTTGTTTAAATATTAGTCCACATATCTAACTCAAAAGGCAAGTTACTCTGTGCTTGAAATGTCCATAGGTTCATCAGTATTCAACCTAAAACAAATCGCGTTATTTTTGTAATCAGTTCTTCAGTAACTATATCAAGCATATTTGAATGATTTCATTCTAAATGTCTAGGCTGAAGTAAGTAGTAGTATTTCTATGGGCGTTTATAACGTTTCAATTCCTCATCTACATGTTTTTTTTATGAAACTTAGAAGAGTTCTTAGCCTAGAATCTTTTTTTATTTGTTCTCTAACACTAGAGGACCGGTATTATGATTAGCTATTAAAAGCATTTCTTGCTCTGGACAAAAGAAGATTGCTAGAATGCTAGAAGTTGCCCCCTAGAAGACTCATTATTAGGCGCTGTGACAAACCGGCAAAAAATCTCTGCTCAGAAGTATCTATCCCCGCAGTTGATAATCTACAAAAGACAAAGACAATTTTGCCACACAAACAGAATATACTATGTGCACATTCTCTTTCTATTAAAGATTCATATGCGTACAATTTAACACAAATTTCTTCAGTGAAGAGCCGGGAAAGACCGGAGGTTATGGCGCCTTTGAAGGTTTGTTGATATCCTATTGTTTTTCTTCGCATCATTTTTTTTCGATACAGCCAATTATTAGTATTTAGCCTTTTATAATTAAATGTTTTTAAAAATCATTAGTTTTCACATAATTTTACAATACCAGGGTCTATTACAGTTTTTGGCTCCTTTTCCTACAAAAACATTTTAACATTGATCACTCAAAGTACTTACTATGTCGTGATATTATATAATGGAAATCATAGGAAATCAAGAAAGATCATAATACGAAAATTAATGGTTTACATTTGACTCCTATAGTAAAACTATACACCATACATGTATTAAATTTATTTTTTCTAAGTTAAATTAATGATATGATATATAACACTTATCGAGCTTTACTGAGCATGAAGTAGAAATTCCTTTTTAAGAAGAATTGATGATTTTAGTGGTGGATACGAGTAAAGAGCAATATGTCCGAATGATAGGTATAATGAGGAATTGCTATAACTTTATCCGAATAAATTAATATGTTTAGAACTAAAAATATACGTAGTTCTAATGTAATGGAAGAAACAAAACAAGGGATCTTTGGCATTTTTAGCATCATTAGATATAACTTACTTTTTTAAGCTTTCGGGAGGGGCTTCAGCCCCCTTAGCCTCCTCCCTGGCTACGTGCCTGCCCAACGTGTCTTCGAAATGCCACAATCCCACCAGAATTCTCACACGGATGTTTTCGATTTACTCTTAAACCTCGTTAACTTGAACATACTTAACGTGGATTACTTTTAACATGAATTTTTTTTCACAGTCCCCTATAAAGACGAATATAAAGATTTGATACTGATAACATGAATTGCTGTTAACATGAACAAAATTATGATTCCCCGTGGGAGTTCATGTTATAGAGGTTCGACTGTATTAAGTATGGGAAAAATAGACTTTTCTTATTTTCAAATACATTTATACGTAAATTCCGGTACCATTCAGTCATTTTAACATTTTCGCAATGGAAATGCCTTGTGCCGGAAATGGTTAAGGGTGCTAATCACTCAACGGCTGAAATCGCCACGGTTATGTTAAGTCTATGGGCGTTTGATGCATTCTTATATTTAAAATATCTCCTCAGAGAATTGGTATTTTTAAGTTTCTTTTTTCAATGCTTTAGTGTGTTTCTTAAAGAAAGTCGATTTTTTTCTTAGGTGTCAAAGTATTTTTGAAATTTATGCCTAATTTAATATTTTATGTTTAAAAACTGACTAACTGAAAGTAAAATGATAACATTTCATTTTAAATTATGCATGGATTTTTAGAAATATTTCAAAAACTAAGAATAAAAGAGACGTCTTATAATGAAAGAACAGTGAAACAAGAAGTTGAAAATATTAATTTCCCGGGGAGATATTTTGAATATAAAAAAGAATCAAACGCTCATAGATTTAACATTATCCAGGGGAATACGGCCTCTGAGTGATTAGCATCCTTAAAAGATTTGCCGCTGCATCACATGATTATGTGGATATTGCACAACATTTGGATAAAAATTAAACGTAATTTTTATGGACATATAATGATTTCTTTAACCTTTAACGTTCATTGGTTTCTCTGCGAAACCACTAAATTTTAATTCCGTATCCAACAACGACACCGGAATTTTAATATTGAAAAATCCATTTTAATATGTGTGTAAAAAAAAAAAAAAAAAAAAAAAAAAAAAAAAAAATATTTATAAATATTTTTTTTTTCGCAATTGCCGATGTCGTTCATTTATTTCAACATCTTAGCAATGAAAATGCTTTGTACGTTAAAGGGTTAAAAATTTTTCAACCCTTATCCAGTGTGTTCATTTAAATATAACGCCAGTTTTAGGAAATTTGACAAAATGTTGTAGAATAAGCATTATAAGCTTATGAATATAAATATTTTAAATAAGATAGTCCAGGATAATATCGCCAAATTAAAAATTTTCATAGTTTAATTATTTTTTTTTCAAACAAATATAGAATTTACTACAGCAATTTATTGATTATGTATACAAGAAAGAATAGTCTAAAAAATAAAATATGATTTCATAAAACGTAATGACGTGATTTTTTTACCAATAAGCTATTTACCGAAGTCACAGAAAATGTAATAAGTCATTCTTATTTCTGTGCGATAAAATCTTTTCCAGTGACCAAGTTCTTTTCTTAGATTAAATAAGGAAGCAAAAATTAAAAGAAAGGAGAAAAAATAATTGTCTTGTAACAAATTTTAGATTTTTTTTCTTAATATTAAAGCAAAATAACAAAATTGATTTCTATTACTAAGACTTACATAAGAAAATTTTCATTTCTAATGACGACAGGGCATTTTCAATAAATCATAATCTTATTTAAGTATATTGGTGAATAAAGTTTCAAAAAATTACAAATTTTCCATTTTGTAATATATAAAATTTTATAAAAATTCAGATTCATTCATATAAATAAATTGTTGAATGCATTCAAAACTCACTATAATCTTCATATAAAATTTTTATTTAAGATTAAAGTTTAAAAAAATTCTGCAGCAAAGAAGGCTTTTTCTGATCTTTATAGTTTATTTATAGAAAAAGATTAATAGCTATCCATAAAATAATTAAATTTTAATTTACTCATTTTACAAAAAAACTGCAATGAAGCATGTACTGCAAAGCGGTGAATTTTTTTTAGTAAATATTGATAAACATCAAAATAAAAAATAAATAAAAGGAGAAAAGTAATTACCTCGTAATGAATAAGCTTTTGATTTTCGTTATTCAGATGAAATATCAAATCGGATTTCTCATTCTTAAGGCATATATAAAATAAGTGTCATCATATTTATATCAAATTAAAAATTCTAATACAAGTGTTTTTAATTTTAAAAGTTTTAATTCATATTATTTTACAACGAATAAAAAAGGCTTCAGAATTCATTCTTATCTATATTTGTCTAATTATCAGACTTAAAAACTAAGTTCTTTGACCAAAAATTCAAAGATATTCTTTAGTCTGTGATGTAGTTTCGACTATTATCCAAGTTTATTTATTTATTTATTTTTAATAGAATGTTCTTAGTTTTAATTTCGAATTTTGATTTTAATATCTCCTGCAGACTATGTAATGCACGTTCTAAGTGTAAAGTAAATTTTAAACTTTCGCAGTTTAAATATATTTTGCATTGAAACTATCACAAACAAAACGTCGATACAATTAAAATTCCATTTTACTCCTTGGGACCTAACAGTCCAAGAGCCGACCGCACAAAACCCTACGTCATCGACCATAAAAAAAATTCCTTTATTTTATGGAAGAGTAGTTATAGGAAAATCTAATCATCCATATTTTCTGGAAGCGAAGGGGTGCATAAGCCAAAAATTAATACCACTAGTGGGTGACTCGCAGACTTAGCATTATGTTTTCCTGTACCCAGTTTTCCACGTTTCAATACTTTTAATTGTATGTCAAACACAGTGTTAAACGTACGAATGAACCACTAGTGGTAGCAATTTTTGGCTTATGCATCACTTCGCTTCCAGAAAATATGGATGATTAGATTCCCCTATTACTACTCTTCCATAAAATAAAGGAGTTTTTGTTGTGCTCAATGACTTAGGGTTTTGTGCGGTCGCCTCTTGGATTATAATGACTTATTAATTTAAACGGGGTAACATAACTATCTATATGAACAAAAACATTATTAAGGGGGTAGTAAGGTTAATTCGAGGGGAAAAAAGCATATTTTCTATCATTTTTTGTAAGGATACAATTAATATTTATTTATTTGTATAATTATAGTATAATTATATGTCATTTAAAGAGTATTCTGTGAAATTTTCATTAAGAAATATTAAAAAATGAGCCGATGACAGAGAATCTTCGAAGACGTCCCAAAAAAAATTGATTCGCGGTGAACCGCATAACTCATGACTGGATGAACTGAAATTAAAAAACCAAATTGATTTAATTAGTTGATAAGTTTCCTCAGGGAACGCTGTCGAGTTTTTTTTTTTAATTATTGATTTTTCAATTTTTTACAAGGCTCGGAAGTCAAAATACTGATTTTTCATTAAAAAAATCTGATATTTTGTTTTTTAAAAGCAAGTTAAAATTAAAAAAAAAACTCGACAGCGTTATCTCGTAATTTATATAAAGAAAGAGTGTGTAAAATTTTATAAAGATCGGTTCAGTAGATTTTGAGCTACAGAGCTCACCTGTTTTGAAAAAGCGAAGTGTTAGAAAAACACGTTTAAAGTTTCACAGACGTTTTTGTCGAAATAGATATTTGTAAATTACTGCTTTTTTCATATACTTACACAGAATCATCAATGCCAGGCCCATAAAGCGAAAAGCTGTCGGAGATGATGTCCAGAGCATCTTGTTGCTCTTGTCTACGACCAATCCTGCCTTCTTTGTTCTCTTTTGCAGCCTGTCGCTCCGCTTTACATACTCGAAGACTATCTGTTGTTCGCACCGATTCATGAGAACTTGTTCCAGTTTTTATGCCCATTTCTTGCAAAAATGACAGCAGAGAAAAACAGCCTTCATTAAATGTACATGCTGCAACATTAGCTGCAATTTCAACGACGTTGGAGGTGCCATTCACTGTTTTTGGAATAATTTTCCAAATAAGTTGATTAAGGCTTTCATTATTGTTCTGAGTGAAACCTCCAACACATCGTTCCAGAAGTGCATCTTTGCTTAAATCCTCATAAATAGGTTTGATGGCTTCTAGCACATTACTCGGAAGTGCGGTGTAACTGTGTTTGAATGACTCCAGATCTTCTGTAGCTGCAGCCTTCTGCCATTCACACCATGAATCAGCACCGCTCGGACAATCGGAGGGCGGAGACTTACAAGTGTATATCTCCATCAGTTTTACTTCAATTGCTTTCAAGTTTTCACAGAATAATCTTAAGATGTTATACATTAATATAAAAAAAAAAAATAAAAAAATGCAAAAAAAAAAATACCTTACTACCCCCTTAATATATATATATTATTTCCATTCTTATTTATGCATATTGAGTCGCTAAAATTGAGTTGTACTGTGGAAATTCTTGCTTTAGAGAATTATTACGAGATTACCGAAACAATTTATATTTTAAAATGGCAACTAAATGCGGAAGACTTAAAAGTAATGACTTTCAAAACTGTAAGCAATACGACTATGCTTCAAAAATTGCCCGGCAGCTTTTTCAGAAAGAATCACGTTTTGAGCACCAGCCTTGGCGAGTTGGCGGAAACGAGAACGTTCAGCTAGCTGCATCGCCAAACGCCAATCGTCGGTTTGTTTCGATTTTCATCCAAAATGGCGGCAGACGATCTATCGTATTTTACAATCAAAATCTTACCTAAATTAAAAGAATATTTTGAGTATTGTATTTTCTTTGCAGAAGGAAGGGGTTTGCTATTCGCTACGAGTATGACGTCACAACAAGAATGTTTGCGTAACATTAAACTCATCTCCGGCTAACAGTTGCTTTGGCAATAAGGCGCTCAAAACGTGATTCTTTCTGAAAAAGCTGCCCAGCATATCCTTCTCACATTTAAAAATCTATAAATCTAATATAGATCTAATAAGGCTTAAAAGGAACATTTTTTTTGTTACTTTTTTAATTATTATGTTAAAAATGAAGCTATTGAGTTTATCAATTCATGAAACCATAAAAAAATATACATTTAAAGCTATTAACAAAATTGAAACATAACGACAAAGCATGGCTCCTTGCACAGAAATCTCCTCCAGTGTTGCCAATGGACTACATTTTTAAAATTGATATCGGCACAAATTTTTTGAGACATTAAAATTTTTCGTGCTTTTGCCTTAATTGATATGTCATTAAAAAAACGCATTTTACCATTTCATAAAACTGATGCAAGTCAAGAAATTTGAAATTAATAAAAGTAAGCTATTGAACATATTGATCTTCTCTTCCACTGGCGCTAGGAGCCGCCGTATATGACTCATGCTCCTGAAATAGACATAGATCTATGCATCGGTTAGTTGGCTAAAGAAAATACGCTTATTGTAAGTACTGGGTAAATTTTAATTTTGGAATTTTTGGCCTGTTTTTCGGATTAATTACTCCATTGTACGTCAGTTTATTGAGACCTTCTAACACTTTTTATCGTTTTTGCTGAAACATTAGGAAACTCATGTAATGTGTGTGGTAGTATTTTAAGCGAATGATTATTTATTGAAGTCTTACTGCCTTAAAATTATCAATAAATACTCTATTGGCCGTCTCTCACCGCTAAATTTTATTCGTTATTTTCGTCTAATTTCTTTTGGAAGAATTCTAATGAAATATAATCGCAGAAAACCAATAAAATTTAGAGGTAACAAACGGCCTGCTGGCGTCTAGCTTTTTACACCGATGCACAGTGGGGCAAAAAACCTTCAAAACTGGCAAAAAATCGAAAAAATGAAATTTTATTTTGAACTACCGACAAACGTCACTTTAATAGAGCAGATGTCAGTACACATCTGCCTAGTATTAAAATTTGCGCAAAGTTATTTTGATCACCACTAGAGAAAGAAGTTAAACTGCATATTGTACTTTGATAGTAAGTGAAAAAAAATCAATAATTTTGCTTCAACATTCGTTTGTTAATTTCGCTATAATAACTAAAAAATAATTTTTTTTGACTATGAAACCTTTAACTGCAAGTATGTAATAATAAATCATTAACTTTCAATTTGTTTTAATACGATTTTTATCGATATACAGACGCTTAGAGTATATAGTGGTGAAATTTATAAAAAAAATTAACCGTGTATACAAACATTGTAGGTTTTAGTTATGAATTAAGGCGAATTAAGTGTTAACTATAATTTTTTCTACTAAGTATGAGTTTTAAAAGGATAAACATGCCAGAAAATCTTGCTACTTTTTTAATTGTATCGTCATTTTTATAGCTAATCATCCTTAAATTTTTGTTAGTGTACGGGTGTGCAAACATGATTATAAATAGTTTCTTTGTTAAATACGAATTTTAATGCATTATTTATTACAAAATAATGTATTTAAATAAAACTGATTATCATGGAACGTTTTAACAAAAAAACTTTTGAAAAGTAGCGTATTTTTATGGTATAAAAGCTCCATAATTGGAGAAACTACGAACAAGTAGTTTAAATTAAAAAAAGATTAAATGTTTTAAAGTTTAATATAAATTCCGATGAGCAAAAGCCTGACGAAACAAGGGAAATGCTTTAGAATTAACAAAGAGTAGCTTGGCAAATCGCTTTCATTTCCTTGATTTGAAAAACAAACAGAAAGTCAATGAAAAGCAAATGTGTCCATCTTCATATTCCGTCTGAATTTGTTCTGGACGATCAAACAGATCAAGATCAAAACGGTTATATAATTCTAGTTCTACATATTCGTTAGTGTTCGTGACATGTATGAGTTTAAGATTTGAAAGACAGGAAAACAAAAAGTGTGTGTTAGCATTAAGACAACAGAAACAGTTTTGCTTCTGCTGTCTTTATAGTAATGCGTACATTTTGCCTGAGAATGGTTGATTCATTCATTCAAAACGAGTCGCTAATATTCATTTTAAGGTTTACTTGAGAATCATTAAAATTACTAATTATGTTTACATTTTTAATGCGATATTATGGATGATTTATAAATAACTAATTAGTATAAAACTATCTTAAATTCTTGTTTTAAACTTATTTTTCTACAAAAAAATATTGAAAAAGGTTTGTAAATTAATTAATAAATTACTCTTTAGCTTATGTAAAAGTTTAAAATTTTACTACTTTTAGTCTACAAAAGAATCCGTGATGTGCTTTTTTTGTTCAAAGTAAATTTTATTTTTTGCCAACTTTGGAGGCTTCCTGCCCCACTGTGCGATGGTCTGGACCAAATTTTGATGCAGCTTTAGCTACAAACATAAGATGATGAAACTTTTATAAAACTTTTATATTTAAAGTGAATGTCAAAATTCGCTGTTTTATAGCTTAGTAACTCATACAATACTTTGAACCTATAAGGGGACAGTTCACCTCAAAATTGGTCAAAAAGTCATTTTTTTTTACATTAAAGGAAATCTTGTTTAATTGTGAATATTTTAAATCCTCCTTTTTTCCCGTATGACAATTATATCGGGAGATGTTGTAAATTTTGTTAACACACCGATCGTAATTACCCATACAAATTAAAACTTTAAATGAGTTTTTTCTGATAATTTCTGAAAATGTGATTTCAGTAGTTTTAAGAATATTTTAGTTTGAACTGAATTTTAGCTAAGTACTGGCATTTAATAAAGGTACTAGGTAAACTACAAGGCTGAACAAAAGTATTCAAGAATGTTTCCGTCTATTAGTATAAACTGCTGAAAGAGAAATTTCAACCAGATAGGCCTTTTCTTGCTAAACTAAATTTCCCCATTATATAGTATACATGAACCGACAGATCAAATATAGGGCTGTTGCAAAGTATTGAAATACATATCTGGCTATAGACTCATTTTTTCCCTAAATAAAAAAGTTTTATTAAAGATTTCAGGAAGTATTGGAAAGTGCTTTATAATCTATGCTTAACGCATGATTTTTCATATTTGTTTCTTAGAATTTTTTTTTCAAAATAAAAATGCATAAATATGTGTTCGATTTCATCACTATGCAGCGTATGTATCAGTAAAAAAATAATATTAAATGTAATATTAGATGGTATCTAAAAATAAATATGCTGTCATGTTTAATTATACATTTAAACATTTAAAAAATGGGCAAATATACCAGCATTAAAAAAACAGTAATGATTTTTAAAAAAATAAATTTTTTGAACTTTTTAAAAAATTAAATATTCTGCTACTTTTTTTTTCAATATGGAGTTTTTTTAACATTGAAATGCAGCAAGGTCACCATTTGAGCCATATTTTTTAAAACAAATAAAATGGTTGAAAAGGCAAAAATGTACGTTTAACGATTTAATATTGAAGGAAACTGCGAAAATGTTTAAGCAGAATTAAACATCTTCTATTTTTCTTTATAAATGTTGTAAAATAATTATATATATATATATATATATAATAAAGTTAACTTTAAAAGGCTTTTTAATCTAAAATTTGCAAATTTTTCCAAGCAATTCTTTTTTTAATTGTTAACATGCATTATGTTAAGCAAATGCTTTATATTATATGTAACGTGTTATGGTTTTGTTTTATGTATAAAACCATTTTACTTTATTTAACTATAAAAAACTAATTACATATTCTAAAAAAAATAGTAAAAGTTTAAATCTTTTCTACACATACAAAGAATCCATTATACATTCTAAATTTTCAAGGATTTTAAATAAAAAAAAAATAATTTCAGAAATTAAAAAGTTTTATTTCATTGTCGTTTATTTGTTAAAAATAAACATGATTTTAAAAAAAAACTTTGAAATTTCATATTATACACTTTTTAATTACATAAACATGTCATAAGAAGAAAATTGAAAAAGAAATTTTTCATTTAAAAGAACTTTAATTTCATATGAACAATAGAAGAAACAAATCGAAAAGAAAAAATATAATTTAATAAGAAAAGTAATTAAAATATGTTGCGTAGAAAAGATTTTTAAGCACTTATATTCACATTATTAAAATAAATTAAATTAAATTAAACTCACTTTTAATTTTACTTTAATATTTCATTTTTCAAATAGCTTATTAGAAAGTTATATTTATTCTCGTACTATAAAAAATACTTTAAAACGGCTTAAGGCTTTTCTTTGTTCTATTTTCCTGCTAAGCTGTCAAAAAATTACTATAGATGTCACAAGAAGATTCGTATACTAACAGATAATATAGTACAAAAGTTTAAAAACTACAACGTTCTAACGCACAAATTCTATAAAAACTGAAACCCCCCAAAGAATTTCATACGACGTTTCAAGGATGCCTTGATCCCCTTCCTCAGTAAAAAGAGAGAGAATAAAATGGGTTAAAAAAAACTCGGCTCGGTTATAGCCCCGACTACTGGCTGTGGAATGATTGAAAATGTGTCCGTAAAGGGTTTAAATACAATAAAAAGAAATGACGTAACTGTCCGGAAATAGCTAGAAGTCAGAGCCACTATGCAGGATCCCTCCACAATTCTGAAAGAAAAGGGGTGCTAACCACGTCGTTTACTAAAGTAGAAGTATTTTTATGAATATTATAAGCTTCTTAAAAGTTTAAATCTAAAATTGAACTGCATTTTTGAATTAATTTAGCATCTTTATAATTAAAGTGATGATTAAATTTCCAGCAATGTTTAGCTATTATAGATTTTTCGGATTCCTGCTTTAAGACATAACTACGATGTTCTTTAAGTCTAATTCTTAGTGCACGCTTTGTTTGCCCAATGTAAGAGAGACCACACTGACAAAAAACTCTGTAAATACCCCAGTAGTCATGATCGGCAATTGGGTCTTTGAGATTAGAAAAAGTGACTTTATTAGTTGGAGCGAAAACAACCTTGAAACTAAATCTATTGAGGATCTGAGAAATTTGTGTGCTGATTTTAGAAAAATAAGGTAATACAATGACATTTTCAAAATCTTTATTTATTAAAGTAAGTCAGAGACAATAGGAGGCTTGGATAAAATACGGTTAATGATATTTAAACTAAATCCGCGATCAATGGCAATAGCTTTAATGTAGTTCATTTCGCATTTAAATAACTCAAAATTTGAACAAATTTTTCGGGCACGGAAAATAAGTGTATTGAATGCAGCATGTTTCTGGTGGGGGGGGGGGGGATGATTGGAATTATGATGAGGGGGCAAACTGACAGCAAACGGTTTACGGTAAACAGTTGTCAAAAATTCAGAAGTATCACGAATTACTAAAATATCCAGAAAAGCTAGCCGTTGTTGTATTTCAATTTCAAAAGTAAACTGAATGCGAGGATCTATTGATTTGAATAAATCGAGTACAGCGTTAACATTATGTTTTGATAAATCAAGTAAGGCGAAGTTATCATCTACGTAACGAGTATAAAACAGAAACTGTATTAATTTAAATAATTTTTCTTCGAAGTAATTTTACTTATGTAATATAGTCTCTTCTAAGTTGTACCATCTTCCGAAAAACGCTCCTGTATCTTTGGAAAGCTCAGATTTTCAAGATTTAAATCAGTTTTTAGCTCACAGGCTATCATAGCCTGAGAGCTTATGTGCCCGCCCGTTCTGTATGTATGTTCGTATGTACGTAACGCGATAACTCATGATAAAAATATCCGATCCACTTGAAATTTTGTATGTAGGTATATCCTGACAAGGCGCTTCCCTGATTAGTTTTTGGAGTTCATTCGATATGTATAAGAGGGGGAACGGGGGGCTCATGCCCCCCGTTAGTTGATATAGATGGGATTTTCATGCAGAATTAAGTTTTCAAAATTTAGATTAGGATCATTCTGATGAGGCGATTCCGTGACTGTTATTAGGTGTTCATTGATTAAGTATAAATAGGGGGAACAGGGGTTCTAATGCCCCCCCCCCCTGTTAGTTGATATAAATGGGATTTTCATGCAGAATTAAGTTTTCAAAATTTAGATTAGGATCATTCTGATGAGGCGATTCCGTGACTGTTATTAGGTGTTCATTGAATAAGTATAAGTAGGGGGAACAGGGGTTCTAATGCCCCCCCCCCCGTTAGTTGATATAAATGGGATTTTCATGCAGAATTAAGTTTTCGTTCAAAATTTAGATTAGGATCATTCTGATGAGGCGATTCAGTGACTGTTATTAGTTGTTCATTGAATAAGTATAAATAGGGGGAACAGGGGTTCTAATGCCCCCCCACCCCCGTTAGTTGATATAAATGGGATTTTAATGCAGAATTAAGTTTTCGTTCAAAATTTAGATTAGGATCATTCTGATGAGGCGATTCCGTGACTGTTATTAGGTGTTCATTGAATAAGTATAAATAGGGGGAGCAGGGGTTCTAATGCCCCCCCCCCGTTAGTTGATATAAATGGGATTTTCATGCAGAATTAATTTTCGTTCAAAATTTAGATTAGGATCATTCTGATGAGGCGATTCCGTGACTGTTATTAGGTGTTCATTGAATAAGTATAAATAAGGGGAACAGGGGTTCTAATGTCCCCCCCCTTAATTTATATAAATGGGTTTTTCAAGCAGAATTGTCAGATTTCGTTCAAATCTCTGAATAGTTTTGGAAGTTTAATGGTTAAGTATAAAAGAGGGGGATAACTCTTTTTAAATTATATAAATGCTAAATGGGTTTTTATTAAGAATTATCTAATTTGCTCTGAATTTTGGATATAGATTTTTTATATGATAAAGCATGTCTTTGGTAGTATAGGAGGTTCAATGATTAAGTATAAAAAAAGAGAAAAGGGGAGAGCTGTTTCCCCTTCTTATTTTTTTTTTCGAACGGAATTAACCCTTGAAAATATAAAGCTTTAATGTGCAATTAGTATTTGTAGCCTGTGAGCTCAATGCCTTCAGTTTAACTGGGCAGTATTCTTTATTTTTTTTTTATTTATTTTTTTTTTATGATGATTTTATGATGAATGATAGCATTAAATACGTGGTTCTGTTTTATATACTATTTACACTAATATAGTTTTAAAGCAAATGTTTAAGTAAATTTCTCTTGCACATGTTGCCAAAATGGAAATTAAATTATGTTTTTATTAAAAAATAAAGTGATCATAAATGAAAAAATTTTGTTAAATGTGCAAATGCTGCTTGTATAATGGCATTGAGCCTGTATGTTTCTTGTGCTACAATGCTTACAACAAGAAAAAGGTAACAAACAATCAATGAATAAAGTGATCAAAGAAATCTGAAAGGCATCGAAAGTACAGTACTATAGGTCTACATTTTAAGGGAAAAAATCCAAAACTTTTTTTTTCTTTAAAGAGGGCATTTTTTTTTCTGGTCGCTAAATCTCTTACCATTTCAATAAAATTAGCTGAACAGAATCCCACCTTTTTATTGCTCTACCCGTTTTAACCTCTTCAGTCCTGATGATAAAAATCACCCTTTAAATTAATTTAATTTCTTCTAGAATTGTTAAAATTACATCTAGACTTTATTAATAGATGTGTGAATGTTAGAAGTATCGATGCATGAAATAATGCACACTTGGAGATGCTCTACAATAATTTTAAACTGGTTTTTCTAGTGCAGCGTAAAATTTGTCTCAGGACTGAGGAGGTTATGAAAGTGTTTAGGAATCCGAAAATTTTCCTAACTAGGTATTTGGCTAACCGATCGTACGGTGGATCGAGGTTTGTATAATTGATGTTCCACTATACTACAATTACACTTGGGTATTTCCACGAGCACTTGTCGTGTAAGTCACATTAATTGTAGCTGCTTAATTGTTGGCCACCGTTATTTTTGAAAGGTTTGCATGGTCTTATTCAATTAATGAAATATCTCTGATAAACAAAGTCTCATTTTTCCGTTCTAAAATACTGGTATCAAAAATCGTAGTATGTGACTTACACGACATGTGCTCATGGAAATACCCACTTACCTGTACACTGATTTAGGATTTCAAATTATTTGCAAAATTAATTGAAATATTTCAAAATATGCTTAAAATTACCTTTCTGTATATTATATCATTCTATCATTTTATCTCACTCTATATTCTGTCACCTGAGTAAATATTTTTTAAGTTGAGTTGTTGAGTAACAATGTTAACCCGAGAGAACACGCGCTTACCCAGTGTAGAAATGGTTTTAACTTTGTGACCAATAAAATCAAATTGTAACCGTCATTTTATTTAGGCGGAGACAAATTTTGCGATAAAATAAGTTGAAGATTACTTTTAAAAGATAAGTAGTTACAGTTGCAAAAATCATACGCACTCCGGGTCAAAAAGACCCGAAGCGCTTCGAAGATTTTTTTAGATTCTCCTTTACACTGAATTAAAGATTTCACATTATCTGCAAAATTAACAGGAATAATTGAAAATATGCCTAAAAAATTTCTTTCTATATTCTATCAATCCATCTTATTCTATATTTTATCACCTGAGTAAATATTTTTCAAATCTGAGTTGTTCAATCTCAGTCTTAAGAGCTTTGAATATTGTCTTAGATTCCTGACTTTACATCTTAAAATGCCAGCGATTGTTATCCGTCTTATGTTTGAAATATTGAATTATGAAGTGACGTCAGGAATCTGTCAGGATAATAAATTATGGAATATTTGAAGCAGCGTAGAAAGAACAGTGTGGAGCCATTTAAGGGTGCCACTGTAATTTATTTCAGGAAAGCGGAAGATGTTTTCGGTGACCATATTATTCAAGTAAATAAACAAAAAGATTATGACGCATTCATATAATGAAATATGATACTCATGGTAAACTAAATTATGTGTACAAGTTAATAAATTGCCATGTCTATATCACATCTTAAGAAATTTTTAGTGTAAAAAATATATAACTAAAAAGTTCCAACTAATATACCGTAATATATCAAATAATTTTAATCAGGTTTACATCGTTTCGAATCATAAAAATGTTTTAACAAATGAATTTAAATTATTTCCGCGTAAACAGGTAAATAGCTAAGAGTTCAACCCGTTGTTTGCCACGTTAGTCACGGTAACTGACATTGATCTTCCCGTTTATATCGCGTCAGGCACCAGTAACTAAAACCCTAAAATATTATACTATAAGAATAAAAATATGTATGAGGGCAATTTGGAAAGTAACCTCCGTTAATCAATTTTAAAAAAACTAATGAAAGGAAACATGTTTTATTACTTACGTATGAAAGACAAGTTTTTTAGCTACTTCTCAACATAATTGCCGTATTAATTAAAACAGTTATCATAACGGTAAATCAGCTTTGAAATTCCATCGTCACAGACTTCTGCCGCCGGCCTATTCAACTGCGATTATTTTTAAATTCATCTCGCACCACTCTTTCAATCCAAAGAATTTTAACAAATTCTTTTATTCATATTGACGAATTCCGAATTGCTCTCGTAATACTTTACTTGACCCACTATTTTTTTTTAAAAAAATTGGTAATACATTTAACAGCAAATTATATAGAAAAATATGTTAAAGTTCTTTGTATTGAAAGAGTGGTGCGATTTGAATTTAAAAATAATCGCAGTTAAATAGGCCGGCGGCAGAAGTCTGTGACGATGGAATTTCAAAGCTGATTTACCGTTATGATAATTGTTTTAATTAATACGGCAATTATGTTGAGAAGTAACTGAAGAACGTGTCTTTCATACGTAAGTAATAAAACATGATTCCTGTCATTAGTTTTTTTTTTAATTCATAAACGGCGGTTACTTTCCGAATTGCCCTCGTAGATATTGTTTTAACCCTTTCCGGCACATTGTGCCTGGTCTGGGATACTTAGTTTTAATTCCAAAATTCGCAAACGGCACCTATAATATATTAGTAAAATTTTTCTTGTACAATAAAAGCTAAAATTAAGGAATTCAATATGTATAAAAAAATTCGTTTGTGAATTTCGGTGTCAGTCGATAATTTCTTATTTAACAAAAATATTTCGCCCGTGTCGGAAAGGGTTAAGTAATTACTGAAAATTTATTTAAAATCCACTTTAATTTTATTTATTACAGGATTATATTTTTTAACAATTACTTATAATAATATAATTTTTTTAGTTTTATATCGTAATTTATTTTTTCAGTCACCAGTGACTGACTCGGCCTAAACGGAAAGTTCAATGTCAGTCACCGTGGCAGTCAACGTGTTAACCACGTGTTCGTGACAAGAGTGTTTTGTTTGTTTTTTAATCTTTTACTACCAGTTTTTCAAAACAGAAATTTTCTGTAATTGAATTGTGAAAATACTCTGATTAAATTATATGAACTATAAAAAAAATTATTGGTGGGAATAATGAAGAATTCTGAGCACCTTAAGTAGCACGTATACCGGTCGCTCGTCCCCAAGTAGTTAAAGGGTTACCCAAACCAATCTATGTCCTGTTGATGAGCAGACATAAACCACATCATAAAAAAAAGTTAGAAAAAAGCACGACTGTAAGTGCAAAAAACTATTACTCAAACTTTTCAGGAGCAAAGCACTTCCATTACAAAAATAATGAAATGAATGACGGACACCGGAATTTATGAACACATTTTTTTGCAAATAGGAAAAAAGTTTCATTCACGTTTGTAATGAATGAAAAAACTACTTATTCAAAGTACTGATGTCATTGGACTCTTTTGGGATTAAAATTAATTGGTTTCATAACCATACCACTGCCCTTGAAAGGACTAACAATAAATATAAGAATAGTAGGTAGGATAGCAATAAAGAACAAGATATGTACAAGAAACTAAGACGACTTTAAGCAGCTAATACGAATTTTGAAAAAGAGAGAGACGCTTCAATAGTTGTATGCATATCCCCCCCCCCAAAAAAAAAAAAAAAAAAATCCTATATATTTAAATTTATGCCATCATTGAAGTGTTGGTAAATTCAACCGGAATTCTGAAATTATACAGATAAATATTCTACAAGTGTGGGATGTTATTCGGTACTTAAAATATAGAACAGAGATATTACAGTCACATTTTATTGTAGACGACACAACACATATCACATTATATACAAATCGCAAGACGAGCGCAACTCAATCAATTGAATATTCATAAAAAATTACTTAGCACAAAGAACATCTCTAAGAGAGATGTATATCGAACATACATCTTAATCTTACATCTTAACTGAAAAATAAATTACTTCACTTCATTTCATGTCTTTTTAGAAAAGAAGGCAAAATATCTCACGATATTTTGCCGAAGGTGGCAATAGCGCCACCTATAGAATTATAATTTAGGGTATATATAGAATATATAGAATATTAATATAGAATATATAGAATATTAATATAGAATAAGGTGGTCTGGTGTAATAACGCCAGGCGGGGTAATAACGCCAAGTGCTAATATTTTGCATAATTATGAAATAATCTGGTAAATGACACCCATGTGCTCTGCGCAGAAGGGTTTTGAGTCATATAAATCGCAAGAAACAGCTTCAAGTTAATTTGTTTCATTTTTAGGTCTTATTGTTTTTACAAGCAACTAAAATTAACGCTTGATCTAAAATTTGCGAGATACGTTTTGTGATGTGAAGACTATTTTTTGTATCCGGAAATACTTTGTTAATTACATAACTTTGTAGTACATTTCATGGGCTTGCAAAATATTGTTGAAGATTTTGGATATCTTCTCGAGATAATTTGTAATTTAAAAAGTACAGTGCAATGACTATAAGGGGTAATAACGCCAATCCTTGACATTAATACCCCGGTTGATTCCCTACAGAGGCCGAGCTACATCCTAAATACTGATTCAAATAAACACAGTTAAAACTGCGCAATGTTTCTAATAATTCTATTTAAGCGGTCCTTTTTAATCAAAAAGAAGCTCACGGTCTGATATTCGTTTGCCTCATCCTCCCCCGCCCCCACACCACACCTTTATTTTTCTTACACTTTCACAAAAAATTGAACATTTTCAATAGCTTAGAATGCAATTTGTCAATTTCTAAGTTTATAGAGTTTGTATTTTTAGAATTGGGCAATCTACATGCAATTATTCCATCTTATTTCATAGTTTTGTTTGCATGGCGTTATTACCCATATAGGTGGGTAATAACGCCAAATAGCATTGGTCAAGAAATCACGCCATTACATTTTATGAATACATATCTGTTAAATTATTTATTTTTATATAGATAGTCAATGAGTGGCTGTATCAAATCATATATTTGTTTGAAAAATACAAACTAAAACTGAGCCGTGAAAATTGGTAGAACCTTAACGTGGCGCTATTACCCCAGGGTACCTTATATAGAATATTAATATATAGACTATAATTTAGGGAAGGCAGTCATCCTGTTACACAAGTAAATTTTCTGGTTCAAAATGTTGAAATGGGTCAAATTAATCCAATTATTACGATAAATACCGGTGTCAATCAATCATTTTAACATTTTAGCAACAGAAGTACTTTGACCCTGAAAGGGTTAACAATTAAATTAGGGTTAACAAAAAAATTAATAGTGTTCGGCGTGACACATTTGGCCACCCCAGTCGTTTATAGTGTAACACGGGATCTCCTAATCATAAGAAAATGCTAGATGCGCCACATACAAAAAATAGTACCTTTTCTTTATTTATTTTTAAAGATTTCAAGGAAAATATGCACATATTTAAAATAAAAATAGTTTTAATATTCGATTATATTAATTTTGTTTTTTCAAAGGATTCCGCTAAGAACGTTATTTATTCATTGTTTTTATTCTAACCAGATTAAGTACGGAAGCTTGTTCCTGAATCCACTTTGTTTACCTCAGCAATTTCGTTCTCATTTTTTGTGACAGAAAAGAGATTCTCAGCCAACCAAGCTGTTACTAACTTAATTAACATTTTCTTTTATTAGTTTGTGGGAATTGCTTGTATTCGCTAAGCATATTTTTGGAAACAACATCGTTTTCAGGCTGGCTCTAATAAAACTCTTTTATTATTAGTTTATTATTATTGTCATTATTATTAAAACTCTTTGTGAAACTTGATTTTGTATTTATTATCTAACACAAAGTTTTTTTTTCCACATTTTTCTTAAACATATTGTTTTAATTTGAATAGACACGTAATGGCTTTTTAGGTGCGTTAGCGATTATATAAACACATAGCACATATAGTTGTCGTCTGGTCCATCCGTCTGTCCGTCTGTCAGCATATAACAGCGCGAAAACTACACAATCGAATGGTTTGGAATTGAATATATATAATTCTGCAAAAAGCAGATTTTTGTCAAGTATTTATGAAAATTGAATCAAAACTTTAAAATATGCTAATAAAAGTTTGCTTCGTTCTATTATATCCTATCATACATAATTAATTCAGTGATATCCCTTGACAAGTAATGATTCTAACTCGCCATGGTAATTACCTACTATTTAAGATGGAGTCATATTATTTCCAAATTACTGAATTTATATATAACTAATAGCATTAAATTTTGCGTTCATGCATTTTTCATAAGAGGGTAACAGCTATTGCACCAACATATCAATATTTATAAATCTAATTATAGTGCGAAATCATCTCAATTGCGATGTTTGACGTACAATTTCCGACATGTATATTTTCTGTCTATGTTAAATAAATTATTTATCTATTGCGCTTATAACGCTTTTTCGAATATCTATCCTCGTATACAACCTCTGACAAAAAAGTTCGGTAAAGGAATTCAGAACGGTCGATCTGGAAACACTGGGGATACAAAACGCTGCACCTGCATAGAGGCAAGTGTTGGTCGTCTTCCTCCATCGTTGTTCAGTTGAAGGTTATTTATGTTCTGTGTAAGACGTGCTTTACAAAGTGTTTGTTCAGTGTGTTGGTTCTTAACTGTAAACAGGAAAATTAACGAACAAAAGATCAGTTTAAATCTTGGTTAAGCTTTGCAAGACCCCAAAAGAAATTCATGAGTGATGGCGCAAATTGAGTATCCACCATACTCGCCAGATCTCAATCCTCCAGACTTCTTCCTATTCCCACGACCCAAACTCTCTTTGAAAGAGATTTGACTATATTGTTGACATCCAACGAAACGTGACGAAGTTTTTGAACTCCACCCTAAAAGAAGACTTCTTGCAAATTTCCCAGGACATACTATATAGCAGATCTCAGCGGTGCATGTTTATGGGAGGTGACTATTTCGGAGGGTGGTATGGTAACTTTTGTTAATATTTCCTTTACATTAACGTTACAGGACTATTCACCGAACATTATCGTCACAGGTTGTATTTTGTAACATGCGATCCCATAGTAAAAATAAATAAATAAATAGCATCGCACACACAAACAAGCAACTCGTCTTTATTTATTTTTAACCATTTCAATTAAAACATGCGCATATTTAAAGTAAAACTAGTTTTATTATTAGATTATATTCATTTTATTTTTTCAAAGAATTCGGTTAAAAACGTTATTTATACATTGTTTTTATTCTAACCAGATTAAGTAAGGAATCTTGTTCATGAATGGATTATGTTTATCTCAGCAATTCAGTTCCCTTTTTCTTGTGACAGAAATGAGATTCTCAGCCAAACAAACTGTTACTAACTTAATTAACGTTTTCTTTTATTAAAGTGAGGGAATTACTTGTGTTCACTATGCGTATTTTTGGAAACAACTTTGTTTTCAGGCTAGCTTTAGCAATACTTTTTTATCATTAGTTTATTATTACTGTAGTTATTATGAAATATCTTTATAGATCTTGATTTTGTATTTAATATCTAACACGATGGATTTTTTTTTCACATTTTTCTGACATATTGTTTTAATTTGAATAGATGGCTAGAGCATAGCTGCCAATTTTTACGCATTTTTACTATCACTAAAATTGTACAGAGATTTTCCATTTGTTTAATCATAAGATTTCGACCATTAAATAAGACAATATTTACTATGAAATTTTTGTGGTAGGAAAAATGCGTAAAAGTTGGCAGCTATGCTTGTGAATTTTAAAGCGCGTTAGAAATTATATAAATAGGTAGCACATATTGTTGTCCTCTGGTCCGTCCGTCCGTCTGTCTGTAAGCAACTCGAAAACTACCCAACCAAATAGTTTGAAATTTAACGTCTATAACCATTGCAGAATTTTTTTAGTCATTTCAAATTTTATGAAAATCTAAACAAAACTTAAAAATATATTAATAAACGTTTTCTTCATTCTATTAAATCCTATCATATGTAATTATTTCAAAGATATCGCATGACAGTAATAATTCTAGGTCGCCATGGTGATTATCTCTTATTTAAGACGTACCTTTTATTTTTAGATCTATTATTTTCGTCTTACTGAATTCAATAAATATACTAGCAATAAATTTTGTATTCATTCATTTTCGCATAAGAGTGCAACGGTTATTGCCTACGATCTGATTATTTATAAAACTACGTACAGTGCGAACACAATTCATTTGCCATGTATGACGTACAATTTCCGACATGTATATTTTCTGTCTATTTTAAATAAATAATTTATTTATTGCACTAGCAACCTTTTTTTGTATATCTTTCCAATTATATTCTTTAACACGGGATCTGCAGTAAAAATAAATAAATGAATGAATGAATGAATAGATGCGTCACATAAAAAAATCTCGTGTTTATTTATTTTTAACCATTTTAATAAAAACATGCACATATTGAATATAAAACTGGTTTTAACTATCGATTATATTAATTTCTTCAAAGAATTCGGATAAAAACGTTATTTATTCATTGTTCTCCATTCTAACCAGATTAAGTACAAAAGCTTGTTCATGAATCCAGTTTGTTTATCTCAGCAATTCCGTTCGCATTTTTTTTTTTTTTTTTTTTTTTTTTTTTTTTTTTTTTGTGACAGAAATGAGATTCTAAGCCACCCAAACTGTTACTAACTTCATTAACGTTTTCTTTTATTAAAGTAGGCGAATTGCATGTGTTTGTTAAGCGTATTTTTAGAAACAATTTTGTTTCCAGGCTGTCCCTAACAAAGCTTTTTATTATTAGTTTATTATTATTGTAATTATTATTATATCTCCTTATAAAACTTGATTTTGTATTTATTATCTAACGCAAGGCTTTTCTCACATTTTTCTTAAAATATTGTTTTAATTTGAATTGACACGCAATGGCATTTTAGATGCGTTAGTAATTATAAAAAGACATATCACCTACAGTCGTTGTCTGATTCGTCCGACCGTCTGTCTGTCTGCATATAACAGTGCAAAAACTAACCAACCGAAAAGTTTAAAATTCAAAATATATAATCATTGCAAAGTATCTAATCAATTTTTTTCTTCTGAAAATTGAATCAAAACTTCAAAAGATATTAATAAAAGTTTTCTGCTTTCTATTAAATCCTATCATGTGTAATTGATATCCTATAACATGTAATGATTCTGAGTTGCCATTGTGCTTACTTCTGATTTAAGATGGAGTCCTATTACTTTCGTTTTGCTCAATTATTTTATATATATTTAATAGCAATAAATTTTTTATTCATGTATTAATGTATAAGAGTGCAACAGCTATTACACCAAGATCTGAATGTTAATAAAACTAGTTCTAGTACAAATTCACCTTATTTGCCATGTTTGACGTACAATTTAGGTCTCGTATGTTTTCTGTCTATTTTGAATAAATATTTATTTATTGCACTTGTAATCCTTTTCTATTTGTTTATCCTTGTATATTATGTATCACAGAATCTTCTAGCACATATACTAGATAAATAAATGCATTACATACAAAAAAAAAGTAGCAACTCGTGTTTATTTAATTTTAACCGTTTCAATTAAAACATGCGTATATTTAAAATAAATTAGTTTTAATATTCTATTATATTAATTTTATTTTTTCAAAGAATTCGGATAAAAACGTTATTTATTCATTGTTTTTATCTTGACCATATTAAATACGGAAGATTTTTTTTTAAATCCAGTTTGTTTATCTCAGCAATTCCGTTCGCATTTTTTGTGACAAAAAGAGATTCACAGCCAACCAAACTGTTACTAACTTAATAAACGTTTTCTTTTGTGTGGGAATTACTTGTGTTCGCTAAGCGTATTTTTGGAAACAACTTTGTATTCAGGCTGGCTCCAACAAAACTTTTTTATCATTAGTTTATTATTACTGTTGTTATTATTAAATATCTTTATAAATCTTGATTTTGTATTTAACATCTAACACAATGTATTTTTTTATACATTTTTATTAATTATTTGGAAAATAGTTGTTGTTCTCGGTAGAGAATCGGGAAATTTGAAGTATATCTGAATCTTTTTATTGGTTGATTTCCGCAACTTATTTTATTTTATTCGTTTTCTAATCGGTCTATGATTAATGTCTAGAAATGGAATACTTCTGTTGCCACAATGACAAAAAAGTATAAAAAACTGCAAAAATAAATAAATAATTTAAAAACAAATCGAAATACAAGTTTCAAACATTTTTTTTTTTTTTTTTTTTTTTTTTTTTTTTTTTTTTAATACGACAGTGTAAAAATTTAAAATGTGCGCTGTTTAGAAGTTTAAAAATTTACAGTACCGAAAAGTATTAAACTGAAATTTCATTTCAAATATGTTTATGATTGGTCCAGGAATATTAACGTGACTCTAAATGTGCAGGCATATTGATATGATTCTGTTATTACGTAAGCTACGTTTTGATCATTACAGGGCTCCCAAATGGTCCGCGAACTGAACATCAGTATTTTTTAACAGAAAATTTCATGATACGTTTGAGCTAGAATCAATTTCCAAAAGCGGTTTCTGGACAATTTGCAAGAAAAATCTAAAAAGAAAATTTCTCTAAAAAAATTCTGATGTTCAGTTCGCGGACCATTTGGGAGCCCTGTCATTATAAAAATGATGTTATTATTGTTTTTTTAATTATAGAAATCATTTATAAGTCTAAAATTACAGTCTTTGAAAATATTATTTTCCGAATAGTCGTCATAATTTGTTAAATTACATTTTTTCCCTTTTTTATTAAACATATTGTTTTAATCTGAATTAATAGTAGGTGGATTTTTATGTGCGCTAGTAATTTTATAATAATTATTCCCTCGAAATGCATATTTGGTGGATATTAATTTTATATATTAAATTTAACCGTTTTTCTACCTACATTTGAGATCCGATGTGTGGTTAGTGGATAACGTTTCGTTATTAGAGAATTTTAAAAAATAATTTAACTCTTTTTAGCACTTTTTTTCTCGAAAAGTTCATTTTATTTCGTATTTTTTAGTTATTCATACCGTAATACATAATTATGTGTACTAACATATGGTGGTTCTATGAACTACATTGCCTAATGGTGACACTTTGCTGGGCTTTGATGTATTTAATTTGCTGGTCACTCTCCTGTTTGATTGTCAGCTTTTAGAAAGCCACTTAACATTTCGGTTGGTATCATAGTGGACCTTTAGTTTTTCCAGATGCGGTAAGAGACACGATCTAACACTTTGAAAACTTGCTGCATTCACCAAACTTTTAGGTCCACATCGATACTTACGGACCTCGGAAATGGATATCAAAAAGCTAATCCATGAAGTAAAGTGTCTTTACACATAAAAAAATTAAATCTGATTTTTCACCCTAAATCTTGATTTTAGTCCAAGCGTTATCATCTAAAAGTTTTGAAATACCACATCAAATAGTTAGCCATAATTAGCAACAAAAAATAAATCGTTTATATCATTTAAAAAAATAATTTTCAGCAGTGAAATTATATTTGAAATTATTGAATAAGCTATTTATCACAATTGCTAACAAAGCATAAAATCAACGAAGTGAAAATTGACCAAGGTGGGAGTCGAACCCGAAATCCATGGAACAGCGCTCTAAGTGCCCCATCATTTAAGCTATCAGCACAAATTGAAATCTTATCATTTTTTCACTCCTATATGTTAGTAAAATTGGAACTGCAGCACAAGTTAAAATTATATGAGTTCACCACCGCTGGGTTTATTTCTGTCTCATGTTACGCCGCATGACATTTGACAGGTAATTGCTTTGAGGCCTATAGCAACTGTGGCTCTCGCCTCCAATGATCCGTAATAAAACACTCAGAAACATACACAAATCAGTACAATTTTTATTTCTTGTATCCATTACATAACACTATTAAGAGACAGCACAACATCCATGACTTACGCGGATACGAACCAGACTCCTCTTCGTGGCAGCAGCTACTGCTACTGATCAGCCACTGGGTCGAAATATCCCGCATGTCTATTTGCTTATGTGACTTTTTGTGCTGTAGTTGCAACCTTACCAACATATGTGATTGAGAAATGCTAAGCTGGGCATCGTCCTCGTAACTTAAATGGTAGGGCACTTGAGAAGCTCTTCCAGAGGATCTGGGTTCGATTCCTGACTTGGACATTTTTCACTCTATTGGTTCTACGTTTAGTTAGGATTGTAGATAAACAACTTATTCAATAAATCTTTTATTTTTAGTGCATACTTCTTCTTACATTTCATAGTGCTGCAAGAAAAAAAAAATCAAGGAGATAGTTTTTACATTCATAATTTAGTTTATAAAAGGTTAAAAGAAAAACTACAATATCATAAATTTGCAGTTAATCATGAAAATAACTTAAAAGTAATAGTAATAAATAATTTTCTTTCTGAAAGTGCTACGAGCTCTAAATTTATTTACAAGTCCGATTTTTTCCCCTCTTCTATAACAGTTTATTCGTCTTTAATATATATTTTTCTCCTAATTAGATTAAAACATAAATTTGTTCATCAGGCGAATATGTTTACTTCAGCAAATCAGGTTTTATATATATTGACAGGAAGAGGCTATCTGACAATAAAATAAATCCTGACTTAACTAAAGTTTTCTTTTCTGGAGATTCTTTTTTTCGCTCTTTCTCCAAATTTATTTCGGATTTTTTTTTTTTTTTTTTTTTTTTTTTTTTATGAGTTCCGATAACATTTTACAGTTAATTAGTCATTTTTGTTTTTATTTTCTTTATTTATTAACTTCGATTTCTCCCTTTATGTCTTATATAACAGTTTGTTCATCTTCAATATATTTTTTCTCCAAACTAGATTAAAACATTAATTTGTTCATCAGGCGAATATGTTTACCTCAGCAAATCCGTTCTTATATCTTCTGATAGGAAGTGGTTGTCTCACGACAAATAATTCCAAACTTAACTAAAGTTTTCTTTCCTAAGGATTTTTTTTTTTTTTTTAGATAAGTTTTGATGATGTATTGTAGTTAATTCGTTACTTTTGTTTTCATTTTCCTTATTTATTTACTTCGATTTCTCCCTATTAATTTATTTTATTGCAACTAAATTGTTTATTTGCCATTATTGACTCAAACTTTCTAAATTTCATTACTAGTCTATGATTTTTTTGTCTCTTATAAAACAGTTTATTCATCTTTATTATTTTTTTTCTTCTAACTCGATTAAAACATAATTTTGTTTATCAGGCGAATATGTTTACCTCAGCAAATCCAGGGTTAAATATGGTGACTGGAAGAAGCTGCCCGACGACAAAATAATTCCTGGCTTAACTAAAGTTTTCTTTCTAAAGATTTTTTTTCTTTCTTTCTCCACTAAATTTATTTCGAATATTTTTTTTCCGTTCCATACGAATTCCGGTGATTTTTTACAGTTAATTAGTCATTTTTGTTTTTATATTATTTATATATTTACCTCGATTTCTCCCTTATTTTGTAATTTTGCAACTGAATTGTTTATTTGTGTTCATTGAATCAAAGTGTATGAAATTATGCTTTTATATTAATTCTCGTTTATAATGAATTATGTCGTTATCCTATTCCTTTCTTTTCTTGTTAATTTACTGTTAAAACAATGCAATTTAGAAAGAAGTTTTATCTGTTTCTGTCATAAACTTGGAATTTGTTATAATCTCTAATGAATTTTTTTTTTCAAAAATTAAATTAATTATTTTCACTTTTCTATACCAGTTTATCGGACATTACATCATATTTTAATACTAAACGCACAATTTGTGTCAATTCGACACGGATCAAATGACACAATGTCAATTCGAATCAGACTTTTTTTTCGTAAAATTAATTAAATTATAACTAGAGATCAATGGAACTAACATCTAATCTTGAGGTGATTTGTATTGCAAGGGCTTTAAATAGCCTTAAAAATATATGTTTAATCGCGGCTGGTAGCCACAGTGAAAAAAAAAACTTAAAACTTAAAAAAGAGTTTAAATTAAAATGGAAATTAATGCCATGCATAAATACATGAAGTATAACAAAGTAATAAGAAAAATAAAGAAGAGAAAAAAAAATCCCATTAGTTCCTAAAAAGCCAGGCGAAAAAGCTACCGGAAGTTACCCCATCAAAAAAAAAAAAAAAAAAAAAAAAAAAAAAAAAAAAAGACATTTGGAAGACTATAGGTCTTAAAACTAACAATTATAAATTGTTAATAAATTAACAGGATAACTTTAATTTTTTTAACAACAAAACAGAGTCAAAAACAAACAAAGAGAGAGGTTAATTATAAATGAAAGGTGAGGAATTCTCTACCGTCATCATTAAGCAAAAGTGTGTATTTAGGAAGTTTTCTATTAGAGGGGTCGGATATCTCATAGTCTGATAATTCTGCAACAATTTGGTTGGGGAGATTGTAAACAGTTTTATAAAAAATTGATTTTATGCTTGGTACATTTTTAAGAATACTGTGTTAAGATTCCTACAGATAGTGGTGTTGAGTAAGTACCAATGACCATTACGGATGTAGTGGATTTTTCCAAAATTATTCAATAAAACTTGCCTTATAAAAGTACATTACTAATCCACATCAAAATCATAAAATAAGGATTTCTTTTTCAAGTTTTGCCAGGCGTAATAATAAAAAAATCTTGATTAATGCATAAATATATTTGGTAAGAAGATTGTGATTACAAATGACATCAGCAATATCTTGAATTTTTTCCAAAAAAATTTATTCTTCCTTTATGAAAAATAACATGAATAGAGTATTATTAAGAAAATTACAAATTAAAAAATATATGGAATTGATACAAAACTAAAAAAATAAAATTTTGTCCCAATATCAGAATTGAAAGTTTCATTGTTTACATCCACATTTCTGGTTTGCGGATTTGAGGGAGTCTACTTATTTGAAATTTTTATATGCTGGTTGGATGATGTCTGTTTTTCCATTCAATCTTTGCGTAAAGGGTATAGCGAGGTAAGAATGGCAAAATGGCCCCCATGGTTAATGACTGAATTATTATTTGTACTAGTATCAGCACTCTAAAAGAGTACGAAATACAAGGTCATTAACCCTTGATCTTGACCTGTCTTTAAGATATTCGATAAAGTTCGTACGCGCGCCGTTATTTTTTAAATGTATTTTTCTGAAAAACGATAAAAGCTAGAAAGATGGGGCCAATCGCGTATATTGAGATATACTTTGAAAAATATTTTATATTTTTTTCAGAGTTTTCGTGAAATGACAACTGTGCAAAATAATGAAACAAAGTATAAATCTTTTATTTTAGTACTGTTCTGTTATGTCTACCGCGCCAAAAAAAATATATAATATTCTTTAATTTATATACTTATAGCACACAAAAAATTATCAAAATCAAAGAGGCGCTTTTTGAGTAATATCTAAGAAAATAGAAAAGGTTAAAATAAAAATTCTAAATGGAAAAGAAAGAAAAATAGAAAAATTGATACCGGACAAATTTAAAAGAAAAAGTAACACTGTAATACGGCTAGTGTGACTCGGAAACACGGCTAGTGAGTGGGTGGAGCGATGAAACTAGGGATCGCCCCGACCTACACCCCAAATATACTTGTCCTATTGAAATTCTGTCTAAACATTTTATTAAGCGATGAAGCCAATGTTGTAATAAATGAAAGAAGAGATGATGATGATAATTAGGGTTATATCTATCATTATCATGTCTACCGCGCCAAATATATATATATATATAATATTCATTCATTTATATATTTATACCACGCAAAACCTGATCAAAATCAAAGAGGTGCTTCTTTGAGTAATTATGAATTTAATAAGTAAGATCACGGATCAGCAGCGGCTCGTCAGGGAGTGCTGCAGCAAATTTTTCACACCAGTAAAATTGTATAGTAATTTCAGTTTTAATTAATCAACCAAGTTTGTCGAATAAATAATATAAAAGATTCTGGTAAATTTTAGTGGTAAGAAAAATCTGATGCATCTCTTCCTGACGAGCCCCTACTGTTACGGATGGTAGGAACTAATTAAAGAGGTCTTTTTTAGAAATATTTATTATAATTACATCATAAATATGATTTCAAACATAATTGTTTTCATTTATTACAATATTGACTTCATCATTTAAAAAAAAAAAAGGTATAGCGAGGCAAGAATGGTGAAATGGCCCCCATGGTCAAGGACTGATTTATTATTTGTACTACTATCAACACTCTTTAAAAGAGTACGAAATGCAAGGTCATTGACCCCTGATCTTGACCTGTCTAAGATATTCGAAAAAGTTCGTAGGCGCGCCGTTATTTTTAAAATGTATTTTTCTGAAAAACAATAAAAGCTAAAAAGATGAGACCAATCGCGTATATTGAGAGTTACTTTGAAAAATGTTTTGTATTTTTTCAGTTTTCGTGAAATGACAACTGTGCAAAATAATTAAACAAATTAAAAATATTTTTTTAGTACTGTCCTGTTATGTCTACCGCGCCAAAAAATATATAATATTCATTAACCCTTTCCGGCGCGGACAAATTCTGCTAGTAAAATGAGAAATTATCGACTGATACCGGAATTTACAAACGACTTTTTAAGAAATCAAGAACTCCTTAATTTAAGCTTTTATTGTAAAAGCGAGATTTTATTAAAATATTATTGGTGCCAATTGCAAGTTTAGAATTATAATTAGGTGTATCCTGACCGGACACGCTGCGCCGGAAAGGGTTAATTTAACCCTAAGTACGCGCGCAGGGCCTAAAAAACCCGGAGTGCGTATTGTTTTTACAATTGTAACCAATAATTTTTTTAAGTAATCTTCAACTTATTTTATCGCAAAATTTGTAGGAATTGTGTGCATCTAATTAAAGTGACTGTTATAATTTGATTTCATTGTTGACAAAATTAAAAACATACATACCCTGGATAAGCGTTCTCCCTGGCGTTCTCCCGGATTATATACTTTTACCACACAAAAGCTGATCAAAATCAAAGAGGTGCTTCGTTGAGTAATTATGAATTTGGTAAGTATGAATACGGATGGTAGGAACTAATTAATGAGGACTTTATTTAGAATTATTTATTATAGTTACATGAGAAATATAATTTCAATCATCATCATCACTATTTTCATTTATTACAATAGTGACTTCATCATTTAAAAAAATTTTAGACAGAATTTCAGCAGGACGTAAAATGCGAGATAGATATCTCGCATGAGCTAAATAATATATGACACTTGCGACATGGGCGCAGCATCCAACTGTCCTGTTTCCATTTGGACAATCGCAACAATATCTTCGGATTCCTTCGATTTTGTTAATATTAGGAACATAATCAATGAACACCCGGTAATATTTACTATTTACGTGCCTGGAACGAACATTTAACTTGATAATATTTGGGGTTTGTTTAACGTAATATATACAGAGATTACTCGTGTCGTCCATTATTTCAGCCAGGTATGAAATGGCAAATGAGAGCTGATAGGAACCTGTAAATATTATTTTTAATTGTTCTTCATTTAGTTGTGGAAAATCCAAAATTTCTGATGATACCAGTCGTTGAAAAGCTGTTTTTCTACGGTTCCAGAGCTGCTTTTTTACCTCTTCACTTAAAGAGTTTGATAACGTCATTCGCTCTTTAATGTATTGAACAATTATCTCATTTAAGCCTGCATCAGAATCTAATCGCTTACTGAATTTGTTGTGTAAAAATCCGACAACTTTGCATAATAGACTTACTTTTGGAAGTATTTTATTATCAAGATTGTTATGAAGCAAATTATATTTCTGAGCAATGGCCCCGTGCACAGCTTCGACTGTGATGACTGATGATGTGTTTTTTTTTGTTTTATTCATCGGCGCCCGCTCTTGAGTCACATGACCAGCGGACGAGTGTGTGTGGAGAGGAAGGGGTTACGAACGCAGAGAGAGAGAGGTGTGTGCGGAGGTAAGAGGTAAGACCTGCGAATGTTGAATGCAGGTTAAAAGGAATTTATTTTTTACAAACATTATCCGGGAAAAGCGGAATATGTATGTGCTACGGGACGGCGCGGATCTGTTGCAGAAAGAAGCGTAGTTAGAAGTTATTTATATATTTAATTGTGTGTGTTCAAGTCTTGCTGTGTTAGTCCATCTTGTGTGTTCCATCTGTCAAATAAACTTTTGTGTTTTTTTTGTCAAGCCGGCTTCTTTGGATTATTTCAACATAAACGGGTGTTCCGTAGAATTCATGAAGAAAATAGGAAGAGCGTATATCACACGCTCTCTTCGCAAGAACCAGTGGTAAGTGAAACCACTTTTTATAGTTTTGGAAATAAAGTTGAAAGTTATAACTTTTGATTATTAACTGAAGATTCATAAATATTAGATTAATGAATGTTACAATGATTCTAAAGAGATAATCGGATTAGAATTGAAAACAAGTATTGTTCTCAGTATGTTCTAGTGTATGATTTTAATGAATGATTATATTATTTAATGATTATAATTATTGATAAAGATAGTAAATTATAATTATTGATAAAGATAGTAATAGTTAAAAAAAAAAAAAGAACATGTTTACAATTAAAGGGTTAAGAAAAGAAGACCTGGTCATAGTAGCCACAGAATTAGGCTTAAACGTAGAGCCAGATCATAGAATAGTGGATTTAAAGGCATTAATCGAAGGAAGCGAACAATACGAGAAAGATTTCGATTTTGTAAAAGAATTCCTTGTTACAACGGTATCAGACCGCATTTCAAAAGAGAAACAAGAGGCGGAGGCCCTCAAAAATGAAAAGGAATATGTTAATTCTGAGCAGAAAACAGCGTTAGAATTAGAAAAAACGAAATTAGAAGTTATCAAACACCAATTAGAAATGGCTAAACTGCAGTCTGAAAACAAAAATTCTGATAGTGGGGGGGATGGACAAAATCCCAAAACTAATTCGTTAGAAGCTCTAATTAAAAGCGTTAAGACTTTAACTATTGCGATTCCTACCAAACCTGAATCGTGGAATTTATTTTTTTCTTCGCTCGAAAGGGCGTTTGAATTAAAGAATGTCGCGGAAGATTTGAAAGTTGAAATACTGTTTAATTTAGTAGGGGAAAAAGCTGCGCATTTATTAGTATATGCAAATTCAGATGAAATGAAGGATTATCAAAAGGTTAAAGCTTTAATTTTAAAAGAATTTCAACCCACCCCTGAAGCTTGTCTTCAAAATTTTCTTTCGGCAAAGAGGGCGAAAAATGAAAATCATATGCAGTTCGCATCTAGGTTGAGAGCGAATTGGGATTTTTATTGCGAACTTAGAAAGGTAAATGATTTTGATGCACTTAATGAATTAATAGTTAGTGATAGATTAATGGATGCGTTAGACTCAGAGGCGCGAAGCTATGTCAAAATAAAACAATTAGATAATTGGTTAAAAGCGCGGGAAATTGCGGAATTATGCGATAATTGGTTTACCTCAAAAGGTAGAACCTTTTCTGAGGTATATGATAAATCGACAAATTGTCGCGGTTCTGATGATTTCGGATCTGGCAAATATATTCCACCGCATCTAAGAAATAATTTTAATTCGCGTAATGATAGGAAAAAGTCTGTGTGTAAATTGTGCCGTCAAATCGTTCATTTACGGTTTTGTCCTAATAATAATAATAAAGAAAAAGAGAGGTCGGGAAATTCTCATTATCAAATGAAAAAAGATTCTACCGGAAAAAATAAAGACGAACGGTTGATAGCGAAAGTGACAGCTTTATGCTTTGAAAATGACGCAATAAGTACTCAACCATTGCAATACGATGAAATTTGGGTGGGGAAGCAAAAAATAAAGACATTAATTGACAGCGCTGCTGAGATTCCCGTTATAAATTCGAATGAAGTACCAGAGTCATTTAAAAATAATGAAAATTCATCAATTCAGTTGATTTCAGCTTTTGGCGAGCAAATTACTGCTGATCTTTTAACATTACCGGTTTCTCTAAACATGAGTGAATCAAATTGTTTATTTAACAGTGTGGATGTGTTATTTGCAGTGACAGATAAATTATGTAGTTCATGTATTATTACTCCGAAGGTTTATGAGTTATTACAATCATTGCAAATTGGAGAAGGGAAAAGAATAGCCGACAGTCTGGCCCCAACAAGTGAGGCGGAATCGAAAAGGGGGGATGAAAATTTATCGTTGGAAAAGAAAAAAGAACAAAATACGAGTGATAAATATTTATGTTTGCAGGTTGAAAATGAATCTTTTGAAGATAATTTGATTATTAATTGTATTGGAACGAAAAATGATTGCGAGGATTTAAATTCGAATCAGCGTTCGGAAACGACCATTTACAGGGAGCAACAAAAGAATTGCGAATCTTTACAGGGGGCATTTAAAGATGCAAAACAAGGGAAAAATGGGTTTGTTATGGTGGATAATTTACTTTATCATAGGGAAAAGGTTTCGGGAGATCAAGTCATGCAATTAGTAGTGCCTAAAATTAGGAGGGAGGAAATTTTAAGGATTGCACATGAATCAATCTTTGCGAACCATCTTGGTATAAGGAAAACGAAAGAAAGAATTCGATATTCATTTTTTTGGCCAGGCGTGTCGCGGGATGTAGAGGAGTATTGTAAATCGTGCAAGGACTGCCAGTTGCGAAGCCGGGAGAGAGCCAGTGATCAGATACCGATTCTTCCGATTGAAAGACCGGAGCTCCCATTTGACGTTGTAAATATTGATATAATTGGGAAAATTGAACCACCTTCGGCGCGTAGACATCAATATGTACTTACTTTGGTTGACCAACACAGTAGGTGGCCCGAAGCGGTTCCGTTAAGAACAATTTCGGCTAAGGCTACTTGTGATGCGCTGTTAGAAATATTTATGCGGACAGGGATACCCCGCGTAATAGCAAGTGATCAAGGGGGAAATTTTGTATCAGGTTTAATGCAGGAATTTCATGCTAGGCTAGGGGCGGCTCCTAGATTTGCAACACCGGGACATCCACAAAGTTCGGGATTGGTTGAACGGTATAATCAGGTATTGAAACGCATGTTGCACCATATTATTCGGAGCGATCCTAAAAATTGGGATAAACACATCCCTTATTTATTATTTGCGTATAGGGAGATTCCTAACTGTACGACGGGGGTGTCGCCATTTAAGTTGATGTATGGAGGGGAGGCCAGGGGGCCATTGGCGGTATTAAAATCTACATGGTCGGGCGAAATTCCACTACCTATAAATCTCGGGAAAAGTGCAACCGAATACCTTCAGGATTTAAAAATTAACTTAGAAAAGGCGGCGGAACAAGCTTCACTAGTAGCGGAGGTTAAACAGGGCGCGTATGCGAAGTATGCGAATCGAAGGGCAATTTATAAGGAATTTAGACCGGGGGAGCAGGTATATTTATTAATTCCAGACTCTAGTAATAAACTTTACGCTAGATGGACAGGGCCAGCCGAAATAGTGGCACGGTGTAATCCCGACTCTTACAAAGTCAGGTTAACGAACGGAAACATTAAAAATGTTCACGTGAATAAGATTAGGAAATTTACTCCTAGGGTACAAGCAGTGGGGGTAATATTTGAGAATGAAGAAGAATTAGGGGAAGTCCATCCCACCCCTAGTACAAAGGATAACTCGAACTATTTCAAAATCGAAGAAGTAAATTTAAATCATTTGGAAAACGTAGAAAGAGAAAAGATGTTAGATTTATTGTTTAGATATAAAGAATTGTTTTCAAAGAAAATACAAATAGCAAAAGTCGGTGCACACAAAATAAGATTAAATGATAATGAAAAGAAGAAACCTTATGTTTATCGAATTCCAGAGGCCCTAAAACCTCTAGTAGACAAACAAATTCAAGAATTACTAGAATTAGGTTTGATTGAAGAAAGTGATGAAGAAGCACCGCATCCGGTAGTGTGCGTGATGAAGAAAGATGGAACGCTACGACTTTGCGTAGATTTTCGGGCACTGAACGCAATCACCAAGGTTGATGATTTTCCTATGGAAAATTCTACTGATCTATTATTTAATATTGGCAGGGCCAACGTCATTTCCACTTTGGACTTACTCAAAGGCTACTGGGCCATACCATTAGAAGAAGAGAGTCAAAAATTAGCCTGTTTCAAGACGCATAGAGCTCAATATCGCTTCAAGGTCATGGCTTTTGGGTTGAGGAATGCTGCTGCGACGTTTCAACGAGAAATCAACAGAGCGCTTTCTGAATACCAGGACTTTGCTAGAGCATACATAGACGATATAGCAGTTTTTTCCGAAACGTTCGCGGAACACCTGGTGCATTTAGAGAAGATATTTTCCAAACTATCACAGTTACAATTCTCCGTCAATTTGAAAAAATGTGAGTTTGCAAAACCCCGAATAAAGTACTTAGGCCATATCATTGGGTCCGGCAGCCATCGGACCGATCCGGAAAAAGTGGAGGCCATCCGTAAGTTAGCTGTGCCTCAAACCAAGAAGCAACTAAAAAGTGTCTTAGGTTTGTGCAATTACTATAGAGATTATATACCAAAATATGCTGAAACAGCATATCCCCTCACGGAACTGACAAAAAAGGACAGTCCAGAGAATTTGTGCTGGTCAGTAGAGCATGACCAGGCGTTCAACGCGTTAAAAAGAGGTCTCATCGAAGCGCCCAGTCTGCATACTCCTATTATCGGGTTACCTTTCATCATAGAGTGTGATGCATCTGCAATCGGCATCGGAGCTTGTTTATCGCAGAGAAGAGATGGAGTAGTGTATCCAGTAAGTTACGCCAGTCAAAAACTCACCAAAACTCAACAGGCATGGCCAACAATTGAAAGGGAGGCCTATGCAGTGATCTGGAGTTTGAAAAAATTTGAAACGTGGATTTTCGGCTCACCTGTGGAACTTATTACGGACCATAATCCATTAACTTTTATCACCAAAAATGCCCCTCAATCTTCAAAGCTGCAGCGATGGGCATTAGCCTTACAGAAGTATGACATTAAGATTTCGCACCGCCCGGGTGCCAAACTAATTAATGCTGATGCATTATCACGCTTGGACACTGTGTAAGACATTCAACAACTTTTGAAGCACCCAGTGTTTGAACATTCCTTGAACAATATACTTTTTTTTCTTTCAGCAACTCTTAATGTCCTGTTTAATGTTTACTAAGTTTTGTATATTACCTTTTGTTAATTGTATGTTATATTGTGTATATGAAGTATTAATTTAATTCTATTTTATATTAGCAGATAGGAAGAATACCGGAAGATGTGCCTTCTCCGGATACGGTTGTATTTGTGGTGTTATTTTTTATATATACATATTATAATTTGGGAAATCATTGTTAAATAGTGTAACATCATCAGTCGAATTTCAGATTTAAAATAAGTGTGTACCATATTTTCAATCTTGCGTGGGGGGTGTGATGACTGATGATGTGTTTTTTTTTGTTTTATTCATCGGCGCCCGCTCTTGAGTCACATGACCAGCGGACGAGTGTGTGTGGAGAGGAAGGGGTTACGAACGCAGAGAGAGAGAGGTGTGTGCGGAGGTAAGAGGTAAGACCTGCGAATGTTGAATGCAGGTTAAAAGGAATTTATTTTTTAAAAACATTATCCGGGAAAAGCGGAATATGTATGTGCTACGGGACGGCGCGGATCTGTTGCAGAAAGAAGCGTAGTTAGAAGTTATTTATATATTTAATTGTGTGTGTTCAAGTCTTGCTGTGTTAGTCCATCTTGTGTGTTCCATCTGTCAAATAAACTTTTGTGTTTTTTTTGTCAAGCCGGCTTCTTTGGATTATTTCAACATAAACGGGTGTTCCGTAGAATTCATGAAGAAAATAGGAAGAGCGTATATCACATCGACTACCCATCGAATTTTAGTCACCTGTCGTGACATGTTGGCCTCTTCGGTAGGTAACTGGGCTCGATTACCTTTAAGTGCTGGCATTAATACGGCGTAGCCTTCTTTGGTGATAGAGTCAACGGCGTCACGAAAACCGCGATCTACAACAAATATATCATTTGGACGTAATAGAGTTTGAAGTTTAGCATCTTGTAACACTTTTTTCATAATAGTAGCATCATTTTCCGTACCATAAAATGGCCCAGCAAAATCAACTACATACCCGTTCGTGGTACAAATTGTAAACGGTTTACATAAATGGGTTTTCTTTTGACCAGAATACGATTTTCGCTGATATTCATTATTAGAGCTTTTTTGATGCCTAATATATGTGCCGTCAAATATCAATACCAGCTGATCATTTCTAAGGTTTAGTAACATTCGAGCAGTTAAACTTGTATTCTTTATTATGTCTTCTCGAGAAATGGAGGTTAATCCAAAATAAGGCAAAATATCAATCTCAAAACTTCTTAATACTTCTTTAAAAAATGACGACACATGTTGTTCGTATGGTAAACCCAGCACTCCTGCTATCACTGAATTAGAATTTCCAGTTTTTAATTTAAACAAGAATACAACTAACGCTTGAGTTATAGTACGTACGCTTGTGTTTCGCATAGAAGTTAATAGCTGCCTTAATTCAATTATGTTTTGCCAGCAAAGTCCTGTCAATATCTTTATCTGATTTTCAGGCATATCATTTTCATTAATTTTTTCGAAAAGCGACATCTCTGCTCTTTCTGAAAGCGATTTTAAAAAATGAGCAACTTCCTTGGAACTTATTTTGCTGGTGTTAGATATAACACGTAGGTGAACCAACTCGTCTTCATAAAATGACTTTCCTATTATATGTGTGCAGCAACAACGGTTACCCACTGGTATGAAAATCCCAATTTTTGTATAAACCTTGTAACGTGCTTCAAACGGTATTCGAATTAAGTTTTTTGTGGATTGACATATACAACAATACTTGTGGGTAGATACAACGCGTGGTATATGTAGATGTATAAATTCGTTGTTATCGGCAACATACGGAACAGCATCATTGCCATCATCATCATCATCGTCACTTTCGGAACTACACGGCAAATTCATTTCACTTTCTTGTTGAAATGGAACAATCGAAGATGTTTCCTCTACTTCTAAATGTTCAGTAAACTCCTCTTGGTCTTCATATTCAGCCAGGGTAGACGTTGCAGAAGTTGATGCGACATTTGATTTACCATTGTAAATAATAAGCCGACACTTTCCACATAATATGTCACCAACAGAAACTGTTTTTTTACTCGAGTCACTATATAATCTAGCATCCTCTTCAGTAGCGATAACTTTCTTTCTTCCACGAACTTTATGCACGAAAATGTCACAAACTTTACATTGCACGAACATTGTTGTCACCATACAACTTTCGGCGGGTGTAAACAATTATTCTCACCTAATTATGACAAACCAGGCAACCTATCCACGAGAAAAAGAAACTCATTCACCAATGAAAACGTTTCATAGTAGTAATGGAGCGTTCTCATTGGTCAGATTTACAGTGTGAGCTGTAAATGACGTCACTACATTTTACTTCGCTTTGAAATCTTTCCACGATTTCAAAAAGTACACTGTTAAAAATGTGACCCATTTGCTGCAGCGGCACTCCACAGCTTTTATAGAATATCTTTTTTATGACCAATGAGAATGCTCCATAACACAGTAAAGTACCCGTTGTCTATAAAAACGGTGGAGTGACGCTGTAGGAAATGAGTCAATTTTTTTACAGTGTATATTTAATTAAAACTTTTTATTAAAGGAAAGCGAAAGGTGCGTTTTAAATGCAATATTGTTAAATTTTTTATGTTCGGGTTGCTTTAATTTTTTTTTTCTTTACAGCCGTGAATGACTCTTGAGAATTTCAAATCTATAAAAAACGCATATTCACAGTATCCGCAAAGAAACTCTTCGGGAGGGTTGAATTCTGATGGGGATTTGCCGACACGTTTTCACATAACTTGGCGATAATTATACTTGGCGTAGCGATAGACGCTTCCGGCGAGTTTGATTTCCTTCGGAGCCGAGTACAAAGTAAAAATTTGTGTTTAAAAACTTTTAAAGAGTACAGCTTTCAGTAAGACACGTTCCATCCAATGCAATGCTGCAAGAGAAAAGTTACTTTGTACTCGGTTCGGAAGGAAATCAAACTCCTCGACGGAAGCATCTATCGCTCGCGAAGTATAATTATCGCCAAGTTACGTGAAAACGCGTCGGCCAATCCCTATCAGAATTCAACCCTCTCGAAGAGTTTCTTTGCGGATACTGTGAATATGCATAAAAAACATTGTGAAAAGTTACCTCCGATTTTAAAGGCAATCTATTTTCTCAGTAATGAAACCGTTCCATAGTCGTAATGGAGCGTTCTCAATGGTCACATTTACAGCGGGAGCTGTAAATGACGTCACTACATTTTACTTCGCTTTGAAATCTTTCCACGATTTCAAAAACACTATTTAATTAAAACTTTTTTTAAGCAAACCGCGGATGCGTTTTAAATTTCATTATAATCCCCACCCCTATCTACCAGATAGATTTGCTATAGTGTTAAATGCAGATTTCTGTTGAAAATTTCTTTCTTTCTTTCTTTTTTTTTTTTGGTTAGATTTTTCTCTTTCCAAGTTTAATCGCTGTATTTATCAAAATTGTTTCAGCCTAAAGTAGCTATGATTGACCACAGGTGTTGTACATTTGTATCATCCTTTAAAAATGCAAACACGCCGTTTTGACGGGCTATTTTCTAATTATATAATAATTGCCCATTGACTGGTGTATCAAAACAGAAAAATCGCCCTACGAAGACTATAATGCGCATGCACGTCGGGGCGATTGCAACTTTCACTACTGCACCCACACAGTAGCCGTATGTCAGTGTCTCACTAACCGTATATCAGTATTACCTTTTCTTTTAAATTTGTCCGGTATCAATTTTTCTCTTTTTCTTCCTTTTCTATTTAGAATTTTTATTTTAATCTTTTCTATTTTCTTCTTAGATATTACTCAAAAAGCGCCTCTTTGATTTTGATAATTTTTTGTGTGCTATAAGTATATAAATTAAAGAATATTATATATTTTTTTTGGCGCGGTAGACATAACAGAACAGTACTAAAATAAAAGATTTATACTTTGTTTCATTATTTTGTACAGTTGTCATTTCACGAAAACTCTGAAAAAAATATAAAATATTTTTCAAAGTATCTCTCAATATTCGCGATTGGAACCATCTTTCTAGCTTTTATCGTTTTTCAGAAAAATACATTTAAAAAATAACGGCGCGCGTACAAACTTTATCGAATATCTTAAAGACAGGTCAAGATCAGGGGTTAATGACCTTGTATTTCGTACTCTTTTAGAGTGCTGATACTAGTACAAATAATAATTTAGTCATTGACCATGGGGGCCATTTCGCCATTCTTACCTCGCTATACCCTTTATTTATTGTTTTTCTTGAGTGTAATGCATTTAAACTTAAGTTTTCAATGTTTTTAATTCTTCTTTTAGCTAATTTTATTTTGAACAAATATTACTCAAATTATAATGTAGAATGGTTAGTCCAAGATATCGCAGTGTTGTTAATAGTAATGCGGTTGGGATATTGTAGTTTTCTACAAAAGTGTAACGAGAGAAATCTCGGTTGAATAAATAAATGGAATCGTTTTAAATAAAACTCATGGTGTTAAAATGTTTTTACTAGGGTTAGGTAAAATATTTGGAGGTTCTAGTGTTAAGAATCTTTATTATTTGTAAAATATTTTGGCTCTATATTATAAATAAGTAATGTTTGTTCAAAATAAAATTAGTTAAAAGAAGAATTAAAAATATTGAAAACATAGTTTTAAATGCAGCACACACAAAAAAAACTATAAATAAATTTACGTGAAGAGCGAAGAAAAGAACAGACATGATCCAACCAGAACATACAAATTTCAAATATTTTCCTTCCCAGCCATTCCATGTATCAATGGAATTGCCTTAAAAAATAAAAAGAGAGTTTGAAAAACCCGGTAAACAAATTATTTCTCAGATAAACATCTAATTCCATGCCACTATGGAAAAGTACTTTAATACTTTTGTACAAACATGCACATTATCTAATTACAAGTACATTTTTTCACACATTCCATACATTATGCTGAAACATAATTGTGGCAAAAATAAGAGTAAACATTTGAAGTTAAACTGAAGTTAAACTTTTCGCTTCAATGGAAGTTAAACTTCCATTCAAGCGAAAATTCTTCAGAACAGACGCTTCACCGTAAGTACTCTGTTAAACGATTTTTCCGTGGTGTCGAGGTCAGTGTTGAATAAGATTGTTTCTGAAAAGTTAAAGTTTAAGTAACTGTGCTTCCATTGTGTCCCTAAACTCCTAACGGTGATTCACAATAACAAAATTTTTTAGTGTCTTCGCTAAATTGTTGACTCGTTATAACGAAGAAATTTACGACATGGGGCTGGATCGTGGGTTGAGACGAAACGTAGGTTTCACGTGCCACGTCCAAATTGAAACCACAGAGCATGGAATGGAGACAGACACACTCTCCTGTAAGGATCAAGGGCAAACAGACTCTGCTCTAGCAATAAAGTATGACGTCCGTCTTTTGGGATAGGCATGGTGTTTTTTTTGTCGATTTCATGCAACGCGGAGCAATCAAAAATCGGTAGCCTAGGGCCAAACTCTGCAAAAACTATGTAGAGCAATTCAAAACAGAAGACGTGTCATGATGACTGAAAGAATTTTGCTAACTCATGACAATTCAAGACCTCAGACCCGAGCTATATTGGGATCTTTTGGCTGGGAAGTTTTCGAACCATCCCCCCCCCCCCCCCGTTACAGCCTTGGCCTTGAGCCGAGCGATTTCTATCTTTTCTACTATCTCAAACATCATCTCGGCGGCAACCATTACAACGATGACGGAAGGGTAAAACGGCCGTGACCTCTTGATTATCGAAGCAGGCTGCACATTTTTATGAAGAAAGTGTTCAAAATGTAGTTGTGAGGTATGATAAGTGCTTAAACAAACTTGGTAACTATACTGAAAAACAGAGAAATGTATGAAGAATCTGAAAATAAATTTGATTTTTGAAATTATTCTTTTGTTTGGTTTTTACTTTTAAACGGCTCATCCTTTTAAGAAACACCCCTTGTAAATTGGAAAGTGTTAAAAACTGTGAGTTTTTTGCCATCATCATAAATAGAAGATCGCAGATCTTTTTACAAAATTATATTAATTGCATTACATGCTATTAAAATTGATCATTCCTTTTTACTGCCATCGAGCCCGTCTAACCGTTTGGACTTTTCGTAGCTTTCAACGAACTTTGCGTAAATACGGGTTAGGTTTCCTTAGAAAGATCCCCATGGAGGGCACATGCTCTAGGGCCTATATCCCTCGTGCAGATAATCGGCCGTTATAAATAACATCAACACCAGTACACATTTTCACTGACGAAGATAGACATTTTATAGCTATTTCTTGCATGTTTTTAATGCTAAATTAAATCTACTTCTCTCCCTCCCCTCCTCACACATTCACAGAAAGTTGGATCAAAAAATCATGCCAGAGTGCCAAAATTATAGGGATGTGTCTATTAAAGGTAGACATACTTACAATCTCATACCTGTAGTGTCTAGAGAAATAAAACCAGCCACTACAGCATTCCTCTCTGGTCATGGACCTTTCAAAGATTATCTGAAACGTTTCTATTGAGCAGCCAAACTCTTCCACGAGCGCGGCGAGATCGGCACTCCTGAGCATAGCTACTATCACTACATGCTTTCCCAAGCCTGGCATATTAAACGTCCATCCATCCTTCCCAAAAATTGGCTATCTAATATTTTATCAAGACCGTTTCTTATAGGCAAATTAAATAAGATCTTCAATTTCCAAATGGAACTTACTACTCACCTCATAGGCCTGTATGGTGCACCAATTTACTGTTCCTACCAGACTTAATACATTTATCATCACCCACTCTGCTGGTCTGCTCCTTGTCGCGAGAGAGCAGACTGTGCCTTAACGGGAGGAGCTTGTTTTGTACATATATTCTTTTAATTTTTTTTCTTTCTTTTTTGCTAATTGTTAACAAATTTCCGCGTGTCGGGGAGCACTCTGGACGGGGCAAATAAAGTCTACATCGGACCTTTGAGGTCTGGGGATTTTGCCCCACTTTGGCATTAAATAAATAAATTAAATCCCCCAAAAACAGTCAAATAGAATTTCCATTTAAAAAAAATATATTGCGTATTTTATAATTATATAATTTTCATGCACATGCTTAATCCCGGGTACAATGCAGTACTTTATCAATTTATATTCTAGTTTTCTTTTTACATCTTTTTTTTCTCTGTTTCCAAGTTCAATTTTATTCCCATGCAACAGCTAACAAACTTGTTCAATGCAGACGCGTTTCATTTGAATAAACCAAAATTTAAAAAATATATATTTTAGTCGCTTAACATTAATTGTATTCTGATTATTTTCAATAAGAATAGCAACACAAGATAATTGAAAATATTTTTGTTATCTTTGTAATTTTTAGTAAGTTTGTATCTTGTTTCACTACAAGTCTAAATGCAAATCTCATTACATATTCATTTTCTTAAACTTTTAATCCATTATTTTAAGCTTAATTAATTGTTTATGAATTTCTCACCATTTCTATTTTTATATAATTTTGTTAGTAGTATTAATTAGAAACAGCACTGTTTGCATTTCATCATTTTTATTATACTTTTTCAGATTTTACATGTATTGTATTAAAAGTTGATTAATAGTTAGCTGGTTTGAACATTTTTAAATAAACAAGTTTAGTGCTTTTTATGTTTTAATAAATATTTTACTTTCAGGATTAAATGAAACTATTCTCTTGTTGCAACTAAATTTATATGTTTAAGATTTCTTTCTTTAATTAATTATTCAGTAAAGTTTGTACTTGTTTCTAAGAAAATGTTTTCCCTTTTATTTTTTACACGTTTTACAAGTAACGTTTTCTTTTTCGATTGTAACTGCATGAGGCATGTAAATTTTAATAATGAATAAATATCGTTCGTCTCTCTATTTAATTCTTTTAAAAGTCGTACCAGTTTATTCAAATTCAACTTCTGAAATACCTGGCTTAATTTATTGTGTTCCTTTAAAAAAATACATTTATTCAAAATATTAAAATGTATTTCATAACATCTTTTCTTTAATTAAGGATTTGAGATTTTGTTTATCATCGGCAAGTTTAAATCCACTTAAATGTCTTAGTATCCTTTGACTTATTGTTTTTATTTGTGAATAAAAAAATATACATATTCGCATATTATTTAATAATTTTAGTAAATATATATATATATATATTAACCTTCAGTATATGTATTGAATATATATATATATATAAATATATACAATATACTTTTTACGTGCGTTTTTTAATTATATAAATGAGTAGCTTCTGTACTCGTCGTCAGTTCCTTTCTGTCTGTTCGTCTGTCCGCATATAAACAGCGCAAAAAGTATCCAGTCAAATGGTTCAATATTTAATCTGTAGAATTTATTGCACAATTTTTTGAGTCATTTTAAATTTCATAAACATTGATAAATTTTATCAGTCACTGGCAATCACTGTATTTGAAAACAAAAGTAGTCGGCTGATGTAATCTTAGAATTACTTGATTAAATAATGCGTAAAATTACTATTTAAAATTTGTTTTAGATAGCTCTATGTTTGAGTATCAAAAAAAAGATTTCCAGAGGAAAAATTCAGATAGGATAAGTAGTTTAAGATGTTTACAAATTAAGTTTAGTATCCTTCTTCAGAGTTGCCAACTTCTACGCCTATTTAAATCGTATAAACATGTTTGAAACCACAAAAATGTTTTAGTAAAATGTACGCCAAATATAGTCAGTGTCATGTTTTACAGTACATATTGTTAATTATTTATTAAAATTTCTGTTTCAAATATATTTATTTGACTTTAGATAGGCGTAGTAGTTGGCAGCCATGCTTCTTAAATACTTATTATCATCTTGCGTTAGCGAAATCGATCTTACATCGGAAAAGTTATTTCAAACCTATGCGCCAACTCTGTTTTTCTCACTTGACTGGAAAGTTTACCATAATTCACTGTCTCTTTTGTTTTCTTTTTTCTTTCATCTGGTAAAGAAAAAGCTCTTGTGATACGAAAAAAAATAATTTAAAATAATCTTTTGACTATATAAGCAGAAACTATTGTTTTGCAACGATAAATTTCATACGGTTTCATGATTTCAACTACCTCTTTTTGAAAAGATTTAATGCATGATATGAGCAATACAATTTTAACCTCTATTATTCAAATTCAAAAACAGTGCTTCAATAACTTATGTTTTTTAACATTATTGGCTTGTCATCAATCATGTTTTTGTTTCTTGATAAATAAGTACTGTTTTCAAAATATTATCTTTTGTCTTTAAATTAAATTACAGTGTTTATTTTGTGTTGCTTATAGATATGAATTTACTCAAGAGTTTCTTTAAAAAAAAGAACAGTTTAAAAAATATTAAAAAAGAACACACTCTTATTAAAAGAAAATCATAATTGATTTCCTTTTCTTCTCCTGCTTTTTATTGTATGATTTTTTTATAATTATATATGTAAAATTATAATGCACACATTACACAAATTATTCCATAGGCACTGATTATATTAAAAAACACTTTATTAAAAGAATAACACTCACTCGCAGCTCACTGCTGCATTATCGTCTGCACATTTCTAAAAACAACTTTTGAATAATAATATAAAAAAACACTTCACTTCTTTTCACTTTCTGGACACTGAGATTTTAATTATAGGTAGCATGGTATCGTCTGCCTACATGGAACATACCGGCCCCCATTGACATGTTTCACATTCAATAATAACTCTTTTTTTTTTTACCAAGTACACTAATTACACAAATAAATACAAAAGGTGACTATATATGTTTACTCAAATATAAATATTGAAAGAAAAAACAATATAACACTCACACACATATATATATATTTATCTTTTTTTTTTTAAGTACTATGGTTTTCAGGCATAGGAAAATACATAATTTACTAATCGATCTTTTAAAAATTCCATTCGGAGTTTTTACCTGAACTACGCGAAATTTCTCATCATTACCCTAATATACTTCAATACTGCCTAATGGCCACTTATTGTTTCGTGTATTTTCCTCTACTAACAACACTAGATCTCCTATTTTTACATTATCCTTTTCAATTCTCCACTTACCAAATCTTACAATTAATTTCAATTATTGATTAAATTAAATAGAACTTTAAATTTAATTTTTTAACAATTGATAAATAAACTTTTTAGCCTTTGCTTTAAATATCATTTAAACTTTAGTGCTAAACAGAAATATTAGAAAGGAGATAAAAGTGATAAGAACTGCTAGTATCCTACTGATGTTAAATCCTATCACTCTTAATACTTTTATCTAAAAAGGAGAGGAGTCTACAAGGATATTAAAATACACCGCTATAGTTTTAATCCTCTTAAGATAGCCTAACACACTAGTACATCCTGACGATGTCCATATTTAGAACAAAAAAGGATAACATCTTAAAAAGGACCATTATCTCAAAAGCACTTAATCACCTGTACCCTAACTCCAAATATATTAATAAATCTTTAAAGAAGACACAATAACGGAATAAACAATAAAAATTAGCCAAAGTTCCAGCTCAGCCCAACACCCAAAATATTCGAACATATTTATACACAAAATAAAAACTTTTATATAATATTTACACACATCAAAAAACAACTTTTACCAGATAGGAAGTCACTTAAAATTACTCTCATACCAACAAGATCCACTCGATCTGTCTCCTAGGTTTTAAAACATATTCAAAAATATGGATATATACTGCTTTTATATACCTTATACACACTTGAAAAAACCCTACATATATTTCAAGAAGAACACAGCATGTCAATATCTTACACTTATTAAACTTTTTCAATATTGTAATATTCATTAAACAATCTTCAAAGTCCATAATAGGAAGAAATTTCAATTACCATATACATTAATAATATATCTTACACAATTAACTGTTTTAAACAATATAAAATTATTATTTTCACATATTGAATAAAAAGATCAAAAAATAAAATTATAAAATTTAAGAATAGTGGAACCCCATGATTTAATTCAAAGGTAACCAAATCTCATTTTTACAACATACAAACTTCCCGGTCTGGCATCAACACATGACTCCATTCTCAAAAATAATACTATTGTTTCCATACTTAACATAATAGGACAGATCAACCAATGTTGACACCAAGACCATAGAAACTCCTTATTGCCGATAAATAGCCCACCAGTACAAAAAAAATTTCACAAAAATTAGACTCTCCTCACAAGCCCTAAAACTTACACAGCTGACTGAATATACTATCACTTGATTGTTTCTGTCACTCAGCGAGGAGCAAAGTTAACATCTGAAAACCAATTCTCCTCCACTAAACACAGAAACATTTAGCAAATTTAACATCAGTTTTCAAAACAAAAATTTTCATTCCGAAAAATCTCCATTAAATATCCAAAAATTCAGCCCAAGAATTGAAAACAAGCAATTCCATGAGAGTCCATCACATACTAAACACCTCCAACTAAACCAAGTTTAGCCAATGGAGTTATGAATAAAAAGGAGGAGACATATAGTCTATTGTCTATAAGTTGCGATAGAAGTAACTGAGTTGGTTGTCACAAGATGACAGCTGTTTCATTTAATCCGATTTACAGTTTCTGATTACCTCCAGTGAAATCTCCCACCAGTAAATTTAACTAGGAAATTTCGTCCTCTTTTAGAGCCTTAATCGTTAAAAAATTTTCTGACAAATGTGGTAAAAAATTCTGTTTCTTTTTACTGGTGTGAGTTTTGCAAGTGTTATAATCTTTTTACTGATACAGTTTTGGTTGTCACAATGTGGCGGATCTATTACCAGAGAAGTAAACTGTAACCAGTAAAAATGAATATTAGTTTTTGTCATGCTTCTTTATTGAAGACTTCAATTAATGATCCGTTTAAATAAAGAGAAATTTTCTGCATAGTTTTACTGGTGGAAGTTTACCGCGGCGATAATGAATTCCCATGAAAGCGGTTACAGTTGAAGCTTCACTATTTTAAAGATATGTCAGTTCCTCTTTCTTAGTAGTTCCATGGTTTAGCCCATAGGGTTCATTTGCTCTTACACTACAACATGGTTCCCCCAAACTATTGCTCTTATATTCACTGGAGATTGAATTTTATCTGACCAAGTCTAACACATTTAGAAAACTTGACAAGCCAGCTGAAAGATGTTCCTTCCACATTCAGGAGACAATTCTAACGACTTCAAAAAAATGCAATCCTACAGTTGAATCTAACACAAAATATTTAAATCTGTTCTATTACATTAATATAACAAAAACTTTATTAATTTATTTCCATATCTATTTCAACATTTCACAATTGCTTAAACTCACTACAAAAAAAAAAAAAATATCCGCAAAAAGATCCATCAACTCAATCAAAAAATGGATCCGATCTTCAAAGACTCCTTCATCAAAAGAGTTGAATTTTTAGCCTTACACATGATCAACTTTCAACTTCCAATTAACAAAAGTCAACTTTAAAAATTATTTCTCAAATTAGCACTGAGCAGACATGACACTAAACAACTGCAAAAAATCCTAACACTTAAAATGGTGGATCTCTTCCATGGCTGTAAAACTCTGAAACAACTCTAAAACTCTAAATCAACTCTTAAACTCTAAATCAACTCTTAAACTCTAAATCAACACTAAAACTCTAAATCAACTCTAAAACTCTAAATCAACTCTAAAACTCTAAATCATCTCTTAAACTCTAAAACAACTCTAAAACTCTAAATAAACTCTAAAACTCTAAATCAACTCTCAAACAACTCTCAAACTCTAAATCAACTCTTAAACTCTAAATAAACCTTAAAACTCTAAAAAAAATCTGTAAAACATATTGCAAAAATTAATATTTTTATGAGAACTCAGAAAAAGAAAAGAAATATTTATCTCCGATTATAGATTATATGCACTAAATCAATGACTGGTGTAAAATAAATAATAAAATTCATTCAGTAAATAAAAATTCAAATTTATTTAGAATAATCTGTACTTAATATGCCAAAATTTTCGTGAGATCATGTTTCCCTAAATCTAACACTAATAATCAAGAAACCTCCCATACTGAAAAAAATATACTTGATTTTTTAAAACATAATATGCTAAACTTTAAGATTATGTATAAAAAAAAATACCAAACTTTTAAAATAAAAAGAATAGGACATAAACTCCAGGAAATCAGCAAGATCAAGTAAACCTCTGGACCCATGTCAAAAAACAAAATTTAAAATATTAAATTACTCAAAAATATCTATAAACTTTCATTAATAATTCATAAATCTCCGCCCGTAGACAGCACCAAAAACTGATTTCCTACTATTTAAGCACCTTATAAGTTTTTTAAAAACTTTAAATTTATTAAAAATTTTAAATATATAAAAGAGTCTATTAAAACATTACACACTTTATTCAAAGTTCAAATATACTCTCAAATCTTATATTTTTCAAAAATCCTCAAATGCAGGCCTGTTAATTAAAATTTATATATATATATAGATAGATGTAACAATTTTTAACTTCATTATACTTAAACTTCAAAATTAAATTTAACAGTTTAAATTTAAAAATATAGCAAAACTATTAAGGTTTTAACACTTCATTTTTAATAAAAATCTCTATATAATATTTTTCACATAAACTACTTAAAAATTTATCCATTTAATTATTTTCTATTAAACTAAAGAAAATCATTTCATTTTCAATAAAAATAATTTTAAAATTTTCACTTTTGCTGCTAAAGTCCTCCATTGCACAAAGAACCAGAACCGGTAGTTCTGTTGAGAAAATATGCAAAAACGTCATGGCCAAGTAGATTCCCAGTTTATCAGAGCTCTTGAAGGTATGCAGGATACAGTCTGTCACAACTAAGTCCATGATTCCTTGGAACAAAAGCTCATTCATAAACTCATTTCAAGCACTGTAGATCACAGTTCGTGATCCAAACAAAAACTCATCAGGATGAAGTCCTTTCAGGCACATAATGCATCACAGCAAAAAGTCCAACTGGGCAAAGTCGTCATAGGCTATGTAGAGCACAGTTCAAGAAAAACAAAGCTGAAATGTTCTTGTAAGCATTCAGGGTAATCAAACTTTCATACTGCCCACACACTTCACTTGCTGCACCATGACATTCACGACAAAAATGCATAAACTCCAGTGTTTGGGACGCAGACCATACTCAGGTCTTATCGTCGTTCTTCACACTAATAAAATAACACCAGCACTGTCTCTCTAGAGACGATAAACTTAAAAAAAATCAGCACAGTTCCTTTTATCATATTCCACGAAAACAGACTGAAAACTTTATTCTCTCAATATGCAAAAAGTCCACTCAATATACAAAAAGCCAACTTATTTGTCCATATCTTAATCACACAATAATTTAAACAGTTCATCTTCAGATTTAAGCAACATATGACTTCTTTATTTTTAATTGGAAAAATCATTTCAAAGAAAATTTTCATGAAATATGAACAGCAGCATCTAAATTTCTGACTGCTTCCAAAAAGCATAGTTCCAAAAAAAAAATTTCCAGCGATCGGTATCAAAACAAAATTTGTCAGAATATTCATTAACTCTTAAAACAATATCTTCTTAAACACAACACTTCCATTATTTGAGCACAACACTTCACTAATTTAAGTAGAATATTATTCGAAGACTCTGATGTTCAACGTGGACAGATCTTTAATAGAACTCTTAACATAACATCAGCACATAGTTAATTCGAAGATTATTCACTCAAATAAATAATTATTTTCACCTCCTCCGAGACGGACCATGTAAAATTATAATGCACACATTACACAAATTATTCCATAGGCACTGATTATATTAAAAAACACTTTATTAAAAGAATAACACTCACTCGCAGCTCACTTCTGCATTATCGTCTGCACATTTCTCAAAACAACTTTTAAATAATAATATAAAAAAACACTTCACTTCTTTTCACTTTCTGGACACTGAGATTTTAATTATAGGTAGCACGGTATCGTCTGCCTACATGGAACAATATACTCCGATTTTTAAATAAATTGATTTTTTTCTTATAGTTAAGAAAAAGTTAACAGTATTTTTAAATGTGATTTTCAGTGCTTAACCAATGCATGCTAGTTATAAATTTGCATTTTCAACTGCCATTTATTTCAAACCATACTTTAGAAAAATAAATTAAACAAAAAAGTAGTAAAACCCATATGTCGACGAGGTTAGTTTTTATTCCAACACAATAGTAGATTTCTACGAAATTTACAAGTATTGTAGAATTTTTTCATGAAACAGATTTCAAGACATTTGTAAGAGAAATCTAGCACGAATTAAATGTAGATGTATAAAACAAAAAGATGTTGTTTGGAAATAATGGTATTATAAAAGTGGTTGCACCGAATTTTGTGAGCCTTTCCTCTTATACATTTCTAATTGTAGTAGTAGTACATTTTGAAATTCGAATTATCGTATTGTATTTTGGACAGAGTCTGGATGTGCGGAAATAATAAAAAAGGATAAGCTGTGAAATAAAATACATTTTTTTTTCATTTTGGGTTCGAATTCGTTTTGAGATCAAATATTGGGTTGGGGAAAAAGTAAGTTCGCTTTTTTTCGTGTTTTTCAAAGTGTATTTATTTATATAAATCAAAAACACTAATCAAAATTTACGTGCTATTTTGTTCGCTGACCTTTTGCCATTTTTCTGGTAAAAAAATAATTCCGTCACTGTAGAATTTCTGAGAGTTCTGGGCAAAAAACTGAACAAGGTGATTTTCACAAGCCTTTTTTGAAGTCAGCTTAACACCTTCAAGAGAGTACCGCATTGGGCGGAACAAATGGTAATCCGTTGGATCCAGGTCCGGACTATACGGTGGGTTCATCAAAACTTCCCAACAAAGCTCTTTCAGTTTTTGCCGAGTGACTAAAGATGCGTGTGGTTTAGCGTTGGCGTGATGGAAGACAGCGAATTTCCTTTCGATCAATTTTGACAGGGTTTTTTAATTGCCTGCTTCAATCGCATTAGTTGTTTACAGAAGATGATTGAATTGATGGTTTGGCCAGGTTTGAGCAGCTCATGATGGAAAATTCCTTTCCAATCCCACCAAACACTCAGAATCACTTTCGTAGGCATCAATCTGGGCTTTGCCACCGTTTGTGAAGCTTCGATCACGATCTTTTTAGCACATTGTTGTTATACGTGATTCCCTTTTCACCACCCGTAATGATTTGTTTCAAAAATGGCTCGATTTCATTCCGTTTCAGAAGCAATTCACAAATGAAAACTCTCTCCATTAAATTTTTCACTGTAAGTTTATGGGGAACCCAAGTATCGAGTTTCTTTTGGTATCCAATTTTATGTAAATGGTTCAAAAGTGGTTTATGATTGATGTTTAGTTCCGTAGCAATGTCGTGAGAAGAAATATGTCAGTCTACCTGGATTGTTTTTAAAATTTCATCGAATTGTTCAAGGATTGGCCGGCCAGGGAAAGGTTCATCTTTAACATCGAAATTTTCGGAAGGAAAACGAGCAAACCGATTCTGACTTTGGCGTTTACTTAAGCACTGATCACCATAAATGCCACACAAGTTTCGATGAGCCTGCGCCAATTTTTTCCTTTTTGGAAGTAAAACACTAAAATGTGACGAAAATGATCTTCTGAAATCTCTATTTTAAAAACGCAATAACTTTTGATTGGTTAAACAGATGACGCTACCTTTATATCTAGAATTTTCTAGAGACTGTTACCTTTCAAACGCTGTATAGTATGACTTAATTGAGTAAGTATTACTCGAGATATGCGACTTTAAAGCTATCTATTGGGAAAAAACGAATTTACTTTTTCCCCAACCCAATATATCGGGTTCAGGGCAATTTTTGGTTTGATTTCAAATGGAATTTTTGGATTCGGTCTGATGCAACTCAACCGTGCAGGAGTCTAGTTGATGTATTTACATTAAACAAACAAAAAAAAAATCTAAAATCATGTTTTAAATCTTCCCTTAAAATCCTTTTTAATTTTTAGCTAACTGATCCGGGTCGGTGATAAATGACCCTTAAATAGACATCGAATTTATATGATTTTAAACCTTTAACTCCATTTTACGAGAATTTACATTTTTAAATGGAAAAAAATGAATTGAAAATATATGCTATATGATATTTTATTTAATGCGTAATTTGATTTTTGGAGTCTATGCGTACAGAAAACGAGGGAAACCATGTTGAAATACTCAGGTTTTTACTGATTTCACCGACATTTTCACAAACTTTTTTTTGTAAAGAACGTCTACCTTTTCGATCGTTTCAAAATTTTTGAAGGGGATGTGAATCTGGTATGCTCTAAAATACTTGTGTTAAAATAGTAAATTTAGTTACTTTTAGCGTAAAAGATTCGCTTCCGTGGCGCACGAACTGACCTGTGCTCACTGGTGTTTTGGCGATGATTAAAAATCATATTTTTGAAAACTTATTAGGATGTTTTTTGAATTTGTAAGAAATAAGTGTTTTTTTTTTTTTTTTTTTTTTTTTTTTTTTTTTTTTTCGGATTGATGGCAGCAATTTAGATGTAAGAATACGATCTTTCGATATAGGTCCTTAAATTTTATCTGTATTGAGCGGGTTAATCGATTTAGTTAAAACGGTTCTATTAAAGAACACAAATAAAATTAAAAGTAACTTATTTGTTTGTCTCTTATATGTAATTAAATTTGCGCGCGTCCACAAGAGCCATCCTTTACTGAGGGTCAGATAGATTAATTTTTCAGAAAATGAGAACTAATTATTAGAAATTTAATATTCGGAGTCTCGGGTGCTTCAGGAGACACTCTGAGCTAACCTTACAAAAAATTTGAGTTTCGTACGTGCGTAGATTTTGTTAGTCATCGCAGACTCACAGAGCGAAACTTTCTGTTATTAGTATATATTAGTATAGTAAAAACATCATAGAGATACATTTCATAATGTTAATTGTATACGGCCTACAATGTCATTTAATATTATTATTATTAGTAGTAGTAGTAGTAACATAACCACTGAGGATTTCCAAATATAGCGTTCACAAATTACAATTAAATATAGGGGGAACTGGGGTACATTGATACATGGGGCACATTGATACACCCCCTCTACCGCTCACAGGGTCATTACAGGAAGTTTCACAACAGCTCCAAAAGGTGATGCTAGTGTATTCAACTACATACAGAAAATCTTGGAATGATTCAGCAGTTTGATGAAATGAGACGGGTGATTTATTGTTTTTGTTGTTCAAAAGTAAATTTCAGTTGTACAATTGAAATGCTATTATACAACTGTTCCAGTATTTTCAACCAAAATGAATACTCTCCCTGGTAAGTACTGCTACTCTTTATCAGTTCCTCATTATTTATTGTTAGATATATTGTGAAGTGTTGGATTTGAGACTCATTTTATTCAAAATCGCTGTATGGGGCACATTGATACAGTTTATGACGGGGCACATTGACACAGCCTAAATCCTTTAATAGTTCATATTTTCATTATCTTTTATTATTTTTTTTACTATACACTCCTTAATCCAACCTTTTTTTCACGAAAAATTTCTAATATTAGTTTTTATTGAGGTGAAATAGCTCTAATTTCTTTATATTAGAGCATTTTATAGTATTTTTGAAAACAGAAGACGTAGGAACTTACCCAGCATCTAGTTTTAGTAGAACTAATAAAAGAAAAGGACGGCATTCTGGCAAATCTCGAATTTATATCGATTCTCCAGAGAAAAAAGTACTTTCGACATGAGAAATGTTAAGTAAGAGAAACAAACTGCAGAACAGAAAATGATACTTATATTATAAACAGAATTTTTAATATAATTATCCTTTATTTTCTGTTTATGAACCTATTTATAAACAGAAAAACTGGTAATTTTTTCATCTTTCATAAGAAAGAAGATAATGCTCGGGTTGAAGTGCTAGATATGACAAAGTTACCACAGCCAACAGTCAGACAAGAAACAGACAGAACATCAAGTCATAATATATTTAATTTTGATTGCTTTAATATTGCTTAAAAATAAATTGTGGGTGATTTGAATTTTTATAAATAAATATAAAATGGTTTTCTAACTCATTTTTTATGAAAAATATGCATTGGTATTATTTTGTCGTCATTTTTCTTAAACGTATCAATCTGCCCCGGGGATGGGGCACATTGATACAAATGACTTTTTTTGATTTTTTTAAAATTACATGCAAAAATACTACATAAAACAATGATTGTACATTTTTATAACATACTACACAAGTTTTGCTGTCACCTCATGGAAAAAAAACTTGAATTTTCTACTTTCTTGACACCAAAAAAAATCTTAGAAAAAAACTGTATCAATGTACCCCAGTTCCCCCTACATTTCAAAGTTGATTCAAATGCAATTACTAAGAAAACTATATATACTACAAAATACTCAAGTTCTTTACTGATATCGTCGACATATTATTTTGTAAAAAAGTTTCTACCCGTCCGGACGTTTCAAAATTTTTGTAGGAGACGTAAATTTGGTATGTTCTAAAAAGATTGTGGTAAAATACGGACGTTTAGTTATTTATAGTGTAGAGAAAATATCGTTTGTGTACCGCAAAGTGACCTGTGTTCACTGATCTATTGGAAAGAGTTAAAATTGATATTTTTCAAAACCAATTGCATCATAGATTAGAAAGTTTCAGCTTTAAGAAGAAATTCTTGGTTTGTCAGTGCCTCTAAAATTGTGCCATGAATGGGCGTTGTAATAAGAGAGGGGAGGGGGAGGTTTTTCAGAAAAAAAAAACGAGACTTTTTGAATTTGAAAGGGTTAACTGCCACATTTTCTCGTATTGACAGCAACATTTCAGACGTAAGAATACGATTTTTCGAAATAGGTCTTTAAATTTTAACTGCACCGAGTAGTTTTGTAGATTTAGTTACACACTATACTATTAAAACATTTACTATACTTTTAAAACAATTACTATACTATTAAAGCAATATATTAGAAAACACAAATAAAATCGAAAGTAACTTATTCGCTAGTCTCTTATGCGTAATTGGGTTTGCGCACATACGCAAGAGCTATCCTCGACTAGGAATCAAATCGATGAATTTTTCATGAGAGTGAGTTTCGATGTTTAATTAATAACTCAACTAATTATTAGAAATTTAAAATTCTGAGTCTCAGGTGCATGAGGACTCAAGTGATCAGACACTCTGGGAAACCCTCACAAAAATTTCCAGCCTCGTACGTGCCGTAGATTTCGTTAGCCATCCAGACAAACAGAGCGAAGCTTTCTTTTATTAATATAGCTAAAAATGTTAGCAAATTTGCATTGATAATAAGATAACTGTTATAAGAAATAATTAAAAATATATTATAGAACATATATTTAATAATGTCCGTTGAATATGTATTATATTTATATATATATACTATATATTTTTTTTCCTTTGCCTTTAAGATAACCATTTAGAATTATCCAAATATAGCATTCAAAATTTACAATTAAATGTACATTTTAAAGTTGATTCAAATGAGATTATTAAGGAAACTACATTTTTATAAACGAATTCCTAAATGTTTTTTCATTGCGGTTTCAGAACAACTTTTTATTTAGTGATATCAACGCGGATTACTTATGTTCGAATTATAGAAATTTTACTGTAGTTTTGAAAAGTGCTGTTTTCACGTAATATTACAGTTATTTCTCAGTTAATATTAAAGCTTCATATATTTCTGAAATATTTCATATTTCTGTCATGTTTCATATTTTTTCTTTTAGGTGAGTAAATGTGTTTTACTTAATCCAAATTTAAGAGCAGTAAATCTGTAAGTATGCTTTTATTCATTTGTATTTCAAATTAGATAGTACCCATTAAAATTTGACCGTAAATAAATTGAATGTATCATTAGAAAAATTCTTAAATTTTTTTTAATTAATTGCTTTGAAATTAATTATTGAAATCGTCTCAAATTTCTATATTACGTAATCGTAACTTATTCCTATTTCTGGCGATAGATGATCAAACTAATCTATTCAATAAAGTGTAAGAAATTGATGCTTTTTTTAAAAAGAAATTTACCTAAAAAACATTCAATAGAACATTTATTTTATTTGCTACAGTCTTATTATTGTTATTTACTTATTTACATTTTTTTTCCTTTTTGAGAAATAACATTTATTTTTATTATAATTTTTTTTTATTAGCACATCCATTAAAAGACTGGCATGAATTTTATTTTTATCAGTATCTTTCATTAAAAGCCAAAATTTGAAATTTGTTGCAGTTAACGATTTATAAAATATATTTGTATTACTTTAATTTTATTTTACATTTTTAAAATACTAAGCCATGGATATCAAGTTAATTTCCTTTATAGTTATTATATGATTTTTTTTTCCGTTTCGTTTCATTTTTTACTTTTTACGGAAAAAAATGGTAAGCTTTTCTTTCTGACTTAAATACACATATTGGTTCTTGATAATGGTCAGAAAAATTATAACAAAATGATAACAAGAAATGTAGATCAGCTCAATTTAATTAATTGATAGCCACATTCAAAATCTTTCAGCTTAAATATTTTAAATATAAATTTATTATTTTTTAGAGATATCATTGGGTGTTAAATTTTATTTAGTTATAAAGCATTCAGATAAAAATAAAAATAAAAATAAAATAAAAATTATATCATTTCTCTTCTTAAAAAATATGTCCTTATTGGAATGAATTATTGCCAAACATATCATAGAAATAATTTTGCCGATTTATGGGCTCGAACTTGCGTCCTCTACAAAAATTCACAGTTAATTCCGAACAAAAATGCGGACTAAAACTGCTGTCGGATTTCCAAGCTTTTCGAGCAGCAAACTTTTCAGTCAAATTTAAGCATAACATTTTCCCCGTTCAAACGGAGAAAAAGTTCCAGTTCTGTGATTCATGTTCAATTATTATGACTAATGGCGGAAGAAAACCAGTACTACTAATACCAGCCATTAATATTTATCGCCTATTCTTATCAACTGCTTATCTATAGGTTAAAATGTTGAAAGTTGAACAAAAAATTCGCGGCTAGAGCAGACTTTTCTAGACTGTGAATAAAAAGTTGGGGATATTGCTGTTTGCTATCGCAATGGGTATTGAGTCATTATTTCACGATTTGTTTGAGCTCTCCTTCAGCAATCTCTTCTAATAAGGAGAATGGTATGTGAATAGTTTTGTGCAGCCCTGTATATGAGGTTTAGAACTTATATATAAGAGTAATATGCAAAAAATCAATTAAATTTAAAAGCGTATTCCGGATTTTAAAAGGTACTCTCCAGAAATTATTACGCAAAGACCGATTTGTTTTGTGTATATCCCAGTAAATTAATTTAAAAAAATTCTATGAATGCTTTTTTTAACGTGATCGTAGTAAAATTAAGTGATTTATATCAGTTTCAATTCATTAGAAGTAGCGTAATGTCATTAAAATGATCTCCATATGCCATAATGTAATCAAATTCTTTTGAGTGTCCCTATAAATGAACCCTTAATCGTACATACTTCTTATGCAATACCAAATATGCTTTGGTGACCCTAAATAAGCTTTATCAATTGCATGAAAATCCGAGTATATTTACAAGAGATAGAGTGTGGGCAGTCTGACAGACAAACCAAATGCATAAGAACTTTTCAACTTTGTTGGAAAGTGCTAAAAATCTATCTTCAGCTATACGACCAGTTACTTTATGAAATTTTTGGTACTGAAGCACCTAAAATCTTCGAAACCCTTGATGCGTACTCACCCTGTCTTATATACTTATAAGTTTGGTGTTTTATTTCTTCAGAAAAAAAGTCTGTCTACTGTGCTTGCTTTTTCATGTTTAAATGCCACTCTTTTTAAATGCGTTTGAAATTATGTAAATACGTAGCACTTATAGTAGTTGTTCAATCCGTCCGTCCGTTCGTCCGCATATAATAACGCAAAAGCTACCTAACTTAATCGTTTGAAATTTAAAAATGTATTATTATTACGTCAATTTATAAAACCATTTCAAATTTTATGAAAATCGGATGTATAGGTCAATTATAAGGACAATCAAAATTATTCCGTTACATTACGGTCAATGGGAAAAAATTGTTTCAAGTGCATTCTAATAATGTTACACTTTTGCGAACATAATACTATTCATATGCATCTATGAAATATACATTCTGTGCAATGTGTGGCGTAAAAAATATTTTTTATTAATAAACAGGGCCACACAAAAATATTCTATAGCATAATAGTATAGGGGGTAATATTTTTTGAGGTGTGTTTTAATTATATTGAACTAAATTGATATACGTTAATGAGATTTACTACAAGTTAATTCATAGTTAATGTTAACATAATCCTCCCACACATGTCTTCCTTGCGTAAGGCACTGCATCATACAAAACTTTTATATAGTGTGAAATTAAAATCAAAAAAACATTATACAAGGTGTAGTCTGTCCGCATGTAACAACACAAAAACTACCCAACCAGATCGTTCGAAATTTGAATTATATATTTGTTGCATAATTTTGTCGGATAATTTGGATAAAATATCATGTTATATCCATGGAACTACTAAGAAAGAGGAACTGACATATCTTTAAAATAGTGAAGCTTCAACTGTAACCGCTTTCATGGGAATTCATTATCGCCGCGGTAAACTTCCACCAGTAAAACTATGCAGAAAATTTCTCTTTATTTAAACGGATCATTAATTGAAGTCTTCAATAAAGAAGCATGACAAAAACTAATATTCATTTTTACTGGTTACAGTTTACTTCTCTGGTAATAGATCCGCCACATTGTGACAACCAAAACTGTATCAGTAAAAAGATTATAACACTTGCAAAACTCACACCAGTAAAAAGAAACAGAATTTTTTACCACATTTGTCAGAAAATTTTTTAACGATTAAGGCTCTAAAAGAGGACGAAATTTCCTAGTTAAATTTACTGGTGGGAGATTTCACTGGAGGTAATCAGAAACTGTAAATCGGATTAAATGAAACAGCTGTCATCTTGTGACAACCAACTCAGTTACTTCTATCGCAACTTATAGACAATAGACTATATGTCTCCTCCTTTTTATTCATAACTCCATTGTTATATCATGTGCCCTATTCACTTTCCCGACAGAGAATTCGACAACATTCAATGTGACCATCGTTATCTTGCACCACACCTTGCATTCTTTGTGCAACATTTTCGACGGCCGAGCGTAACATGTCAAAATTAGTAAACGATTAATAAAAATACAAACAAAACGCCACATTCAAAATGAGTTGTCATATACAAAAAATGTAACATATAAAAAATCAAAAAATTTTATATGCCTTTCACCAGAATGAATATTTCGAGAATCCAAAAAAAAAAAAAAGTTCCAGATAATCGAGGTTACTGATATTTATTAGGCTTCTTTCCATTATTACATACTAAGTACACACCAAATTTTAAGTCTCTATCTTAATTTCTTCGGGAGATAGAGCATTTATAGACAGACAGATGGTCGGATTTTTTTTTCTAAAAATATGATTTTCAGAATCTCCAGTGTCTGAAACGTTTAAATCCGTCAATTTTTTTTACGATTTTTAAAAAGGATTTCAAGATTTACTCTATACTATGTATAATAATAAATTTTTAAAAAAAGTAAAGTTTAAAACACGTATCACAATTGATAACACATTTCAAGGAAAGTTCATAAGCAATACTATATTCAAAATCTTTCGTGTGGTACATAACTGAAAAATCTTATGCACAATAAAATTCTTCAGTTAGTGCCTTGTATTACATCTCTGATATACGCCTCTCTGACATATACATAAATTTTCATTCATCAATGTCTGTGAATAAACGGAAGCGTACTTGAGAACTTTTCCATATTCCTTTATATATCTATCAAATTTATACACACAAAGCGATATTTAATTAAAAGTTCAATTTGAAAACGCACACTAGATTTAAAAACACACTTCAAACTGTTATTGTATATAGGCTTCAACAGTTTAATTCCTTCTGTAGCCAAATTCTTTTGAGTGTTCATGTAAATGAATGACAAATGCTATGCGCACTACATTCTACTATAAGCGATTGTTGTGATGCATATAAATTTGCAGGTGCGTGAGTGATATATATAATATGTAATATTTTTTTAAGTAGCGTAATATCATTAAAATGCACCGCAAACAATTATTCCTCATAAATCGTAATTTAATGGAATTCTTTTGAGTCCCTCTGTAAATAAACCTAAACAGTGCCTTTTCAGTACCGAATATTTCATAGCAAACCCCAATATTTTATATTAATTTCATAGCAATCTGGCAATATTTATTCGAATTAAATCACGGCAGACGGCTAGACAAACCGAATTCATATACACTTTTCAACAATGTTGTAAAAAAGTGTCAAAAATTGCACCCTCACTTTTAAAATGATAACACATATTTTTGTCAGTTTATACTATTCCTTGGAATCATTAAAAAAACATTTTGCGTTAGTTATAAAAAAATTATACTACGGATTTTGATTTTGTTATTTCGTTATTTAATTACTTTTTTAGATAAATCTTACGCTAAATTAATCTTGTGTAAATAATTAAATTGAAAATAGATATTTTGAAGTTAACTTGGCTTAATAATCCCAACGCTAGGAATTATCTTTAATTAATTTATGCATTCAATAGTTAATAATTTATATTTTGTATTTTTTTTATTCGTTAAATTTGTATTGAACTTGAGCTTTCTGAGTTGAAGATTTATTTGGCTATGTTTTAATCATTGTTTTAGCAATACAAAGCGCCGGTAATACCTGGATTAATAAATCCTATAGAAGGAATTTCCATTTCAAATGAGGTAGTATTTCTCAAAATTATTAAAATTGGAATGCTTTTAATAATTTCTATTATATTTATTATCACTGCAGTGTACTGCAATGAAATATAATTTAGTTAAATTTTAAATGTCTGCATTTTTATAGATTTTGTGAGTTTCAATAATTTTTAAAACAAATCAAGTCAAATTCGCTTATTACGAGCACGGCTAAAACATTCACGTTGTTAAAACGAGCAATTTGTACTTAAGAATGATTTATAACTTAAAGTATTTTAACATTTGCATTCTTTTTACGATTTACAAAACAAAGATCACCGTTAAAACGAACAAAGTATCTATTCATTTAAATGCGATTTTTGATGAAATGTGGAGAAGAATATATATTTTGGGTTGCGGAAAAAGTAATTTCGTTTTTTCGCAATAGATGGCTTTAAAGTCGCATATCTCGAGTAATATTTACTCAAGCCATACTACACAGTATTTGAAAGGTAACAGTCTCCAGAAAATTCTACATAAAGGTAGCGTCATCTGTTTAATCAGTCATAAGTTATTGCATTTTAAAAAGGAAATTCCAGAAGATCATTTTCGTCGCATTTTTATTCTGAAAAGTAAAAAATGCGGCGCAGGCTCACCGAAAATTGTGTGATGTTTTTGGTGATCAGTGCTTAAGTAAATGACAGTGTCAGAATTGGTTTCCTCGATTTCGTTTCGGAAATTTCGATGATTTAAAAAAAAATCGTCGTAGACTGACATATTTCTTTCTGCGACATTACTTCGGAACTAAACATTGACCATAAAACAGTTTTGAATCATTTACATAAGACTGGATACCAAAAGAATCTCGATACTTGGGTTCCCCAAGAACTTCCATTTGTAAATCGCTACTGAAACGGAACAAAATCGAGCCATTTTTGAAACGATTCAATGACGAGTGATGAAAAGTGGATCACGTACGATAATAATGTGCAATAAAATCGTGTTCGAAATCCGGAGAAGCAACAAACAAACGGTGGCAAAGCCCCGATTGACGCCAAGGAAGGTGATGCTGAGTGTTTGGTGGAATTGGACAGGAATTGTCCATCATGAGCTGTTCGAACCTGGTCAAACCATTAATTCAACTACCTACTGTGAACAAATAAAGCGATTGAAGCAAGCGATTAAAAAAACCCGCCCAGAATTGATCAATAGAAAAGGCGTTGTCTTCCATCACGACTACGCGAAACTACACACATCTTTACTCACTCGGCAAAACTGAGAGAGTTTGGCTGGGAGATTTTAATTACCCCGACCGATTATCATTTGTTCCGCTCTCTGCAAAACTCTCTTAATGGTGATAAGCTGGTTTCAAAAGAGGCTTGTAAAAATCATCTTTTTCAGTTTTTCGCCCAGAAATGTACTGACCTTTAAAGTTTGTAACACAAATTTAAAATCACCCTGTATAACGATAAAATGCGTAGCGTCGTGAGAACAATTCTTTCTCTTTTGCTGATGACCACGGGTCAATAATAATGATGACAATTTTCAGAAATGTGTGTTTCAGAAAAAGATTTTTTAAACTAAACAAGATAGTGATTTGAAAATTTCAGAGCAAATGTAGAAATTGCTTTGACACCCTAATATCTATGTTTTATTAATTTGTTTATTTATTTTAATCGGGCGGTAATTTTTCTTAATTTTCGGAGAAAACTGACGGAGAGAGTATGAAAATACGGAGAAAAAAATCAGACACAAACGAGTATTCACTTTCAAATAATTTACAGTAATACAAGGATTATCAAGATAAGTAAATGCAGAAACAGGAGAATATGGTGTCATTGAAAATAATTTAAAATAAAAAGAATATGACGTCATACAGGATGTATAATGGGCACTTTCAAATATTTGACGAATATTAGGATCGAATATCCAAGCATTGTCCGATGGTCTCAGGACTTTGGCTAAAATTAAAAAAACTAATCAAGCTATCTATTTGAAAATTTCAAAGAAAATGTAGAAACTATTTCGGCATCCAACTATCTATTTTTTATTTATTTATTTTAATCCGGAGGTAACTTTTCTTAATTTTGGAAAAAAACTGACAGCATCTTTATGAAAATTTAGAGAATGAAATCAGACGGAGACGCGAATTCATTAAAAAAATTACAATAATACAAGAAATTTCCATGGGAGTAAATGCAGAAAGTGGGTGGCATTTGAAAAATTTAAAAGAAAAGAAATATGACACCATACAGGAAATATAATGGACATTTTGAAATATTTGACGAGTATTGGGCTCTTTGAGCTGATACAAAGTTAGGCGGAGGTTTATAATTTACTAATTATAAGTACTACTGTCAAAAATTCCCCATATTTGCACGTATATTTTATATAAAAGGTGTCGAAAGTGTACATTAGATATAACAAATAAATATTTTCACAAATATGTATAACATACATAAAATTCATTTAAAGGCGTTATTCGGGCGGAGCCGCGGAGCTACTGAAATTTGACATGTCATGCATTCCATATGTTTTATTCTTGTTTGAATAATACTAGTACTAGTATGTTTTACTGTAACAATAGATATATTTATTGAGTTAAAACACTGAAAATTAATTATAACTTTGAGATTTAATGTTTCTGGAACTTTTAGGTCACTTACAATTCGCCGTACGATTTGAAGAACAATTTGAGAATTTAATATATTTACATTTAAGACAACAGAATTAAAACGGCACATGGCAGATGAATGGGTAAATTTTGACAGTTATAGCATTGTTTTGATCCCTTAAAATGCTATGTTTCAACTGTTATAAGGAAAAACAATTAAATGGTTGCTAAAAAATGATGGCTATACATTGAGAAGAAAAGAGATTTACAAGATACATAGACGGGGGGGGGGGGTATTTTAAGAATTTTTAACTGACTAGCCTAATTTCACAAGTTCATTTTATACTTCATTTAAGGGAATATATATTAGTAATAAGTCATATTTTGATTTCAAAACAGAAATGATCTTACTAAAGCCAGCCACGTCTAGACTATGAAAGAAGGTAGTGAGGTAGTGAGATATCGCCATTGAACATTTAGGCTACTAATTAATTGTTGTTGTGCTAGATCATGACATTTAGGGTAAATCTTTACACTTCTGAGAATCAGATCAACAATCCACTCATGATGTTGTTCACCATCGAAGATAGAGGTATTTAGAAACTGAATCAGACAATTATATAGAGTATTTAGATCAGAAAGACATATTCGTTCGATTTCTTTGACGGTTGAAGTATTTTTGTCTGTCTTCATGTAGAAAGAAGGAGTCTCAGTGCTGGAATTCGAGGCTGTAGCGCCACGCAGCAATATTCTCAGGAATTGCTACATGCAAGTAATATCATCACGAGTCAAAGTTAGGCGGATGTTGATAATTTACTAATTATAAGTACTAATGTCAAAAATACCCCATATTTGCACGTATGTTTTATATAAATACCGAAAGTGTGCATTATATATATCATGTAAATATTTTCACAAATATGTGTAGAATACATAAAATTCAATTACAGGCGTTATTCGGGGCGGAGCTAGTGAAATTTGACAAGTCGTACATTTTACATGTTTTGTTCTTGTTTGAATAATACTAGTACTAAAATGTTTTACTGTAACAATAGATAGATTATTTAGTTAAAACACTGAAAATTGATTTTCACGGAATTTTTGTGTTTTATATTGTTTATATGTTCATTTCTTTTTTATTTCTAAATATTCATGTTTTCTTCTTCCACTTTTCTTAAGCATAATTGTTTGTAATATTATAAATTTTACAAATCTGGAGATGTTGGGAAATGTAAATTAAGAGTCTTTATATATCTGGAAAAAACAATGCGGGTTTCAACGTTGTTCTAACTATAATACTTATTTTAAAGGGAATTATTTTAGATGATATTTATCGTATAATGCAAATTTACCCTACATGGCTGCGTAACTTTGAACGAAGTTAAAAATTCCCTTTTTATTGCTTTTATCATTATTATTCCTTAATTTTTTATAGTCATACAATAATTTAGGATCCTTTCTTCTCTTTTATGCCCGCAGTTGCAACAATATTCTTAATATAAGAGTGTGGCATTTGAAAGTAGAGAAAATACGGATCAAAATTACCTTGAATGATTGTAGCTTAAAACACTAGAACCGCCAGAAATTTACTAAAATTTTATAAAAACTATTTCTCACCAGAATTTTTATTTAGAATAGTTATTTAAGTTATTAAATTAGACTTATTTTGCGAATATATTTAACTCATGTACAAATTTCTGGGTTGAATCGATTATTATTAATTTCGTATGCGCCTAAAATGACCCGCATTGTTGTTCTAGTATTAAATCGTTATGTTGCTATCTGGCATGTATACAATACATATCTGCCTTGAATATAAGTCTGGTATGAATATAATACATGTGTCGCATAGGTATAATTATATCACATTTATAGAAAATGGAATAGTGAAAAACTATTAAAAATTCACAAAGTAGCAGTATTTTTCAAACATGTGAAAATTTACAATAAAGTATAAAACATACATTATATAAAGCATAAGTTTTAAAAAAAGTGTTTTTCCCCATGAATATACAAATACAAATAATAGATTAAAGGATTATAACAAATACATGTGATATAAGAAAGCCTGTCTTGAAAAATTATCTAACAGTGCAAGTTTGATCAAAATCGAATCAACAGAATCTTTGTAAAATGGTTAATCTTTCTGGGTTACTGATAATAAAACTTTTTCATATAATTTTATAACCAAGCAACGTAGAATGATTTGCAATATTACTAAAACTTTCCCTGAAAAATTATCTAACAAATAGTAGATACCCGATCAAAACTTATCAAGAGAACTAAAATTATAAGCAGCTGGAATAAAATTTTTATTTGCATTTTATATAGGTAACAGTTGAGATTTCTTTTATAGCCCTAATCTACAATACAAAACTCGCTGCTACCATGATTTCTTCCAACGATGCTTTAATAATAAGGGATGCGCCGTTTTTCTTGTGACAAAGATGAACAACTCTATTTGTTACTATTGCGCATGTGCTTAATTATAAAATACATTATATTCCATAACAAGCTACGATAAATTAATTTTAAATGTAAATTCCACTCTTATATTTTAAACTCCTTATGTGATTAATTCTTTTCCGTTCAGCAAATTGAAAATAGCGGATTCACACCACTATTATTTAAATAAAATATTAGTAAAATTTAAACATTTCCGCCTTTTAGTAGTATGAAAATGTTCTTAAAAATAATAGTGGTGTCAGAAAGCTTTAAATGAAGCAATAAGCAAATTTGTCTTGCCCGAACGGCGCTCGGGCAAACCAGTTAAAGGGTTAATAATTTTTTTTAAGATTCAGATAAGAAAAAAAAATAGCACTTAAGTTATAATGATATAGAAAAGTAGTTCAAACATCTTTTGTTTGATCAATGTCTAACCTGATACAGTCGCAAAAAAGGATAATGTTTGCTATTTTTATTCTCTTTTTTATTATGTCACTTTTTATTTCTTTATTTAACTCAATTTCCGGCAGAAGAAATCGACTTTGCTAACTTCACATTATTAAAAAAAAATAGTTTTTTTTTTGCTCGTTACTCTTCACGGATATAAATGATAAATTTAAAACCACTTTTAATTATACTGGAGTGGATAGAATTTCAGACTGAAGAGATGATTAACTAATTTCTTTCTTTATAGTTTAAATTTTATTTTTTTAAATTTTAATGGATGTCTATCTATCTATATTATAAAGGACAAAAACATATCTGTGTTTAACGCTGACGACATTTTGCAAATGACAACACTTTATCAAGAAATTTTGTTTTTCTATTTCGACTAATGCATTTTTTTTAACTTCTAAATATTGCACAATTTCAATTTTTATACCTCGTATAGAAAAAAAAATCTGTTATCAAATGCATTAATTTTTTTTTAATTGTATGTAATTTACTAATTTATTATGGTTTTTAAAATAATTTTCAAGCATGATTTTTTATTAAATTTTTCGTATTTGCGTGCTGGTTTCATTATGAAATAATAATAAACAGTTTGCACCTAAAAAACGTTCAGAATATCAGGTTTACTGTTGTGCATTTCTGGCCCAAATGTATGAAAACATGGAGGGTTGAAAGCAGAAGAACATAATGGCAAACCTATGAGTCGACTGCTAAAATCGGGTTTTTAGGTGTTGTCTACCAAGATTTGAGATGGGAGACTAATTGAATTTTAATATGGGAATCGAGATTTAATTAATACTATATTTTCATCCATGGACTCGATGAGGTGTTGTCTGTGCTGCTGCCTGCCAATCTAATACACATCTCGTACAATTAATCCCCAAAGGTTTTCAATTGGATTTAGGTCTGACCGATGGCTGGCCAGTCTGCAACAGTCACTGGATCCTGAGTAAACTAATCAGTTATTGAGTGGTATATGTGAATGGACGCAATGTCCTGTTGGGATTTCCAGTTTTTCCTTCTTAAGATATTTCCAAATGGAGGTAGATTGCTTTTAAGAACATTTTTTACAATCCTTGGAGCACTTTCGACTATTAAGAAAATCAATATCCGTTGATCCCTTGAAACAAAACGCGCCCCACACCACGAGAGAGCCCTTTCTTTTTTGTCGACTAAAGAACTCGCGAGATTCTCTTCGTAAAGCATGCCACTATTATACCCAGCTATTAGGGCCGTCCAAATCGAATTTGATTTCGTCCCTGAAGAAACACTTAACAATTGACCGTCCAACGCTTGCGTTTTTCGTTCAAAGAATGCGCGCTTTTATATCAGTGGAGTAACCAAGTTGAGTGTCCAAAGCCTATTGTAAGTACTATTGTAAGGTTTTCTTCTCTTTGATTCATAGTAGAAAATATTCTGGTTAGATAAGATGAACAGAACTTTCAAAAATTACCAGCATTCAGAACACTTGAGCATTCACCCTGGTTACGCCACTGCAGTGTTGCCAATGGGCTACTTTTTTTATTTCAAATTTCTTGACTGGCACCACTTTTTTTAAATGGTAAAATTCTCTTTGTTTTCAGCTTAAATAATGCAGCATTAACTAAGGCGCATTTTACCACTTCAAAAAACTGATGCCCGATAAGAATTTGAATTCAGAAAAAGTAGCCTATCTGGCAACACTGCGCCACTGTACATGGTGCACTTTCAGCATAAATGTCCGACACATTCTGCTATATTTATGAATGTTGTTTGCTGGTATGCAACGGTTAACTGTAGATCTCACAATAGTTAACATGAAGTTCTCACCAGTTTCACCAACAGGCTACTGTTGGGTTAAATTTCTCGCAAATTCTCTCTATCTTGTCGTAGAGATATTTTTCTTGGTCAACCAGAATGTTGTTTTGAAATCGCATTGCCACTTTTTGATAAAATTTCATAAATTCAGGATCTGCTGCGCTTTATTTGTATAGCAATATCAGAAGTTATAGTATTTTTATCCTTCAAGCATCCAATTTTAGCTAACGTTGTGAGATATTTTCTAACTAATCCACATTGGGAGAATGGGTTGTGATTTTATGTTTAAAAGTGGTTACGTCACAAGCACAGAACCGAGGCTAATGAAAAAGACAGGCTATCGCGGTGCATCCCAAGTGTCTTTTTTTTATAGTTCGCTAGAGGAACGTGTTGCTCTTTTCGTGCATCTTCATTGGTGCATTGAACTGTCACGTGACTTTATCAGTCTGTAAAAGAGATGCGTCGCATGGAACCGCGGTAGCCTGTCTTTTTCTTTAGCCTCGCACAGAACGCAGAAAATGTGCATTTTTTATGCCGGGAGAATGAACGCAATTCGCTTCATTGTCCGTATATTTTTGGGACATCTTATTTTGAATTTTATTTTTTTACAAATTTTTTGTAAAACGTATATTGCCATCCTTTGTTGTAATAAACTTGTACTATGACTACGTATGCTTTTTATTTTTTTCGTGATTGTTTTTTTTTTTTATTTTTTTTTTTTTTTGAGATGTTATTTTAAAAAATTGGTCTGTCCATATACTTTTCGGACGTTTCTTGAATGCATGACTTTAACTATTCAGTTGAAAATTTTTAATTCTGAAACTATGAATACGATACATATCAAACATAGCATTATCATAAATGAAACGCCATTTTCCTCCTGTGATTGAAGAAAATATAAACAAATTTGTCGCTTAATACTAGAAAGACGGAAAGTTTTATACAAGTTTTATAAAAAAAAATATTAAACACCAGAATTTTTATTTAAAACTGTATAAGTTATAACCATTTTTTCCTTTGTTTTCTTTAAACATATTCTAGAAATAAACTTTTGGTTCGAACCGAAATATATTCTCTTAGCACGGGCCAAATTAGCCCGGCATTCTAGTGTGTATAACGCATAATTGCTTTGTTTTAAAATAAGTTATTTTCTCTTAACAAGCTATTTACAAAATTAATTTGAAATTAAAATTCAACTAATGCACAACCAAAAAGCGAATAAAGAGCACGATAAAAAAGAATGAGATTTCAATAAAAATATGACAGGCTGACAAGAGCAAGAATAACACAAAAGTGATAAAAAAAAAGATAAAAATTACTTCAAACAACTTTTGTTTGATCAATGTCTAAACAAACTTAAACATGAAAAAGGAAAAAATGTTTGTTATACCTTTTTTTACTTGGCTCATTTATGATATTATGATTTTTTTTCTAATTTAATTTAATTTCCTGTCGACGAAATTGACTTTGTCAGCTTGACATGTTTGAAAAGTTTATTATTTTTTTAATTGCCCATTATTCACAGATATGATAATTTTAAAAGACCTTTTGTTATACTGATATGTATATGGAATTTCAAAGACAGAGGATGTAACTTTTTTAGTAATTTTGAATTAATGGATATATTTGCACAGATAATGCACTATTTTCTGTTATCGAGGTTCATATACAATGCAAAGTTAAAAAGATGTTTAATTTCTTTATTTTATTTTTTGAATTATTTAATTGATATTTTGATTAAGGTGTTGTATTTATCGAGCTTTTTTATAAACTGCAGGATTGAAAAAATATTCCTTAATTTATAAAATCATATTCTAACTACTAATGAAAATGTACATTCATTTTTTTCAACCATTTGGAAAATGGATGTTGTTGTCAATCGAGAATGGACCTTGTGGTGTAAGCATTTTATTTATTTTTTTATGATTGGTCCAGGGATATTAATGCGTACGTAATCAGGGTTTGTGAGGGTCCTGGAATTTCAAGAACCATAAATACATCAGTACCAATATTTTCTTATAGAATATTACTTGTTGAATAAGGCGAAATTTTGTGAGTTCGAACTAGATTTACTTTTATTTTAACACAATCAAACTGATTGGTAAAGTTATATTCAAAGTATATTCAAGTAAAGTTATTAAATTCGTAGATTTACTTTTATATAAAAAGAACTGGTATTCGACTTGAAAAGTAATGCTAACCTTAGGAACCCTAGTAATATATGACACTGTTATTACATAAGCCACGTTTTGATCATCATAAAATTTATGTTTTTACTGATTTTTATTAACTCATTGGGAAACATTCAAATATTTTGCTTTGGGCAATAAATGGGCAGTTGTTAATTTGGGCAATTATTATTATTGTTGTTATTATTATCATTTACGAAATTTTGAAGAATTATTATTTTACTAGGAAATCGAAATGTCGTTGTTAATAAAGTAGAAGGAAAAAAGTTACAAAAAAAGTTATGGAATTTCAAAGACAGAGGATGTAACTTTTTTAGTAATTTTGAATTAATGGATATATTTGCACAGATAATGCACTATTTTCTGTTATCGAGGTTCATATACAATGCAAAGTTAAAAAGATGTTTAATTTCTTTATTTTATTTTTTGAATTATTTAATTGATATTTTGATGAAGGTGTTGTATTTATCGAGCTTTTTTTTATAAACTGCAGGATTGAAAAAATATTCCTTAATTTATAAAATCATATTCTAACTACTAATGAAAATGTACATTCATTTTTTTCAACCATTTGGAAAATGGATGTTGTTGTCAATCGAGAATGGACTTTGTGGTGTAAGCATTTTATTTATTTTTTTATGATTGGTCCAGGGATATTAATGCGTACGTAATCAGGGTTTGTGAGGGTCCTGGAATTTCAAGAACCATAAATACATCAGTACCGATATTTTCTTATAGAATATTACTTGTTGAATAAGGCGAAATTTTGTGAGTTCGAACTAGATTTACTTTTATTTTAACACAATCAAACTGATTGGTAAAGTTATATTCAAAGTATATTCAAGTAAAGTTATTAAATTCGTAGATTTACTTTTATATAAAAAGAACTGGTATTCGACTTGAAAAGTAATGCTAACCTTAGGAACCCTAGTAATATATGATACTGTTATTACATAAGCCACGTTTTGATCATCATAAAATTTATGTTTTTACTGATTTTTATTAACTCATTGGGAAACATTCAAATATTTTGCTTTGGGCAATAAATGGGCAGTTGTTAATTTGGGCAATTATTATTATTGTTGTTATTATTATCATTTACGAAATTTTGAAGAATTATTATTTTACTAGGAAATCGAAATGTCGTTGTTAATAAAGTAGAAGGAAAAAAGTTACAAAATGCGTAGACACAAACTATCAGATATGAAAAAAAAAAAAAAAAAAAAATCCAAAGCGTCTTTATGAAAAATCATCTTTTAAATTAAAAAAAAAGCACGAGGTCTGATTATCGAGCCTCGCGTTTACGAAATGAACGACGATCACGAAAAAGGAAACAATCTAATGTTGAACCTAGTAATTGTAAAAGGCCATTTTTTAAAAATATTGAATTTATTTAAAGTCTTAATTTTATAGCCTTTGAAAGAATAATTTTTAAAATGGTTGTTGTAATTTGTTAAAACTTATTTAAATATTTATTTAATTTATTATTTATTTATTTCATTATTGTAATTTTCAATGAATATTTTGATAAAGATATTGGAGCATCTCAGATTATCAAATATCATTATACGCTGTAATGTCTTAAAAAACCTTTATACTTCTCAGTCCTAAGCAATTTTTGCTTACGTTGATTACAAATCTAAATGTCACAGTGCTATATTGGATAAAAAGTTTTCCCTCACTTCTGACTTCTAATTCTCCTGCTTCTAGTATCTCTCCTCTTCGGCAAAATTATGTTGTCAATTTATCGTCTCATTCCCATACTGATTCCCAACGTGATGTTCTCTCTCTTGTTTTGAATTTTTCGCGTGTTTCCAAATCTTCTATTCCGAATTTAATTGCTCCGATTGAACTTTATTTCAAAAATAGTAAAATTTCTTCTGGTCAACTTGAATCGCTTCGCTACCTTTTGGCTAATGTCATTTCTTCTAATAAATCTTTTGTTAAATCTAATCTTTCTTCTTCTCAAAAATATGCTATCAGTGAACTTAATTCTGTTCCTAACCTTCTTATTACTAAGGCTGATTTAAAGGTCAAACCGTTCTTCTCAATAAGTCTGATTATACTTCTCATGTGGAATCTATGTTAAATTCCGGTCCATATTCCAAATTAAAGAAGGATCCCTCTACTAAACATATGTCTGACGGACACGTGTTAGTTTTTAGCTGATGACGAGCTGTTATTGTTGTAGCTCGAAACGCGTCCTGTTTAATTTTTTCATTTTATGGTGATTTAACAACGTATTTTAGTTTATTTGATGTATAATGTAAAATGGTGAAATCTAACACATCTTCATATACTTATATAGATGTGTATATATATATATATATATATATAAATTGAAGATTAATTTAATGCGCAGTTTTTTCGTATATATAACAAAGAACACACACATAAAAGTTTAAATCTCTAAATCAAACACAAAAAATGCCTTAGCACTTTTTTTTAGCAAAAGATTCATAAAAATACAAATAAAACGTCAAATTTAAAATCACTTGATGACGTAATAAACATATGTAACGGGTTTCATATCTAGTGAGTGTGGCATTTACGATAAATCATTATTTTCATTAATCCTATAGTTTAGGAATCCCTTTTTGGTCGACGGGAAATCAAATAGTATCAAATTGCATAAAAGAAACATTCTTATAATTCCAAAAATTATAATAATATTAACTAATAGTTTACTGCGTCAGATTAAACGTCTCATTTTCGCTTAAAATATGTCTTTGGATTGAAATTTGAATAAAGTACAGGGTCATGAAAAAACGTAAAATATGGAAAGTAGGATTACAAATATCTCGACAAATAATTACCCGAATCACGTCCTACTTCAAGTAAAATTTATATAGTTTTTTGTTGTCTTTTATATTCACTCCTTGAAATAAACAATTTCGAAAAAAATAATTCTTTTTTCTTTTATCCGAACGAATATTTCAAGAGTCCGAAAAAAATAGTTCTGGCTAATCAATGTTACTGATATTTAATTGGTTTCTTCCCGTTATTACATGCTAAGTACATACCGAACTCCATGTCTTTTCTCAACTTACTCGGGAGATAGAGCGTTTACAGACACACAGACAGACGGACAGCATTTTTTTTAAAACATGTTTTTCAGAATCTTCAGTTTCTGAATTGTGTAAATAAGTTAAAAAAAGTTATCTCGATTTTTAAAATGACTTTCCCTATACTACGAATGATGGGTACATAATATGAAAATAAAAATTTCAGTAAAAAATGAAAATGTAAAAAATATTTCAGTAAAAAATATTTAAGAATGACATTATTGAAAAGAAATAAAATTTAAGTGATAAAAGAAATATAAGATTACTTCAAACATATTTTTTTTATGAAAGTCTAAGCACACATAGTCATAAAAAAAGGATAATGTTTGCTATCGTCATTTTCTTTTGGTTCTTTTTTTATTCGCACACTTTTTTCTTATTCAATTTCCTTTAGAAGAAATTGACTTTGCAAACGTGACATGTTTGAAACGAAACAGTTTCTTTTTTTCCTCTCTCTTCATGCACAGATAAACTAGATTATATATTTCAATCGTTCATTTAAATTTAACACTTCTAATTATACCGATAAATATGGAATTTAGAATTGAACATATTTTTATGTTATTTTATTTATTTATTTATTTTTTTTTTCTCAACTTATTTTCGATAGATAAAGTAGTTTTCTTAAACCATAATAGTCCAAGAGCCGACCGCACAAAATACTAAGTCATCGAGCACAAGAAAAAAATCCTTTAAATTATGGAAGAGTAGTAATAAAGGAATCTAATGATCCATGTCTGCCGGAACAGAAGTGAAGCATAAGTCAAAAATTGATACCACGAGTGGTTGACTCGTAGGTTTAGCATTGTGTTTGCCATATAATGAAAAGTATGAAAACATGGAAAACTGAGTGCAGGGAAACACAATGCTAATCCTACGAGTCAACCACTCGTGGTATCAATTTTTGTCTTGTGCACCACTTCGCTTCTGGCAGACATGGATCGTTAGCAGTGTTCTCGCTGTCGCTCGCCAATGCGCCAAATTGCGACTAAATTCTTCATTTGGCGAGTAAACAAGCGATTCGATTCGCCAAATTGCTAGTGCTCAAATTTTGCTCTTTCGTTTTTCATACATATTCATATATATATAATATACATACATAATATGTATATATATCCCATATGTATGTATTTCCCATATCTTATATTAGTTCCTAAATTTCATAAAAAGCCAATTAAATTCAGAAGCATAACTTGTGGTTTCGGATCTTACATTGAGGTAGTTAGCAAAAAATTAAAGGAGATTTTAACAGGTGTGTTTCACAAAGTGACTGGTAGGGAATCAACATTTATTATAAAAAATAGCTACATCTTATTGGATAAGCTGAAAAATATAAAAAACATTACAGGCCTGTATGCATATGACTTCGCAGACCTATACAATAATATAGATTTAACGGATTTAAAAGAGAAAATTGTGGAATTTTATGTTACTGAGGGTAAATCAGAAACTGATATCGATTTATTTTTGAATTTATTTAAATTTGTTGTAGAAGAAAATTACCTTTACGACGGTAAAAAAACGTTTAGAGAAATTCGTGGCATTCCAATGGGGGGGAGTTGTAGTTCTATTATAGCTGACATATACCTATATTTATATGAACGTAACAGTAACTTAAATAAAAATATTTTGTGTTATAGATACATTGATGATGTTTTAATAGTTAAATTAAATAACGATAATATAATTTTAGATTTCTTATATTACCCTACAACATTAAAATTAGAGCCCTCCTCACTGGATTGCAGAAATATTGATTTTTTGGATGTAAACTTAATTTTAGAGCGTAAAAAATTGGTTACAAAGATATTTGATAAACGGAACACTTTTAGTTTCCGAACTTTAAAGTTAATGAATTTCAATTCATGTGTACATGTCTCGGTAAAAAGAAATATTTTCAGAAATGGTTTAATTCGTATTGATAGGTTGAGTTCAGAAATTGGAGATGCGATTAATGACATTGTGGAGTGGTACAGACTGGGTTCTGAACAAGATTACCCTCGGAACTTTATGAAAAATATTATGAATGATTTTGTTAGGGGCAGTTGTCGTCGAAATGAACTGAAATCATTATTGAATGGATTTGATAGTTCGACAAGTTTAATGTTTTAGTTTAAGGGTCATTTGAAGGTTATTGCTGGTCGATAGTTTATTTTTAGTATGGATTGCTTTTAGTTAAAATTCATTTATGGTTGTGACGGGCATGGGGAATGTTGCATGCATAAAATCAGATTTAACCCAGCAGTGCATGTCATTAGCCATGCCGCCCGTCTCCATGTTTGTTACTTTTCGAGTTTCTTGTTTAAGTTATTTATGAGTTGTTATTTGTTGGATCAGTTTATAATTTATGGATTAGTTATTGTTCACGTAGTGGTTTTTCAAGTTTGTTTAGCGGTGTAGATGTTCGTGAGTTTTTGCTTTTAAGAATATTTTTATATTTTATATATTTCTTTAGTTAATTATATATGGTGTGCGATTTGAGTTTAATATATCAGTCTTATTTAAATATGTATATATAATATACATATTAATATACACATATTTTTTTATATTTGTAGCAGATAGTTGAAATTAGATTAATAACAATCACTGTCACAGTTATAAAAACTTAGGTTATTTTAGAACATATTGAAAAAGGGGGTACATTAAAGGGTTAAAGATAATTTTCTTTTGTGTTACACGGCGAATCTATTTGGCTAATACTTTTTTCATTTGGCGAATGTTTTTTATTTTTAATTAGCCAAATTACTAACGTTAGCCAAATGTCAGCGAGAACACTGATCGTTAGATTCCTCTATTGCTACTCTTCCATAAAATAAAGGATTTTTTCTTATGCTCGATGACTTAGGGTTTTGTGCGGTCGGCTCTTGGACTATAATGTAGTTTTTAGAATACTAACAATTCTCAATTCTACATTTTAATCTGTTTAATTGAATCTGTATTTTACTGTAAAAATCTGAAATCTGATAGAGCCTGCTAAATTGTGTTAAATTAAGTTATATTTTGTTATCTTAGTATACAGAGTGTGATATGTTATCTATCACCGACCTTTAATTTCTCAACCGTTGGTTGTATTACAAAAACGTTTCAAATAAAGTAAATATTCATGTTGTGGCATTGTTTAATGTAAAAAAGCAATTTTATGAAAATTACGAAATGTGATTTTTTATACGGTCCTCCAATCTTTATAGTTATATTTTGTGAAAGTTTACATAGGGGAGAAGGGGCCATGTTTGAACTGGGGGCACCTTTGAACACTCTAAATATTTTCCTTCAAATAAATTATTTTTACAAAATATTTACCGCAATACATTATTACTGCTTCAGTGCAATAAGTATATAAAGCTGCCCCATTTTGTATGCATAATACTGTTTAAGCAAGATATGTATTTTTCTCCCTCTTGAATCTAAACTTAAGAAAATAAAGATTTAAGATTTTTATTCACAATTTTGTAACCCTAAAATTCTGATTTATTGTTCAACACTTAAATAAAGATGCAACTTTTAGTTTATAAGCTTTGTTTTATTCAAATTCTTCAGCCAAATTGAGTAATTAGCTGTAATGTTGAACTCCATGTGATGGGGCACCATTGAACAAAAAAGCTGGGGCACTATTGAACATATAAAACTATGAAGTAAAGAATTGTTGATCTACCTAAATATTATTATTTTTGGAATTTTTCTATGTGAAAAGAGGTTAATTAAGAATATGGAAGAAAATGGACTTATACTGCTAACAGAGATGAGAGTGCTCCGATTTAAATGCTCGATTTATACCAGTATATTATAATAATATTCTTTGGTTTATTAAATCTTCTAAATTCTTTCATTATATATGACGAGAAAAACCATTAAAATTTAGTGGTAGCAATCGGTCATTTGGGTCGGAACGCTCTCATCCCTGTGTTAACAATCCCTTCTTCCTGAACACATGCATTACAATCTCTGGATGTTTCAGCGATGGAAAATTTCAAATCTAAATTGATGATTGCATTCATCCCGGATACGCAATATTGATTCATGGTTTAGCAGGTTTGTCTAACAAAACTTATACTCTTTCATTTATTCTTTCCCAAACATTATTTTTGGTTTCGATCTAGATAAAACGGAATTTAAGTCAGGTTTTTTTCATAAAAAGTGTTAGTGAAATATTTTCCAGAATCATCAGATATCATAGTGGTGTATTTCAAGGATATTGTAAAAAAGTTTTTACAACCAAACATAAATGAACTCACTCTGTGTTGTTTCAACGATGATTTTTGACATCAACTTTGATGGATTTCAGTTTGGTTAAATAATAGAAAAATTATTAGTTTCAGTAAAATGTAATTGTTTAATTTTATTCATATTACTTTATATTTCTGAAACATATTACATTAGAACTACAGACGGAAATGTTAAATGCGTTCCATTTTAATATTTTGTTGAATATTTCAGAGATTCATATTCTCAGCAAATGAATTATTAACTCAGAGATTAAAAGCTTATTATATTATTTAAACACTGAATTTAAAATTTCCAAATAAATATGCGACTTGAAAATTTCTCTTTGGAAAACGAATTTTATGATTGAAAGAATATAAAATATAAACAGTCGAAAGGTTGAAACTGTTAAAGTTAATTATTTATATGCATCGTGCTTGTTTCACTGAATTAACTTTAAAATATTTTCATTCAATTAAGTTACTTACAGGAAAATAATTTAATTTAAGGTTTTTAATACATACATGACCGCTTTTGACAAAGTAGCCCACAAAATGGTGCTATATTTTGAACTTCACTTAATTAAAACGACAGTTATAGCAGCCATTATGATTTTTTTCTATTTAATTACTATACATATGTTTGTTAGTTATTGTAAGTTATTTGATAGTTATTGGTGTTATTAGTTATTAGTTATTTATTATAAATTAGTTATTAGAATTTGTTCGTCTTCATTCATGAAGAAAAAACTTTTTCTCTAATCTATGCTTTATATAAAACACTACCAGATGCTTTCGGCATGACGCGTGTTAACCAGAAAATGCAGTAGACGGGGGGGGGGGGGAATTATTCCGGGATAAGTAAACAAGAAGTAATATTCTAAAAATACGGCGATCACGATAATGAATCACTCTGCATTCGCGTCCACATATCGTTAAACAAAGGTGGCGAGTGGTTAGGGAGAAACACAGTCAAAAAAAGTGTTAAATACACTAATCCATAGGTGCCAACCTGACATCGATTATCCGTAATACGTGCGTTAATTTGACCCTGGTTTAATGAGTTTCGAACCAGAATTTTTTCAAAGAAATGAAATTAAGTATGTTCTACTAACAATCCTGAAATTAAATAAAGAAAGATTCATGAAATATATTTTCTGGTTTGAAACGACGTTAACCTGGATCAAACTGATCCAGGTATTACGGAAGATTAGTTGAAAGTTGGCAGCTATGATAATCCTTTAAGTAACATTCGTAAGTTTTGAAATAAAAAATGCAACATTCGCACCAATTTATAATTTAATTATTAGATGTTGTTTCCGATATCCCATGTTTAGCAGTTAATGGACGGAATTTTTCGGTACGAATTGATTTTCCCAAACGTACACGACTTTCCGAACGACCCGATTGAACTGAGACACTTTCTGTCGACATGAAACCTGAAAAAAAAATGCTCAAATCGTCAAAGAAATCGAGCATTTCCGTCCATCTGATCTAAATGCTCTATACAACTGGCTGATTCAATTTCTAAATACAGCAATCCCGGCTGGTGAACAACATAATAAGGGGATTATTGATTTGATTCTCAGAATTATAAAAATTTACTTTAAATGCAGTGATTTGGCACGGCAATAACTAATTGATAACCTAAATGTCTAATGACGAATAAGGAAAATATTACTTTTCAAAATTTTTTGTAAAAGATGCTTGAAAGTCCTTGAAATGTACGAATTCTGTAAATCCTTACAAAATTTGCTGTGGAGCCCTCTAGATATGATAAAATAAAACACATAAATAAAACCTAAATAAAAGCAGAAAGAAGATGAATGTGAAAGCAAAATAATTCAAAGAGCAAGCTTGCGTATCACAAATTTTAAAATCTTAAAAATTTTAAATAAGCAAAGAATAGATTATAATTTAAATCTTATGCTAATTTTTAATATAATTATGTTTTTTTATTTTAAAAACAGGTTAATATTATCATCGTATTGACTTCCCTTGTTAAAGCAATACACAAGTGATGCTTCTTTAAAATCACGAATTAACACATTTGTTTAATTAACAAACATATGAACAATTGGTCAATATCATTGCATCGAAAAAAGAATGCATGAAATACCTTTTTAAAGTGATTGAAAGAAAATAACAGTTTTATGATGTTTTATGCAACTATTTAGTTACAAATAAAAAATAAAAAGGTTAAAATTATAATTGATATATAATATTATAATTCTTAATTGACAATTTGATTATTAAGTTATAATAACAAGTATATTTATGAAAGAAACAATAAGCAGAACAAATGTAGCACATTCCAGTATCAAACCTGAGCCCGTGGGACCAAATACAAATACTATACCAACAGAACTAGCTCAATGTTAATCTTTCATTATGAAGTGCTTATTTAAGCTGTGTTATAATATTAGATAACCCCCTCACCCCCCCCCCTTTCCTTTTCTCAAGTACTGAGCGTTGTATAAAATCCATTGAATCTAAGACTAAGAAATTTCTACCCTACAACATATATTAAATTAGTAATCAAAATCTCTGTTGGCCCTCTCCATGTAAGAGAAAATTCTACTATGATGGAAATTTTTCAGCCAGACCTATAGACAAGAGCTGAGACTATCTACCTAATAAACTCAAATTATTGCAAAGGATGTGACATTTATGCGTAGAAATTAATTATCAAAATCATTTCCATAAAATGTGAACGACCTTCTGTATATCTTACTCCACTGTTTTGTGATCATAGATACAAATAGAAAATTTTAAACTCATTTCATTTTAATGTTTCTGAGGATTATTTAAACGAAATGAAATTTTCCTTCGTTAATTTACGGAATAACAGCCAGTTGTACCACTGAAAGAATGACTCTAAAATTTGCCAAGCAAATATTTGACTCGGAAATTTCACGTCCAGAAAAGGATTTAATGCATGAAAGATATAAATTATTAATTATTGAATGCATGGATGAATGGAAATTAATTATTTCCATGCTTATTATGTCAAGTTAAATTTTAAATATTTGCATTCACCTCAATTAATTATATATTAGTTTACCTATCTGAATACATAGTAAGGTTTATTTAAAATTTAATTCAAATGTTAAAACATTATCAAAATCGGTGCATTTTATGAATAAATAAAACTTTGGATATTAAAATGAATTTATTTTGAACTGTGAAAGTTTTTTGCTTTGTGAGAAGAACAAATTTTGTTTTATTTCCAGTGTTTGATTAAATAATTTTTTGTAGTTTATATTTTAGAAGAAATATATTTATCATTTTTAAGGAAAGTTACAATGGAAAAATAATTATGACGTGTAGAAATTATATTCCATAAAAGAATTCTCACATAACTATATGGTAAAAGGTTACCAGTCCTTGCGATTATAGATGTTTTGTTAAGTATCTAGAAAAAAAACATGAGGAATTTTCATGAAACTCCAGGTGTGCAAACTGAATAATACACATCATGTATTTCAGCGAAGATTGTTTCCCCGAAACACCATGCGACACAAACACAAAAATCCAACCATGGAAATGGTTGCATGCAATATGCAATTCTGAATCCTTGTGACACCTCCTATTTTCACTTAATGATTCTACCAATAATTCTGTGACACCCTGTATAGCATTGGAAGGAGGAAAGAGGAAAGCACTGGACTCGTGAAAAATGTCGACTTCCAATTTTCGGTGGATTCACGCGTTTTAGAAGATCTTGTAAAAAAATTTACTGTTTTTAGAAGATGTCTGTAAGTCTCTGTGAATCTATGTGTGTTAACCCCTAGGGACGAGAGACACGCATACGTGCCGCAAAAAGGCTTAAGAATTCTTGTTTATCCCCTCCAGTAAAATGATACTTTAAAATTTGCCTTTTTTAATCGGGACATTTTCCTGATTTAATACGATACAAATTTCTGTTTTTTAAAACCGGTGGCAAAACATTAAAAATTTCATAAAAGGCTCCCGTCGCAAAGGGTTAAAGGGATAAAAATTTTGTTGGAGTTCTATCTGAAGAGCTAATGGTCCGAATTAAGTAAAACTGTGATGTAAATTGGTTTGATTACTTTTTGGTGTAAATCACTGAACAGGTAGCGCTGCTACGCTGCATTTCACATGACTCGCGCAATAGCTTTAAGTCAAGGATCCGTAGTTACTTGAAACATAATAGCATCCGAAAAAAATGATTTTCCGGAAAGAGAGATTTGGTTAACCCCTTAATGGTCACGTTAAATTACGGTTTAAAAATTCAAACTCATTATTTCCACCTCTTTTTCGAAAAAAAAATTTCATTTTATTTAATGACAAGTAAAATGATACCAGAATAAAACCAATTACACTATTTTAGTCTGAATGAAATAAAAATCTCGACGCTGGACATTAATTATGTTTACATGGAAAAATGATGGTTAGAGAGTAGAGAATTTTCTAGAAGCTTTTTTTTTAGATTTAAGAAGGAAGCCTGGAGGTGATGAGAGAGATTCTTCGTTTTTTTCTTCGATGAGTACGTTAAGGACGGCTTGTTGAAATAATGATGGAATATTATTTCGATATTTCGGTTCAAGACGGCTTGCAAATGGAGCATTTCCCTCGCTATATGACAACAGTTTAATAAACTTACTTGCAGCAGTCAATGTGTAATTTAATGAATCTCCTACATTTATTTATTTATGTTGTTTTTCTCTCGCTTGCCACGGCTGTGTGTTTAAAAATAAAGGAACCAGTGAAGATAATTCGAGTTTCTACTTAAAACGTCACATATATATAAGTAAACAAGAAAAAAATCACACGCCAAGCACAGATTATGAAGCATTTTCCAAAACTTTCAGAAAAATGTAACAAAATTGCACCTTTTAAAAAATTAAAATATTACGTCTAATTCAACCATATGGAAATGCATAACACATTTCAAAACTCAAACTCTGCTATTGCCATCTACAAACCAAAAATTATCAGAATTTTTTGCAGCCCTGTATATGATATAAATATTTTTGTCGATTAACTACATGCTTGCCAAAATTTAGATCACTTTAGAAATATATGTATATCAGTTGAAAGTACCCCTCAGCAATTTCTTCCAATGAGGAGAATGCTAAATGAATACTTTTGGGCAGCTCTGTATGTGAGGTGTAGAATTTATATTTAGCGAGTAACATGCAAAAACGTTAATGAAATTTAAAAGCGCATATCAAGATCAACAATTATAACTCAAAAACAATACTGCAACTGATTTCTTTTGTGTGTCCCTGTAAATGAATAAAAAAGTGCTATAAATGCCGTAACGTGATCGTACTGAAATTCAGTGATTTACATCAGTTTCAATACATTTGAAATAACGTAATATCATTTTCTGCAAACGATTTTTTCCCATTTACCATAATGTAACTGCATTCTCTTAACCCTTTCCAGCACCTTGTGCCCGGTCTGGGATATCTAATTTTAATTCCAAATTCGCAACAGGTACCAATAATATTTTAGTAAAATTTTTCTTTTTCAATAAAAGCTTAAATTAGGGGTTTCAAAATGTCTAAAAAATTCGTTTCTAAATTCCGGTGTCAGTCAATGATTTCTATTTTTACTAACATATTTTGCCCGTGCCAAAAAGGATTAAGTGCAAATGAGTTAAAGTAAATGACTGTTTCCCCTGATAATAAATTATTAAAAATGTGCTTTTGTGATCCTAAATAAACTTTATTAATTGCATGAAAATTCGAGTATATTTACGGGACTTCGAGCTCGGGCAAACGGACAGACGGATAAGCAAACCAAATATGTTAACACGTTTGAACATTTTTGGAAAGTGCTTAAAGTTTCAAACTCATTGCAATTAAATGTTGTTGGAAAAAAATTATAATCAATCCAGTATTTCTACAGATGTAAATTGTGAAATTAAGGATTAACGAATGTTTGTATAGTTTAAACATTGATTCAGAAATGTGTCAAATAAATTTTTCAAAAAAAAGTATTTTTTTCACTTGAATTAATTGATTGAAAGAATTTTAAACATAATTTAACTGCTGAATAGTGAATTAATTAAAGATAAATAGTTTTAAATACGGCAACTCTATATTCCGGTGTACTGGAGCTTATTTTTACTCTATGCAATATTTTCTAAAAGATTAATTTCTTGTTCAAAGAAAAATAGTTTTTAATTCTTTTAACTAATTAAAAATCAATTAATTTTATCACTTAGGTTACTTATACTTAAAAAGTGTTCTTTCAATCAACGAATTAACAGTACTTTTGAAATGCCGAAAATTTGTTAACCTTTAAGCAGGGGCTCACTCAGTATCTACCTGAGAATACATGTAAGCCCGGACAGATGCTGTCACAGCCCCTCCGTAAAGGTTAAATTCTTTGAGTAAGATATCTCAACATTAATAGATCCACCTGTACAAAACTTTGGATGAATATTTAAATGATTTCATCCTTTAAAAGTAAGCTTCCAACTTTTAAGCTTTTTTCCGTCACAATTTATAATAGAAAAATTTGGCTTATTTAAACAAAATTTTTTTATGATTAAGTAGAGTCAATTAAAAAAAGCAAGGGAGGGGGACAAGGAAAAGCTTAAGTTGGTATCTATGTTTGAAAGAGACTCAGTTTTGTTAAAATTTTCGAAAATACAGAGTTGCCATTCACCGGCATTTTACACACAATTTTATCTTAAGGAAAATTTTATTCTTTTGAATCGTTCAAATATTATAATTAAGGTATTTCAAGATATAAATTTCGGTATTATAATACTACTATCCAAAAAGCCAGAAACTTAAAAACTCTAAAAGTATTTTTTTTTTTTTTTTTTTTTTTTTGTCCAAAATCATTTTAGATCAAATTTCGTAACAATCACATAATTTAAAATATTGGAAAAGGGATTTTTAACTGCATTTATTTCTAATTATTAAATTCACGTTTGCAACTTTTAGATTAATTTTTCTAAGTTTGATTTTTTTTTTTCAATGCATCTATATGATCAAAATGCTAGAACTAAAAAATATATTTTTCAATAGACTCAATTTTTTAATGCTACATCTGCATGTTGCATTTAATAAAATTAATAAATGTGTTTGCAATAAAATTAAATTACTAAATTATTAATCAATAATTCATTTTTAGTTAGTATATTTAGCTTGTTTTATGTTTACCTTATTTAAAAATTATAAATATGAAATCTTTTTGTATCATTGTATTTTTTATGTCCAGACATTTTATTTGCTTTTAAAAAAATAAACTTCGCTTTTAATGCAACTTCTGAACATCGCATTATTTCAATTTTTACCCCGTCGAATCGGAGAAAGGTGTTTTCAAATGCAATTTGCTTGAAAAATACACCTCACTAATTTTAGGGTTTTAGAATAGTTCTGAAGCACGAATTTTTAAATTTCTCTCTATCGAGAGCAATGTGATTACGAATGAATAACCCCTTAACTGATTTGCTCGTACGCCGCCGTTCGAGCAAGACAAATTTGTGTAGTTTATCACTTAAAGCTTTTTGACACCACAATTTTTTAAAAAAGTAATTTCATACTATTTATCCCTTTCTTGCGCAGTGTTGCCGGGCCGGCAACAATTAATTTTAATTCCAAACTTGCAAACGGCACCAGTAATATTTTAATATAATTTTGCTTTTACAATGAAAGCTTAAATTAAGGAATTCGTAATATCTAGACAAGTCCTTTATAAATTCCGGTGTCAATCGACAATTTCTCATTTTACTAATAGAATTTGCTTGCGCCGAAAAGGGTTAAAGCGGAAATATTTAGGCTAAACCTTACGAATATTTTATTTAAAATATTATGGTGAAAATCCGTTGTTTTCAATCTATTGAACGGAAAAAAAGTGCCAGTTAAGGAGTTAAACCATTTGCGTTTTAAACAATAAGATACCATTTGTAGAGTACATTAGCAATAAAAAAAAAATATTAAATATGTATTTATTTTATGTTTTGCAATGTATTTGCTACGCAAAAAAGTAAAATAAAATAAAACTACTCAGATGTGGCAATCCCAAAGCTTTCTTTTATCTTATTCAACGTTCCTACTTCTTGAAAATTGCAGCATAGCACCGCCACCGGTTAGGTGTTTTAATCCAAAATCTAGTCAACAACAACTTATGACAACTTATAACTGAATATGGAGTTTGAAGGAAAATCCGAGCATTAGCTTTTGAGAAAGATCTATTGCAAAATCTTTTTAAAAAATCTGCATAACAGCACCACATGTTGGATGATGTGCACCAGAAACTAATCAGGATCAATTTTTTATCAGGTACTAACTGTATCTGAAGTTTGATAAAAAATCCATCCATTAATTCTTGAGATACGGCTATTGCAAAATCGTGAAAAAATGCAGCATAGCAGTGCCATCTGTTGGACGATTTACACCAAAAACTAAGCAACAATAATCTATATCAAGGACTTACTGAATCTGATGTTTTAGAAAAAATGCATTGAAAGAATGCATTAGTTCTTGTGATAGAGCTAACGCGATAATCACGAATAATACACCATGGATGCGCCACCTTTTGAGCGATTTGCACCAAAATGTAACTCGTACTATGTTGTAGCATGTTCTAACTGAATCTAAAATTTTATGAAAATCCATGCACTAGTTCTTGAGATATGGCTATTGTGGGACTAGTAAATAATGCAGCAAAGCAGCACCACCTGCTGAGTGATATAAACCAAAAACTAATCACATCTAATTTATTTTAAGGTCTAACAGAATCTATAGCTTCCTGAAATTCCATGCATTAGTTTTCGAGATAATCCTATTGAGATAATCACAAATAATGCACCATGACAGTGCCATCTGTTGAACGATTTGCATCCAAATGTAATCAGCCTTATGATTTATCAAGATCTAACGAAATCTAAAGTTTTATGAGAATCCATGCATTAATTCTTGAGATGTAGCTGTTGTAGAAATTGTGAAAAAGACAGTGCAACAGCGCCACCTGTAGGTTGATGTACACTAAAACCTTATTAAATCTAATTTACATGAAGGTCTAACAGAATCTAAAGTTTTGTGAAATTCTGTACATTAGTTCTTGAGATAGAGTGTCTACTTAATTTTTGTCACATAGTGACATATAGACAGACATTTTGTAAAAACATGTGGGGTTCTCTAACCCCTAAACCGTATAAATCCGTCGAAAACCGGATTTCAAAACTGTTCTAGAATCTAATACTTTCTTTTTGTTAAGACAGGAAAAAGTAAAAATGCTAAGAAATTGTCAAAAAATGTACTTACTTTTTGAGTCCGCATGTATCATTAAAATTTAATGTACCAAAAATAAAATTTATTTTTTTTCGCCGTTCAATCTTTTAAAGTTATAAGTTTGTTAGTATAAATACCTAACTAAATGTAATAAAAGTGTATAAATAAACCCTATGGGTCTGAAGAGGTTAATCAAGTACAATTTTTCTATTTGATAAATAAGCTCTTCAAGCTGTGGGGAATCATTTGTTAAATAAGCATCTTTTTTTTTTTCTTTTTTTTTTCTTAATTTCCAGTGTTAAAAGTCTCGAATATGTTAAATTTATGCAACTATTAAATATTAAAAGAAACACTTTTTCCATAAGATAAGATCGAGACCAAAACTATCAGCTTCTCAAGCAGTGTGCATCTTAAAATATTCTTCAACAAACTTTCAGAACATACCGCTGAAACTCTAATATATATTAGAAATGCGCCTTTGTCAGAAAGAACGGAATTTTCAATAGTTCTTCTAAAGTTGTTCAATAAAGATATTTCTAAAGTTATCCATGCATAAATTACCTAAAAGAAAATTATTGCTCATTATTATTTTATTTTTACTTTGTGAGTTACGTGTTGGCTGTATCTTAATTTTGAAACTTTCGAGAGATTCTTTGAAGATAAATGAATTTGATAGTTATTTTTAATTATTTTTATAAAAGTTTTGTTGTTGGAAGAACAAAATTCGATATGGATTACTAGTCATGGTAAAAACTCATGCTTAAAAAAATGTCTGAGACACAAAAATCTTCAAATTTTCTAAAAAATGTTTATTGTATTGAAAAATTCTGTGTGTGTGTGTGTGTTTTTTTTTTTTCATATAATGACGTTAAAATCATGTTTCATCTTAATTAAAAGAGGAAATTTTATTATATATTTTTTCTTCGTTTTAGTTAGTTTTCATATCTACATAGCTGCCAACTTTTACGTATTTTTCCTCTCGCAAAAATTTTATAGGGAATATTGTCTTATTTAATCATCGAAATTTTATGATTAAACAAATGGAAAATCTCTGTACAGTTTTTATGGTAGCAAAAATGCGTAAAAGTTGGCAGCTATGTATCTAGCTTTCAACCAATGGTTGTCATGAAAATGGCTTTTTTATGATGATTTTTTCACAATTTCTCAGATTTAAATTGTTATAACTCAAGAGTCGTGAAAGATAAATGTCTCAAACTTGAAACATGTTTTTTTTAATTGTTTTGCTTTAATTTTGATTCAGCAAATTTGAAGAAAACATTTACTTTTAAAAATAGTACTTTTTAAACATAAGTTATGTCATTTTTTTTATTCTTTCTCTAAATATATTTATTTTTTTTTAATTAATATTTTTAAAAATGCTGAATTACAATAAATATTTAGATATTTATGTTTATTTAAAATATAAAAATATCAAAAATCTACAAATAATGTTTTTGAGTTATAACGATTTTAAATTACCCCAATTTTTAATAAATTAAAATAATGAGAAGTTTTATCATGTGATTTTGTTTGCAAATAATCGGTTAATCATCACAAAAATATTCAAAATTTTAACTGAATCAATGACAATTATTTTAAATTATGTCCCGGACCTTCTTAAGTTTCATGAAACGGAAAAAGCAGACAAATTTCGGCGCAGGTAAATTTCGAAGTTAAGTACTCACTTCAACAACAAAAAGTAAAATATGATTAGAGATAAACCTAGTTTAACAACTATATTTGGCTGATTTATAAGAGTTCTTAATTTTTTTTTTCTTGCAACAGCTGGTTTTGATCAGAGTAATCGTAAGCAAAATTCAGCTCAAAATGCCCACGCTGGCAGCATTTTTTGAAATATAGTCTGACTTTGGGAAAAAATCGACCAATACAGCACATAAAAAATTTCCTAAATAAGGAAAACTGTCAATCAAATGCGCTTGAGAGCAAAAATGAATGTAAAAATGAGTCGGAAAATTAGCAGTATGATATTTGAATACATCCTCAATTCTTCAGTTGCGGTTGCTTCGGGAAATTTTGTTCAGTATGCCCATTTTGACAAAATTTTTTGAAATATATTCTACTGTTATCAAAAAAGTGAGCAATACGGCACATTATATAGTTCTTAAATAAGAGAACCTGCCTACTGAACGCGTTTGAGAGCAAAAATGGATTTAAAAATAAGTCTGTAAATAAACAATTGGTTATTTGAATACACCCTCAATTTTTCAGTCACAATCGCTTCGTGAAATTCTATTCAAAATGCCCACTTTCACAGCATTTTTTTTTTCTGGCTTTATCAAAAAACTGGCCAATGCGTTCACATTTCATAGTTCCTAAATAAAAAAAAACTGCCAAATGGATGTGTATGAGAGCAAAATGAATTTTAAAATGAGGGAGAATATAAGCAGTTTGGATTTGAGCACACCCTTAACCCTTTCCGGCACACTGTGCCTGGTCTGGGATACCTAATTTTAATTCCAAACTTGCAAACGGCACCAGTAATATTTTAGTAAAATTTTGCTTTTACAATAAAACCTTAAATTAAGGAATTCGGAATATCTAAAAAATTCGTTTTTGAATTCCGGTGTCAGTCCATTATTTCTGATTTTATGAGAGATTTTGCTCGTGCCGGAAAGGGTTAATACGACTTTTCCTTCAACTCCTATTTTTGTTTAATTTGTTTTTGCTATAAGAATTAGTCCTATAAAAAACTTGTCAATATAAAAGTTGTATATATTATTGAGAAGATGTATAATAAATTTAATCGGATTTAATATCTTGAGAATTGACGAAGTTATGGATTTTTTCTTCTCTCCTCCTCTCCTTTTTTCGTTTTTATTTTATTTTTCGATAAAAGTTGCTATTATCAAAAACTTGTAATTACAAAAGTTTAGATAATATTAAGAAAATTTATAATAAATTTAATTCGATTTGATAACTTGAGAATTGACGAAGTTACAAATTTTTATCTCCCAAAAACCTAATTTTTTTCGCCTCTTGAGCCAATTTTTAACTTTCTCAAAAATCTGTCATGCGTAAACTTTTGTGCCATTTCTTAGAAGTAAAATAAATTTTAAATTGATTCAATGTCTATTTCAATTATGAAGTTATCTTCAGTTTTAACAAAACCCCTGCTTATTTCCATTCCCTCGGTCCGATTTTGCCCATTAACGAACTTGACCGAGATTTTATGGCCCTTGATTTATGTATCAGTTTGGAAGAGATTTGAAAAGAGTTATAGAAGTTGTCGTGTCCATAAAAAAGATATATATATAGATAGAGAGAGGTATAATTTATTATTATTATTATTGGTGGTATTTTTTAGGCTCTAGGTGTCAAGATCGGTGTAGATCTGCAAAACTTTTTCAGAAATTCCAACATAGTAGACACCACATTAAGTAGTATTTCATACGAAATCTGCCTAAAACTAGTAGATGTCATTAATTTTTCTAGCGTTAATATGGGTTCCGGTAATCGCTAAAAAACTTTTAAGGTCAAAATTATTATATTTTTATACTCATATACAACATTGTCCAATGGAGTTATGAATAAAAAGGAGGAGACATATAGTCTATTGTCTATAAGTTGCGATAGAAGTAACTGAGTTGGTTGTCACAGGATGACAGCTGTTTCATTTAATCCGATTTACAGTTTCTGATTACCTCCAGTGAAATCTCCCACCAGTAAATTTAACTAGGAAATTTCGTCCTCTTTTAGAGCCTTAATCGTTAAAAAATTTTCTGACAAATGTGGTAAAAAATTCTGTTTCTTTTTACTGGTGTGAGTTTTGCAAGTGTTATAATCTTTTTACTGATACAGTTTTGGTTGTCACAATGTGGCGGATCTATTACCAGAGAAGTAAACTGTAACCAGTAAAAATGAATATTAGTTTTTGTCATGCTTCTTTATTGAAGACTTCAATTAATGATCCGTTTAAATAAAGAGAAATTTTCTGCATAGTTTTACTGGTGGAAGTTTACCGCGGCGATAATGAATTCCCATGAAAGCGGTTACAGTTGAAGCTTCACTATTTTAAAGATATGTCAGTTCCTCTTTCTTAGTAGTTCCATGCATTGTCCTTGATACCGTTATCTGTCTGTGATTTTTAGAAAATTACCTGTTTTAATACTCAGTCAATTATTAACAACCTGTCGTAAAAAGTACATTTTTCCCCCTTTTTAAATTGCACGGCACGCAGAAGATGCAAGAATAGTACTTGTCATAAAGTGAAGATATAATGCCCTCTAATACTTCAATGGGTTGAAAATATAGAGGCCATTATTGTACTATAATAAGGATTGATCTCGCATTTCAGTGTTTTATGTACATTGCGTTTGTGTGTCTGTGGAGAGAGGGGGGGGGGTCTGGTGATGATTGAGTAAATCGATCGATACATGTGAATATTTTAATGTTTTTGAATTGATATTTGACATTTTTAAACAATTAACTCTTTAAGCGGTTTGCCCGCGTTTACCAGTTTTCCTAATAAAATATGCAATAAATTATTCTTAAAGCGGGGAGAAAATGTATGGGTGAATCCATTTCAAGTGGTCCGGAAAATATTTTTTTGGTTGCTTGACCATTTTTTAAAAATCTGAAATTTTTTGTACCATCATTGTTTCATCGTGTGCAGCAATTTTCTCATCTTTCTATACGAAGTTGTAAGTGTCTCGTTTCTTATCTTTCAAATTTAAATGGGGTTTTCAGCAATTTGCTCAGAATGAAATGGGTTAAAGGCATGATAATAGAATAGTTTTTAAAAAGAAATTTTTATTGGTGACACTTTAAGCTTAAATTTTAAGATTTTTTCTAAAATCTGCCCGTTTACAAGAAATTTTTCATGCAAAGTGTTATAATTTAATGGCAGTAAAAAAGTTCATTTATCATAATATCTTTTTTAAAACATCAGTTTGATGACACATAGGTCGATATTAAAATTTATGTACTAAATATTAAAATCATTTATCATCAAATAAATTTTGAAGAGACTGCATTCATTTCAAATGATTTATTCCATCTCAACTACAATGAGAATCAATATTTTATTACATAGACTAGATATAGCGAATCTAAATTTACAAACTTTATGTAAACTCAAACTCTTAAATCTTTTCCAAAGCAAGTAGATTCTAATATTCTCTAAATTTCTGCTTCAGTTAGTTTCCTCTTCCCTTGCATTAAGATGTTTAAGATACTACTTAAGGACGTCAATTTTGCCAAGTATTTCCTCAGCAGAAAACTTTCTAAGAACTAAATAATGTTACTTGATATACAATGCGTAAGGTTTAATCCATTTTAAAACCCGTTTCCTCGAAAACGACCCCACTAATTTTAGTGAAATTTGAAATCTATACTCACTAAATTGTGCTCATAATACATGGTAAAGAGGGGGTTTTTTTTTCGACAAAATTTTATATTTTAGAGCACTTTAGAATTCTAGAATATTTTAGTATTTTGAGCATTTTAGACCAAAAACTTCAGAAGTTTTTGTTTTTCTAAAACTAAATAATTAAAAAAAAACTGTCTGAAATATATGATCTTATATCCACCAAATATCTACCACACAAATATAAAATATCAAAGCACTAAAATGCAGGGGCCAAGGCAGCTGCCCCGCGTGCCCTTGCATTAAAGCATCAAATATAAAAATTACATCAAATACCTTAATATTTCAAGAAAATGTTACATTCCCTGTGGGATCGCACTCATTACATCACAGGATTGCGTTTTGGGGAGCTCTGCTTTATATGAATCCGCCATTTTTTTTTCATCAAAGTCAATACTTTATTAAAACAAAATTAAAAGCTTATCTAAATTCACAGACTTTGTGCGGACTAAACGCTTAAAGCCTATCCGAATCAATTAACTTCAAATGTTCATTCGGGTAATAAATTTCTATCCAAGCTAGTTTTATCTGGCATTGGCTGAGAGTATTAGAATATTTAAGACCCTTGAAGCTTTAATTTTTACAAAGATGTTCTTAGCAGAAAACATTCTAAGAATCGATTGTTGTTTATTGACATACAGAGCATTTTTCGAAAGAAAATTCTAAAAATAATTAATCCTTAAGTGTCTGATTTATTACAAATAAATTTAATAATGTTTTTCAGCTTTCATTTCTTAAATAAATGATGGGGAAAAGACTCTAAAAATTGATCATGAAATATAATAACTATAATGAGAAATAAATAAAATTTAATTGTTCACTTATAAGAAAATATGATATTTCGCAAGCTTCTAAATGAAATAAACAGCACATGTTGCAACAATTGAAAAACATTAATCAATTTTTATACTTAAGCAGCACTATTGCTGCCATCTACACGTTAAAAATTGATTTAATGATTTTATAAATGTGCATTTTATAGGCAACGTTAGGAATTAAAATCTCAATATTTTTCTTAACATTTTAGAAGACTAAATCGGGTATGTTTCCGAAAGGCAACACACGGGATTTCAGGGTTAATACGCAAAATTACTTATTGTTCAGCGGATTTATTTCAACCAGAATTAAAGTATGAACATTCAGCAGTAAATAGAAAGACGGAATTATTCATAGTATTTTGAGGAAATGACAAAATGAAACATCTGCAATAGTCACCATAAAAATTCGTCCGCTAAAATGTTACTGTAATTTTTCGTTTGCATTTAAAAAATAATTTTAATGGAGATCCCGTACATGGAATACTGAAATTGAAATATTTTTATCTATTTCCAACAAAGTTTAAAAATTTTTATGAATTTATCTTGGCTGCCTGTTTGTCTGTGCACGCTTTTAAAAAATCCTGATTATTCCCTTGGGGCGCACTCAAATGCACGGACCAGGGTAATTGCCTTGCGTGCCCTTGCAACAAAGTCTCAAATATAAAAACTAAATCAAATATCTCAATATTTTAAATAAAATGTGACATACTATGCGGGATCGCATTCATTTCTTCACAGGATTGCGTTTTGGAGAGCTCTGTTTTATGTGAATCCGCCATTTCTCTTTCCACAAAGTCAATGCTTTATTAAAAACAAAATTAAAAGCTTATCTAAATTTACACAGTTTGGGCGGAATAAACGCTTAAAGCCTATCCAAATCAATTAACTTCAAATATTCTCTCGGGTGATAAATTTCTATCCAAGCCAGTTTAATCTTGCAATGGCTAAGAGTATTAGAATATTTAAGACTCGTAAAACTTTATTTTTTACAAAAATGTCTTTAGCAGAAAACATTCTAAGTGTCGATAGTTGTTTATTGAAATACAGGGCATTTTTCGAAAGAAAATTCCAAAAACATTTATCCTTTAGCCAAAATTATTTAAACGAAGAATTTTTAAAAAATTAATTTAATAATACTTTTCAGCTTTCATCGCTTAAATAAAGGTAAAAAAAATACTTTAAAAGATTATATTGAAGTTTAAGAACTATGATGAAGAGTAAATGAATTTTATTTGTTCACTTCTTAAGAAAGTGGGATAATTCGCAAGCTTTTAAACAAAACAAAAAGCCCATATAGCAACAATTAAAAAAAGTTCTATTTTTGTTCTTTTTAAATTAATTTTAATGAAATGCTACATTCCCTCCGAGACCGCATTCACAAGTTCATGGAAGAACGTTTTGGAGAGCTCTGCTTTATATGAATCTGCCATTTCCCTTTCATCAAAGTCAATACTTTATTAAAAACAAAATTAAAAGCTTATCTAAATTCACAGACTTTGTGCGGACTAAACGCTTAAAGCCTATAGAAACCAATTAACTTCAAATGTTCTCACGGTGATAAATTTCTATCCTATTTTAATCTTATACTGGAGGAGGGTATTAGGTTATTTAAGACTCTTAAAACTTTAATTTTTACGAAAATTTCCTCAGCAGAAAACATTCTAAGTATTGATTGTTGTTTATTGATGTAGAAGGCATTTTTTGAAAGGAAATTCCAAAAGTATTTAACTATTAAACGCCGTTTTTTATTAATCAATTTAACCCATTATTGCCTAGCGTCCCTTTTTCGGGACGATTATGAAAAAGACAATAAAACACTCTTCACACCAGTAAATAGACAGATAAGTGAGATTATTTTTCGCGAGACAAATTACTCAATAAATTAATATAAAAGTTATTCGTCGTTTAAAAGTGGTAGAAAACCCAAAATTTCATTTTTAATGAAGAAAATAATTTGCGCATTAATGGGTTAATAATGTTTTTCAGCTTTCATTTCGTAAATAAATGATGGGGAAAAGACTTTAAAAAATGATCATAAAATTTAAGAGCTATGATGAGAAATAAATAAATTTTTTTTGTTCACCTTCTAATAAAATAGGTTATTTCGCAACCTTCCAAGCAAAACAAAAAGCACATGTAGCATCAATTGAAAAAAATAGATCAATTTTTATACTTTAGCAGCACAATTGCTGCCATCCACACATTGAAAATTGATTTAGTTATTTTATAAATGTGCATTTTATTGGAAACATTAGGAATTAAAATTTCAACATTTTTCTAATAGCATTTTAGAAGACTAAATTAGATATGTTCCCGAAAGGCAACACACGGGATTTAAGGGTTAATATGCAAAATTACTTATAGTTCTGTGGGTTTATTTCAACCAAAATTAAAATAAAGTATATTCAGCATTAAATAGAAAGATAATTTTTTTCATAGTATTTTGAGAAATTGACTAAACCAAGCGCCTGCAATAGTCACCATAAAAATTCATCAGCTAAAATATTACTGTAATTTTTCGTTTGCATTTCAAAAGTAATTTTAATTGAGATCCTGTGCATGGAATACTGAAATTGAAATATTTTTAGCTATTTCCAAAAAAGTTTAAAAGTTTTTATGAATTTATCTTGACTGCCTATTTGTCTGTGCACGCTTTAAAAAAATCCTGATTATTCCCATGGGGCTCACTGAAATGCAGGGGTCAGGGTAATTGCCTTGCGTGCCCTTGCAACAAAGCCTCAAATATAAAAACTACATCAATTATCTCAATATTTTAAATAAAATGTGACATTCTCTGTGGGATCGCATTCACTACATCACAGGATTGCGTTTTGGTTTTCTTCTTTACATGAATCCACCATTCCTCTTTCATCAGTGTCGATACTTTATTAAAAACAAAATTAAAATCTTATCTAAATTCACAGACTTTGTGTGGACTAAACGCTTAAAGCCTTTCCAAATCAATTAACTTCAAATGTTGTCTCGGGTGATAAATTTCTATCCTATTTTAATATTATACTGGAGGAGGGTTTTAGGTTATTAAAGACTCTTAAAACTTTAACTTTTACGAAAATTTCCTCAGCAGAAAACATTTAAGTATTGATTGTTGTTTATTGATGTAGAAGGCATTTTTTTAAAGACAATTCCAAAAGTATTTAACTATTAAACGCCGGGTTTTTTTTATCAATTTAACCCATTATTGCCTAGCGTCCCTTTTTAGAGACGATTATGAAAAAGACAATAAAACACTCTTCTCACCAGTAAATAGACAGATAAATGATACTGTTTGCCACGAGACAAATTACTCAATAAATTAATATAAAAGTTATTCGTCGATTAAAAGTGGTGGAAAACCCAAAATTTCATTTTTAATGAAGAAAATAATTTGCGCATTAATGGGTTAATAATGTTTTTCAGCTTTCATTCCGTAAATAAATGTTGGGGAAAAGACTTTAAAAAATTATCATAAAATTTAAGAGATATGATGAGAAATAAATAAATTTTATTTGTTCACCTTCTAAAAATATAGGTTTTTTCGCAAGCTTCCAAACAAAACAAAAAGCACATATAGAAAAAAAAATGATCAATTTTTATGCTTAACCACACTATCGCTGCCATCCACACGTCAAAAATTGATTTAATTATTTTATAAATGTGCATTTTATTGGAAACATTAGGAATTAAAATTTCAACATTTTTCTAATACCATTTTAGAAGACTAAATAAGATATGTTTCCCAAAGGCAACACAAGGGATTTTAGGGTTAATACGCAAAATTACTTATAGTTCAGTGGGTTTATTTCAACCAAAATTAAAATAAAGTATGAAAATTCAGCATTAAAAAGAAAGATAATTTTTTTTCATAGTATTTTGAGAAATTGACTAATCGATTGCAATAGTCACCATAAAAATTCATCAGCTAAAATGTTACTGTAATTTTTCGTTTGCATTTCAAAAATAATTTTAATTGAGATCCTGTGCATGGAATACTGAAATTGAAATATTTTTAGCTATTTCCAACAAAGTTTAAAAGTTTTCATGAATTTATTTTGGCTGCCTGTTTGTCTGTGCACGCTTTAAAAAAATTCTGATTATTCCCATGGGGCGCACTCAAATGTAGGGGACAGGGTAATTTCCTAGCGTGCCCTTGCAACAAAGTGTCAAATATAAAAACTAAATCAAATATCTCAATATTTTAAATAAAATGTGACATACTCTGCGGGATCGCATTCATTACTTCACAGGATTGCGTTTTGAAGAGCTCTTCTTTACATGAATCCATCATTTCTCTATCATCAGAGTCAATATTTTATTAAAAACAAAATTAAAAGCTTATCTAAATTCGCAGACTTTGTGCGGACCAAACGCTTAAAGCTTTCCAAATCAATTAACTTCAAATGTTCTCTCGGGTGATAAATTTCTATCCAAGCCAGTTTAATCTTGCTTTGGTCGAGAGTATTAGGATATTTAAGATTCTTGAAACTTTAATTTTTACAAAAATGTCCTTAGCAGAATACATTCTAAGTATCGATTGTTGTTTATTGATATACAGGGCATTTTTCGAAAGAAAATTCCAAAAATATTTAACCTTTAGCCAAAAATATTTAAATGAAGAATTTTTAAAAAATTAATTTAATAATATTTTTCAGCTTTCATCGCTTGAATAAAGATAAGAAAAATACTTTAAAAGATCGTATAGAAGTTTAAGAACTGTGATGAAAAGTAAATGAATTTTATTTGTTCATTTCTTAAGAAAATTTTATATTTCGCAAGCTTTTAAACAAAACAAAAAGCCCATATAGCAATAATTTAAAAAAAGTTTTTTTTGTTCTTTTTTAATTAATTTTAATAAAATTAATTTTAATGAAATGCTACATTCATTCCGAGACCGCATTCACAAGTTCATGGAGGAGCGTTTTGGAGAGCTCTGCTTTATATGAATCCGCCATTTCTCTTTCATCAAAGTCAATACTTTATTTTATTTTATTTTTTTTTTAAAGAAGCTTACCTAAATTCACAGACGAAAAGGTTAAAGCCTTTCCAAACCAATTAACTTCAAATGTTCTCTCGGGTGATAAATTTCTATCCTGTTTTAATCTTATACTGGAGGAGGGTATTAGGTTATTTACGACTCTTAGAACTTTAATTTTTACGAAAATTTCCTCAGCAGAAAACATTCTAAGTATTGATTGTTGTTAATTGCTTTAAAACGCATTTTTGAAAAGAAAATTCCAAAAGTATTTAACTCTTAAACGCCGTTTTTTTTTTTTTTTTTTTTTTTTTTTTTTTTTTTTTTTTTATCAATTTAACCTATTATTGCCTAGCGTTCCTTTTTAGGGACGATTATGAAAAAGACAATAAAGCACTCTTCACACCAGTAAATAGAAAGATAAATGAGACTGTTTTTCACGAGACAAATTCCTCAATAAATTAATATAAAAGTTATTCGTCGTTTAAAAGTGGTGGAAAACCCAAAATTTAATTTTTAATGAAGAAAATAATTTGCGCATTAATGGGTTAATAATGTTTTTCAGCTTTCATATCGTAAATATATGATGGGAAAAAGACTTTAAAAAATGAGTAGAAATAAATAAATTTTATTTATTCACTTTCTAATAAAATAGGTTATTTCGCAAGCTTCCAAACAAAACAAAAAGCACATATAGCATGAATTGAAAAAAATTGATCAATTGTTATACTTAAGCAGCACAATTGCTGCCATCCACACTTTGAAAATTGATCTAATTATTTTATAAATGTGCATTTTATTGGAAACATTAGGAATTAAAATTTTAACATTTTTCTAAAAGCATTTTAGAAGACTAAATTAGATATGTTTCCGAAAGGCAACACACGGGATTTTAAGGGTTAATCCGCAAAATTACTTATAGTTCAGTGGGTTTATTTCAACCAAAATTAAAATAAAGTATGAAAATTCAGCATTAAATAGAAAGATAATTTTTTTTCATAGTATTTTGAGAAATTGACTAAACCAAGCGCCTGCAATAGTCACCATAAAAATTCATCAGCTAAAATGTTACTATAATTTTTCGTTTGCATTTCAAAAATAATTTTAATTGAGATCCTGTGCATGGAATACTGAAATTGAAATATTTTTAGCTATTTCCAACAAAGTTTAAAAGTTTTTATGAATTTATCTTGCCTGCCTGTTTGTCTGTGACGCTTTAAAAAAATCCTGATTATTCCCATGAGGCACACTCAAATGTAGGGGCCAGGATAATTGCCTAGCGTGTCCTTGCAACAAAGTCTCAAATATAAAAACTAAATCAAATATCTCAATATTTTAAATAAAATGTGACATACTCTGAGGGATTGCATTCACTACATCACAGGATTGCGTTTTGGAGAGCTCTTCTTTACATGAATCCACCATTTCTCTTTCATCAGAGTCAATATTTTATTAAAAACAAAATTAAAAGCTTATCTAAATTCGCAGACTTTGTGCGGACTAAACGCTTAAAGCCTTTCCAAATCAATTAACTTCAAATGTTCTCTCGGGTGATAAATTTCTAATCCAAGCCAGTTTAATCTTGCTTTGGTGAAGAGTATTAGGATATTTAAGATTCTTGAAACTTTAATTTTTACAAAAATGTCCTTAGCAGAATACATTCTAAGTGTCGATTGTTGTTTATTGAAATACAGGGCATTTTTCGAAAGAAAATTCTAAAAATATTTAACCTTTAGCCAAAATTATTTAAACGAAGAATTTTTAAAAAATTAATTTAATAATACTTTTCAGCTTTCAACGCTTAAATAAAGGTAAGAAAAGTACTTTAAAAGATTATATTGAAGTTTAAGAACTGTGATGAAGAGTAAATGAATTTTATTTGTTCACTTCTTAAGAAAGTGGGATTGTTCGCAAGCTTTTAAACAAAACAAAAAGCCCATATAGCAACAATTAAAAAAAAGTTCTATTTTTGTTCTTTTTAAATTAATTTTAATAAAATTAATTTTAATGAAATGCTGCATTCCCTCCGAGACCGAATTCACAACTTCATGGAGGAACGTTTTGGAGAGCTCTGCTTCATATGAATCTGCCATTTCCCTTTCATCAAAGGCAATACTTTATTAAAAACAAAATTAAAAGCTTATCTAAATTCACAGACTTTGTGCGGACTAAACGCTTAAAGCCTATCCAAACCAATTAACTTCAAATGTTCACTCAGGTGATAAATTTCTATCCTATTTTAATCTTATACTAAAGGAGGGTATTAGGTTATTTAAGACTCTTAAAACTTTAATTTTTACGAAAATTCCCTCAGCAGAAAACATTCTAAGTATTGATTGTTGTTTATTGATTTAGAAGGCATTTTTTGAAAGAAAATTCCAAAAGTATTTAACTATTAAACACCGGGTTTTTTTTTAAATCAATTTAACCTATTATTGCCTAGCGTTCCTTTTTAGGGACGATTATGAAAAAGACAATAAAACACTCTTCACACTAGTAAATAGACAGATAAATGAGAACTGTTTAACACGAGACAAAATACTCAATAAATTAATGGAAAAGTTATTCGTCGTTTAAAAGTGGTGGAAAACCCAAAATTTCATTTTTAATGAAGAAAATAATTTGCGCATTAATGGGTTAATAATGTTTTTCAGCTTTCATTTCGTAAATAAATGATGGGGAAAAGACTTTAAAAAATGAGTAGAAATAAATAAATTTTATTTATTCACCTTCTAATAAAATAGGTTATTTCGCAAGCTTCCAAACAAAACAAAAAGCACATATAGCATCAATTAAAAAAATTGATCAATTTTTATACTTAAGCAGCACAATTGCTGCCATCCACACGTTGAAAATTCATTTAATTATTTTATAAATGTGCATTTTATTGGAAACATTAGGAATTAAAATTTCAACATTTTCCTAATAGCATTTTAGAAGACTAAATTAGATATGTTTCCGAAAGGCAACACACGGGATTTAAGGGTTAATACGCAAAATTACTTATAGTTCAGTGGGTTTATTTCAACCAAAATTAAAATAAAGTATGAAAATTCAGCATTAAATAGAAAGATAATTTTTTTTCATAGTATTTTGAGAAGTTGACTAAACCAAGCGCCTGCAATAGTCACCATAAAAATTCATCAGCTAAAATGTTACTGTAATTTTTCGTTTGCATTTCGAAAATAATTTTAATTGTGATCCTGTGCATGGAATACTAAAATTGAAATATTTTTAGCTATTTCCAAAAAAATTTAAAAGTTTTTATGAATTTATCTTGACTGCATGTTTGTCTGTGCACGCTTTAAAAAAATCCTGATTATTCCCATGGGGCGCACTCAAATGCACGCACCAGGGTAATTGCCTTGCGTGCCCTTGCAACAAAGCCTCAAATATAAAAACTACATCAAATATCTCAATATTTTAAATAAAATGTGACATACTCTGCGGGATCGCATTCACTACATCACAGGACTGCGTTTTGGAGAGCTCTTCTTTACATGAATCCACCATTTCTCTTTCATCAGAGTCAATGCTTTAGGCTAATTCCATGAGTTCTGTAGTGTGAGTCACATAACTTATTAATTGCTATGCTTGTTAGCCACCGTTATTTTCGAAAAGTCTGCTTGGCCTTATTCAATTAATGAGAATGTGCCAATAAAATTAATCACATTTTTTTTGTTCTATAATACTGGTAGCCAAAAATCGTGGCCTGTAACTTACACTACAAGTACTCATGGAAATAGCCTTTATTAAAAAAAAATTAAAATCTTATCTAAATTCACAGACATTGTGCGGACTAAACGCTTAAAGCCTTTCCAAATCAATTAACTTCAAATGTTCTCTTGGGTGATAAATTTCTATCCTAATTTAATTTTATACTGGATGAAGGTATTAGATTATTTAAAACTCTTAAAACTTTAATTTTTACAAAAATTTCCTTAACAGAAAACTTTTTAAGAATAGATTATTGTTTACTAATATAACATTTTTCGAAAGAAATTACGAAAAATAATTGAAATGCTAGATTTCTTATAGTTCTGTAGATTTATTTCAACCAGAATTAAATTAAGGTAAATAGAAGGAACACTTTTTTCGTAGTGTATCAAGGAACTGTCTAAATCAAGTTCTACATTATTCAACATAAAAATTCGTTAACTAAAATGCTGCTATAATTTCGCGTTTGCATTTCAAAAATTTTAAATGATATCCTGTGCATGGAATACTGAAATATTTTTATTCTTTCCAATTAAGTGGAAACATTTTCGCGAATATGGAGTACCTGTCTGTCTGTCGCGCTCTAACTCGCATAAATCTACTCTAACATATTTATATATGTTATTCTTTCCATGGCATGTACGGTACTGAACATAAAGTACTATCTGTATTGAATGTTCACTTATAGAGGCAATTAAAATAACTCCGTTACATTAAAGTCAATGAGGGTAAATCGTTTGAAGTGAACTTTAATGTTACTAATAATATATATATTATAAATATGTATTGAAATTGATATAAAACACTGAATTTCACTACAAAGTGATTACTAATATACAAGGGATGTTTTCGATGTAAGGGCCGTTTATGAATTTAAAAAAAAAAACAAATAAAAGGAACCCCCCCCCCCTTTTTTTTGCTTACATTTGAAAGGAACTTTATGCAGCTATTTTTCAACATAATAGCCATACAAAGTAAAACATTTATCATGAAGCTCAGCAACTCGTTAATTCTATCTGCATAAAATTTTGTAGCCGGCCTATTCAAATTTGGGATTTTTTAATTCTGTCTTGCATCACTCACTCAAAAAAGAATTTTTTAACTGATACTTTTCTCATCGTAATCAACTATATTTATGCGAAATACACTACGGACAAACAGACGCTACATAAATAACCACACAAACCAAAGTAATAAACATTTTTCGGCTATCTTAGAATTTGTTAAAAGGAACCAAGACATCCTATTAGACATCTATTTCAAGTATTCATTATGCAAAAAGCAGTTTTACTAAATAATAAAACTCAAACAAATCCAATACATTTATAACATACTTGCAAACCCCGCGGCTTTGTTCGCGTAACTGTTGAAATGCATTATATAGCCAATGGTGACTGGCCACTTGCGATTTTAGATATTTTGTTAATTTTCTAGAAAAATACATGAGGAATTATCCTGAAACTCTAAGTGTGTAAACATACATAATAACAGATCATACATTTCCGTGAAGATTTTTTCCCGAAACTGCATAGGGGACCGTCAATAAATTGAAAAAAAATATCTTTTAGATAACGCAGTTAAAACTAATGTAGCAAAAGCGTTCAAACTGTGCATTATGATTAAATGGCTTTTTGTAATAAACTTTTTATGGGAATAACAAGTATACTCGTAGAGAAATTAACCCATTCGTGCCCAGCATCTTTTGCGTAAATTTTATTTGGTTGGCACCACTGTTTTTAGAAGATTTAAGTTTAGCTCTTTAATCACGAAAATGCATCATTTAAATAAAATAATTATTGCTTTTCTTTTTTACCGGTGTCAAAAACAGTGCTGAATGCACCTTTTGAAGCGTCCCTAAAAAGGGACGCTGGGCACTAATGGGTTAACGTTTTCATAAAAACAGTCCCAAATTTTTCCAAGTTTTTTGCTTATAATTTGCAGAGCTCTTAATATAAGTTAATGTTCTTTTAGGAAAATATGACAAACAACATTGTACACAATATCCTGTTATCAAAATTAAAAAATAATAAAAATTGTATCAAAAATTAGCTGATTCAGTAAATAACTTTTCATTGCGCATGCGTAAACGCCATCAAAATTTTATTTGCATATTGTGTCAGCTAAATGTATACAACAACTATTGTGAAAGTCTAAAAAGTATAGCTCTAATATCTTGAAAGTGATCTTTGAAGTTCAATATCCGTTGTTCCCAAAATGTAGCAAAAAAAATATGGGTTGCATCCAAATATAATAGTATGCGCCGTATTGTGTATTCTATATCGACACTAATCAGTGAATAAATGTGTACAGCTCCTCCTCTTGGTTATTGAAACTATTTTTTTATTATTTCATTCTTCTCTGTTCTCAAATAATAAGTACTATGACACCGATGTTGGTTTCATTCGAGAAATTCTTTCAAGCGACAAGCAACTCAAAAAAGAGATACTTATATTATAACCATCCTGTATATAGAGTGATTCTAAATTCATGTTAAAAGCTTTAAGAGTTGATACAGGACACTGTAACAATCATATATTGTACAGGAATGTATGGATGCAAGTGACGCGTTCAGGTACCAGTGTTGCCAGATTGTCGAAATCGAATTTCCCCAAAAATTCTGAAATTTTCCCCAAATCAGGGTTTTTTTTAGAAAAAGTTCCCAACGCAATTTCTACTCAAAAAAGCACATTCTCAATTTTCAGTTTTCTGTTATAAAATTTTTTTGACAAATTTAAATTTATATTTTCCCCAAATCAAGCACTTTTTTGAAAAAATTCCCGATTTACCAAAAAAAAAAAAATCATTTAAACTTAGCAGAAATTTTCATGTATATTGACAGCTAATCGACGAGAGAAAAAAAAAAAAAAGATATAATTTTGCAATGACAAGCTCGTTTACACTTGTTATTTAAATTGTTGCCAGTTGATGATGCTGGCCTATCATTTCATTAGCTCCATCTACACTTTTTATACCAATAACTTCTTCAAGGCCTTGACTACCTCTGATAAATTAGAGTTTGAATGAATCTGAGATGATGTTGGCATTATGTGCTTCTATCTGATTTAAACTATAAAACAGTATTTTCAATTTTTTGTCACTCCTCCCAAACTGAAGCACCTATCTAATGCAAAACATCTATATAGTATCAATCACTGTGATTTTGTCAATAATAAAACAAACGTAGCTGCTTTTAATATCTTTAATAAAATCTTTTAAAAAATACAGGAAATGAACTTTTCGGACATGCCTTGAAGATTTAGTAATGTAAAGGTCTATGTCGTTTAAAATTGCAGAGTTTTCCTTTAAGTTTCTTATGAAAAGAACTAGGAGGGCTGATGCATTCATTGAGCGATTGTCAATTATAAAGTTAGCAATGTGATTGTAGTATGCATTTATAGGTCTTGCAATTGCAAATATCTCAACTGGCATTCCATGAAACACAGTTCTAACCATCATTGATAAACAAACAAAAAAAAGTTTATATATATATATTTTGTATACATTTATATTATTAAATGAAAAGTATTTCTGTACTTGTGTGTCTATCCGTGATGACAGAAAAAGCTGCCTGACTTACTTTTCTGAAAATTCAAAAGGAGGATAGTCCATTGCAGATCGTGATGAATCTGTAAGGTGAGCACGACCACGAGAATAATGATTTGTATCTATTATTTCTGTATTTTATTTTTGCTTTCCAAATCAAAATCAAATTCGAGACAGATCCAGTATTGGCAAATGTCAAAAGTAAAAATTGAAATTGAGAAAACAATTCCCCAAGTTTTTCCCCAAAAATGTTCGTCGTCCCCAAACTTGTCCCCAAGAATTGGTTGTCCCCAAAAAAGTCCCCCGGAGGTTCAAAATTCCCCAAATTGGGGACAAAATCCTCAATCTGGCAACACTGTCAGGTACAAACACCAGCGTCTAATTCGTCCCTTTTTTCATTTCAAAATATTTTATTTACACCAGAAAAAAAAGCAAACATTTCATAGTTAGTTAAAGAATTTTTTTTCTTTGAAAATTTCCGGTATGAAATCGAAATTTTTGAATTAAAAAAAATTGTAAATTCCAGTATTTTCTGTATTGGACAAATTTGCCAGTATTGCGGGTTTCTTAAATTCACAAATTTCGATTTCATGACCAGAAGGTTACAAGGAAGTATTTTTTCTTCATGTAAGCATAAACTGTCTCCCTTAAAAAATAAAAATAAAATAAAAATAAATAAATGGGCCGAATTGGCTTCCTGGTGTTTGTTACCCCCGCTTCACTTATGCCATTATATATAGCATGGGTCCATATATATAGTCCTATAAAGTAAATTATTTTACTGTATCCTGTATCAACCATTAAAGCTTGTGGCATGAATTTAGAATCCCTCTGCAATATATTAGCAAAAAATTAGGACATTATAAAAAGTGTTAATAAATTGCATTTATTTTAAACGATTCAATATATTTTTGTATGAATGGAAATCAATATTTCATTAAAAACAGAGTTTAAAAGCCATCTAAACTCCCATAATTTGCGCAGGTTAAATTTTAAAGCTTTTCTAGAACAATTAACTTCAAATATTTTCTCCGTCGATAAATTTCTGCCTAAGCTATTTAATTCTTACATTGACTGAGAGTCTTAAGACATTTAAATGCTTAAAACTTTAATATTATATAGAATTACCTACTTAGAAAAGTTTAGAAGAACCAATTATCGCTTATTGATATTCAGTGTATATTTAAATACAGATTTTCAAGAAAAGCAAAACCTTTATTTTAATTATTATAGAGTTGAAATAAAATCGAAAAAAAGTATGAGTAAACTAATTATTCTCACATTTTATCGGAAACAATATGGTATTTTTTATGTAAAAGGGCTTGAATTCAAGTCAGCCATAAAAAAAAGTGAAAATTTGTGCCAAATAATATAAACAATTCCAATAATGAAAAAGGACCAGCCAAGTAAAATGGTGAAATCAACGAATCTAAACGAAAAAACAATGCTCGAAGAATTCTGCTACAAGTGTTTTTAACCCATTCGTGCCCAGCATCTTTTGCGTAAATTTTATTTGGTTGGCACCTCTATTTTCAAAAGATTTAAGTTTAGTTTATTAATCACGAAAATGCATCATTTAAATAAAATAATTATTGCTTTTCTTTTTTACCGGTGTCAGAAAAAGTGCTGAATGCACCTTTTGAAACGTCCCTAAAAAGGGACGCTAGGCACTAATGGGTTAAGATGTTATTTGGTGTGAAATTCGCTTAGATATTTATTGTATGCAAAAGGACTTTATAAAAATCTATTAAAAATAAACATAGAAAACTATTTGTAAAAATGACAAAATATATGTTTCTTTTATAAAGTTTAAAGATGTATAGAATTAAAGTCCTATTTAAATTTGTAATTATTTAAAAACATATTTCAGTAAAATAAATAAAACTCAGTCTATGTTTATTTCTGAGTTATTACCGATATATACAGTGGCGGACAAAAGTTTCCGGTCCGTTACTTTCTTTGATTTGTTTGTCAGAAGGTTTCAGCGAAGAAGAAGCGCAAGTCCTCCAAAAGTTAGAAATATCTAAATGACGGCTGACCAAGTGATCATTTTGATTGGAAGCTGGAAACAGATGACGCAAAAGCGAGGAAATTTGCGTATGCAAAAGTTTCGGGTCATTCGTTATTTTTTCTATAAGCAACATGTTTTTGTCTCTGTTTGTAAATTGATCAGTGTGATTTGAATAGTTAAGATTCAACAAGTAAGTAAGTGTGATCGCAGATCGCACAGAGGGTTTCGTTTAACATTTCTTTCAAAACCACTCATCATTTAACTAATAAATCAAAATTATTAATTTGTAGTTATTAAATTCTTTCATAAATGGTAGAACCAACAAATTTAATTTTAAGATAATTATAAAAGGAAGTTATTTATTTTAATCAAATTAAAAACATTCGTATCAAATTATCTATATTATAAAGGCCAAATATGTCTGTGCATAACACATACGTTATTTTGGCAACATTTTGAAATGAGATTTCAGTTTTGAAATTTACGCTACTGCAAATTTTTGAACTTATAAGTACCGCATATTTTCCTTTTTTACAACACCATGTAGGAAAAAAATTTCTTTTAAATGATATTTGTTTGAAAACTGTATTTCAATTCATTTTTGAGATATTATTATTATTATTATTATTATTATTATTATTATTATTATTATTATTATTATTATTATTATTATTATTATTATTATTATTATTATTATTATTGTAGTCTTTAATGCCAATTTTGTAATTGTGGCAACAGAAGTACTCAGTTTCTTTTAAAAGTACAAGGAAAAAATAACAAAAAATGAACTGATCATATTAAAAATATATAGATATTATTTAAAATAATAGTCTTTCTCAAAATTTTATGATTTGTTGTGTGACAAGAGATATTCAGCTGGAAGTGCACAAAATTTGAACTCTCTGACTTCTATAGTTTTTGTGTACGAACTCAGTGACATACAGACAGAGGACAGAAACGAATAGGGTTTCGTCAGATGAACAAAACCCTAAAAATGAAAAGTTCGACAATTATTGTTCGTAAATGAATGATTTGCTTGTCGCGATAGGGTCAATCCTCTCGTGAGATTGCGGCAAACTTATCTATCTGAAAATCTACTTTAGACGACATTTTTTTTTAATATAAAGATGGCAATACCCTACAGGACTTGATACGGACCGAGAGATCCCGTAAAGAGACTATTCATTTGCACAGAATTATCAGAAGAAAAGCAGTTGGTGATCCGCATAAAAATGGCGTGGCAATATTCCGCAATTTACGGAATTAAAATAATGACGAAAAAAGTCTGTATACCATGTCAAGGCGCTAACGTGACGTAGTATTTTCTGGAAGAGTCGGTGTCAAAATATCTTTCATAAGTAAAAAAAAAAAAAAAAAAAAAAAAAAAAAAAAATTAGCGGACCCGATTGGCGTTTGCCAAGGAACACAAAGTCTGTTTAAGAGAAATTGGAAAAAAGTACTGTTTTACAAAGAATCAAAATTCTGTCTTTTAGAATGATATCAGACACTACATCCGATGACCTAATGTCAAAATATATGATTCGAGATATGTAATTCTTATAATGATACATGGTGGAGGACACTTTATGCTGTGGAAGCATTTTTTGGAAAAGGTGTCGGTGCGTTAATTGAAATTCGGGACAAGATGAATGTTGCCATGTACGAAGATATTTTGCAAGGTCATTCACTGCCTTATTGGAAGAAAAAATGTGGTCCCAAGTATTTGTTTCAATGAATACATGAAAGCCAAAAAATACATGAAAGCTCGTCAAGCAGTGGATTTGCACAAGAAAATTTCGCTTTTGAAATGGTCAGTCCAAATACCTGAAATGAATCCAGTAGAAAATCTTAAGAACGAACCTGATAAAAGTGTTCGGAATTAAAAATATTCCAATTCAACAGAATTTTTAAAAAAAATTAAAGGAATAATGGAAAAAGCTTACTATCGACGATCTTCAACTGTTTGTTGAATCGATGCCACATAGCTTCGCTACAGTACTTATTGCTGAAGATATATCGATTAAATACTAATTGTAAATGTTGTGGGTTACTGTTATTATCTATTATAAAACCATTTTATTCCAAACTTGCCAAGATTTGCCGGAAACTTTTGAGAACATGAGTTTTCCTCTGCACTTAGTTTTGTCGATCAAATTTATTGACATTTATTTGTTATTACATAAATAAGCTCCTAGCTCTTATATGAATAAAATGCATAAGCATCGCATTGAAATTCCTCTTCATATGGTCATATTTACAAATTATCTAAATTTTTTATGCTGACCAGAAAATTTTGACCGCCACTGTATACGAAGATATAAAGACATTAATGCATCAGTTGACTTGAAACGAACATCCACACGAATTTTCACAATAATAATGTCATAAGAATTAAAAATACCTTTAAGCATTTCATGCTCATTACCAGTACTGCTAAGGAATTTGTTTGTGTAGCTTTGCATAATATGGTATGTAGAATATATATATTCCACATAGTGTGTAAAATTTGGTTGAACTTAAAGGGTAACTAAAATTCACTTTCAGCAATTATTGCTAATGTACAATACTTCGGATATAGTATTGCATTAAAAATATTTTATGTGTCCCTGGAAATAAATGATAAATGTGACGCACATCATATTATACTACAAGAATTTTGTAAACCTTCGTAAGATAAATCAATTTCATCATGTTAGCAGTGAAATTACATGAAATAAAACTACATAATTAAATTACTCTGTGAATGACGTTTCCCCGTAGAGTATTATAAAACTGAATTCTTTTGTACGACCCTGTAAATGAATGATAAAAGCTTTATACCTATTTTCTCAAGAATGAATGTTTTACTGCACCTAAGAAATTTATAAAAATTTCATTATATTTGTAACCGAATAACGTCAGTTAAATACTTGGAAAACGGTTTTTCTTCAAAGACTATAATATAATTTAATATTTTTGAGTTCCCTGTACGCGCACTGTAACTGCTACTCATAACACATTCTATATTAGTCATCTTCAAGTGCACCTAGATTTAAAAAAAAAATCAGTAGTATTAAAATTATACAACGCTATTAAATAACATTGCAATTGATTTTTTCCCATAGACCATAATATAACAGAAAACCTTTGAGCGCCCCTTTAAATGAACTATGATTGCTACGCACTTTATTTTCAGTACCGAACATGGTAAGGCAAACGTCAATAATGTATATCAATTACATGTGAATCCGCTTGTATCAGAGTGGCGAGTGGTGAAAGAAAAATACAGTAAAATAAAAAGAGGAATCTACCACTATTTTTTATAGAAAATACTTAAAATAATATAAAGGGATTGAAGAAGGCGAATTTCTCTTTAACAAAATATTGGTGTTTAATGCCTTTTTCTACTACGTTTTACCCTGACCATTTGCCACTCTGCATATTTGCTCGACTTAGAGTACGGACAGACAGAAAAACCGGAGTCATCGTGTTATTTTACCTAAATCATAATCTTTTCAGTTATGTTAAAAAGTGTTTAAAATACTGTTTTTTCCCTTTATGAGTATATCTATCATTATGTAAGACTAAGGTATAGTAGAGCCAGTAGCAGCTGGTCAGGGGGTGCTGCATCAATTTATTCACACCACTAAAATTGTATGGTTATTTCAGTTTTATTTAATTAACAAAATTGTCGAATAAATAATATGAAAGATTCTTTTAAATTTTAGTGGTGTGAAAATTTGGATGCAGCACTCCCTGACTAGCCGCTTCTGAGTAGAGCCTCGATTAAACGATTAATCAAGGTTTCTGTTAAACGAGCTAGTAACAAAGTCTGATTTTTTTTTTTTTTTTAATGAGCCTTGAAAAAAAACACATTACAGCTCTTATTGATTCAAGGACTGAAGCTCATACTGAAGTTAATCATGCAATAAGAACTTCCCTAAAATATATGAAAAAAAAAAAGAATAGATGTTGCGCCCATAGATTTTCCATTACTCAAAAATTCACATGATCGTACAGTCACTCCATTTTTTCAATGAAAGTTAACAGACATTTTTTTTTACAAATGATGTAAATTTTAAGAAGTTAATTTAATTTAATTAATAAAAGTTCTTGATATTTGTTTCATTTTTGAAAATGCATCTTTCAACGTTTAACTTCGTTTAGTTAAAAAAATTTTCAATTTGATTTTTAAAATATATTGCTAGTCATTGATTTCCTTTTTAAACTTGTTGAACTGTGAAACATAGCTTTATGTATGTATATTTTTATCATTTAAAAAGCATTTTATTGTCCTTTATTCTAATAAATGCTAAATTCGCGAGTACAGCGAGATTTTATTCACAATTTCTATTAACTGAGATTTCCGATATCCGAAGTACTAGTGGTCCCAATAAGCTCGAATAATCGAGGATGCATTGTATATGGAAATTTATCAATAAAGCATATACCGGGTGTCCCAAAAATGACTCATGGATTTTAAAATTCAATAACTTGCAAACGGTGACAGCTATTTAAAAAATTTTGCAGGAGGGTTATGTATAATGTCAGGAGTTTTTTTACCGTAATTTTTTATTTTAGTTCGAATTTCAAACAATAGGTGGTGCTGACGGCGATTGAAGGCCAGGTCGACGCTTCACTCAGCTCTGATCACCTGGCCTTCAATCGCCGTCGGCGCCAACTATTGTGTGAAATTCGAACTAAAATAAAAAATTACGGTAAAAAAAACTCCTGACATTATACATAACCCTCCTGCAAAAATTTTTTAAATAGCTGTCACCGTTTGCAAGTTATTGAATTTTAAAATCCATCAGTCATTTTTGGGACACCCGGTATAAACATTTTATTATATATTTGACTATTACATTTGAGGTTTAGACATACCTCATTACGTGTTTTTGAATTTATATTTAAATAATTGAATTTATATTTAAACGTAATTGAATTTTGTAATTGAATTTATATTTAAACGTAAATTCACTACCATATATATTCCACAAAATTAATTTCTAGTCTTACGTCTTACAACAGGAATATCATATTGATCTCTTCAATGTTTTATTTAAATTGTACGTTAGAAATTAGAGTGCGATTTCGGTTTCGTTTTTGGCTCAAAATCAAAATCCTGTCAAAAAACAGTTTCAAGTACATTTTAATGATGTAACACTCTTTTGAGCAAAATAAAACCGATATCCATCTATGAGTTACAGTCGACTCTCGTTAATTCGAAATCGGATAATTCGAATCTTCGCTTAATTCGAACTAAACATGTAGTCCCGAAATTTTCAATGGCAAAATAATGTTAAACTTTTTCATTAATTCGAACTCATTTCCTCTTGACATCGTTTAATTAGAACTAACAAGAGTTCCGATTTTTTTCACGGATTTCAGATCATTTGAGTTACTGTATTTCTTTGATTTCTGTGAAAATTGTTCCGAACGAGTATACATATAATTCCAGGCATTTGATATCCACTTTCTAAGTGCCCCGTTTGTCCATCAGTGACGTTTCAAATTTTTCTTCCATTGTGCTTATTTCTAACCCCTTAATTAGTTTATGTAATTATACATTCTAATGTAATATTAAGTCATATTCTGATGATAACATATATAATAAATTTAAAAAACACTATAACATTCATTCCTTTGTAATAGTACCATATTAAGCATGTTCTCATTTCATTCTTTCCATAATTCGAACCTCGGATATTTCGAACATTTCTTGCGGTCCCGACGAGTTCGAATTAACGAGAGCCGACTGTATGTACTAAAATATACATTCTGTTCAAACTGTGGTGAAAAGAGTACTTTTTATTAATTTACAGGGCCACACAAAAATATTCCATTACACAATTTTATAAGGGGAAACATTGTTGACACGCTTTAATTATATTAAACTATTTCATGTATTATGAAATTGATATAGGTTGCTGAGATGTACTGTAAGTTACTAGTCGTGTATAAAAAAACAGATATTATTTACAGGGACACACAAAAGACTTCGGATAGTATATGGTATCTGAAGTACTGTACACTATTACAACAAGATCTGAATATTTTTTAAACTTCGTTATAGTACGAACGCACTTGATTTGCTACGTTTAAAGTGCAATTTCACACTGGTTAAATTTGTGATTTAATCAAACTTTACTGCTTTATTCATATTTTTTAGAATTCCCATTAATAATAATTATAATAATAATATTTTAGTAGAAGTAGCTGTGAAACATAATCAGTCGTTTCATGAAATCATTTCATAATTTTTTCATAAATTCCTTTCATAAGTTCCTTTTATTAGGATTTTTTATATAGAGAATATATACCGGGTGTCCCAAAAATGACTGATAGATTTTAAAATTCAATAACTTGCAAACGGTGACAGCTATTAAAAAAAAAAATTTCAGGAGGGTTATGTATAATGTCAGGAGTTTTTTTACCGTAATTTTTTATTTTAGTTCGAATCTCAAACAATAGGTGGCGCTGACGGTGATTGAAGGCCAGGTCGACGCTTCACTCAGCACTGATCACCTGGCCTTTAATCGCCGTCAGCGCCACCTATTGTATGAGATGCAAACTAAAATAAAAAATTACGGTAAAAAAATCTCCTGACATTATACATAACCCTCCTTCAAAAATTTTTTAAATAGCTGTCACCGTTTGCAAGTTATTGAATTTTAAAATCCATCAGTCATTTTTGGGACAACCGGTACAAACATAATCTTACTTAATTCTTGCGAGCAAATTTATAAAACCGTATAAAGTATTTGCGTTTGATAAATTATAGCTATACGTAATGATGGCTTTCCGTCAACTCTTGAAATAAATCGAATGATATACTACAAGTAAGGAGAGTATTTAGGTGTTATCTCATGCGAAATCTAATTGTTCTGTCGTCTTAAAATTTAACTCCGGTATTTCAATTTGCAACAACATCCAATTAAAGTTACGCCATCAATCAACGTAATCTCAAGTAAATTCACTACCGTATATTTCCCATATAATTAATTTCTAGTACTTCTTACGACAGGAATATCTTACATTGATTTATTCAATATCTTATTTAAACTGAACGTTAGAAATTAGAGTGCGATTTCGGTTTCGTTTTGGGTTCAAAATCAAATGCTGTTAAAACATTGTCTGGTCAGACTCTATCGAAACTATCTACATTCCAAAAATCTCATTCTTTTTTTATGAAATTTTAAACATTACTTACTGGTTTGCTCAGTGCTCAGATGAAAGGAATCACTCAAATGAAGCTCTCATTATATATTTTTAAGAAATTTTAAAATTCATATTTATCAGTCATGATGGACTCAAGACGTGAATGCAAATTGCGAAGCAAGTAATGGTATAACTAAACTTTTGAATATTGGCAAGTAATATGTATAACTAAACTTTTGAGGTGCTTTGCATACGCTGATTAAAATTTTAAAACAATAATTGGTTTTTTTTTTTTTTTTTTTTTTTTTTTTTTTTTTTTTTTTTAATTTAACACAGCAGAATGTTTTAAATGCTTCCTGAGAAAATTCTAGTGTGACGCACGATCATTTACAAAAATCATTATAAAAAATAAATCCAGGCATATACACTTAACGCATTTCTTTAATTAAGTGGAATTCATTAACAGTGAAATCTCCCTGTGAGACCACCTTAGTTAAGCGAACGACCAATGAACGACCAATTTTCATGGAATGAAATTTATTTCCATAGACTCAACACTAATTTTACCTGCATTCATAAATCATTCCAGTTGAACTCCCTGCATGAGAAACTAACTTCTTTGAAAAAAAAAAAAAATGGAACAAATTTTCTTTTTTTCCCGAATTGTTTGAAGAAGATTTTTTAATATTGGAAAAATATATCCGAAGAGCGCATAATTCATCTAATTTCTAAAGTATGTATAGATTTATTATTATTATTATTGTTATTATTATTCCGGTAACTTTTAAGTGTGTAAACCGCTATGAGCCTTTTTAGGCAAAGAATTTAACTCTGAAGACGAATTGTGTATGACAACCAATAAACTTGCATGCCCTATTTTGTCAGAAATCTCTCAAAGAAATAGAAAAATATTAAAATCGTCCTTATTTGTTACCGTTCACAAAAAATTGCATTTATTTACTGAACTTCAAAAGGACTTGGAGATTAAAGTTATAAAAGATAAAACTGTAAAATCAAAGCAAACGTCAATATAGTCATTTTTTAAACTCTGCAGTAACTAAATTACTACTTTGATATAATTAACTTTTTTTTGCTAGCTAATTTTTTTATTTTTTTTTTATAATGTAAAGAAAAAAAGGGTAATTAACATTAATTATTACTTTTTTTTAGCAATTAAAATCTAGATTTAAACACGACCTCCATTAAGAGACTATCTCTCGGAGCAATCAATTTCTATTGAAATGAAACGTGGTCGCTTTAGGCAAGTTTTACTGTAATTAGAAAATCAGTCTATTACGCAGATAAATTAATTACATTTTATGCTATATGAAAATAAAAACTTTTGGCCATAGGCACAGACAGCAAACTTGGGAACACGTCTGATTAATTAATAATTTCAGCGATTTCAGAAATTCCCGCCTAAAAGGATTAACGCTGCTAAGGTGTTCGGGTCTGTTTAGACCCAAAAGACATATCCAGAGTTTTTGAGTCTTCAGCTTTTTGCACACCACTATTATTTGAGAGGAATTGTTGTTCTGTTAAGCCTTTGCGGCGCAAGCCATATTAATTGCTTAAGTATTGAGATTAATAATTGATAGAGGAATTTGAAAACAACATTTTTTGTAAATAAGAAAAACTAATTTCACGCATTTAATAAACAATAATTTTTTTTTTTTTTTTTTTTTTTTTTTTTTTTTTTTTTTTTTACCGAAATTCCGGTGTCAATGTGACGTTTAGGAATTAAAATTAAGTGATTTCATAGCTATACCACAGCGCCGCAAGGGGTTAAATCGCTCAAATGTTCCAATTAAATAAAAAAAAACATTTTCTGAGTTAAAATATTAGTAAAATCTCTGCATATTTAAAATAATGTACATTCGAAATAAACACCACATGAGCGTTAAGGGAATGGTCAAAAATTTTAGGACATTTCACCATAAACCTGCAGCAGTTTTGCATTAAAATAAAGAAATCAAAATAACAAACCTACTAAAATAATAATAATAAAAGTTATTTACAATGATTTTAGATCTATTTTTTTATTATGTCGCCAATATTGACTTAAATTGGATAATGCAAGATCATACGAATAAAACCAAACTACAATTATGGATATTTTATTACATATTAAGAAAAAGGCCTTTTTTCATCTTTGGTAGACGTATTTTGTTTGATTCGAGATTTTCAGAAATAATTCGAGCGGGGTTCCGGACAAAGACTGCTTGTGCAATGTAAACATTGAACGTATTTTAAGGAAAAACGCATATTTTAAAATTCAGTTAAGTGAATTCTTTCACTGTGTTAGCTAAGAATAGATAAATAGGTCTTAATGAACTTTCCCGGTTTAAGAGTCCTGGTCACTCAGCTTTGGATTTTCCTTCCGTAATGCCAAGTCTATGGGTGTTTGATGCAGTCTTATATTTAAAATATGTCCTCGGAAAATGAGTATTGTGGGATGTGTTCGGTACTTAAAATATAGAACACAGATGTTACAGTCACATTTTTATTGTAGACGACAGAGCACAAAACACACTATATACAAATCGCATGACTACGCGCAAAACAATCGGTTAACCATTCATAAAATTACTTTAGTGCAAAAGAACAATTCTAAGGGAGATGTATTCCGAACACACATCCAAATCTTTCTCTCTCTCATCAAACTAAATTACTTCATCGTAATACTAATAATATATATTCTACATAAAAATATAAGAATTTATATTATGAAAAACATTTTGCTTCTAAGACGTTGTATAATAACAAAAACATTTAAAATATATTAAAACATTTTTTTTATTTACTTTTTTATTAACATTTTTTTTATTACTTTTTTATTTTTTTATTTAAATATATTTATTTTTTATTTTTATCAACTCAAAAATTAATAGTTGGTTGGTTGGTTGGTTGATTTGGGTTTTATGGCGCAAGGTCCTCATTAGGACATGCTGCGCCAAGACAAAGTCGAAGAGAGAAAACCAAGAGAGATAAATTAGTTGTCAGTACTAAGAAAAAAAACCCAAGTAAAAACAGTAATTATAAAACAAAGACATAGCTATAAAACACTCAGTGTCAATTACTGTAAAAGTTGAGAATAAAAGTTAAAATACAAACAGTGTAAAAGTTGACATATAATACTACATAAAAACGGAGTTAAAAATCAGGGATGTAATGCATCGATACATGTAATTAAAATATAACTGGTTAAATTTGGAACAAACAATAAAGAAAAAATAACATGAAAGTGTAAATAAAAAATAAAAATATATTTAAATACAGAAAATCAATCAAGATGATAAAATAGCAACAATATAATAGTTTATATTATCTTTGAAAAAATCATGAAAACTGTGCAAATCAAAAAATGAATGAAAAACCAGTGACATAGGTGTAAAAACAATGCAATGTGTAAAGAGTAGCCAGGTTTCTTGAATGTATAATAAAACCAAAATATAATTTAAAAGAATAAATGTTTTAAATAAAAAATAGTAAAAGTTCTTACAATATGACTGTCTTAAAAACAGAGCATAAAATGTTAAAAAGTTAAAATGTTAGAACAGATACTAAAGTACTATGATGATGGCACATATTCTTCAAAAACACTGTTTGCTTCATCATCATCATCATCAGACTCATAACTAGAGGAGTCCATAGCCTCTTCAGCATAACTGCGCAACTGTTTAGGGTCCTTTATATTTTTTATGGCTGAGCTGAGACAAGATTTTTTGCCCTTTTTCTTCACAGTTTTCCACTGTGAAGAGACTTGTGTTGAGGGTTTATTCCTATCTTTATGTGTGCTAGATTTTCTATTTGGTTTTTCACTTGGACATAGGCTAGAGTTCAACGAATTGTTTTTATTCAATACTGACGTATTCTGTGTCTCATGGTCGGTAGATTTTACAGCTTTGATTGATGAGTTTTGTGCTCGTTTATAAAAGTATTCTATTTCGACAGGTTCTGATGATGGTGGCCAGAGCTCTAATTTTGGCATAAGTCTTGTACTAGCGGTACAGTATACATTGCGGGTTTTTTTCTTTAAATTGCTAGATGAGGGTGAGTCAAATGGAGTGGCAGAATCAGTCTGAGTGCTTATATGCCTCACAGAGTTTGTTTGACGTTTGAGTAGGCTAGAATAAGAGATGCCAACTGATGGGGTCCTGGATTCAACAACTTTCCGAGCATCAGGATATGAAAGATTTTGTTTAATTTTGACTGTGAGAATTTCCTTTTCACGTTTCCAACTAGGACATGAGCGAGAGTATGCAGTATGGTTACCTTTACAATTTGCACAGCGTTCGGATTTTTCACAAGATTTATCATCGTGGCCGACTTCTGCACAACGAGCACAGGTAACATTGCCACGACAGTTGATATTATTATGGCCATAACGCTGGCATTTAAAGCAACGGAGAGGGTTAGGTATATAAGGTCGAACAGGACAGCTTAGATAGGCAGCTTTTATTCTTGTAGGTAGATTGGGACTATTGAATGTCAGAATGATGTGCTTTGTGGGAAGCACTTTTTCATTCCGACGAATTGTTATCCGCCTTACATCTATGACATTTTGATCTTTCAAATTTTCCAAAAGTTCTTCTTTTGTAGAGAATAAAAGTTCTGGTTCAGATATTACACCACGGCTAGTATTTAAAGTTTTGTGTATTTGAACGGAAACTGAAAAGGGTCCTATTGTGGTGCAATTGGAGATAAATTGAGATTGTTTAGGAGAGCTCACCTCCACCAACAGATCCCCAGACTTCAGTTTTTTAAGTGAATGACCATCACCGAAGACAGACTGAAATGTTTTTGCGATTAGAAAAGGTGAAGTATTCTTAAAAGAACAATCAGAATGACTATCAGTGCGTTTAACCAGAAAGAAACTTTTCTGTACAGTTTGTTGCTCTCCACTGGGGTGAGATATAGAAGGAAATGAAGTTTTCCCATCCATGTTAAAAATAATAAAATTCGGACCCCGGCCGCACCACCCACTCCCGAGCCCAACAAGGGGATGCACATTCGTGCACCAGTGCTAACCAGGGTCTATACGGTCAGAAGACAATCCTATGTCAGTCTCCACCCTTAACGAGATGACTAGTAATTGCTCGCTCGCTTGATCCCTAAAGCCAGTGACAAAAGTCAGCTGACCAGCCGATTGGCACATACGGGACCAATATGCACCGCCCGTCTACCTGAAGCAGAGGCCAAAGAAGTGTGTTGGTTTCCCTCAACTGCCAGGATCCCCCTTTCCAGGGACACGGGTCGACACGCACGGCCAACATGTGGGTGGTTTACAATTCTCCATGAGTCGATATACAGGATGATATCGGCTCATATAGAATTGCCCTCACCTCCGAAAAGGAAACCACAACGAGAGTGAAACAAAGATGAAAGGAAGACAAGAGGAGTAAGAGGAAATAGAAAGGAGAAAGATCACTCGGGTGCCCCGGGGTTGTGAAGCCCGTGAATACCTAAAGAAGGTATCCCCCTGGGGGGCAAAAATTGATAGAGTCATCCTCAGAATGTAAATAGAAAAATAAAAATTACAAATACAATGAACGTTAAAATCGGAATAAAGAGTTACATTTTCAATAACTCTTTATTCCGATTTTCACGTTCATTGTATTTGTAATTTTTATTTTTTTTATTTACATTCTGAGGATGACTCTATTAATTTTTGAGTTGAAACATGTAAATAAAATTTTTTTTAACATATTTTAAATGTTTTTGTTATTATACAACGTCTTAGAAGCAAAATGTTTTTTATAATATAAATTCTTATATTTTTATGTAGAATATATATTATTAGTATTACGATTTAGTTACTAGTGGACGTAATCAAGACTTATTTAGTGTTATTTTTCACATTCATAAATTACTTCATTTCATGTTTTTAGAAAGGAAGGCAAAATATCTCAGGATATTTTGCCGAAAGTAGCAATAGCGCCACCTACAGATTCTATAATTTAAGGAAGGCAGTCATCTTGTTACAGTATTAGTATTTTCTTTTGTTTTGTCTATTCTTCTTAAAGGATATTTCTGTCTTTCTTAGTTCTCAAAAAATATTTCTAAAATCTATGCTTCATTTAATATTTTACTTGTTAAAAACTGAAGAACTGTGAATTAAAAAAAATAAACAGAAAGTTAAAAATATTAATTTTCCGAGCATTTACAATTTTTAAAAATACGAGGAATTTGAAAGCTGAGTAACCAGTATCCTTAAAACGCATTTCTTGAGCTACCCAGGATGGTATCTCTTGTTTTCTGCATTTAAAAATTAAATTGTGCACAAGAAGAATTATTACAGTCGAACCTCGTTAACATTTACCTCAAGGGGAATTTAAATTTTGTTCATGTTATCAGTATCAATTCTTTGTATTCGTTTGTATACTGGACTATGAAAACGATTCATGATAAAAGTAATTCATGTTAAGCGTGTTCGTGTTAACGAGGTTTGACTGTATCTCAGTAAACCTGTCACATTTTAGATATTGCATAAATTTGAAAATTTTAGCTTTTTAAAATTAAATTTTATTATTATTATTGTAATTTACTCACATAAACATATATACATATATTTTTTAAGGAAGAAATTTAGCAATCATATTTGTAAATTTTAAAAAAGTAAAATTATGTATTTATGACTGTTATATAGAAATAAAACTCATTATGAAAATTCCGACACCTGGTTTCTACAAGAAAATGATGCGTATAATGCATATCTTACAGGCAGCTTCCACAAACGTCAGTTACAAATTACTGCATCTTTTGATAAATCTTATGTTATTTAACATATTATTAAATGCCGGAAACATTCACAACAAATTAGAACTAACTACTACTTAAAAACCAAGTTTCTTGGCTAAAGTGTTACAGCTATTAGAGAATAATTTAAAGAAACATGACTTCGAAGTAGTAATTCTGAAGATTTAGAGACATCCTCGAAAGTATTTTCGAATTAGTTTTAAAATGAGAGTTTAGAGTGTTATAAATTAATATTATTATAATATTACGTTCCGGAATTAGAACTGCAGAAACACAGAAAAACATATAGAAAACATGGTAAATTCTCAGAAAAGCGTGTATAAGGGGAGGGGGGGAATTGCATTCATTTTAATATATACTTTAAATTTTGGTATATAACTACAAAATATTTATCCGTGTAAATATTTTGTTCAAAATATTATTTTTTTAACGCTCTCCAATATAGTGACTTTGAAAACCCACAAATTTGCTCAATAGTACATACAAACAAGAAAATTTATATGAACTTATATTTATAAAAAAATTAAAGCATAATAATGACATTTTGAACGGATTCTGTAGTCGTTTATATAATAAAAATGATAAAATGTCTAAAATTCTAGAGATAAAAGCTTCTTGTCGAGTGTTGATTAATTATATGAATAGAAAACAAATACAGTCGAACTTGGATAATGCGAAATTCGAGGGACCAAAAGAAAAGTTCGAAATATCCAAAAATTCGAATTAAATATATTCTCTCAAAAAGAAGAAATAAATAAAAAAAGATTAACTCCACAATGAAATATTTAATATGTAAACTTTATCTAAGGATACTGTTACATTTTTTTCTCATTTAATTCAACATTTTTTCTTAGTTTAATTATTCATCACTTTTAATAAAAATAAAAAAAAAAGTTTTTGATTGCTTTTTCGAATGCAAACTTTGAGTCGTAGCATATGATTCCAACTTATCAATTGACACAAAAATAGAATATTTACATTGAACTGACCTTCAAGAAAGCGTCGAAGTTCATGTATATTCACCATAGCTTCTAAGGAACTAGGTAAGGGCTTCTCTTGCAGTTCCTTGTTCTGCTTATCTTCAGATAGTCCGTCCTCAACTTGGTTGTTCTCCACCAGTTGAGCAACAATGTCAACATCAGTTAACTCGCCGCACAAAGCCACATTTTGGTCCACGTTGATGTAGTCTTCATACAAGATTGATGGATCAGATTTTACATCTTCCCAATTATGTATTTTGCCAAATAGAAAGACAATTGAAATAAACTGTTTTACTATTTTCAACCCGTCTCAGTATTTACCGGAAAATTTGAAAGACAATTCCACAAAAAATTCGAATTATCCAAACTAAAATTCGAAATATCCACATTTTTAGGTAGATTTCGTATGAAATACTACCTATTGCATTGTCTCCCATGTTGGAATTTCTGAAAAATTTTTGCGGATCTACACGAATCATGACTCCTAGACCCCAAAACTACCATCAGTAAAAAAGTTTATATATATATATATCTATCTATCTATCTATCTATCTATCTATCTATCTATCTATCTATCGGTGTATATCACTTTCTTCTAGACACGATAACTTCCATAATTATGCTCAGATCTTCATCAAACTTTTACATAAAATCAAAGGGCATAAAATCTCGGTTAAGTTCGTTAATGGGCAAAATCGGACCAAGGAGGTGAAAGTTAGGAGGGTTTTTGTGAAAACAGAAAAAACGCGATAACTTTTTAATTAAAATAGATATCGAATCAGTTTAAAGTTTATATTACTTCTAAAAAATGAGGAAAAAGTTTATGCGTGACAGATTTTTGATAAAGTTAAAAGTGGGCTCAAGGGGCGAAAAAAACATGGTTTTTGGGAGAAAAAAAATCATAACTTCGTCAATTCTCAAGATATCAAATCCAACTAAATTTTATATAAATGTACTCAATATTATCTAAAACTTTTGTATTTACAAGTTTTTGATAGGACCAATTTTTACCGATGAAAAAAATTAAAAACGAAAAGAAAAAGGGGGGAGGAAAAAGAAAAAAAACCATAACTTACTCAATTCTTAAGCAATTAAATCTAATTAAATTTATTTTACATCTTCACAATAATATCTACAATTTTTATATTGACAAGTTTTTCATAGAACCAATTCTTATAGCAAAAATAAATTAAACAAAAATAGGAGTTGGAGAAAAAACCTCAAATCCAAACTGCTTATATTCTGACTCATTTTAAAATTCATTTTTGATTTTAAACGCATCCAAATGACAGATCCTATTATTTAGCAACTATATAATGCGACGTATTGGCCAATTTTTTGATAATGGCAGAATATATTTTTAAAAAGGCTGCCAAAAAAGGTATTTTGAACAGATTTCCCGAAGTGTTCATCATTAAAAAATTCATTAAGTATAACAAATTGCGTTTTTTATGCGTCATTTTTAAATTCATTTTTGTTCTCAAACCCATCCAATTTACAGGTCCTATTATTTAGGAACTATATAACTTGACGTATTGGGCGGTTTTTTGATAAAGGCAGAATATATATTTTAAAAGGCTGCCAAAAAGGGTATTTTGAACAGAATTTCACGAAGTTATCGTGATTAAAATTTGCGGAAATTTAAGAAATTGCGTTTTTACCGAGTCATTTTTAAATCTTTTTTTGTTCTCAAACGCATCCAATTTACAGGTTCTCTTATTTAGGAACTATATAATGTGACGGAGTGGCCAGTTTTTTGATAAAGGCAGAATATATTTAAAACAAGTAAGAAAAATCATGCGTTAAGCATAGATTATGAAGCACTTTCCAACACTTAATGAAATCTTTAACACAACTTTGTTATTTAGGGAAATAAATACTGTATAGCCAAATATACCCAAATATGTATTCCAGTACATTAGAACAGCCCTGTATTTCATATGTCAGTTCATATAATGGGAAAATTTAGCTCAGCAAGAAAATACCTAGTAGCTTGAAATTTCTTTTTCAGCAATTAATACTATTAGATGGAAACATACTTGAATATTTTTGTTCAGCCCTGTAGTTTACATTCTACCTTTATTACACGTCAGCATTAGGCTAAAATTTATTGTAAACTAAAACACTTTTAAAACAACTGAAATCACATTCTCATAAATTATCATTCATAGGCGTCCATGTACCGAATTCTTTGCGTGGCCCTGTATATCACTTTATCTATATTCTGCAAACATTTCTCAGTAAATTGAATGCAGCTCAGCATAAAAATGCATAGCTTATTTAAGAACCACGTTTAAATAATTTACGCTCATATTCAGTAACGTTGGTGAGCTCTTTTGGGTAGCCCTGTATATCAACTATAACATTTATACACACCATATAATGTGCATATATTTAGCGAAATACAAACGCGAATATCATAATTAAAATGCATTTCATCCCTCCATCAGCCATCATCCGACACATATACGGTACTTCGGAAAGAATATACTATTTGAAATCTTTTGTATGGCCCTGTAAATGCTATGTACTTCATATTATGCAAGACAGTAGCGTATAATTTATATTAAGCTTCAGTGACATATATCAATTTTATTGTACATGAAAAAGCTCAATATATTTAAAATATATCACACAATTCCCCCTTTTACCATTATCTAATGGAATTCTTTTGTGTGGCCCTGTAAATGAATAATAGCTACATTTTCACCTTATATTTTATAGAATGTATATTTTAATACGTTTGACAGGGTATAACATCTTTAAAGTTCCTTAGAAACGATTTTTTCCCATAGGCCGTAATGTAATAGGAAACTTTTGATTCGCCCTGTAGATAAACTAATCATGGTAGAAACTTCATTTTTGATATAACTTGTGCTATGGTAAACGTCAATAACGTCCTAAAATTTCATGGCAATCCGAGTATATTAACGATTTTTTCCCATGAGCCATAATGTAATGGAAAACTTTTGATTCGCCCTGTAGATAAACTAATCATAATAGAAACTTCATTTTCAATAGGGTTCGTGCTAGGGTAAACGTCAATAACGTCCTAAAATTTCATGGCAATCCGAGTATATTAACGAGTTTCCCCATAGACCGTAATGTAACGGTAAACTTTTGAATCTCTCTGTAGATAAATTAATCATGGTAGATACTTCAGTTTCAGTAGGGTTCGTGCTAGGGTAAACCTTAATAACGTCCTAAAATTTCATGGCAATCCGAGTATATTAACGATTTTTCCTCATAGGCCGTAATGTAATGGGAAACTTTTGATTCGCCCTGTAGATAAACTAATCATGGTAGAAACTTCATTTTCAATAGGACTTGTGCTAGGGTAAACGTCAATAACGTCCTAAAATTTCATGGCAATCCGAGTATATAAGCGATTTTTCCCCATAGGCCGTAATGTAATGGGAAACTTTTGATTCTCTCTGTAGATAAACTAATCATAGTAGATACTTCATTTTCAATAGGGTTCGTGCTAGGGTAAACCTCAATAACGTATAAAAATTTCATAGCAATCCGAGTATATTTACGGGAGTTAGAGCGCGGACAGACGGACAGACGGACAGACGGACAGACGGCCATCCGGCCAGACGGACAGACGGACAGACGGCCAGACAAACCGAATGCATAAGCACTTTTCAACTTTGTTGGAAAGTGCTAAAAAGGCTGCCAAAATGGGCACTTCGCACAAAATTTCCCAAAGCGACATGATTAATGAACTGTGGGTATTCAAATAACAAATTGGTTATTTTATGACTCATTTTTAAATCCAATTTTGCTCTGACACACATTCAATTGACAGTTTTTTGTTACTTAGGAACTATATAATGTGCGTATTCGTCGATTTTTTGATAAAGGGTGAATATATATATTTTAAAAGCTGTCAAAGTAAGCACTTCGCAAAAAAATTTCCCAAAGCGATCATGATAAAAGAATTGAGGTTGTATTCAAATAACAAATTGTTTATTTTATGACTCATTTTTAAATTCAATTTTGCTCTCAAACGCATTCAATTGACAGTTATTTGTTATTTAGGAACTGTGTAATGTGCCGTATTGGTCAGAGTTTTGATAAAGGCTAAATATATATTTTAAAAAAATCTGTCAAAGTTGGCACTTCGCACAAAATTTCTCAAAGCGATCTTGATTAAAGAATTGTGGATGTATTAAAATAATAAATTGGTTATTTTATGACTCATTTTTAAATTCAATTTTGCTGTCAAACGAATTTAATTAACAGTTTTTTGTTATTTAGGAACTATATAATGAGCATATTGTTCAATTTTTTAAATAAAGTAAGAATATAATTCAAAATATATTGCCAAAATGGGCATTTGAGTAAAAATAGGCTTTTTTTTTTTTTTTTTTTTTTTTTTTTTGAGATGAAAACTTTTCGAAATCTACCTCCGCCTATAGGCCATGCCGAAAGGGATTTTTTTTAACATTATTTTAATACAGAATTCTAGAGACCAACCAAAAAATTCGAATTATCCAGAATTTAGAATTAAACAAGTTCGAATTATCCAAGTTCCACTGTAGAAGTGAATGTGTATATTTCAACGTATATCTCTTATTTATTATATTTTTTGATGCAATTGTCCCACATAGCTTAATAATAGTAATTTCGGTTTATCTGTCCATCTGTCCGTGCTCTAACTCTTGTAAATATACTCGGTTCATCCTGTTATTTTTATATGCTATTCATGTTTATTATTGAAAATAAAATATGTAGTATTTATATTTTGCTTCCACACTGGAAAATAATTACGTTACGGTTAAATGGTTAATGAAATAAAAATCATTTCAAGTACATTTTAAAATATTTAATGATGTTACAACATTTAAAACATAATAAAATTTATACACATTTATGAAATGCTTTAAAATATGCATTCAGTCAAAGGTGGGTTGTTAAAAATATTATATTCATGTATAGTTCCACACAAAAGAATTCCGCTGATTATTGTACCGTTTGCAGCGAGATGAATCGGGAATCTTTACTGAGTGACCCTCAATGAGTTAGCTGTCATTAGGGAGATATATATATTATATTAATGTGTTTAAAAATAACCTCGCTTTTAAACAATTATGGTCGCCATTTAAAATAATATCTTCTGTCTCCTCCATTCAAAGAAGAAAAAAACACCCAAAAACAATTATTATTTTGTGATAAGTATCACATTTTAAACATTCCATAAATTTAAAATTTTTAAAGCTCCCAAATTAAATTTTAGTTTCTTTTTTTTTCAGACACACGCATATATACACATTTCAAAGGAACAAATTGGAGCAAAATACATTTAAAAACAAAAGTAAAATTGTATGTTCCAAGCTACATTTTACAAAGTAAATTCATTATGTAAATTTTGATACCTGGGTTTTTCAAAAAAAACTATATGTATAGTGCATGTCTACAGGCAACTTCAACAAAACTTTATCTCAAATTACTGCTGCCTTTGAGAAATCCTGTGTTATTTAACATATTCTTAAATGCTAGAAACATTTTCAACAAATTAGAAGTAACTACCACTTAAAACACAAAGTTCTCGGCTAAAATGTTATAGCTATTAGAGAATAATTTAAAGAAACATGACTTCAAATTGTCATTCTGGACATTTGGAATAATTCTCGAAAATGTTTTTAAATTAGTTTTAAAATGTGAGAGCTTGAAATGTTTAGAATGTTACGCTCCGGAATTAAAACTGCAAAATCATATAAAAACATTTACGAAAGCACGGGAAATGCTTAGAAAAGCATGTATAAGAAAAATAAAAAAATAAAATTGTATTCATTTAAATAGTTTAAATTTTGGTACATAATTACAAAGTACTTATTTGTTTAGATGTTTTCTTCCTAATATTAATATTTTTCTAACATAGTGAATTAAAAACACATAAACTTGATTAATGGTACGCATAAAAAAAACTTTATATGAATTTGTATGAATAAAATTAACGATAAAGTATAATATTGGCGTTTCGAATTGCTTCTGCTGTCATCTTCAGGATAAATATGATGATGAAATGTTTAAATGTCTAAAGACGAAAATTTCCTGTCGAGTCTTGATCAATTATATGAATGGAAATCTGTAATGAATTTATGTATTTTCAACAAATACCTTTTATTTATCATATTTTAAGGTGCAATTGCCCTACATATGTAAATACTAGTGACTTTGGTTTATCTATCCATCTGTCTGCGCTCTAACTCTTGTAAATATACTCGTTTGGACCTTTAATTTTTACTTACTATTCATGTTTACTATAGCGCGATCGCAATTGAAAAAATAGGTGTAGGATTTATAATTCGCTTACAGAGAAAATAAAAAAAATTCCGTTACATTACAGTTAATAGGATAAAAATAATTTCATGTATATTTAATGATGTCACGATATTTAAAATATAATAAAATTCATATGAGTATGAATCATTATATCGCATACACATATATATAACACTAGTTTACAGTACATCTGTTGCCGAAAAAATTTTAGTTGTTGCTGACTACATATGATATGCTATTTTCAAAAATATAGTTAAATTTTTTTAATCAGCTCTAGTTTCTGAGTTTTAGCTAAGCAGGTATTCAACAGAAAAAACATGTATTTACTAAGAAAAACTTAACAAAAAATATATATATATCATCGAGTTCTAAAAAACTTCGTTTTAAAGCTCTTCTTCGATGTGTAGACTTTGGAAAATGACGTATCAGAGACCAACAATAGTTAAACATCATATTCGTATCCCAAAAACCCTGACAGAACTCTTCCATGATGCGTAAGTCCTGATGCATACGCTCTCTCTGCTCTTCGGTCATATCTTCTAAATTTTCCAGAAATCTGTCCAGGTGTCTACTGAGGAAGTGGAGTTTTATGCTCATATTGCACCCCATACTTTTTTAATTCAAGTAGAAAGTCTTCTACAAGTTCACTATAATTTTCAGATTTTTTATTTCCGAAAAACTTATTTTAGTATTTGAGGAAAGCATTTTTTTTTCTTTTAGTCTTGATGTTAACAATGCTGAAGCTTGTTTTGAAAAATTTAAATATCTTACAAGATCATCCAACTCATTTTGGGAAAAGCATTTTGGCTCATTTGACATACCTTCAAAATCCGCAACATTTTGTGATGAGTTTGGTCCTTCAATGTCTTGTCTAATGGTTCAGATATATTTTTAGATTCTGAAGAGTCAGGTAAACGCTGCACTGGACGTTGAACACAACTAGTACTTGGGTACTGCCATTTAGCACGATTTTTAGTGCTTAAACCGTTATGTTCACGCTACAAAAAAAAACCGTCTTCGAGATGATTTCGTGGTCCTCGTCAAATAGTCGGTGTTCCAAATTTAAAGGCACGTATCTTAAATATTCCACACACAATTTACAAACACAATTGTGAGTCCAAGACTACTCATTTTTATCCGAAAGCATCCCAAAATACTCAAAATAGGTTTTTTTCACCAACTCTGATGTAACGTTTCTACAATTCTTAAACACATATTTGCCACATATATAACAAAAATGATCTGGATTGTTTAAACAACGTATTCTTGACCTACTCGTGACGCAAAAACTTGAGAAACTAATCTTAAAACAGTAAAGTACGTTATCGTTTAATATATATGCTTAAATGATAAAAATAAAAAACAAAGTAACTCGAGCTGCTCAAAAGATTTTTCAGTTAGATTTGACAAAAACAAGTCATAAGTGAACATTATCAACCACAGAATTCGCGGCAACAGACAAAAAGTTTAATTTTGTAAACTAGTGTAATCAGTAGAATATGGGATACAAAGCATTTATTATTCCACTTACAGGACGACACAAAAGACTTCCAGTAAACTATCCTCTACAGGAAAAACTCTCAATAGAGAGATAGATTGGAATTCTCTGCTGACTGTCTTCACTGGTTTAGCTATAAAACATTACTTCATGTTTTATGAGCTTTAGAGATATTCTTGGCTATTCCCACTATATCATCCAACAAGAAAGGTGTATCTCATCACTTGTGCTCAAAGATGAAAAAAGTGCCCAAAAATAATTGTTATTTCGAGAGATATATACCTTTTTAAACAATGCATAAATTTGAAATTTTTAATGCTTAAATATTAAATATTATTATTATCTTACATACACATACGTATATATATATATATATATATATATATATATATATGTATATATTCAAAATAAAAAATAATTTACCAAAATATATTTAGAAATAAAAGTAAAATTCTGTATCCAGGCCCATCTTACAGAAATTAAAATCCCTATATAAATTTCGCTATCTGACTACTCCAAGGAAATGGTATGTATAATGCATATCTACAACCAATTTCCACAAAACTTTAGTTTCGAATTACAGCAATCTTTGAGAAATCCTTTGTTATTTAACATATTCTTAAATGCCAGAAACATTCACAACAAATTAGAACTAAGTACCACTTCAAACTCAAACGTGTTGGCTAAAATGTTTCAGTGATTAGAGAATAATTTAAAGAAACATGACTTCGGAGTGCCATTCTAGAGATTTAAAGAGATTCTCGAAAGTGTTTTCAAATTAGTTTTAAAATGTAAGATTTTTAAATGTTTACATTTTTACCTTTGTGCAATTAGAACTGCAAAGCATACAAAAGTATCTATGAAAACATGGTAGATGCTCAAAAATTTTGTTATAAGATTAAAAAAAATAACTTGTATTCAATTAGACGTAAACTTTTCATTTTGGTTCATAAATCTAAATTAACATAAATGTAAAAAAAAGTGGCACATAAATTAAAAATATGTATATTTTTGTTTATTTTTTCCATAATATTGATATTTTTAACACTTATTCTAATTTTGGTTTCTCTGTCCGCTTGTCCGTGCGATAACATTTGTAAACTATATACTCGATTCGTACTGTAGTTTTTACATATTATTCATCTCTAATATAACACGATTCCTTTTGAAAATCAATTATGCATCATTTTCACCGCACGTACAGGGACAATAAAAATATTTCTCTTACGGATAATGAAAGAAAAAATTGTCCCAATTGATTTTGAATGAATTATAAAGAAGTTATACTATTTAAAGCATAATGAAATTGATATGCATTTATGAAGTGCCTTCAAACATGCATTCTTCATAATTTAGATCTCAAAGCATTTATTATTCATTTACAGTAACACATAAAATACTTCCAACACATAATGGTCTACGGAAAAAAACAGGTGGCAGAGCAGTTAGTGGTGATGTTTTTCCACTAGTCCTGCGTTACTGGGTTAGCTGTGAATAGATAGAACCTTATAAACTTTATTAGTTACAGGAACTTATATTCTGTTCACTAAGCTGTACGTTTCACTACATTATAAGCATTATTTAAATTAATATAATTCTACAAATATAATGCAGTTGAAAGCATTAAGTTATAATTAATAATCTCAAAGATTATTCTTATAGGTAATTTCTATTTTTATCTAATTTCTAATTTCTAATTCTTATCTAATTAATTCTTATAGGTAATCAAATTTCCATATCATGTTTAAAGAAATCATCTTTTTTTTTCGCATTTTGAAAAAAAAATTACAGAGAAAACAATATTACAACTTCCCGGTTTTAAACGTATTAGGATGAAAAAGATACACTAAAATTATTATTTTAGAAGATATATTGCATTTGACGCATTGCATTTCAAACTTTTAAAGATTAAAAATTAAATTTTATTGTTTTTTTTTTAAACGTACGCTTACACATAAATAAAAATTTCAAAAAAACATATTTGAGCAAAATATATTTTGAAATAAAAGTAATATTCTGTGTCCCTGGCTGCCATATAGAAATTAAATTCATTGTGTAAATTTCGGTATCTGCCTTCTCCAAGGAAAATTGTATGTATGAAGCATATCTAGAAACAACTTTCACAAAACTTTACTTTAGAATTACCACAGAGTTTGTGAAATACTGTCTCATTTAACATGTTCTTAATTGCGCGAAACATTCAGAACAAATTAGAACTAAGTACCACTTAAACCCGAATAATCTTGCCTAAAATGTTCCACCAATCAGAGAATAATTTAAAGAAACACAACTTCCAAGCGTTAATTCTGAAGATTTAGAAAGTTCCTCGAAAGTGTTTTCAAATTAGTTTTGAAATCTGAGGGTTTAAAATGTTTAGAATTTTTCCCTCTGGAATTAGAACTGCAGAAGTATATAACAATGTATACGAAAGCATCGAAACTGTTTATCACATAAACTAGTCGTTGGGGGCCACCGTAATACTTACCCATCATGGATATGTATATGAAAATAAAACATGTGAAAACTATTTATACAATGCATTGCGATTCATAAACAAAATTTAAATATTGTTAATATACATAGTAATGCTATATTAAAGAACTGCTGATGTACCAATTTCGACAAATTATATAAAACGCCAAACTATTCAAGTAGTACCGAACTGCGTAAAAGAAACATCCTTATAACTCCAAAAATAATAATTCTATTAACTAACAATTAACTGCGTCGGATTAAGCGTCTCATTTCCAATTAAAATATACCTCTGAATTGAAATTTGAATGAAATACAGGGTCAGGAAAAATCGAAGAATGTGGAAAACAGGATTAACAAATATATCGGCAACTAATAATCCGATGTTCTATATGCAAAATGTGTGTTATTTTATTGCCTTTTACGTCCATTCCTTAGAACAAAAAAATTCGAAAATTTTTATATATCTTTCATCAGAACGAATTTTTCTAGAGTCCGAAAAAATAGTTCCGGATAATCGAGGTTGCTGATATTCAATAGGCTTCGTCCCATTCTTACATACTAACTACATACAAAATTTCAAGTCTCTATCTCAATTTGTTCGGGAGATAGAGCGTTTACAGACAGACAGACTGACAGACAGACAGACAGACAGACAGACGGACGGCAAAAAAAATGTCTAAAAATATGTTTTTCGGAATCTCCAGTATCTAAAACGTGTAAATCCGTCAAATTTTTTTTTTCGATTTTCAAAACGATTGCAAGACTTACCCTACACTACGTATGATGGGTAAGTAATAAAAAGTGCAACTTGTATTCAATTAGGCATATAAATTTACAAAAGTATGAAATAGGGCTGTCCAACGAGGCACCCGCGGGCACCATGGCAACCTTTGAAGATTATCTTGGCGCCCTTTTCAAGATCTCCTATTTTTTCGAAGTAAAATTGAATTATAAAGAATGCTTTCTGTAAAATCATTAATATTTGCATGAGATATTTTCAAAACCAGTGAAAATACATTAAAAACCAAAAACATACTTTGAAAATTTAATTATGCATATTTTCACGATTTGCAGTTATTTTTTAAGTGTAATTATGATGGTTAAATGTATTAATATTTGGAAATAGCTGATTTTAATAATCAATGAGTAACAGAAAAATAAAAGCTTTCCCACATTCCCGGTCCCTTTGAAGGTACATATGCAAGAAAGCTCATATTTCTTTCCTTTTTGCTGGCCTTTGCCTGTTTCATACGAGGAATAAAAGAGCTTACTTTTTTCAATCTTGACTTTTGAAATTTTAGAAGTTTGTTTTCAATATACTTAGAAAACTCAATAAGAATGAGTAGAGCCGAGCAATGAATAGAGCAGTGCAGAATAATTACCATCTCTCAAATCACTTTCAGACTATCCCCTCTCTTTGAAATCACCTATATGATTTGGTCCTTATCGTGCCTATATATATATATATATATATATATATATATATAGAACTAAAGTTATGCTTTGAAAATAAAGCATATTTTCACTTCTTAAAAGAAATTTATCAATATTTCTGATTACCATGTTTTTTTTTTATTTATTCACTATTGTTGTTAGTTATGGGCGCGATTAAAGTTCCTGGCACTTTACACCACAGACATTTTTAAAAAAGAGCTATCATAGCAAAATTTATCATTTGAAATTTAATATATGTAATTCCAGAATTATAGGAGCTTTTACCGCCCTAAAATTCATTTACATTATGTAAAGACGCGTGTGTACTAATACTATAGGCTAGTTCCATGGGTTTTGTAGTGTAAGTCACATTACCTTATAATTGCTATGCTTGTTTGCCACCGTTATTTTCGAAAAGTCTGCTTGGCCTTATTCAATTAATGAGAACGTGCCGATAAAATAAGTCACATTTTTTTCGTACTAAAATACTGGTAGCCAAAAATCGTAGCCTGTGACTTACACTACAAGTACTCATGGAAATAGCCTATACTGTTCGATAGTATTGCCGCTTGTTTTCAGTCGTGTGAATAATGGTGCCCCTCACTGAGTGCCACAAGCTGAGTTGCTCCCCCGTTTACTATAAGATTGGACAGGCTTGGCATAAAATATATATTAGTTTAAATATTTTCTGCATAATATGAATATTTTTTTACTTTCAAACGCAGTTGAAAAGTGTTTATGACTATGGTCTGTCTATACATTTGCCTGTGCTCTAATTCTTGTAAGTATATTCGATTTATCCTGTGATTTAAATATGCTATTCATGTTTACAATGACATGATCGCTATTGAAAATGAAGTATGTAGCAGATATAGCTCACTTACCGGGACAATAAAAAAATATTTGTTGGATTACAATAAATGCGAAAAAATCGTTTCAAGTGCATTTTAATTATTTCACATCAATTAAAATATAATGTAATTGATATACATGTATAAAGTGCATTCTTAAAACAGCTTAAAGCAAACATCGACCCAGGATAATTTTTCCTAGTTTTTATCTCATTGACAGGGTTTTTCTTCCTGAACGTTCACCATCTCCTAGTCTTTATTTTGTAAATATTTTTGTAAATATTTGTAAATATTTTTATTTCTCTTACACTCTTATCTATTTTATTTATTTATTTATTTATTTTATTTTTTTGTATGGTGCCCTTAAAGGGCCTTTGTTTTTTGGGAGCCGGCTTCTCCCCCCCCCCCCCTTGTTTCTGACGTTATGTTTATCATTCCATGTATCATTTCTCTACTAGAGGTAAGGAGTTGATCTCTCCAGGCACTCTGACAACTATCTCGTCCAAGTCATCTTAAAGCATCTGTTATTCCTTTGTAGCATAATACAAGAATACAAGAGAATTCCGCTACGTAAGGCTCTACACGGGGGAGGGGGGGGAGGTAGAACTATTTTGAGTGATGCAATTCGAGATTATTTTCTGTCTAGTCCTCATTGGGTTTGCTGTGAATAAATAGATCTTTCTTAAACTTCTGAGTGCCAAGAACCGAAATTCTGTTCTCTAAGCTTTAGGTTTAATTGCAATAGAGCATTTTTCAAAATAATATAATTACACAAATATAATAAGGTTTTTAAATATTAATTTATGATTAATGCCCTCACATATAATTAAATGTTTATATCACGTTGGAAAAATCATCTTTTTTTACCATTTAAAAAAATACTGAGAAAAAAATTACAATTTTGATCTTTTGCTCGATGGTCGAGAAGCTCGAGCTTTAGGGACAGTTACGGCTTTCTACACATTATGTTCTACGACCAGGAACGTGTCTCCTGTCTCCTGTGTTCAAATAAGGTACCCCAAAAGAATTTTTATCTCAGAAGATATATCACATTTTAAACATCTTATGTACGTCATATGCAGCGTATTTGAGATTTTTAAAGCTTCCAAATTATTTTTTTACACACATACATATATATAATATATGATCATAATTACGTACATTATTGTCGATAGAAAGAAAATTCTGCTTCAAATCACACTATTTAGCAAGAAAATTCCATCTAGAAGACTTGTAGATTTAGCGGTCGTATGGCACTGAGTAGTAAAGCAACAAATAAGTATACTTTGGCACATTTCCGACTTAAATTAAAAAGCGTGATTATTTTAATCACATATATTCATATTCCACATCACAGTAAAACAATTCCACCCACGGCGTAAGATGCAGCCATTATAAATAAAAAATGTTATTATCATAAAAATTCACCAGACACATTCTTCTCGCCAGGTAACAGGATTTTTATTAGCACAAGAAAAACGCAGAATAATCACGCCGAAGCCAATGTAACAAACGTTGTCAGACTCTGCGTATGGGTGTCTTGGGTGTCCATCTTGGGAACTCAACTTTAGCTTTAGAATGTAAATGCAATACCGAGGGGAGACAAGACTCTGCGCTATAATACAAGATTTTATGGCTAAGTTCTAAGTTGCCAATTAAGTATCTAGAAATAATAAGTTTAACCAATGCGAAATTTTACCCCTCGAAAAATAAAAATTTCTCGCTGTCGATCGGAAAGTTAAATGATGCAATCTGGCTTCTAGAGTCGCTTAGAAGGGATTTGTGGGTAATCGAATGATTTTTTTAGCACTTAAATACAAATACATTATGCAAAGATAAACGGATTAAATAAGCAATGGGATTTTAGGAAAAAATTGCTTTGACAGATTAATGTTTTTTAGAATAAAATAAAATAATGAAAACGTTGATTAAAAAGTATAGAATTAAAATAAATATGTTACGCTATTATAAAAAGAAAGGGGAAAAGTTTAATATTATAAGAATTTAGAAATAATTTATTTAGAAATAAATCGAAATTTTTTTATTATTACATATATACGCATTTAAATGAAACAAATATGAGGAAAATATATTTAGAAATAAAAGTAACATTCTATATCTCTAGCTGCTCTATAGAAATTAAATTTAATGTGTAAATTAAGATATATGGCTTCTGAAAAGAACTAGTATGAATAATTCATTTTTACAGGCAAATTTTACAAAAATGTAGTTTCAAATTATTGCAGTCTTCGATGAATTCTGTATTATTTAACATATATGCCGAAACGTCAGTGAAGGCTTACTTTGGAGACACGATTTTTTTGTGTGTCTGTCTGTCAGTCAGTCAGTCTGTTCCGCGATAACTAACGCAAAAAACATCCGATTGGCTTGAAATTAAGTGGGTATGTTAGTGAGGCACTGGGATTAAGCTGTATAGTTTTTTGTTAGATTTGATTCATTCGTTCGGAAAATATAGAATATTTTATTTTGCGCAATAATGCTTTTCTATGGCAAATCCAATAATTTTCAATTTTTTTTCCTCGAGAGAAAATGACACATTTCATCAATGGAATTCAATGATAAATGGATACTGAAATTTACCAGTTAAATTATTCGTATTGCTTTGAAATTTTGTCTATGCATTTGTCAGATTTTTAAAGTTATTACTGCAAATTTTGGAGATTTTTTATAAATGTGTTCCAATAATATAAACTAATTTGGTTTAGAGATTTACTTATTTAAAATGTATTTATTTAATTTTCTTTATTTTCTCTTAATGGTTGCTAAGCAACCATTCATCCTAATCTTTATTATATTTTAATGCTATAAATTTGAAAGCGTGGACGAAAATTTAAATGAAGTCAACGTCAAAACTGATGAATTAATTAATGTCTTTTTATCTTTGCGGATAAATATAACATAGCCCAAAAAAGAATATAGGCTATGTTTTATTAATTTTATTCAAATATTTTCCTTAAAAATTCAAAATATCCTTGTTTTTCATACAGAATCAAGAGCGATTTTTTAGATAAAATTTAACCAATTTCCTTTATCGTTGCCAAAAAAAAAAAAAAATCTGGAATAATTTTTCAACGGCAATAAGTTTCAATTGAGCAATTTCCATTCGAAAAACCAAACTAAGAAAAAATAAATATGACGTCAGAATTAAAATAAAAATAAAAATAGTACTTTGTTAAATATTAAACACGGAAATTTGTTTCGTTAATAAGAATTTTTCTGGCAAAAATGGGGGCATAACTAGAAGTAAAAGAAATAAAAAATAATTATACTTTAAACAAATATTTCAATTTTTAAAATTTGACGTCATAATTGAACAAAAACAAGTATTTTATAGTAGTCGTTAAAAATACAAGAAACATGGATATCAATAACTCATGAAAAATAACGCCATTGCCGAAACTTCAGTGAAGGCTTACTTTGAAGACACGAAATTTATTGTTTTTCATCTGTTAATCTGTTCTTCTGTATGTTTGTCTGTTCCGCTATAACTGCTACAAAATGCAATCAAAACATTTTTTTTTTCGGAAACAAAATTGTAAAACTCTAGATTACTGAGTTTACACTTACAAAAGTTCCTGATACATCAGATTTAGGTGTTTGTGATTGGCAGGTATGTAGAAGTATGAAGATAATAAAAAATATTTGTCCAAACTGTTACTTATCCTTATAAATCAAAATGTATAAGGAAATGCAAGATATACAATAACCATTAACGCAATTATTAGAAAGTGGCGAATTTAAATTAAGTGAGGCTACGGGGGGTTCAGGGGGGCGGAGCCCCCCATAAGAATTCTACTATGTTATAATAAAAAAACAAAGATAATAGATCATGAAAATTTCAGAATATTCTAACATAACTAAATTTTTAATTTACCGCTTTTGAAGGCTGAAAACTTCTAATTCTTATTTTATTCTTATAAATAATTAAGTACTATGAAAATTTTAAATTAAAGTTTCCAAGAAGTTGAATATTACCCAAAGTGTGTTTAAAAAAATATATATATGTGCAAAGCTGACGTTGAGGCTCCTGATCTGCAGATTTACTAGTCTTATATGCCAGAAACATTCACAACAAATTAGAATTAAGTGCAAGTTAAAACCCAAACTTTTGGGCTAAAGTATTTCAGCTATTAGAGATTAATTTAAAGAAACAAGACTTCTGAGCACAGTTCTACTAACTTAGAGAAATTCTCGAAAGTGCTTTCAAATTAATTTTTAAATGTGACAATTTTAAATGTTTAGAAATTTTCGTTCTGGAATTAGAACTGCAGAAGCATAAAAAATATATACGAAAGCATGGAAAATGCTTAGAAAAACTTATGTAAGACAAATAAAAAGAACAACTTGTATTCTGTTAGACTTTTATTTTTATATTTGGTACATAAATATATAATATTTATTTGTTTTTTCATAATACTGATACTTTTAACATTGTTCAGCATAATTGAAAAGTGTTTATGAGTTTGGTTTTTGCTCCGTCTGTCCATACTCTAACTGTGGTAAATATACTCGTTTCGTTCTATAATTTTTATATGTTATTCATGTTTGTTAATGCATGATCACTATTTAAAGTGAAATATGTTGCATTTACAGTTTGATTACGGGGACAATAAAATATGAAAGCAGGGAAATTGCATATACAAGCATGTATAAAAAATTTAACAAAGAAAATTCTATTCCATTAACCCCTTGGGGACGAGCGACATATGTACGTGCTGCAAAAAGGCTTAATAACCCTTGTTTATACCCACCAGTAAAATTATACTGAAAAATGTAACTTATTTATTTCTCGATTTAATTAGACAAAAGTTCTGTTTTTGAGAAACGGCGACAAAACATTAAAAATTTCGTAAAAGGCTCCCGTCGCAAAGAGATTAATCGTATACTTTAAGTTTTGTACATACATATAACATATTTCTTTATATAGAGATTTTTTTCATAATATGGATATTTTTAACATTTTCCTACATAGTAACAGTGGTTTGTCGGTCTGTCTGTCTGTCTGTCCATGCTGTGACTCTTGCAAATATTATCAGATTGCCTTGTAGTTTTACTACGTTATTTTCGTCTGCAGTCGCACGATCGCTATTGAAAATGAAGTATCTAGCAATTGTAGTTCGCTTACATTGACAATAATAAAATGACGGTTAAATTACGATTACGGAAAAATATCGTTTCAAGTGCATTTTAGTGAATTTTAATGATACTACACTTTTTAAAACAATGAAATTGATATCCATTTATGGAGTGCCATTAAGCAATCATTTAGTAGTACCTGGGGTGTGTATTATTTATTATACATTCACTGTACCATGTAAAATTTTTCCGCTGAATAATATTCTATGGGGAAAACCAGTTTGCAAATACAGTCGAGCCTCTATATAACAAATTCCATCGTTCCAGTAAAAAATTCGTTATATAGAGAAATTCGATGTATAGAGTATGATGTTAAAAATAGTATTTAATGTGTAAATTTTGAACAAATATTATTTTTGATCTTTTTAATTAAGAATTTGAAATGTTTAAAAGTATAACCTAACATTTTATTTCTTACTTATTTAAGCAGTTTCAAAAAAGAGAAAAGACATTTTTTTGAAAGCTTAATGAAAATCAAATAAGGAAGACTTACATAAATTTCAGAGGAAGAAATCTAATTTTTTGTTGTTTTGATTTTAAAATTACAATTGTTACGCTCTCAAAAAAAATTCTCAAATTTTAGCAAGGAATGAAAAATTGTAGTTGATATTTTCCTCCATCTGAAGGTCTCTCTTATGTGCTTTCATTGATTTCTCTCTTATATGTGTAACAATTCAATTGACTGTGTTTTGAGAAGGATGTTGAAAGGTGTGTGGGAGGTGGGATGAACTTGTTAGATTTAAAGAATAAGGAGAGAAGTAATATTTATAAAAAAAAAAAAAAAAACCTCTCCACTGAACGATAAATCAAAAATAAGTGATGGAAAATTGATTCCATATGATTTCGAAGCTTTTTTAAAACTGAATAAATTAAGATCAATTTATGAAAAAAATCGTTATATGGAGATAGATATTTCGCTATATAGAGTCTGTTTTTAACCTTCCGTCTACCAGACAAAACACCCATTTATCTACGGCAACACCTAATTTTAATTCCAAACTTGCAAATGGCACCAGTAATATTTTAATATAATTTTGCTTTTACAATGAAAGCTTAAATTAAGGAATTCGTAATATCTAGACAAGTCCTTTATAAATTCCGGTGTCAATCGACAATTTCTCATTTTACCATTGACACCAGAAATATTGCTGTCGGGTCCAATGGACCCGTCTGGTAGACGGAAGGTTAATGTAATCATGCGAAAAGGGGACCGTTCTTACTAAAAATTCGTTATATGGAGGAATTCGATGTATGGAGTTTCGTTATATAGAGGTTCGACTGTATATAGATCGGTATTATTGCCTGACTGCTCCTCACTAGGTTAGCTGTGAATAAATCCTTAATCTTCTGGGTGCTATAAACTGATATTCTGTTCTTTAAGCTGTAAGGTTTCATTGCAATAGGAGAATTATTTAAATTGATATAATGGGGTTTTAAAATATTAATTCGTGATTCATGCTCTCGAAGTTTATATTCCCATACGTAATTAAAGTTTTATATTATGCTGCAAAAATTATCTTATTTTACTATTAAAAAAATACAGAGAAAAATATTACAAATTTGTCTTTTTGCTCGACGGTCAGTGAGTTCAAGCTTTAGGGATTTTTACGGCTTTTTAACTATTATGTCTTCCGGATCAGGAAGGTATCTCGTGTCTCCTGTGTTCAAATATGAAAAAGCTCCCCAAGAAATTATTGTTTCAGAAGTTATATCACATTTTAAACACTCTATGAATTTGGAATTTTTTTAAGCTTAAAAATTAAATTTATTATTTTTTACACATATATATACACGCATGAAAGAAATAAATTAGAGCAAAATATATTTAGAAATAAAAGTAGAATTCTATGCCCTTGGCTACTTTCTATAAATTAAATTCTTTTTGTGAATTTATGTAAAAAAAATGATATGTGTAATGCATGTCTGCAAGCAAACTTTTCACAAAACTTTTGTTTCGAATTACAGCAGTCTTTAAGAAATTCTGTTTTATTTAACATATTCTTAAACGCCAGATTCACATCAAATTAGAACTAAGTACCACTAAAAACCCAAATTTCTTGGCTAATGTGCTTCAGTCATTAGAGAAAAATTTAAAGAAACATGACTAAAGAATACCAGTTTGGAGATTTAGAGAGATTCTCGTAAGTGTTTTCAAATTAGTTTTAAAATGTGAGAGTTTTAAACATTTAGAATTTCACGCTTTGAATTTAGAAAATAAAAGAAGCCCAAAAAAATATGTACGAAAGCATGGAAAATGCTTAGAAAATTTTTAATAAGATAAATAAAAAGAATAACTTGTTTTGAATTAGACGCATACTTTTATGTTTGATGGATAAGTATAAAATATCTATTTGTTTAAACATTTTCTTCATAATATTGCCATTTTCCAACTAGTTGGGAAATGCTTATGGCTGAATTTTGTCTCTCCATTCTAACTTTCGTAAATATACTCGGATTCAGTCATTTCAGTACGTTTATTAATTCACCTGTAATTTTTATATGTTATTTATGTACACTATAGCACGATTTCTACTGAAAATAAAGTGTCTAGTACAGAGATCGCCATCAGGCTGTCTCTCACCACTAAATTTTTTTCTTTTTTTTTTCTTTTTTTTTTCTCCCCTCAAAATATTTTGTGTCAAACATTTTCTAGAGTGCTATTAAATTGTCAAGGAAGAAAACGTTTAAATTTTAATAGTGAGAGACTACCCGCTGGCGCATAGATTTTTGCAGCCCTAATTTAGTATTCATCGTTAACTTGCTTGGACAGTTAAAAATCCCTTTCAGTCAAAGTAACGTTCAATAAGAAAAATCGTTTCAAAAGAATTTCAGTGATAGTAAAACATTTAAAAACTAGTTGGATGTGCCAATCCCAAAACTTTATCCAATCTCATATGTACATTTTAATATTTAAAAAAAAATAGTTACTCATGTTAGTTCTTTAATAATTTTAATTCAATACTATACCAACTTTTATTTTCATCTTAAATTTCTGCTTCACTCAATTAATCGGAGTAAAAACGAGTTTCCGTCTCTGCACGAGCTGATAGACAATAGAATGATAGGCAGAATTTTTTTCAAATTCAGGGAAGACCTACTTGCCATACCAAAAAATAATCATACACAAAAATTATAATTCAGTTTTAGGCATAACTTCATACACTTTTAGGTGGTGCAATATTGAAAATGGCACAAAAATCGCTATTGCAGCGCCCCCTTCCGGAGGATTTTTTTTCAAATTCACAGACGATCAACTAACAATAGCCAAACATTTACACAAAAATGTTAGTTCAATTCGATGCATAACTTCATGCACTTTTGGTGGGCACAATATTGAAAATGGAACAAAAATCGCGATTTCAGTGCCCCCTTCCGGCGGATTTTTTTCAAATTAATGGAGTACCAACTAGTCATAGCCATACACTTACACAAAACATTTTATTCAATTCCATGTATAACTTCATACACTTTTGATCGGTACAATATTGAAAATGGCACAATAATATTTCAAAATTGAAGGAGGACCTACTTGCCACAGCCAAAAACATTCACAAAAAATTTACTTCAATTCTATGCATATCTTCATACACGTTTTGATGGTAGAATGTCGACATACGGGCACACACACAGACATACAGACATACGCACACGGACAGACAGACATTTGTTAAAACATGTTTATTGGAATCTCTGACCCCTAAAACGTGTAAATCCGTCGAAAACCGTAAGTCGAAAAAAAATTTCGATTAGAATACTTTCTTCTATTAAAGATAGAAGAAAGTAATAATGAAATTGACATGCGTTTACGATATGCATCAAAACATTATTCTGCAGAATATGGAGTCAAAACCATTTATTATTTGTTCACAGGGCCACACAATAAAATTCCGTTACGTTATGGTCTACTGTGGAAAAAAACTGTTAATTATTTCAAAGCTATGGAAATTGATATACATTATTGAGATGTACAAGATGCATGCGGTATAATATGATGCACATACCGTATACCCTTTACTTACAGGAACACATAACATATTTCAGATATACTGTTATATACGAAGCATTGTTTATCAGTGATAATTGTTCAAAATACGTCTTCATAAATAAGATTATGTACAGGACTAACGAAAAACTGGAAATATAACCGTCTAAACAAAAAATTTCTGGAAGTAAGATTAAAGTAGTTGGTTGTATTTATGATGGTCAATTATCAACACGAGGGATACAGGTTCTAAGGGGGAAGTGCCCTTCGCAGCGATCCTTTTGAGGGAACCTAAGCCGTATTTACACAGAAAAATTCAAATTTCGAACAAAACCATGGAAAACTCCGAACGATTTGGCCGATGGGCACGACTGAGTTTAAACTCAGAACTTCCCGGTTCATGCTACCAGAGAGAGCAGAACTTCTCGGCCATTAGTATGGCAAGATTAAAGTAGTTTTACGTGTTTTAGTCGCAAATATATATTAGCTTAAAATGTGATATGTCTAAAAATCAATAGATAATACGCAGAACTGCACAAAAGAATGTTTTCAACAATGGATAGAAATTGACGAAATTGAATTTTCAAATTATGAAGCGTTTTCTTACTAAACTGAGTTTATGTAGAATATGTATAAATCTATAGATCAAATAGAAGACTCCGTAAAAGATTGGGACTATTTTTCGGTCTAAAGACTATCATTGCCTGAATTAGATTTTCCAATGTGTTTTGCGCTGTCTAATTTTTTTACTTGGGTATCTTATTTCTTTTGTTAAACAAGGCAAATTTGTTAAAGTGTTCTGGATATGATGGAAAGTGTTTCATAATCAATGCTTGACAAATGTTTCTTCTCTCATGTTTATATTTATATAGGTTATTCTTTCAAAACCGCATAAATTGTGCAAAGTGATAATCTGAGCTCAAAGTACACAATAAATGGACCACAAAATGATAACCTTATGACGCAACGTTTTCAAGAAAAATACATTCAGGGCTCCCAAATGGTCCGCGAACTTAATACAGAAATTTTTTAACAGAAAATTTCATCGTAGGTTTCTACAACATTTGCGTTAAAAGTAACCTCCGAAGACGGTTTCTAGGCAATTTGCAAGAAAAATATAAAACGAAAATCTTTCTAATAAAATATTGATGTTCAGTTGGCGAACCATTTGAAAGCCCTGTATATTAGAAAATGTATCCCATCTATCTTATGTACTGAACGTAAACATTTTTAACCCTTTGAGGCGAGGTGAGATATATTTTATCCCACCTAATTTAAACGAGATTCAGACCAGGAACTTTTAACAGAATTTTATATTTTTAACTTTGGCCACAGAATGTCGAAATATTGCCTTTTCCTATTTAAAAAAATTTCTTTTTCGGTTTTTCCGATGAAAAATCAGTATTACAGAGATATTATTATTTGCCCATTAATGGCTTAAACCATATAAAACGGCAAAACATATGAAAAACAATTTTATTTTCAAAAACGATATGCAAGCGTAAAAAAATACAGCTTTGATGATAATTATAAATACGATTTCTGAATTTCTATTTATAAAAATGGAAAGTTATTATTATTATTATTTCAATATAATAAGTGCATTATTGAGCACTAAAAACCCACTGTGATTTAACATATTCCAGAAACATTTTCTGCAAATTAGAACTAAGTATAATTTAAAACCGAAGTTTCTCGGTGAAATTGTTTCGGTAATTACAGAATAAGTGACAGAAATATCACTTCAGAGAGCAATTCCAAGAATTTACATACATTCTTGAAATTCTTTTAAAATTGCATTTTGAAATGTTGCGGCTAAATGTTTAAAATGTAACTTTCTGGATTTAAAACTATAGAAAAGTATGCAAGCGCATACTAAAACATGCACAATACTGGTGAAATTTTGTATAGCTAAATAAAAATAAAATTTTGCTTTTAATTGAAAATGTGTTTCCTTAATTTATATTTATAAAAAACGAAAGTTTATTTGTTTAAATTTTTCTATATAATATGTGTAATTTTTAGCACTATAAATCCATTGTGAATTATCATTTTTTAAAAACACTTATATACGCGAGCGTATACTAATACATACACAATATTCATGAGATTCTGTTTGTAAAAAATAAAAATAAAAATTTGCTTTTAATTGAAAATATGATTTCTTAATTTATATTTATAAAAACCGAAAGTTTATTTGTTTAAATTTTTCCGATATAATATGTGTAATTTTCAACCCTATAAATCCACTATGAATTAAGACTTTCTAAAAACACTTACCATAGCTGCCAACTTTTACACATTTTAGCTATTACAAAAATTTTATAATAAATATTGTCTTATTTCATCATCGAAATCTTAAGATTAAACAAATGGAAAATCTCCGTACAATTTTAGTAGTAACAAAAATGCGTAAAAGTTGGCAGCTATGCATTTACACAAATTCGAACTAACTCTAACTTAAAACAAAAATTTCTCGGCGAAATTGTTGCGAGGATAACAGAATAAGTTTAACAAATACACTTCAGATTGCAATTCTAAATATTTTGAGAGATTTTCTAAAGAGTTTTTTTTAAATATCTTTTAAACACTTAATTGATTTGACCACATATCGTACGGGCAAGAAGAATTTGCTTAATTCACCGCTTAACCTTTTTGACACCACTTTTTTATACAGTTTCATACTATTTAATTGCAGGATTGTTTACATTAAATATTGCAAATATTTTAGCTTAAAAAAAGGGGTGATTACCCATATTTACAATTTATAGTACGCAACAAAAAAATAAATAAATAAACAAAAAAAAAATCAGTTAACCCCTTTGCGACGAGAGCATTTTACGAATTTTTTTTTTAATGCATTATCACCGGTTTTTGGAAACAGAAATTTGTGCCTTATTAAATCGAGAAAACGTTTCGATTAAATAAGGCAAATTTTACAGTAAAATTTTACTGGTGGAGATAGACAAGCATTCTTAAGACTTTTTGCGGCACGTATACGTGTCGCTCGTCTCCAAGGGGTTAAGTGATTAAAATGCTACTGCTATTAACCCCTTGGGGACGAGCTACACGTATACGTGCTGTGAAAAGGCTTAAGAATATTTCCTTATCCCCACCCGTAAAATTTTATTGTAAAATTTGACCTATTTAATCGGAGCATTTTCTCGATTTGATAAGGCACAAATTTCTGTTGTTAAAAACCTGTGACAAAACATTAAACATTTCGTAAAACGCTCCCGTCGCGAAGGGGTTAAGTGTTTAAAAGGAAATACTCGAGATTTAAAATCCTGCAAATACATGAGAGCATATACTAAATATATAAAACTATAAAATAAAAAAAAAATTTAAATATTTTGTATATAATAAACAAAAATACATTTTTGTTTTTAATTATATATACAATTTCATAATTTTTGTTTTTTAAAAAGAAAAGTTTATTTTCTTAAAAAATATTTTCACTATAATACACGTATTACTGAGCACTATAAACCCGCTGAAAGTTATATATTCCAGAAACATTTGTAACAAATTAGAACAAAGTATAATTTGAAACAAAAGTTTCTCATCGAAATTGTTTCGGTGATAACAGAATAAATTAAAGATATATCATTTCACAGTGCAATTCTAAAAATTTTTCAGAGATTTTTTGAAAGATTTGAAAATGACCGTCTAAAATGCTGCGAGTTTTAAGTGTTTAAATTGAAAGTTTCTGGATTTAAAACTGTATAAACATATGCAAGCGTACACTAAAACTTGGAAAAAATTTAAAAATACAACTTTTGTTTTAATTATAAGTATGATTTCTTAATTTATATTTATGAAAATGGAAAGTTTAGTTTTAAAAATATTTTTTTATAATACGTGTATTATTGAACACTAAAACCCCTCTTGAATTAAAATATACTAGAAACATTTGCAAAAAAATTGAACTAAATACAATCTAAAATTTCACGTCAAAATTGTTTCGGTGATCACAGAATAAATTAAAGAAATATCACTTAAGAATGCAATTCTAAAGATTTGTAGAAATTCTTGAAAGAGTTTTCAAATTACTTTTTAAAAAGCTACATATTTTAAATGTTTAAAATGAAACTTTCTGGATTTAAAACTGTACAAACATATGCAAGAGTACACTTAAATTTAGAACTTATTTCTAAAAAATACAAATTTGACTTTAATTATAAATATTTAATAGAAGTGATGATTTCTTAATTTATATTTATAAAAATGTAAAGTTTAATTTTTTTTTAATTTTTCAATATAATACGTGTATTATTGAGCACTAAAAACCCACTGTGATTATAATAATCCAGAAACATTTGTTGCAAATTAGAACTAAGTATAATTTAAAACCGAAGTTTCTCGGTGAAATTGCTTCGGTAATTGCAGAATAAGTCACAGAAATATAACTTCAGAGAGCAATTCTAAAGATTTACAAACATTCTTGAAATTCATTTGAAATTACATTTCAAAATGTTACGAGTAAATGTTTAAATTGTAACTTTCTGGATTTAAAACTATACAAAAACATGCAAGCGTATGCTAAAACATACACAATGGTCAAGAAATTTTGTTTATAATATATAAATAAAAAAATTCGCTTTTAATTGGAAATATCATTTCTTAATCTCTATTTATCTCTAAAAGCCGAAAGTTTATTTGTTTAAATTTCTTCAATGTAATATGTGTAATTTTCAGCTCTATGAATCCACTGTGAAATAACATATTTTAAAAACACTTACAAAAAATTAGAACTAAGTATAATTTAACCACTTAACTAAAACCTTATATATACAGGGTGTCCCAGAAGTAATGGGACAAACTTTAAGGGGAGGTAGGGGACATAATAAGGAATCAGTTTTACATAGCAACCCATGGTCGGAAACGTTTTCCTGGCTCGGTAGGGACGACACAAAACACAAGAAAGACCGGGCACGAATAAGGGGAGAAAACATATTTATTATCCTTAATACAGCAAAAAATTAAGAAAAACGAACATTAAAGAAACAACGATCGTCATGAAGACAGGTGTTCAATATTACGATCCCGGGCCTTGATGCACGGACTGTTCGTGTCGTTTCTTTCTTGTGTTTTGTGTCATCACTACCGCGCCAGGAAAACGTTACCGACTATGGGTTGCTATGCAATTCTGAATCCTTGTGATATCCCTTACCTCCCTTTAAAGTTTGTCCCATTACTTCTGGGACACCCTGTATATATATATATATATACAATAAATTGAAAAAATATGGGATAAAGACCACTTTTTCAAGCTAAAATATTCAATATTCATATTATTTAGTCTAAACTTTTCTTACTTTAATTTCTTAAGGAGCAAGCAATAATGTATCTGTAATATAGAATTCTCACCAGAAAAATCAGAGATTTTGTTTTAAAATAAAAATAGACAATCCTTCAACAATTTTCCGCCAAAGTTTAAAATTTAAAAGTTTCTGGTAAGAATCTCGTTGAAATTAGGTGGGATAAAATACACCCCGTCGCCCCACAAGAGGTTAAATAGCATAGCAACATAATTAAAAAAAATAGAGGAGCCAAAGAGCTTTAAATGATGTATCAAGCAAACTCTTCTTGCCCGTATGACGTTAAAACCAAAATTTCTCCACAAAAATATTTCAATGATTATAGAATAAGTTAACCCTTTCCGACACGGGCAAAATGTGTTAGTAAAATGTGAAATTATCGACTGACACCGGAATTCGCAAACGAATTTTTTAGATATTTTGAAATCCTTAATTTAAGCTTTTATTGTAACAGAAAAATTTTACTAAAATATTATTGGAGCAGTTTGCAAGTTAGGAATTAAAATTAGATAACCCAGACCGGGCACAATGTGCCGGAAAGGGTTAAAAATTCATTAATAATACTTCAGAGTGCAATTCTAAGGATTTACAGAAATTTTTGAAAGTGTTTTCAAATTATTTTTGAAAATTCTACAACTTTAAAGTATTTAAAATGTAGCTTTCTCAATTTAAAACTGGGCAAATATATGCGAGAACACACTAAAACATTTATGAAACTTTGTGTATAATTAAAAATATGAAAAAGAAAGTTTATGGCTTTTTTTTTTATTTATTTATATATGATTATCCATCTCAAATATATGTATTGGAATATATAGATTGATGAATGGTCAAGGAAAAACACACTCAATAAAAAACTACCTATATTTTGTTATAGAAAATATTTAAACGTTGTGAAGGGATTTAAAAAGGCGTATTTCTCTTTAATAAAATACTGGTATTGAACACCTTTTCTGGCTGTGTTTTTCTTTAACTACTTGTCCCTCTGAATGTAATATATTTATGTTAATTAATTTATTACTGATGATTAGTGATCACCCTGAACAGATTAAATTTGCAGTTTTATGAGATAATTATAAAAAATCTTCATCGATTTTTTTATTGCACAAATATACATACAACTAAAATGAAATCACAAATATATAAACAAGTTGGAAGAATGCTAAAAACGAACAAAAAATTTGCAGTGAAAACAAGAAATGTATAATAGAAAACTATGAATAACCTGCAGAATCGTCAGAAGAGCTTGCAGATAAATTCATAGTGAAGATATGTTTATTTCATCCAATTTTGTTGGCATTAGGTCTAAGATGACAATATGTAGCCCCTAATAAACATATCATAGCAAACCAAAATAAATCAAAGTATTACACATAAGATATGAAAAGATAAATTAATTAACAGAAGGCAATACTTCAATGATAAATAATAATCTAAAAAAAAACAAGAAATTTGACTTTATGTGTATATGTGTAATTGTGTGATTTAAAACAGATTTATGTGCTTGAATGACTTTCAAGCACCTTTTATCAAAACTTTTTAGCCCTTTGCAGTGCAGAGCAAATTCATTGTTTAAGTGTTGAAATAGATGACTGACACCGGAATTTGAAAACAACTTTATTAGTAATTTAAAAAATAATAATAATTAAATAAAAATTTAAAAAAAGGGCTATTTTGCAGGAATTTAGTAAACCGAAAATTTTTTTTTACCAAAATTCCATTACCAATGTAGCGTTTGGGAATTAAAATTAAACGGTTTCATAGATACACCGCCGCGCCGCAAGAGGTTGAAGTACTATTCGCCTTGTTTAATGAGAAAAAAATTCTGTCTTTGGATATAGTGACCTGTACTTTACGATATTTCTGTTACTAATATCGCTAAAATCTTCAGAAACCCTTGATGAGAACGAACCCTGTATATATAATCTGCGTGTGTGTATGCAATATTTTTTTTCCTTAATTCTAAATTAATTATTCCCCAATTCTTTTAATATTTGACTTTCCTTTTTCTTTTTATAATATTTAACACTAGAAGCGTAGAAATTTCGGTCAAATTTTATATAAACAAGTGACACAATAATTTTTGCTTTTTAATTTAACTATTTAACGTATTTTGTACAATATATATGTCTTACTCTTTTTTTTTAAGTTTTTGGTTTAAGTCTAATTGTACACATTTAGTAGCTCTCAAATTGACTGCTCTTGGCGAGTCTAGTGTTAACATATTTATATTCCATAATCCACGCTTTCTTTCTTTTATTTTATTTTAAAAAACCTTAATCTGTCAAAATAACTCTTTCCCTAAAATCCCATTACCTAATTTTATTCTCTTATCTGTAGCATAATATCTTTTTTATTTTCGTTCTTAAAAATCATTCGATTACACAAAATTTCTTTTTAGCGACTCCAAGGCATTGATTGGATCATTTATTCCTCCAATGGTCTTTTTGCGGGAAAATTTTCACATTGGTTAAAATATCTTTTTTTAATGAATTAATTGACAACTTAAAAGTTAGCTGTAAAATCATGTATTCTAGCGCTTGTTTTTATATAACCTCGTTACACTGGCTTCGGAGCACATTTTTCTACGTTTTTCTCGAGCTAACAAAATATGTGTCACTTGGCGATGTTCAGGTATTTTAGTATGGTGCTGCTCTCTATTTTTTTAAGATCATCGTTATGTTTTTCCATGACAACATATTACGATGATACTGAGATCAAACCGTTGTCTGGTGGAAGTATTCCGTTATCATGTGAATGATAAATAAAGGTCTTCAATGAAAAATAAATGAGTGCTTTAATGGGAAATTTTCAAGTATTTCATTCAATATCATGCCACCGTGTGCCAAACTTGACTGCAAATTAAGTGTTCTACGATTTAGTGATGTTTAGAAATAATACGTTGCGGACTGGCATTTGCATTATGCATTCTTATGGAGCAGAACATCTCATATAGATAGATAGATAGATAGATGGATAGATAGATAGATAGATGGATAGATACATATAAAACCATTACTTGTATTACAATATATGAACCTTAATTGGAGTTAAAAGCAAAAACAGTGCAAAATTCACCTTGTTTACTAATTTGAAAACGTAAAAATACACTTAACTGTACATAAATTACTTAAAAGGTGCACTAGAATACTTATAAAAACTTTAAAAATACATTTAAAGTCCTTTAAAATGTTCAAAAGTTCAGAACGTTTTCAACCGCAAACTTACTCGGTCTTTGTCAGTGAGAGAAACTACCAAAATGGCAGCTCTTACTGCTGGCGTCCTCAGGCTTGTCCGGAACAGTCCATTTTTACATCGAGGGAGGAAGGACGGGGAGTGAAGAGAACGGGACAAAATGAATAGAATAAAAAAACTGAAATATTTCAAAAACACAGGTTTATCTATTATTAATAAAGTTTTTCCATATTGCGTGTATATCGTAGGAAAGTGCATCATTACAAGCTATTTCTTTATTGGATATTATTTCGATGGATTCTCTAATGATAGCTTCTATGTGACTAGTAGTATGAAAGATAATTTTTGAACTGTTGAAATCTATTTCTATAGGGTGCGTTTGTGCAAACCTTGAAAGTGCAGTGTAGGGTTTACCCAATCTTAAATCTGCGTCATGCTCTTTCAACCTCTTTTGAAGTTTCCTTAATGTCATACCTATGTAAACATATTCTTTACTATCCGTCTTGAAAGGAATACTGTATACACCTGATTTATTAATGTCTTGAATAGGATCAATTTTTATGTTTAGCACAACTCTTAATTTGGGGGGAGGGACTGCTATTAGTGCAATATCATACTTAGCTAGTGCGTGCCTTATGCTTTCGAAAAACTTCGGAATATAATTAACTTTACAAAATTTTACACTTTTTATGGGATCTTTAACTTACATATCTTGACCTTTCGTTTTAAACTTGTTTATCATTCTTTCAATAAAATGAAGGGGGATGGAATTTTCAACGGCTATTTTCCTTATTAAATTTAGTTCTCCGCTCAGAAAATGAATTGAGCAAACTTGAAAAGCCCTTTTTATGTAAAAATTAAAAGGTGCTAACTTGAAATTAATAGGAGAACTGCAAGCAAATGGGATTGTAAAATTAGACCTGTTAAATTTGCTAAAAATGTTACGATCCAAGCTCTGATTAGTTTTATTTCTGATTAGTAAGACATCTAAAAAGGCAAGTTTTTCAAATATATGAACCATTGAATTTAATAGAAAATTACCACGTTGAAACATGGGGGGGGGGGGAATGAATACAAATGGAATTTATATATATTGTTTTAAAAGTTATGCTTCTATTCTTTATTAATTAAATACTTAATGCTTTCTGCACAATTTTTATTTGAAATATCTGAAAAGAATGCATTAAGATGACATCTATTCCTGTTAACTTCAATGACAACACCACCTCCTCCTCTTAACTTCGAAGCATGATCCTGACAAAATTCTTTCGAAATGATGAAGAATATGATCGACTGGGAATCTGAAGAATTTTTCCAACTTGTCAATCATTATTTAGTGAGTTATTAAAATGTGTTCTACTATTGTAGCCTCAACAATGAATTAGGTTGACAAGGAAAACTCATCAATGAAGTTTGCGTGACACCGACAATGGAAAACAAAATAAGAACTAACATTTTATTAACTAAATAATACATGGTACCGTTATTTTCCAGGTGTAATATCAAAATTTTTTTTTACAGAAAAATAAACATAGTTCAAAAGCATCAAATTTCATCTCATTTAAGCCGTGATTTTCTATAAGAAAATGTTGGTACCGGAGAATTTCCCAGTCATAAAATTCAAGCACTCTTACGAAACCTATAATAAGTAAAATTATATTAATTTGCATATGATAGTATGTTATTTTAAAATTAAATAGACAATATAAATATATAATAAACATGATAAAATTCTTTATATTACTACAGTTTAATAAACTGAATGCTCACTTAAAATTCAATGGGGATAGATGATAACTAGGTGCAATTGCTCTAAACTATAGAAATATTACACATCAGTTGCATCAGTATCAATATTACTCATCCTTTGTGTCTAATAAATACAACTAGCTACCATAGTAACGCAATGTGTTACATTTACATGGTATGGAATCTTTCTTTTTTTAATTTCTTTTTTTTGGGGGGGGGGGGCGGGGAGAATTTTAATCTAATTCTACATTAAGAAAAAATTATAATATTAATTTTATGAAATTACACATTTTAAGGAAGAAGCCATTTTGCCAATGTAAATGATATAAAAATTACGGAAATTACATTTTGCAAATTACACAAACTGTTTTTTGATTGATTTATTTATTAAAATTATTGTAGAATGTCGTTATAAGAAAAGGGCTACTATATCTACAATACAATTCCATTTAATAAAATTATTATGGTAAAAAAAAGAAAAAGGAAGAAAGAAAGAAAGAAAAACAATGGAGATTTTTGTTGTTATTGACAAGCTAATGTTTGTTTACTAGCCCAATTTGTCTAAGCAAATTCGTTCTTATTGTCAATTTTATAGTATGTGTTACTATGGTTTAGATAAAAATTTTAATTTTGAACATATGCCTTGTACATATGTGCATATAGGGTGTATCATGAAAAACTTTTTTCTGAAATTCAAAATTTCAAGTTGATAAAAAGTTGTTAATATGATCGCATATTTACCCCCAAAAATATTTTTGAAATTGAAAGATATTTAGATCTCCCGGAATGGGGATGAAGTTTAAACATTTTGGCCTAAAATGTCGTTTTTTCGTATTTTTTAAATATATGAATATAAATTATTTGTTCTTTTCAAAGTACAAAAACATAAAGTTTAGCTAGGCATTTGACATTTAAAAAAGTTTCGTTTCTATCAGTTTAAACAGTTTCTAAAAGTTTTCGTTTCTTCGTATCTAGTCTCCTGGAATCTAATTAACGCGTTCGCTGCCGCTTACATGATGATGCGATGATAGTTAATGCGGCACTGTAGAAGTGGGGGTTTTTTTCCAGAAGCCGATTGACTTTTTATAACAAAGAATCAGTAAAAGATTTCCCCGCTTCAGCGCGTGATTGGCTATTGGACATCACCCCACATCACGCGCTGGCGCGTGAGTGGCTCTTTTACGTTGGCGCCATATCACGCGGCATCGCGTAACCGGCAGCGAACGTGTTAAAAATCTCATAATTTTACCAAATATCCCAGATTTTCAATTTATTTTGTTGATGGTTTTAAATTAGTTACAGGCAAATTTTTACATCTGCAAACCTCCAGATATCATGCAAATAAAATGTATATTAATTTTTAATTAGTTTATTAGTCTAATTTGTTTTGGGTCATAACATTAGAGAGAATTTTTAAAATATCACAAACATACACACACAAATAAAAGTAAAACATAAAAAGTTTAATATGTAAATGAAAAATGTTACAAACATATTCGTTCAACATTGAATTAGAAAATTATTATTCAAAGAAAATCTCGACTTCATTGTCTGTTTATTTTAATAGGTTATCTTGATGGATATAGAAGAACCATGTTCAATATATTTTGGTTATGTAACTCTTGACAGTGGTTCTGGGAAAGAAATAGTATCATCAACATTGAAATACATGAAATGTAACTGCATTCATGTGAAGAGTATTAAACTCTTGGGTGTATTATAGGCAACAAGTATTAGTGTCTCTAATGGATAAATTGTATTGAATTTGTGGCCTTTAAAGCACACAGTATAAGTAGTGATTTGTTTACTTCATTTAAATCAGGGTGCGAAATTTGCACTCGCCAGCTCGCCATTGGTGAGTGAATATTTAAGGTTGGCGAGTAAGTTTCTTCTTTTAAAATGTCGTGCCTCAAATCGAAATATGCACAGCGATACGCGGAAGTATTTCAAAATGAAGCGATGGTATTTTCCAAAAGAAGTAAAAATGTTCCATCGCCTATTTCTTTGTTTTTCTCATGGAGGAATGAAATATCCCTGTCCGCATTCATCCCCCCCCCCCCCACTTTCGTATCGCGCACGCGCCAATACCGAATCAGATCGCTGTTCACTCCTGCGCGAAGAGATTCTGTTTTCGTCATTTAAGCGCAGCTGCTTGAAATACGATAAAAAATATACGTTCTCTATCAAATTTTTTGTTTTTTTCGATTTAGTATTTTTCTTGTTCTGTGGTAGATGGCGTTAATTAAAGTGGTGTTTTAGATAATTTTTTTTTATTAATGCCATGAAGAAAAAGACAAAGGAATAATATAGAGTCCTTTTTTACTAAAAGTAATATATGAAACGAAAAATGTGATAAAAATGCGATTATAAATGTTGAAAGTGAACACGTGCAAACTCAATTTAAGCAAAGTGCGAATGAATCTGATAGTAGCAATAATTCCTTTTTCTCCTTTTCCAGTTCTGCTGAAAGGAAATGTGGCAGTAATTTCTAGTCACCACTTCCAGTTAAAAGAAAATTCAATAAAGCGTGGCTAAGTCATTTTGAATGGCTTTTATATGATGATAGAACAAGACTTCCAAAATGAAATTTTCCAGCAGGTGCCTTGATAAAAAGTGGATAAATGGCTTTTCTGGCCGGTTAAAAAATAGTCATTTGTTTTTCACAACCAAAGTAAAGTTCACTGTGAAAATGTTGCCATTGTAAAGGCAAAACGTATCCATCAAAAACACCAATGGCAAAATGTCTGAAGAAAATGGACTAACAGATGTTTTCTCATTTGAAAAATATATTCAATGTGGCGTACTATGTTACAAAGCATGGAAAATTGTTTAAAGACTTTGTAGATTTTTTGTGCTTGAATGAGAAATTAAATGTGGATATTTTATCACAGTATGGCAATGAAAAACAATGCAGGTATCCATTTTATTGTTGAAACTTTGACTTAGATTTAGTGAAAAACTTATAAAAGTGTACATATATCAGTATTCTAATTAATGTTTCGATCATATGTTCAGATCGATCATATGTTCTGCATACAAATGTGTATGTTCGATACGTGAAAATTCGATACAAAAATCTTTCACATACAGTTTGACAAGACTTTCAAGAAAAATATACTACATAATTTATACTTTTAAAACAGTGATGCGAATGGAAAAGAAAATTAGTCGCCTGTGGCAGCCCTATAAACATGTTTGTCTAAATACACAAAGATCGAGATGGCTTCATTTGGTAAATATTGTTGGACTGAAAATAAATTCCAAAGTTTGAAACGAAGCGTCACTTCACATCTGCAACTACACAGCTCAAGAATAAAGTACAAGTAAAACTCTTTTCTCTGTAGCATTAATTCAGTAATTGTTTTATTGTAACAGTAATAAACTTAATTTAATATTTTTCTTTAATAAGCATATTTGTAATTCACTGCAATACAAGTTATATATTTCAACCAGCCTAAACAAAAACATTGGGGGTAGGTTGAAAAAGCTGCTTACACTTCTGGTCCACTGCGTAAAACCATCAAAATAAATAGACAGTGAAGTTTTAGTTTGAATTATGTTTTTCAAATTCAATGTTTAACTTTTGTATTTGTAATCTTTTTCATTTAAGTATTAAATTTTCAAAGTTTTACTTTTATTTCTGTGTATGTGTGTGTTGATATTTTAAAAATTGTTTCTAATGTCCCGAGCCAAAACAAATTAGTCTAATAAACTAATTAAAAATTCATATACTTTTATTTGCATGATATCGGAAGGTTTGGATATTTAAAAAATTACTTGTAACAAATTTGAAACCATCAACAAAATAAATTGAAAATATGGGATATTTGGTAAAATTACGAGATTTTTAATTAGATTCCGGGAAACTTATAAAATTAATCACAGAAAAGAAATTTTTTTAAACGTCAAATGCCTATCTAAACTTTGTGTTTTTGTACGTTAAAAAAACAATTACTTTGTATTCATATATTTAAAAAATACGAAAAAACGACATTTTAGGCCAAAAAGTTTGACTTCATCCTCATTCCGAGAGACCTAAATATTTTCAATTTCAAAAATATTTTTTGGGGTAAATATGTGATCTTAGTAACAACAATTTTTTTATCAACTTGAAATTTTAAATTTCAAAAAAAAGTTTTTTGTGATACATTCTAATGTTCAATCTCTATGCTTTATTACAGTCTATTTATTTACGTTTTAACAATTTGAAAGGCTGTGGAATATATTTTATCCCATCAAATTTAAACACTATTCTCACCAGAAACTTTTAACGAAGTTTATGTTGAAAAAAATGCTTTTTTATCTTAAAACGAGAGCACACACTAAATTTGTTCGATCACTATTAAAGACTTAAATAAAAGTTTCTTAATTTTTAATTTTATTCATTACACAACAAAAGAGTTTAACGCGTTTAAAATATCTCTTTCATCTGCTCTTTCTCATATCATCAAATTTAAACAAACATGCCAAACGATAAACACATTCTTAACTTTAACCACAAAATAATATTCTTATGAGAAAACCTTTTTGAAACGACAAAGGACTGGATCCTCTCAGAAGCAATGAAGAGTTTAACTTGTGGAGTGTCTTACATGGTTTAGTGATCAATAAGAATTTATTGTACTGCAACGGGCAAGTGTGGGTGACACATCTTTACAATACGCCAGCTATTTCGCAATTTGCAGATGACATGTTTGAGTGGAACAGAAAGCATTCAAGTTCAAAGAGAAGAGGTTTTGAAATATATACGAAATAAAAGAGCATTCTCATATAGAAATGAACAACATTTAACGAAGAAGAAAAACATTCTACATTAAGTGAATTAATTATAAAGGGACCTACAATGCAAATAATGTATTTAAAATGAAAATGCTTCGTATAATCATTCAAATATTTATATAATTGCCATTGTTACTCGTTAAATCTGAATTAGATTTTATTTTACTATCAAAGCCGTGACACATTACTTAACACTATTTTTACCAAAATCAAATAACACCTTTTTAAAGTTTTTATTTTAATTTATTTTTCTAATACTTTCTGAATGTAACAAGCTTAAAAAAATTATCAATGTACAAAAAATCATTTTCAATTATTTTAATTTTCCTAACTAAATCGAAAGTTTTTTGAAAATCCGTCTATTAGTTCTTGAAATAGAGCTATTGTGGAATTTGTGAATAATGCGGCATAGCAACGACACCTGTTGAGTGATATACACCGAAAATTAATCAACTCTTGTTTATATCAAGGTCTAACTAAATCTAAAGTTTTGTGAAATTCTGTAGCTTAGTTTTTGAGATAGAGCTTAAACAAAATTTTTGTCAAATACAGACTCACAGAATGGCAGACAGACATTTTCTAAAATACATCAAATCGTGTTCGAACCTTTTAAAACTTATGAATCCATCGAAAACCGGAAATCGAAAATTTTCACTAATCCAATACTTTTTTCTTGTAAAGATAGAAGAAAGAAAAAACATTCAAAAATAGACGACAAAAACTACTCCTTCAAGAATTTACTTTTTAAATAATTCTTAAGCAATAAAAACAAAAATAATTCAAAAGCAAAAAACATGTAAGATGTGATACACTTCATTTAAAAGACTTTATTAAATGTTTCAAAATTTTAATTTTATTCAACAAAAGACTTTCACATGTTCAGAGTCTCCCTTTCATCTCCCCTTTCTCATAGAATAAATATATGCCAAACGATAAACCCTTTCTTAACTTTAGCCGCAAAATAATATTTTCATAACAAAGGCTTTTTGAAATGACAAAGAACTGGATCCTCTAGGAAGCAACGAAGAGTTTATTTGTGGAGTGTCTACCATGGTTTATTGATAAATAAGAATTTATTGTGCTGCAACAGGCAAGTGTGGGTGACACATATTTACAATACGCCTGCTAATTCGTAATATGTAGATGACGTGTTTGAGTGGAACAGAAAGCATTCTAGTTCATAGAGAAGAGGTTTCGAAACGTACACGCAATAAGAGAGCATTCTCATATAGGAAATGAACATTTTTTAACGAAGAAGAAAAAAAACCTACACTAAGTGAATTAATTATAAAAGCTAGGATAATGTATTATAAGGCAAATATGTATTAGATTTCATAGCATTTAAAACGAAAATGCTTTATATAATCATTCAAATTTTCATATAATTACCATTGTTACTCGGTAAATATGAATTAGACTTTGTTTTAATATTAAAGCCGTGACACATTATATAACACTATTTCTATCGTTATCATCAAATCATTTTCAATTCTTTTAATTTTCCTAACTGAATCTAAAGTTTTTTGAATATCCATGAATTAGTTCTTGAAATAGAGCTATTCTGGGATTTGTGAATAATGCAGCATAGCAAAGACACCTATTGAACGATTTACACCAAAAATTAATAATCTCTAGTTTATATAAAGATGTAACTGAATCTAAAGTTTTGTGAAATTCTATAAATTAGTTCTTATTATAAAGCATCCACAAAAATTTTTGTCACATTTAGACTCACACAGTGACAGACAGACATTTTCTAAAAACCTTCAAATCGTGTTCGGACATTTTAAACCATATAAATCCAGCAAAGACCGGAAATCAAAAAATTTCACTAATCCAATATTTTCTTCCTGTAAAGACAGAAGAAAGTAGAAACACGATAAAATAGACGACAAAAACTTATCCTTCTACAATTTGCTGTAAAAATAATTCTTAAATATGAAAAACAAAAAATATTTAATAATCAAAAAACATATAAGATTTATTGATTTCACTACTTTAAAAGACTTCATTAAGTACTTCTAAATTTTTAATTTTATTCATTACACAACAAAAGAGTTTAACGTGTTCAAAATATCCCTTTCATCTCCTCTTTCTCATACCATCAAATTTAAACAAACATACCAAACGATAAACACCCTCTTAACTTCAACCGCAAAATAACATTCTCATGACAAAGCCATTTTGAAATGACAAAGATTTGAATCCTCTCAGAAGCAATGAAGAGTTTAACTTGTAGAGTGTTCCAACATGGTTTATTGATAAATAAGAATTTATTATACTAATATACATCATTTTGCTTGGCGAGTGGATTTTCCGGCAAGGCGAGTGCATTTTTAGTTTTTGATAAACTTTAGGCAATAGAAATTTTTTTAAAACACTTTTTTAATGTAGACATTTTAACTCTCCAAATTATTACAGTGTACATATGACATTAACTTCTAGCTTATATTAAACTTACCTCTGTTAAATATATTTCTTAATATTATAGAAAAAAATATATAAGAAAATGCATTGCAGCAATAGCAGTTTCGTCCGTAATCGCGTGCGATTTTATCGCAACTATTTTCAACTGCGCATGTGTTGCATCTTGCGGGCTGGTAAAATAAATCCTTGGCTGGTAAGATTTTTGAAAAATTCCACACCCCTGCAAATAATGCATTAAAAACAAAAATGCTTCTTATAATCATTCAAATATTAATATAATCGCCATTGTTAATTGTTAAAACTGAATTAGATTTTGTTTTAATATCAAAGCCGTGACACATTATTTTACATTATTTCTAACAATATCAAATAACACCTTTTTAAAGTTTTTTTTTTATTTATTTTGCTAACATTTTCTGAATGTAATACGCTTAAAAGAAACTTGACAATGTATAAAAATTCATTAGCAATTCTTTTAATTTTCTAAACTGAATCTACAGTTTTTTGAAAATTCATACATCAGTTCTTGAAATAGAGGTAATGTGGAATTTGTGAATAATGCAGTATAGCAATGACAGCTGTTAAGCGATATACACCAAAAATTAATCAACTGTAGTTTATTTCAAGGTCTAACTGAATCTAAAGTTTTGTGAATTTATGTAAATTAGTTCTTGAGATAAAGCGCCCACAAAATTTTTGTCACATACAGACTCACAGAGTGACAGACAGACATTTTCTAAAAACTATTAAATTGTGTTCCAACCTTTTAAAACGTATAAATCCATCGAAAACCTGAAATCGAAAATTTTTAATAATTCAATACCTTCTTGTAAAGATAGAATAAAGTAAAAACACATAAGAATAGACGACAATAACTACTCCAACAATTTGCTTTAGGAATGATTCTTAAATAATAAAAACAAAAATATTTGAAAAGCAAAAAACATGTAAGGTTTGATTGATTTCACTATTTTAAAAGACTTTATTAAATATTTCAAATTTTTAATTTTATGCATTATACAACAAAAGAGTTTAACATGTTCAGAATCTCCCTTTCATCTCGTATTTCTCATATCATCAAATTTAAACAAACATGCCAAACGATAAACACCCTCTTAACTTTAACTGTAAAATAATATTACGACAAAGCCTTCTTGAAATGACAAAGAACTGGATCCTCTCAGAATAAACGAAAAGCTTAACGTGTAGAGTCTCTAACATGGTTTATTGATAAATAAAAATTTATTGTATTTTGACGAGCAAGTGTGAGTGACACATCTTTCCAATACGCCGTGCCATTTCACAATTTGCAGATGACATATTTGAGTCAAACAGAAAGCTTTCAAGCTCAAAGAGGAGAGGTTTCGAAACGTATACTCAGTAAGAGAGCATTCTCAAATAGGAAAGAACAATTTTTAACGAAGAAGAAAAAAAAACCTACACTAAGTGAATTAACTATAAAGGGAAAGCTAACTCATTATAAGGCAAATATGTATTAGATGTCATGGCATTTAAAATGAAAATGCTTCATATAATCATTCAAATATTCATATAATTGCCATTGTTTCTCGTAAAATATGAATTAGATTTTGTTTAATATCAAACCCGTGACAAATGTGCTAAACACTATGTCTGCTTATATGAAATAGCACTTTTTTAAAGTTTTTATTTTTATTTATTTTGCTAATACTTTTTTTAATGTAATACGCATAAAAACGTTTTCAATGTATAAAAAATCATTATCAATTCTTTTAATTTCTCTAACTGAATCTACAGTTTTTCGGAAATCCGTGCTTTAGTTCTTCAAATAAGAGCTATTGTAGAATTTGTGAATAATGCAACATAGCAACGACACCTGTCGAGATATATACACAAAAAATTAATCAACTCTATTTTATATCCAGGTCTAACTGAATCTAAAGTTTTGTGAATTTCTGTAAATTAGTTCTTGAGATAGAATGCCCACAAAGTTTTTGTCACATACACAGGGCTCCCAAATGGTCCGCGGACTGAACATCAATATTTTTTAACAGAAAATTTCATAATAGGTTTCTACAGAATTTGTATTAAAATCAACCTCCAAAGATGGTTTCCTCGGCAATTTGCAACAAAAATCAAAAAAAGAAATTTCTCTAAGAAAATTCTGATGTTCAGTTGGCGGACCATTGGGGAGCCCTGCATACAGACTCACAGAGTGGCACACATACATTTTCTAAAAACCGTCAAATCGTGTTCGAACCATTTAAAACATACAAATTCATCAAAAACCGGTAAACAAAAATTTTATCTAATCCAGTACTTTCTTCTTGTAAAGACAGAGGAACGTAAAAACACGTAAGAATAGACGACAAAAACTATTCCTTCTACAATTTTAGAAATGATTCTTAAATAATAAAAACAAAAATTTTTTGAAGAGCAAAATACATATAAGCCGTGATTGATTTCACTATTTGAAAAGACTTTATTAAATGTTTCAAATTTTTAATTTTATTCATTATACAACAAATGAGTTTAACGTGTTCAGAGTCTCTCTTTCATCTCCTCTTTCTCATATCATCAAATTTAAACAAATATGCCAAACGATAGACACCCTCTTAACTTTAACCGCAAAATAAATTTTTCATGACAAAGCCTTTTCAAAATGACAAAGAACTGGATCCTCTCAGAAGCAATGAAGAGTTTAACTTGTGGAGTGTCTAACATGGTTTATTGATAAATAAGAATTTATTGTACTGCAACGAGCAAGTGTGAGTGACACATCTTAACAATACGACCCCCTATTTCACGATTTGCAGATGACATATTTGAGTGGAACAGAAAGCATTCAAGTTCAAAGAGAAGTGGTTTCGAAACTTATACGCTGTAAGAGAGCATTCTGATATAGGAAATGAACAATTTAACGAAGAAGGAAAATAAAAAACTACATTGAATGGATTAATTATAAAGGGAAGGATAACATGTTATAATGCAAATTTGTATTAGATTTCATTGCATTTAACCCATTAGTTCCTAGCGTTCCTTTTTAGGGATGATTATAAAAAAGGCAAGAAAGTACTTTTCACACCAGTAAATAGAAAGATAAATAAGTACTATTTTTCACGAGATTCACCCAAAATTTTATTTTTAATGAAGAAAATAACTTAGGCATTAATAAGTTAAAACGAAATTCGTATAAAATGTTTCTACATTTTTAATTTTATTCAGCATACAACAAAAGAGTTTAACGTGTTCAAAATATTCCTTTTATCTCCTCTTTCTCATATCATTAAAAAACAAATATGCCAAACGATAAACACCATCTTAACTTTAACCGCAAAATAATATTCTCAGCACAAAGCCTTTTTGAAATGACAAAGAGCTGGCTATTGGAATGAAAATTTTAACATGTAGAGTCTCTGACATGGTTTATTGATAAACAAGAATTTATTGTACTGCAAGGAGCAAGTGTGAGTGACACATCTTTACTTTTTCTTGACTCATTTTGACTTGCTATTTCACAATTTGCAGATGACATATTTGAGTGGAACAAAAAGCATTCAAGTTTTAAGAGATTTCGAAACATATATGCAGTAAAAGAGCATTATCATATAGCAAGTGAACAATTTAACGAAAAAAAAAAATTCTATTTTAAGTGAATTAATTCTAAAGGGAACTACAATACGAATAATGCATTTAAAACGAAAATGCTTCGCATAGTCATTCAAATATTCATATAATCGCCCTTGTTACTCGTTAAATCTGAATTAGATTTTGTTTTAATATCAAAGCCGTAACATATTACTTAATACTTTTTCTACCGATATCAAATAACATCTTTTTAAAGCTTTTATTTTAATTTATTTTGCTGATACATTCTGAATGTAATACGCTTAAAAAAGTCTTCAACGTATAAAAAAATCATTTTCAATTCTTTTAATTTTTCTTACTGAATCTGAAGTTTTTTGGAAATCCGTGCATGAGTTCTTGAAATAGAGCTCTTGTAGAATTTGTGAATAATGCAGCACAACAACGACACCTGTTGAGCGATATACACTAAAAATTATCAACTCTGGTTTATATCAAGGTCTAACTGGATCTAAAGTTTTGAGAAATTCTGCAAATTAGTACATGAGATAGAGTATCCACGATTATTTGTCATATACAGACTAACAGAGTGAGAGACAGACAGTTTCTATAAACCATCAAATCGTGTTCGGACTTTTTAAAACGTATAAATCCATCGAAAACCGAAAACTTTCACTAATCCAATACTTACGTCTTGTAAAGACAGAAGAAAGTAAAAACGCGTAAGAATAGACGACAAAAACTACTCCTTCTACAATTTGCTATAGGAATAATCTTTAAATAATAAAAACAAAACTATTTGAAAAGCAAAAAACATGTAAGATTTGATGGTTTTCACTACTTTAAAAATCTTTATTAAATGATTCTAATATTTTTATTTTATTCATTTTATAGCAAAAGAGTTTAACGTGTTCAAAATACTCCTTTCATCTCCACTTTCTCAGATCATCAAATTTAAACAAATATGCCAAACGATAAACACCCTCTAAACTTTAACCGCAAAATAATATTTTCATAACAAAGGCTTTTTGAAATGACAAAGAACTGGATCCTCTAGGAAGCAACGAAGAGTTTATTTGTGGAGTGTCTACCATGGTTTATTGATAAACAAGAATTTATTGTGCTGCAACAGGCAAGTGTGGGTGACACATATTTACAATACGCCTGCTAATTCGTAATATGTAGATGACGTGTTTGAGTGGAACAGAAAGCATTCTAGTTCAAAGAGAAGAGGTTTCGAAACGTACACGCAATAAGAGAGCATTCTCATATAGGAAATGAACAATTTTTAACGAAGAAGAAAAAAAACCTACACTAAGTGAATTAATTATAAAAGCTAGGATAATGTATTATAAGGCAAATATGTATTAGATTTCATAGCATTTAAAACGAAAATGCTTTATATAATCATTCAAATTTTCATATAATTACCATTGTTACTCGTTAAATATGAATTAGACTTTGTTTTAATATTAAAGCCGTGACACATTATATAACACTATTTCTACCGTTATCATCAAATCATTTTCAATTCTTTTAATTTTCCTAACTGAATCTAAAGTTTTTTGAATATCCATGAATTAGTTCTTGAAATAGAGCTATTCTGGGATTTGTGAATAATGCAGCATAGCAAAGACACCTATTGAACGATTTACACCAAAAATTAATAATCTCTAGTTTATATAAAGATGTAACTGAATCTAAAGTTTTGTGAAATTCTATAAATTAGTTCTTATTATAAAGCATCCACAAAAATTTTTGTCACATTTAGACTCACACAGTGACAGACAGACATTTTCTAAAAACCTTCAAATCGTGTTCGGACATTTTAAACCATATAAATCCAGCAAAGACCGGAAATCAAAAAATTTCACTAATCCAATATTTTCTTCCTGTAAAGACAGAAGAAAGTAGAAACACGATAAAATAGACGACAAAAACTTATCCTTCTACAATTTGCTGTAAAAATAATTCTTAAATATGAAAAACAAAAAATATTTAATAATCAAAAAACATATAAGATTTATTGATTTCACTACTTTAAAAGACTTCATTAAGTACTTCTAAATTTTTAATTTTATTCATTACACAACAAAAGAGTTTAACGTGTTCAAAATATCCCTTTCATCTCCTCTTTCTCATACCATCAAATTTAAACAAACATACCAAACGATAAACACCCTCTTAACTTCAACCGCAAAATAACATTCTCATGACAAAGCCATTTTGAAATGACAAAGATTTGAATCCTCTCAGAAGCAATGAAGAGTTTAACTTGTAGAGTGTTCCAACATGGTTTATTGATAAATAAGAATTTATTATACTAATATACATCATTTTGCTTGGCGAGTGGATTTTCCGGCAAGGCGAGTGCATTTTTAGTTTTTGATAAACTTTAGGCAATAGAAATTTTTTTAAAACACTTTTTTAATGTAGACATTTTAACTCTCCAAATTATTACAGTGTACATATGACATTAACTTCTAGCTTATATTAAACTTACCTCTGTTAAATATATTTCTTAATATTATAGAAAAAAATATATAAGAAAATGCATTGCAGCAATAGCAGTTTCGTCCGTAATCGCGTGCGATTTTATCGCAACTATTTTCAACTGCGCATGTGTTGCATCTTGCGGGCTGGTAAAATAAATCCTTGGCTGGTAAGATTTTTGAAAAATTCCACACCCCTGCAAATAATGCATTAAAAACAAAAATGCTTCTTATAATCATTCAAATATTAATATAATCGCCATTGTTAATTGTTAAAACTGAATTAGATTTTGTTTTAATATCAAAGCCGTGACACATTATTTTACATTATTTCTAACAATATCAAATAACACCTTTTTAAAGTTTTTTTTTTATTTATTTTGCTAACATTTTCTGAATGTAATACGCTTAAAAGAAACTTGACAATGTATAAAAATTCATTAGCAATTCTTTTAATTTTCTAAACTGAATCTACAGTTTTTTGAAAATTCATACATCAGTTCTTGAAATAGAGGTAATGTGGAATTTGTGAATAATGCAGTATAGCAATGACAGCTGTTAAGCGATATACACCAAAAATTAATCAACTGTAGTTTATTTCAAGGTCTAACTGAATCTAAAGTTTTGTGAATTTATGTAAATTAGTTCTTGAGATAAAGCGCCCACAAAATTTTTGTCACATACAGACTCACAGAGTGACAGACAGACATTTTCTAAAAACTATTAAATTGTGTTCCAACCTTTTAAAACGTATAAATCCATCGAAAACCTGAAATCGAAAATTTTTAATAATTCAATACCTTCTTGTAAAGATAGAATAAAGTAAAAACACATAAGAATAGACGACAATAACTACTCCAACAATTTGCTTTAGGAATGATTCTTAAATAATAAAAACAAAAATATTTGAAAAGCAAAAAACATGTAAGGTTTGATTGATTTCACTATTTTAAAAGACTTTATTAAATATTTCAAATTTTTAATTTTATGCATTATACAACAAAAGAGTTTAACATGTTCAGAATCTCCCTTTCATCTCGTATTTCTCATATCATCAAATTTAAACAAACATGCCAAACGATAAACACCCTCTTAACTTTAACTGTAAAATAATATTACGACAAAGCCTTCTTGAAATGACAAAGAACTGGATCCTCTCAGAATAAACGAAAAGCTTAACGTGTAGAGTCTCTAACATGGTTTATTGATAAATAAAAATTTATTGTATTTTGACGAGCAAGTGTGAGTGACACATCTTTCCAATACGCCGTGCCATTTCACAATTTGCAGATGACATATTTGAGTCAAACAGAAAGCTTTCAAGCTCAAAGAGGAGAGGTTTCGAAACGTATACTCAGTAAGAGAGCATTCTCAAATAGGAAAGAACAATTTTTAACGAAGAAGAAAAAAAAACCTACACTAAGTGAATTAACTATAAAGGGAAAGCTAACTCATTATAAGGCAAATATGTATTAGATGTCATGGCATTTAAAATGAAAATGCTTCATATAATCATTCAAATATTCATATAATTGCCATTGTTTCTCGTAAAATATGAATTAGATTTTGTTTAATATCAAACCCGTGACAAATGTGCTAAACACTATGTCTGCTTATATGAAATAGCACTTTTTTAAAGTTTTTATTTTTATTTATTTTGCTAATACTTTTTTTAATGTAATACGCATAAAAACGTTTTCAATGTATAAAAAATCATTATCAATTCTTTTAATTTCTCTAACTGAATCTACAGTTTTTCGGAAATCCGTGCTTTAGTTCTTCAAATAAGAGCTATTGTAGAATTTGTGAATAATGCAACATAGCAACGACACCTGTCGAGATATATACACAAAAAATTAATCAACTCTATTTTATATCCAGGTCTAACTGAATCTAAAGTTTTGTGAATTTCTGTAAATTAGTTCTTGAGATAGAATGCCCACAAAGTTTTTGTCACATACACAGGGCTCCCAAATGGTCCGCGGACTGAACATCAATATTTTTTAACAGAAAATTTCATAATAGGTTTCTACAGAATTTGTATTAAAATCAACCTCCAAAGATGGTTTCCTCGGCAATTTGCAACAAAAATCAAAAAAAGAAATTTCTCTAAGAAAATTCTGATGTTCAGTTGGCGGACCATTGGGGAGCCCTGCATACAGACTCACAGAGTGGCACACATACATTTTCTAAAAACCGTCAAATCGTGTTCGAACCATTTAAAACATACAAATTCATCAAAAACCGGTAAACAAAAATTTTATCTAATCCAGTACTTTCTTCTTGTAAAGACAGAGGAACGTAAAAACACGTAAGAATAGACGACAAAAACTATTCCTTCTACAATTTTAGAAATGATTCTTAAATAATAAAAACAAAAATTTTTTGAAGAGCAAAATACATATAAGCCGTGATTGATTTCACTATTTGAAAAGACTTTATTAAATGTTTCAAATTTTTAATTTTATTCATTATACAACAAATGAGTTTAACGTGTTCAGAGTCTCTCTTTCATCTCCTCTTTCTCATATCATCAAATTTAAACAAATATGCCAAACGATAGACACCCTCTTAACTTTAACCGCAAAATAAATTTTTCATGACAAAGCCTTTTCAAAATGACAAAGAACTGGATCCTCTCAGAAGCAATGAAGAGTTTAACTTGTGGAGTGTCTAACATGGTTTATTGATAAATAAGAATTTATTGTACTGCAACGAGCAAGTGTGAGTGACACATCTTAACAATACGACCCCCTATTTCACGATTTGCAGATGACATATTTGAGTGGAACAGAAAGCATTCAAGTTCAAAGAGAAGTGGTTTCGAAACTTATACGCTGTAAGAGAGCATTCTGATATAGGAAATGAACAATTTAACGAAGAAGGAAAATAAAAAACTACATTGAATGGATTAATTATAAAGGGAAGGATAACATGTTATAATGCAAATTTGTATTAGATTTCATTGCATTTAACCCATTAGTTCCTAGCGTTCCTTTTTAGGGATGATTATAAAAAAGGCAAGAAAGTACTTTTCACACCAGTAAATAGAAAGATAAATAAGTACTATTTTTCACGAGATTCACCCAAAATTTTATTTTTAATGAAGAAAATAACTTAGGCATTAATAAGTTAAAACGAAATTCGTATAAAATGTTTCTACATTTTTAATTTTATTCAGCATACAACAAAAGAGTTTAACGTGTTCAAAATATTCCTTTTATCTCCTCTTTCTCATATCATTAAAAAACAAATATGCCAAACGATAAACACCATCTTAACTTTAACCGCAAAATAATATTCTCAGCACAAAGCCTTTTTGAAATGACAAAGAGCTGGCTATTGGAATGAAAATTTTAACATGTAGAGTCTCTGACATGGTTTATTGATAAACAAGAATTTATTGTACTGCAAGGAGCAAGTGTGAGTGACACATCTTTACTTTTTCTTGACTCATTTTGACTTGCTATTTCACAATTTGCAGATGACATATTTGAGTGGAACAAAAAGCATTCAAGTTTTAAGAGATTTCGAAACATATATGCAGTAAAAGAGCATTATCATATAGCAAGTGAACAATTTAACGAAAAAAAAAAATTCTATTTTAAGTGAATTAATTCTAAAGGGAACTACAATACGAATAATGCATTTAAAACGAAAATGCTTCGCATAGTCATTCAAATATTCATATAATCGCCCTTGTTACTCGTTAAATCTGAATTAGATTTTGTTTTAATATCAAAGCCGTAACATATTACTTAATACTTTTTCTACCGATATCAAATAACATCTTTTTAAAGCTTTTATTTTAATTTATTTTGCTGATACATTCTGAATGTAATACGCTTAAAAAAGTCTTCAATGTATAAAAAAATCATTTTCAATTCTTTTAATTTTTCTAACTGAATCTGAAGTTTTTTGGAAATCCGTGCATGAGTTCTTGAAATAGAACTCTTGTAGAATTTGTGAATAATGCAGCACAACAACGACACCTGTTGAGCGATATACACCAAAAATTATCAACTCTGGTTTATATCAAGGTCTAACTGGATCTAAAGTTTTGAGAAATTCTGCAAATTAGTACATGAGATAGAGTATCCACGATTATTTGTCATATACAGACTAACAGAGTGAGAGACAGACAGTTTCTATAAACCATCAAATCGTGTTCGGACTTTTTAAAACGTATAAATCCATCGAAAACCGAAAACTTTCACTAATCCAATACTTTCGTCTTGTAAAGACAGAAGAAAGTAAAAACGCGTAAGAATAGACGACAAAAACTACTCCTTCTACAATTTGCTATAGGAATAATTTTTAAATAATAAAAACAAAACTATTTGAAAAGCAAAAAACATGTAAGATTTGATGGATTTCACTACTTTAAAAATCTTTATTAAATGATTCTAATATTTTTATTTTATTCATTTTATAGCAAAAGAGTTTAACGTGTTCAAAATACTCCTTTCATCTCCACTTTCTCAGATCATCAAATTTAAACAAATATGCCAAACGATAAACACCCTCTAAACTTTAACCGCAAAATAATATTCTCACGACAAAGCCTATTTGAAATGACAAAGAACTGGATCCTCTCAGAAGCAATGAAGATTTTTACTTGTAGAGTGTCTAACATTATTTAATGATAATTAATTATTTATTGTACTGCAAGGAGCAAGTGTAAGTGACACATCTTTACAATAAGTCCACTATTTCGCAATTTGCAGATGACATATTTGAGTGGAACAGAAAGCATTCACCTTCAAAGAGGTTTCGAATAATATATGCAATAAGAGAGCATTCTCATATAGAAAATGAACAATATTTAACGCAAAATTCTACATTAAGCGAATTAATTATAAAGGGAAATACAATTCAAATAATGCATTTAAAACTAAAATGCTTCGTATAATCATTAAAATATTCATATAATCGCCATTTTTACTCGTTAAATCTGAATTAGATTTTGTTTTTATATCAAAGCCGTGACAGATTACTTAACACTATTCCTACTGATATCAAATAACACCTTTTTAAAGTTTTTTTTTTTTTTTAAATTTATTTTACTAATAATTTTTGAATGTAATACGCTTAAAAAAGGTCTTCGATGTATAAAAAACCATTTTTAATTATTTTAATTTTCCTAACTGAATCTAAAGTTTTTTGAAAATTCCTACTTTAGTTCTTGAAATAGAGCTATTGTGGAATTTGTGAATAATGCGGCATAGCATCGGTACCTGTTGAGAGATGTGCACTAAAAATAAATCATCTCTGATTTATATCATGGTCTAAGTGAATCTAAAGTTTTGTGAAATTCTGTAAATTAGTTATTTAGATAGAGCGCTCTCAAAATTTTTGCCACATACAGACTCACAGAGTGATAGACAGACATTGTCTAAAAACCATCAAAACGTGTTCAGACCTTTTAAAACGTATAAATTCATCGAAAACTGGAGATCAAAATTTTTCACTAATCGAACAACTTCTTGTAAAGACAGAAGAATGTAAAAACACGTAAGAATAGACGACAAAAACTACTCCTTCTACAATTTGTTTTAGGAACAATTCGTAAATAATAAAAATATTTGAAAATCAAAAACCATGTAAGATTTCATTGATTTCTTTAAAAAATTTAAATTTTATTCATTACTCAGCAAAAGAGTTTAACGTGTTCAAAATATTCCTCTTATCTCCCTTTCTCACATCATCAAATTGAAACAAATATGCCAAACGATAAACACCGTTTTAACTTTAACCGCAAAATAATATTCTCCTGACAAAGCCTTTTTGTAATGACAAAGAACTGGATCCTCTCAGAAGCAATGAAGCTTTACTTGTCGAGTTCCTTACGTGGTTTATTGATAAATAAGAAGTTATTGTAATGCAAGAGGCAAGTGTGAGTGACTCATCTTTACAATACGCCTGCTATTTCACAATTTCCACGTAACATATTTGAATAGAACAGAAAGCATTCAAGTTCAAAGAGAAGAGGTTTCGATTAATATACGCAATAAGAGAGCATTCTCATGTAGAAAATGAACAATTGTTAACGAAGAAGAAAAAAAAATCTACATTAAATGAATTAATCATAAAGAAAAGGGTAACTTATTATAATGCAAATATGCATTTGATTCCATAGCATTTCAAACGAAATTGCTTAATATAATGACACAAATATTCGTATAATTACCATTACTACTCGTTAAATATGAATTAGATTTTGTTTTAATATTAAAGCCATGACACACTACTTAATTCTATTTCTACTGATATCAAATAACACCTTTCTAAAATTTTTATTTTTGTTTTGTACGTTGCAGATAGTTTTTTAATGCAATACGCTTAAAAAATTACAATGTGTAAAAAATTATTTTCAATTATTTTAATCTAAAAACCATATATTCTCTAAATTTATAATCACCATTACTATTCGTTAAGTATGAATTAGATTTTGTTTTAATATTAAAGCCGTGACACATTATTTAATTCTATTTCTACTGATATCAAATAACACCTTTCTATTTTTTTTTTTTTTTTTTTTTTTTTTTTTTGTACGTTGCAAATAGTTTTTTAATGAAATACGCTTAAAAAAATTGCAATGTATAAAAAATTATTTTCAATTCTTTTAATCTAAAAACCACAAATGAAAAACGATGAATCGAAATCTGTTAAAAGGCGTCAAATAGAATTAAAATTCTCCAAATTACATCTAATAGGCCGGGAGACGGTAAACAGACAATCAACTCACCATGTTCATGGCTGAAAATCCAGAATTAGTCAAAACTTGATTCGCATATTAGTATACAATCCGTCTGCCAAGTCATATCTTGGTGGAAAACACCTAAATACCTGATTATAGGGGCTGACTTGTAGGTTTAAAAATGTAATATCCTGCACCCAGTTCTCCATGTTTTCATTGGAAACATTGCAGGAAACGCAATATTAAACCTACTAGTCAACCGCTGAAATTGGGTTTTTAGGTGTTTTCCACCAAGATAATATTTGGCAGACCGACTGTCTATACTAATAAAATCCGTGTGCCTCTGTGTGTCTGTCTGTCTGCTTGAAGCCGATTACAGTTCGCAACGCGGGCGAGTTGGAAGTCGCAAAAGGTGTCTTTCGATTCGAAAAATTTCGGGCATTTTCGAGACCGTGGGACCATAATTTAAAAAATTATGAATTAAAAACCCCTCGGGAAACGGAACGCAAAACATCTCATTTCCCAAAAAGAGCTCGCCTTACACACTGCGCCACCTTGCAGTGAATGACTAGAACTTTTGTCCTTTGGCTAAGAGCGTAAAAAGAAGAACCAACCGAAAACCTCTTTTTCTCCCCGCGCAAAGTGCGCTTTGTTCCGAATCAATTTTTTTGACTTGCCGTCGATTATTTACCGTAGTTTTCTCTAAAATATTGAACTTAGAAATAAAGCAGGCCGCCGCAGAGAAAATATACCGAAACTTTTTTTGCGCGTTTTTTCTTAAACCATCATGCAGACAGTTTTTAAAGTAGAAAAAACTGATTACATATTCAGAATCTGCATAAAAGTCTGCTTCTGATGAACCAAAAAATACGAAAAAAGTCTTATGGGCGCGTAGCGCCAACCGTGCAAAACCAAATATTTTTAACGGGACGATAATCGCGAAGTGATCATGGCTCCGGTCCAAAATCTTTTTTTTTCAAGTGCGCGTAGCACCCACCGTGCGAAATCACATATTTTCAACGGGATAATGGGCGCATAACAACCATAGCTCTTTAATTTACTTTTTTGTGCTTGAGGATTCGAACACCAAGACTTGCTTATTAAATGAATTTTTTTGCTTATTATATACTGCTTAATATCGAGGTTCGTTTGGAAAAAGTAGCCCAGCTAGCGGGCGTAGCTCGCTAGTATTTTAATTGACCTTTAACGAATTCTGTAATTTAAGTCGTAAACTCGATAAGGTGATTGTCTGTGCTGCTGTCTCCCGATCTATAATTATGTGTTTATTTACTAAATAAAACACTTTCAGCAAAAAAGTGCTCAATTTCTTTTTAAAGATTCAAACCTCGGCGATAAAACTAGGGCATTCTTTTAGAGTGATTCATGAATAATAAAACACTAATGGTAATTTAAAGGAAAAAAACTTTTCCAATATAAGATCTTGGCGAGATAGAGAAAATGGGCTTAGCGAAAAAAAATTACCAAGCATTTTTTTTTTTTCAATATGTTCTCTGTTTTATAGAAAGAAGAACTTTTTGCAAGATTTATGTAATTTTATTGCAGTTAATTCTACCGACTTTTATGACTATAATTTAAGTAAAAATTTTGTCTTAAACCGACGCACTACGGCGATTTGCAATGATAAAATTTAATGTAATTTTTTTTCGGTACAAAAAATAGGAAGATGTTGGCAGTTATGCAATTTATTTAATATAAATAAACCATTTATCGAATTTTACACAGGGTGTTTCATAAAATATAGGATTTTTTATTTTTTTAAGAGATGATAGTACACATCCAAACAAACAACTTTTCTCATAAAAATTTATAATGGTTTTTCAAGACAAAGATATTTTTTTACACTATATTGATTTGAATATCGTAAAAGTCCTTTATTCAATACTTCAATATATCAAAGTCAAACAGATATACAAGATACTAATAATAATTATAAAAAACATTCTTAAACGCTAAGCAATATGTTCGTGACAAAGCCATTTTGAAATGACAGATTTCGCTGCCTTCTCGTACATTAGAAAGAGTTAAAAGAATGCAACGCATAACAAAGACTGTTTAATCAGCATTTCAGTAGTTTTGGCTACCACCTGTTACTATACTATGAACATCTTTTAAATATGAAAACTGAAGTCTTTTAGAACTGATAATTAAAAAAAAATTAATAATGTTGTTACAAAACCAAAATGTGTTGCTCTTTTATGTTATATTAATTTGAATATTTAAAAACCCTTTATCAAATACTTTAAAAACGTTTTAATTTTATTTGTGAAAACCCCTTTTAAATCCTTTCAAATTTATGCTGTCTTAATATCATCAAAGTCAAACAGATATGCAGGATAATAATAATTTTAAAATATATTCTTAAACTTTAAGTAATTATGTTCATGACAAAGCCATTTTGAAATGACAGATAACTCTGCCATTCCGAATGTTGTGTTCAAGTATCCCCATGGAGGGGATACTTGAGCCAGATGTCACATTCGCACCAGTATTTTGCAAAGAAAAAAAAACGATTTACAATATACGCGAAAAAATGCATTAAACCTTTTTCAAGTAAATTTGGTCGAATTTTCTGGTGTCGTTGTGACATTTCAGAATTAAAATTATGTGGTAGAAAATTCTACCAGCAGAGCTCAAAGGGTTAATCACCATACTTTCAAAATGGTACTAAGGTATGTAATTTCCTTTTTACATGTTCAGAACTATAAATATGTTACCATGTTGCCAGTTTTAGAAAGAAAAATTGACCAACTGTAGAGATAATAGGGGTGGCTCAAGTATCCTCTATGCTCAAGTATCCCCACTCTCTCCTATATTGATTTAGATATTTAAAAAGACTTTCATCAAATACTTCAAAAACGTTTTAATTTTATTTGTGAAAACCCCTTTTAAATCCTTTCAAATTTATACAGTCTTAATATTATCAAAGTCAAACAGCTATACAGGATAATAATAATTTATATAAAAAAGTACTCTTAACCTCTAACCCCTTGCGGCACGGTGATATATCAACGAAACCACTTAATTTTAATTACCAAACACCACATTGGCACCAGAATTTTTGTAAAGAAATTTATGACTTATTGAATGCATGAAACATAACTTTTTCTTATTTTCAAATAAAGTTATTTTCAAATTCCGGTGTCGGTCATAATTACAACACTTAAGCAATGAATTTGCCCTGCACCGCAAAGGATTAAGCTGTATATTCAGGAAAAAGCCATTTTAAAATGACAGATTACGCGCCATCTCGAATGTTGTGAAGAGTTAAAAGAATGCGACACATATCGAAGAATGTTTATTGAATGTTCCACTAGTGTTGCTTATCATCTATTGATAAAACTCTGAAATTCTTTTAAATATAAAAGCTGAAGTCTAGCTAGCTGAAGAAAGCTAGAACTGATAATTAAAAAATAAAATTAATAATTTTGTTTCAAAACCAAAATGCTTTTGTTTTGTTCTTTCACGTTATATTGATTTAAATATTTAAAAAGTCCTTTATCAAAAATTTCAAAAACGTTTTAATTTTATTTGTGAAAAACCCTTTTAAATCCTTTCAAATTTATGTAGTCTTAATATCATCAAAGTCAAACAGATATACAAGATAATAATGAAAAAAAAAACATCTTTAACCTCTAAGCAATATGTTCATGACAAAGCCATTTTGAGATGACAAATTACGCTGCCATCCCGAAAGTTGTGAAGAGATAAAAGAATGCGACGCATAACATAGCTTAAGGAGGAAGAAGAATTTATTGCACTACAATAGGCAAGTGCAAGTGACATTTATTTTTTATTTTATTATTATTATTATTATTATTATTATTATTATTATTATTATTATTATTATTATTATTATTATTATTATTATTTCTGCTGTACTGAAATTTGCGGAAAACAGATTTGAGTGGATCGGCAAACATTTAGCTTTGGAAGAAGATTATTTTTGGAAATTAAATATAATGTATAGAGAAATCTGATAAAAGAAAAAAAAGTACTTCCTGCTCGTTCTAAAGAGTATGATGTTTTCTTTGTTATTTTTTATTTCGGATGATATCGGGTGACTACATTTGTATTTTGTTTGGATATGTTCTTGTAAATGAACTAAGCGAGCTACTTATTTAATTAGTTAGCCCCCCCCCCTCCCTCATTCAGTGTAACACTCACCGCTCCTCATACTAGACCTAAGTGCTGACACGAAAATGGCGGCAGCCGAAGGCGGATATTTCTCTTTTAACGTACAGTGGCGGTCAAAAGTTTCCGGCCAGTTATTTTATTTGAGTTATTTACCAGAAGGTTTCAGCGATGAAGAAGCACGATTGCTTCAAAAGTTAGGAATTTGGGAATGTCCTCTGACTACGTGATCATATTTTGATTAAATACTGAAGACACTTCATGGAAAGGTGCAGAATTCGAAATCCGCGTGTGCAAAACTTTCCGGCCACTCATCATTCCTTAGTTTTTTTCTATCGGTAAAATGTTTTATGGTCGTGTTTGTGAATGAATCAGAGTAAATAGCATAGTTTAAATACAAAAATGAAAAGTTGAGCAATTATTGTTCGTAAATCAGTGATTATTTGTCTCTAAAAGACCAATCTTCTCGAAATATTGCGCCAAAGCTATCGATCGGTAAACCGACTGTAAACGACATTTAAAAAATATATAAAGATGGCCATGGCCTTAAGGACTTTCTGACGTCTGGGAGGCCCTGGAAAATGATTATTTTTGTGGAGGGTATTATCAGGGGAAGAACAGTTGGTGACCCTCATAAAAATGCCTTTGCAGTATTTCGCGATTTACGGAATGAAAATATTGCTGAAATAAGTCAGTCTACCGTATCAAGATGCTGATGTGATGCAGAATCTTATGTAAGAGTCAGTATTAAAAAAAATTCAGTGGTAAAAAAAATACTAACGCACATATTGGTATTTGAAATTCTACGCGGCCAAAAGTCAAATTTTAAAGTGTGAAGATTGTTATAAAGAATGACAACTTGAGTTAGAGGACAGTTTCGAGAATTATACCCAATCCCTTCCAACTTTTTCAAGCGCACGCATCTCCTTCAAATTTAGTCGGAATTCGATCATTCAACTTGTTACTTGTGCCTGTTCGCGGCGTTCGTGCAAACGCATTACCTTTTAAGTTATATATTTAATATTTTACGCTTATTTTGAAAGTTTTTCTGGTGGATATTGATACATCAGATAATAATGCAAAACTTTAATGTAATGTACTATTATTTTTTAACACAATCAAACCGATTGGTAAAGTTATCATACGAATTGATTATTTCCAGCTGAGCGAAAAATTGCCCCGGCCGGGAACGAACCCGGATACTTGGCTTACAAGGCCAATGCTTTACCTTTTAAGCTATCTAGGAAACTTACCTGTTAAGCTATCTCTGAGCGAAAAATCCCAGCCAGCTATCGCCCAGATAGCTTAACAGGTAAAGCATTGGCCTTGTAAGTCAAGTATCCGGGTTCGATTCCCGGCCTGGGCAATTTTTCGCTCAGCTGGAAATAATCAATTCGTTTAATGTAATGTGTTGTTGTTTTATCATTGTGAAGTTTAGTTGTTGTACTTTGAAGATACCCTCCTATTACAGTAAGATTATTTCTAAAATATTTTATTTAATCGAGTGTCTTTTGTAGTGCCCAGCCAGATCCTGTTGTAATTTTTGACTGAATCGAAAGTTTGAAGCCTTCGGTAGTGAAAAATAAAAAAAACTGCTGCGGAAAAGCGCGGATGTGTATGCCTTGGTGTTTTGAGCTTTATTCTCCAAATACAGAAAAAAAAAATTGATTATCATAAATAGAATTCTAAATATATATATATATTAGGTTTAGAAGGTGCCTTGGGAATAAAGATTACAGCTAGTAAATATTTCTTTGATCGAATGCAGAACTCTAATTTGCCAAATTTTGAATATAAATTAAATTTCTTAACAAATCTACTAATATCGCTTGAAGGTTACACAGAAGACCAAACAGAGAGCTTAAAAAACAATTCCGCACACTTTAAATCGTAAATTAAGCAGAGATAATTAGAAACACATAAGAATGAAGACTTGTTTCTGAAAAACAATTATTTTTGGCTTGAAAGAACATTTGAGATACCTGTCATATGTTGCCATCCTATAAGATTTCATTATGGCAAAGAAATTACTGATGTTGCGGAGGAAGAAACTAACTTTATAAAAATGTTTGCGATGTCACTAAACGCCATTGAGGTTAATTTAAATAGGAACAAGTCCTCATTCATTTACGTCTTTATCATGACAATGGTAGGTGGGAAGATCTTCAACGATGCGACTTGCACAAAATCCGCAAGTCGATGCTACATATGTGGTGCAACTTCTGAGCACTTCAACAAAATTGAAATTCAAATAGAAATTAATTCTGAAACCATCAAGTGTAGCCTTTAAAATTTACATGCTAGAATTATAATTTTTTAAAGTATTCTTAATTAGGCTTATAAGTTGAAAGTAAAGAAATATAGAGAGCGGGAGACTGAAGCACAGAAAAGAAAAACTCGAAATGCAGAAAAGACTTCGGAAAGAAACTATTTTGCTGGTAGACGTACCAAAGCCAAATTTTGGCAATATCATTGATGGTAATACAAACAAGAGGTTTTTGTCAACCCAAAATACGTTTTTGACATAACAGGCATTAATTATGACCTAATATACCGCTTAAAAGTCATACTGAAGAGAGCGAACATACAACTGATCCGGAAAAATACGGGAAATATGCAATAGGCACTGCTCTCTTATATGTATAATTGTACCAGTGGCATCGAATGATTTCAACAACGAGCAAAATATTAATGCATGGGGAAATTATTATTATAAACGCATCATTTCGCATTGGGCAGCTTTCAGAAATGGTCCCAGAAGCGCGTAAGAAGTATTTTAGGCTACACCACCTATACTTCGTGCATAAAATCTTGAGAAAAAATTGCAACAAAGGTATTTTTTATTGACTATTTTTAACATCAGACCCTATTATATATATTATGAAAAAACAAAAAGAAGATATATGAACTCCTTTTTGCTAGAAAAAAATCTTACTTTGCCTGTGAAGACCAATATTCGCGATGAGTTTTCAGAGACTTAAAAAGATGAACATTAGTTTAAAAAATAAAACTGTGCTTTATTTTAATAAATCTAACGAAGCTATTGGGGCTCCGGGGCAATCATCATTATCAAAAGATCCCTTCTATCTATCCATACAATTTATTTGTGGACAATGTGTAAGTAGCTAGTACTAAGCTTCAAAATATTCTACGTATGCTTAAATTTTGTACTCAGTAGCTTAAATTTTGTACTGTTCATATCTGTATACAAAACATCCCCAAAAAGATGATCATAACTGTACTAATTTGAAAATTCTAGTTTAATATTAATAGAAAGAAATGATAGATTGGTTGACACGAATATTTCTTCGGAAACTTTTACTTTGCTTACCTACGTACATTATAAGATATAAAAAAAAGAAATCTCAAAAATTGACATAATTAATGATTTTAACTTGTCGCGTTACGAGGAAACATTAATAAAGAGCTTCTTTTAAAAAATAAAGAATACTAAATTGTTGTAAAAAATATAATCATTATTTTTCTAATGATATAGTCTGTTTTCTAAATGGTATGAAGGGAATATTAGAAGAGAGGGAAAGGGGGAGCGCACTCTTTTCTTAAATGTTTGAAAAAACATATGGATTTTTGTCACTTTTGGCTAATTTGAAGCATTTGGCCCATTTAAAGAAAATCCTGATTAGTCTAATGGAGGCCCTCTTAAAGAGGGTGAATGGAACCGGGGCAACTGCCCCGCAAGCCCCTGCATAAGTCGAGCCCTGAATAAATCATGTTTATAAATTTATTAAATGTATTTTTTCTTTCAATCACATCCTTTAGAATAGATAAATATCACAAAATAATTTTACACAATAATTAATAATTATCACAAAATAAATGGATAACGCAAATACCCGTATGTGCAACGTACCCGACTGGCGTTTTCCAAGGAATACAAAGTCTGGTCAAGTGAAAACTGGACAAAATTTCTATTTTTCCATCAATCGAATTTAAAACTTTTTTGGGAGTGATGGCAGACACTACATCCGATGACCTAACAATAAAAGATACGATTCGACACATGTTTTCCTACAATGAAGCTTGGCGGGGGGCACGTTATAGTGTGGGGAGTATTTTCCTAAAAATGTGTTGGTCCATTATTTGAAATCCGCTGCAAGATGTATGATGAAATGTATAAGGATATCTTGTCAGAATATTTGCTACTTTATTCGAGAAAAAAATGTGGTCGAAACTATATGTTTTAACATGATAACTGAATCAGAGCTGCCAACTTTTACGCCTTTTTAAATGAGAAAAACGCGTTTTTAACCAGAACATTTATTAAATAATATAAATTCTGAATTTATTTCTGATTTGTAGTACTGCATACTCTTTTAACTTGTTAAATGAAATTTCTGGTTCGAATGGGTTTGTTTGGCTGTAAAAAAGCGTAGAAGTTGGCAGCCATGCTGAATGTATGCAAGCTCGATAAAAAATGGCATTTGCACAAAAAAATTCCGCTTTTGAAATAGCTATCTCAAATGTCCGAGATTAATCCAATAGAAAAACAATGCAAATAAGTTGACAAACGTGTGTGGAACTATAAGTATTCCAACTCAGCCGAAATTTCAAGACTGATTTTCATTCAGATTGAAATTTCAAAAAAATTGCAAAAAGTGGGGAAAAAACGCATCATAGATGGTCTTCAACCGTTGATTGTACCAATGTCATGTTGCTGCGCCGCAGTACTTATTACTAAAGGTATGGTGATAAAATACTAATTCTAAATGTTGTTGATCACTGTTATTTTCTATTACAATACCATTTTTTTTGTAAACTTGCGATGGTGGCCGGAAACTTTTGAGCACATGCATTTTTCTTTGCACTAAGTTTTATCATTTAAATTTTTTGATATTTATATGTTATTCCATAAATAAGTTCCTAACTATTATGTCAATAAAATGTATAAATATCACTTTGAGATTCCTCTTCATATATGTATACTGACAAATAAACGGAAAAAATTTAGCTGGCCGGAAACTTTTGACCGCCACTGTATATACGATTCCCTAAATTAGGTACCAATATTTTACAAAATATTTCTTTGCTTTATTTCGTCGCAGAAAATCAAAGCGGAAAAATATTTTAAAAATTATTGGTACCAGAATTTAACGGATCGAACAAATGCTGAAAATAATCCGCCTTCAGCAAACGCCATTTTTGTGAAAGCTCAGGTCTACTATTCAGAAGCCACTGGTAATGATACTCACAGTATTAATACACATTTATACCAGTCGCTTGTCTTCAAAAAGGTTAACCCATTTTCATCATTAGTGATAAATGGTGAATTTTTAGTAACTTCGTTTTTATTCAGAAATTCCGACCTAGAAATTCTGAATAGTAGTTTTTGATTTGTTTAATAACTGGTGTTTCGCGATTACATGCAGAAAAAATTCTTCTTTCAGAACTTCTGTTATGAATTTCTGATTTCCGTAAAAAAAAGAAATTCTGGAAATTTACTCATACATGGTGTTCAGCTCTTTATCCGATAAACACAAAGGAATATTATAAACCGGAAGGCGGCAGCACAGACAATCACCTCATTGAGTTCATGTTTGAAAATCTTGGATAAGTTAAATGTCGATTTGCATATTAATACGCAATCTGTCTGCCAAGTCGTATCTTGGTAGAAAACATGCAAAACCCCTATTTTAGTGAGTGAGTCATAGGTTTACTATTATGTTTTCCTGCTTAAAATCCTCCATATTTTCACACTTTTGGGCGCAGGAAAACACAATGCTAAATCTACGAGTCAACCGTTAAAATCGGTTTTTTATTTATTTTCTACCGAGGTATGACTTGGCAGACCGATTGCGCTTTAACATGAGAATCGATATTTAACTAATTCTAAAATTTCTTCGGTGAACTCGATGAGGTGATTGTCTGTGCTGCCGCTTCTCGGTCTGTTAACGGAGATCAAGACTAAAATAAATTGTGATGGAACATGGAGACTAACAATTAGGGCGAAGCGTAAAAAACATTTTTTCGAAATTCTTTTCTCCCTAGTGCGGTAAAGTTGTGGAGTGATATCAGTAATATACGCACAAAATTTCAAAATAATCAATAAATATCTTCCGGCTCCACTTTTGGGTCGAAATATGTAATTTAAGCCAAAAATGTTGTATTTTTTCACATTTCAATAGTATTTTTAATTTTCAAATTTTTCTTCGCCCTAGCGCGAAAAAACTTAGAGTACATAAAGTACATAAATCCAAAATATTAGAGTAATTAAAAAATATCTTCCAGTTCCAGTTTGGGTTCTAAATATGGGAAATTTGCCGAAAATGATACAAATTTTCACATTTTAGTCATTTTTTTATTTTTGATTTTCTATTCCCGCTGGCACGGAAATGTTCGAAGAATATACAAGAAACATAAGTAAACATATATATCTTCCAGCTTCCCCTTCAGGGTCTAAAACTTTCAAAGTAGCCAACAATTATATATATGTTCACATCGCAGAAATTTTTCTTCTTATCAATTTTCTCTTCTCGCTGGAGCGGAAAATGCGGAAAATCATATGAGAAACGTAACAGAAGAGGTTATTGGTTAAACCACATGCCCTATGTAATCACAACCAGGTTTTTCTATAAGTGTCACGTATTCTTCAAGCACTTTTTGTTGATAGGCCGTTCCCTCAATATTCCTCTGAATTAGAGTTTGATCTTTTCGGCGGTCAAAATACAATTTTTTCGAGGTATTGGTGGACATAAAATCTCTAATCTTGGGCTTGGAATTTCACGCGATATTTCTTCCTTTGTCTACTTATGTTATGCCTGTCTATAACATTGGAAATGTCGTCATGTGTCACAATTCCTAATTCTTCAAGAAGTGCGCTTGTTACTGATGCTGCGGCTCTTTCGAACACTCCCATTGTGTCCCAAGTTCTGGCTAGGGCAGGAAGACGGGTTGTTCGTGATATACTTACAGAATTTACGTTAGATTGCAATGACGTTAAAGGTTTATCATTAACACTAAAACCGCCATTAGGGGTCAAAATGACCCCTGCTAGATTGATAATAACCAATTCGAACCAGAATTTTGTTCATAAGATATGTTAAAAGCGTGTAGCACAAATATAGACCAATCAAATAAGTTAAATAGTTTAAAATTATAATTCTGGTGGGAAACGCTTTTTGTAAAACTTGTGTAAAATACCCGGCGGTTCTAGTGTTAAGATCGTGACACAGTTGTTCATCAACAAGACTAGAAGAATTAAATAACTCCAAGTCTTCGCATGAAGCTATTGTGATTTTATTCCTCTTTTATATTGTTATCTGAAACTTTTCCTATTCTTTTTCAAACCTGCACGTTCGTTTGCTAAGTTTCTGTGTCGTGGGCCGTGTTTCCGCGATACACCCGCGTGTACTGGGTCTATCGCCATTTTCCTTAAAGTTATCTGATCCTCAAGAAACTGTCTTCCAATTATGGAACTTTCCTATCACGTGGGCATTTACATCCGTTTTACATCCAAAAGCCCCATAATCGACATGATAGAGTTGCCAATCTGATAAACTGGCAACCCTACATATTCTATTGCACTTTTTATTCATCTTAAAGCCCACCATGTACATTTCACGCAGTCAAAAATCAAAAAAGTATTAAAAAACAATGCATTTAAATATTGGTTTTTAAACGTTAAATAGAATTCTATAGTTTAAAATGGTTTTTAAAATATTTAATTTTTATCCCACATAAAATTAAAGATTTGTTTTTTCAAATCCCCCCTTTTTTTCCTCCTTAATAGTAAATGTCCTTTTCGAATAATCGAAATCAAAAATCTGTTAATGATGAAAAATTCTTCGAATTTTAATCTCAAAACAACATATTTATGACAAAGCCCTCTCGAAATGATAAAGCATTAGAGATGACATCGAAATCTATGGAGAATTTTCCAAATTCAATAAATACTCTTAACATCATTGAGGGAGAAATATGATTTTATTGCACTTCGAAAAACAGGTGTTAGTGACATGTCTTTACTATATTTCTAATAAACTGGAATTTGTTCTGATAAATTAAAGTTCAACTAATATTTAGTTTGGAAGATTTTTGGATTCTGATTAAAATTTGTAATAACAGAGATGTTCATTTTTGTTATAGTATGAAAGGTTTTATAAAAACATAAATTTACGATTTTTAAACTGTTCTTTTGGATACAAATATATATTATCCATACCTATATTATAAAGAGTTAAAATTTGTTTATTTGTGGATGATAATCTCCGGAACAACCGAACCGATTTCAAAAGTAATGGTGCGAAATCATGGTGTTCACCCCAAGTCAAACATAGGCTGTATCTTATGTCGGTGCCATTAATTCAGAGAAGGTGCAGGAACAAAAAATTTCTAAAATTGTAATTTTTGTGTTATTTAAGGGCCTAGAAACATGAAATAGACATTTTAATTACTTACAACATTTAACTGGTCTCTAAGAACATTTCCTAAAAATACGAAATTTAAAAGGGATTAGAAATACACGAAAATCGTTCTAAAAACATTTCAAACTGCAATTTTTAAGCAATCTCGGGAACTATAGAAGCAATCTAAATAATAATGATATCGAAATGCTGACGACAATCCTTGCTCCAATATAGACTATATCTTTTGTTGGTGTCAGTACACAGAAGGGATGCTAGAGTTAAAAAATACGTGTGGCACTCGGGGACTGCCGCGGTAAAGCTATTGCATAGCATTTTTTATCAACTTATGCAATTATAATTATTTATTTATTTTTTATTTATGCAGTTTTTTTGTCTTTGATATTAATTCAAGTTAAACATTTTGAGCGTGATGACCGATAACAATTTTTTTTCTTGTATTGAACAAATGAGAAGTTAATATCGTTTAAAATATTTTTATTGTCTTACAATAGATGTAGGTTAATCAGGAATTTTTATCATTGAAACTATACGTTTATGGTAGCTGAAAAAAAAAACATAAGTTTAAGACTTGATATTCTCAAAATATCTGAAAAATACCGCGTCAATGTCTGCCGAAGTCTACGGAAGGATACCGTGCCGAAGTCTGCCAAATTGAAGCGACGTTAGCCGGAGTGTTAGGTTTTTTTTTTCCTCGTTACAGAATTTCTAGATTCTTTCGCCGCGCTCAAAGCCCGCGATAAAAGCTATGCAATATCTTAATAAATTACAAACAAAATTTGGCCGCGCTACGAAAATTAGATCGCGAGTTATAAGTATTTTAAATTTTCCGACCCTCACCATGGGGGATCTCCTGTCACCAAAAATTAACACTGTCTCATAATAAATTATCAAACAAAATTTGGCCGCGCTACGAAAATTGATCGCGAGTTATAAACATTTTAAATTTTTCGACCCTCACCGTGGGGAGGTTCTTCTGTCACCAAAAATGAACACTCTCTCACAATAAATTACCAAACAAAATTTGGCCGTGCTACGAAAATTAGATCGCGAGTTATAAGCATTTTAAATTTTTCCGCCCTCACCGTGAGGGGGGTCTCCTGTCACCAAAAGTAACACTGTCTCATAACAAATTACCAAACAAAATTTGGCCGCACTACGAAAATTAGATCGCGAGTTATAAGCATTTTAAAATTTTCGACCCTCTCCATGGGGGATCTCCTGTCACTAAATATTAACACAGTCTCATAATAAATTACCAAACAAAATTTGGCCGCGCTACGAAAATTAGATCGCGATTTATAAGCATTTCAAAATTTTCGACCCTCAACAGGGGGGGGGGGTCTCCTTTCACCAAAAATTAACACTCTCTCATAATAAATTACCAAAGAAAATTTGGCCGCGATACGAAAATTAGACCGCGAGTTATAAGCATTTTAACTTTTTCGACCCTCACCGTCGGGGTCTCCTGTCACCAAAAGTAACACTGTCGCATAATAAATTACCAAACAAAATTTGGCCGCGCTACGAAATTTGATCGCGAGTTATAAACATTTTAAATTTTTCGACCCTCACCGTGGGGGGGGGGTCTCCTTTCACCAAAAACTAACACTGTCTCATAATAAATTACCAAACAAAATTTGGCCGCGCTACGAAAATTAGACCGCGAGTTATAAGCATTTTGATTTTTTCGACCCTCACCGTGGGGGTCTCCTGTCACCAAAAATTAACACTGTCTCATAATAAATTACCAAACAAAATTTGGGCGCGCTACGAAAATTAGATCGCGAGTTATAAGCATTTTAAATTTTTCGATCCTCACCGTTGGGCGGGTCTCCACTCACCAAAAGCTACATTATCCTACCTTGTTTTATCTTAAGACGATTCTTTTCTATACACATTCTATCAGGAATTTTTATTATTGAAACTATAGATTTATAGTAACTGAAATAAGATATATAAGTTTGAGACTTGATATCCTCTAAATATCTGAAAAATACCGCGTCAATGTCTGCCGAAGTCTACCGAAGGATACCATGCCGAAGTCTGCCGAAGTGAAACGACGGTAGCCGAGTGTTAGGTTTTTTCGTTACGGATGTGTTAGGATATTTCTCGTTACGGAATTTTTGGATTCGGTCGCCGCGCTCAAAGCCCGCGATAAAAGCTATGCAATAGCTTAAAAACGTTCTAAAAATGCGAGCGTTATGTTACTGATAGATCTAGAAACTCAAAGCTTGGCATGTTAATTACTTAAAAGCCAAGTAATTAGCATAATAATACTTCCAGTCTCAAGCCTATCATGTTCTATTGCACTTTTTATTCATCTTAAGGCCCACCATGTACATTTCGCGCAGTCAAAAATCAAAAAGATATTAATAAACACCGCATTTAAATAATAGATTTTAAACATTAAACAAAATTTTATAGTTTAAAATGTTTCTAAAAACATTTAATTTTATCCAACATAAAATAAAAGATTTGTTATTTCAAGTCCTTCTTTTCCATCTTGTTTTATAATAAATGCCTTTTTCTAATAATCGAAACAAAAAAAAACTATTAGTGATGAAAAAAATCTTGGAATTTTAACCTTAAAACTGTATATGTTTACACTGTAAAAAAAAATTGGGAAACTTACAAAAATTTTTCTAGTAGAATTGTATTCCAAGAACTTTTTATGTAACGGCAACAATAAAAATTCATGTAACAGATACAGATTTGCACTTTGAATCAAACAAATTTTAAGGTTACTAAGAATTTTTTTGGGAAATCGTATTCCAAGAACTTTTTAAGTGACGATAACAAGCATTATAGATAAAATTTTAGTAAAGTTACCAAAATTTTAGTAAATTCTTTTGTAAAGTTACAGATGGTTTTAGTTTTGCTTACAATTTTTGTAGATTGACATCATTTTCTTGTACAGCGTACACATAAAATTTTAGTAAGCATAAGAGATTTCGGTTAATTTAGATTACTAAGGTTACAGATTTTTTTTACAGTGTATGACAAAGCCCTCTCGAAATGATAAAGCATTAGATGACATCGTAAGCTATGGAGAGTTTTCCAAATTCAATAAATGCTTCTAACGTTGTTGAGGAAGAAATATGATTTTATTGCACTACAAGAGACAAGTGTTAATGACGTCTTTACTTTATTTCTAATAAACTGGAATTTACTCTGATAAATTAAAGCTGAACAACTAATATTTAATTAGAAGATTTGGAGATTTTGATTAATATTTGCAATAAAAAAACATCATGAAATCGGTTACAGTATGAAATATTTTATAAAAACAAAAATTTAAAATTTTTAAAATGCTCTTTTGGACAAAAATGTATATTATTTTGAATGTAAAATGACGTTATTTGTCATCTAAAGTTATTATTTTCACCTTCGTTACCTATAATGTCAATCCCGATATGTGTAGACTTTTTTTTTTAATTCGGATTTTTGATTTCCACCACTTGTTTGAAGTAGAAATATTTATCTTATTTAATGTTATTCGGAATGCAATCATCAATTACACTTTAAAAAAAAAAAAAAAACTTATGAACAATGAAAACAAGCTGAATTTTAAAAAAGTAGTATACATTGCCTGTGTGTCATTTAAAGTCATGGGGTGACAATTAACGGCTTAATAGTTACGTACTTTTCGTAAATTGAAAACTAGAAAAGAAATATTCAAAAAACTTATCAGAATTTTATTGTTAAAACTTTTGATAAAGCTCTCTAAAAATGACAAACGAATGAGTTAATTAGAAAAGTATAAGCGTTTTCCAAATGTAGTGCCTGACGTCGTTCATAGAAACATAAGATTTTATTGCAGAACAAAAGGCAAGTGTTACTGACACTTCTTTACATATATATAATAAATTGCAATTTGCGACTGACATGTTTAAATTAATAATTAATATTCAAGAAAACCATGAGGACTTTTCTTAATAATAATAATCATTAATAATATTAGCATGAAAATTTTTATGAATATAAAAGTTAAACGGTTTTTAATTTTCTTTAGCAAAGGAAGAAATATATATTATTTTCATATAAATTGGCAGTATGATTTTTGCTTGGAAAAAATAACATTTTAAAAGCTTAAAATTTGAGTTGACCTAAACACAATATGCAATGCTGTATTAGCAGATACATGCGGAGTTAATTCTAAAAGTAGACCTGTCTGTACTCACTGTCGCAACAGTTGACGGATTTTCATTTCAGCGTATTACGGTCCTTTGAATTTAACATGTGTATTTTCTGAAAAGTATTCTTCAGCATTTTCAACTTCATAAAAAGAAGACGAAGAGCACTTTTAGAAATTATTTGTATTTAAAGTCAAGGGACCTTACAAACAATTAAAAATATACACCTACGACAGTTACCATTTTTGTGTCAACAGTACACTGTAAAAAAGAAATCCGTTAAAATACGGTAATTGTACTGATAATCTAGATGCCAGTATTATTTCCGTATTTTAACGGAAAACAAATTTCCGTAAATTCCAAACAATTTCCCGTTTTTACAAAACTTTCACTTTTTTTCATATTTTTGTATTAAAAAATTTTTGTTTAACAGACAAAATATAATTTTTCAAGCACAAAATTACGTCAATACGAATTTTATTTTTCCAGGACAGGTTTACATCAATGTCAGAATAGTTAATACAAATTCATTAAGCGATGCTAACAATGTCCGGAGTTATATAATTTTGAAAAAATAAAAATAAAAATAAAAGATATTATGACAGCTTACCTTTCACTATAATATTCGACTGTTTCGATACATACATTTCAAATCGTTCAAAGTGGTTCAAAAAATAAAAATCTAGAAAAAAAATCATAATTTCAAAGTTGTGGAAAGCTTGAATAGATGGAAATGATTGTTTAATATTTATAAAGTTTTCCTTACATGAAAATAGACATTCAGATCACATTTCTTCCGAAGAATTTCCTTGAAATTATTCTAAACTTAGTGGTACGAAATCAATGATGTTAAGTCGTGCGATAATTCCTTCATTTGAGAAACAAAAACAGAGCTCTGTGGGAAAAATGGATTTTTTGTAGCTTTGTGGGAAATTTTTGAAATTACGAGGGTAATTCGGAAAGTAACCTCCGTTTATGAATTTAAAAAAATCTAATGAAAGGAAACATGTTTTATTACTCACGTATGAAAGACACGTTCTTCAGCTACTTCTCAACATAACTGCCATATTAATTAAAACAATTACCATAAAGGTAAATCAGCTTTGAAATTCCAACGTCACAGACTTCTGCTGCCGGCCTATTCAACTGCTATTATTTTTAAATTCAACTCGCACCACTCTTTCAATCCAAAGAATTTTAACATATGCTTTCATTCATATTGACAAATTCCGAATTGCTCTCGTAATATTTTACTTGACCCACTATTTTTTTAAACATATTTGGTAGTGCATTTATCAGAGAATTAGATAGAAAATATGTTAAAATTCTTTGGATTGAAAGAGTGGTGCAAATTGAATTTTAAAATAATCGCAGTTGAATAGGCCGGCGGCAGAAGTCTGTGACGATGGAATTTCAAAGCTGATTTACCGTTATGATAATTGTTTTAATTAATACGGCAATTATGTTGAGAAGTAGCTGAAGAACGTGTCTATCATACGTAAGTAATAAAACATGTTCCCTTTCATTATTTTTTTTTTCAATTCATAAACGGAGGTTACTTTCCGAATTACCCTCGTATTTTAAATTGTCAAAAGTTTTAAAAAGGAGGGGCTGTATAATATAGGAAATAATATAGTTAGAATTTTTTCCAATAGAGGGTAGAACCGATGACTTAGATATGACAGTGAAATCAGATGATGGGGGAAATTTTGAGGGAAAATCTGGCTGATGAGGTTACCATCACTGTACGAAAGACAAAGACCTGCTGATAGCAAATTTGATATTAATGTAATTTCCGGTATATAATCTTCAGAACAATCAATCATTTCTCGATCCAAAAATTTCTTTAAATAAAATGTAACATTATAGATCATGATAAATATTTGTCTTCGATTACTGAATGAATTTTCTAGGTCCAAATGGAAATGTTTGATCTGCGGATCATACGGCGGAAATTACGATATCTACAACAATACTAGTGAAACACTGTTGCCAGTGGACTATTTGGAAAAAAAACAATCAGATCTCTTGACTGGCACCACTTTTCTAAAATGTTAAAATTCCCAATGTTTTCGCCTTAATTAATAAAGTTTAAATAAGATGAATTTTTAGTATTTCAAGAAAGTGATGCCAATTAAGAAACCTGAATTTTAAACAAGTAGCCCACTGACAACAGAAGGCGTGTATTATTTTATAAGTTTCGTAAAGGCTAAAAGATCGAGAAATGATGTTTTCATGTGTTTATAGCATTTTACTAGAAGATCGTAACTGATCATTAAAATTTTTTTTTATCCTTAAACTTCAAAACAATTTTCGTTGATTTATTTAATAGAGAAACAAATTTTCTATCTAATCAAAGTACTAATATCAAAAAGGGAATAGAGCGCGTTTGTAACATAAAAAGTGTCCTTAAAGATTTTATCCATTCTAAAATTCAAAATTAACAAACTGCCGCATGAGATAGTTATTGGGAAAAATATGTGTCTCGCAAATGACAGTTTTCTTTTTAATTCAAAGAATAAATTTTTAACTCCAAGCTTTCAGAATTCATTAGAATTTAGAAATTAATTATTTTTAATTTAATTAGTTAAATAAACTAATTAAATTCTTTAATTCATTGAAAATAAATAATTCATTCATTCATTAGCTTTTAGAAAACATTTAAGTTTAGAATTCTAAATTTCAACTCTGCAGTTAAATTTTGAATCTAAAAATCACTCATACCTGACACTGCACTTTAATAAAAAAAAAAAAAAAAAAAAAAAAAAAAAAAAAAAAAAAAAAAAGAACATACATTTTTAAACTGTCAATCGCGGTAGGAACTTTTGGGAAGATGTTGCCCTTCTCTAATAGAAAAATGACTGATTTACATTTTATTTATTGAACTGCAAATGAAAAGGGTTGAGAGACTCAACAATCAGAGACTCGGAAAGCTATTTCGCATCTTGATTTTGTCACTTTATTGCTGTTTGTTGTTTTTACCTTTTATAACAACATTAACTTTTGTGCTCTCTAGCATCTTTTTGTTTTATTTCCAACCATACATACTTTGATGAAAATTATTTGTTTGGATATCTACTATCACTTCTTAAAGTTTTGCTCATTTTATGAAGCACCCTGTATCTATGCGCATGTACATGCATATTTGGAAGTTCATTAACCCATATTTATCCGTAATTTTTGGTCGAATGTCCTTAAAGCCGAAAATTTCTTTGAATACTAATTCTTATAACCCTTAATTCTCGCTGCCGTCTGTATGACGGGCGGAGGGTTGTTGTTATTTCTCACGTCCATATAATTGTGAAGCTGAAGATTTAAAACCGGAAAAACTTCTGAAATCAGAAAAAATTAACTGACATTTTTAAATGAAGTCTATGAAAAGAATGTTTTTAGATATGGTTTGTGCAAGTTATGTGTGAGTAAATTATGGATTTTCACAAGTAAAGCATTTCCGATGACAATTTGATTTTAGCCCGGGAGGACGGAACTCCTTCCCAAGATGTGAATGGTTTTTACTTTGTCACCAGTAAATGCAAAAAATAGCCGTCACCTCATATAGTCGGAAACAACCCTTACGAAAATAGCTTTTAGATTTCTATAGAAATTTTTTATGGAGTCCTATACAGGGTGTTTCAAAATAACGTGGACAAATTGATATGACAAATCAGGCATACGACAAGGATAAAAAATCGCATAGGAACATAGGGTCGCAAACTACTTATTGAGTCACAAATACAGGGTGTTTCTTTCTAGCTACAACCTGTTTGAAAGTAATAATTTCCAGGAAAATAATAACATCGTAATGAAAATGGAACGATATGTACCTAATTTTGTGCGAAATGTGATAACGTTACGAAAAGATCTGGAAAAACATATTGCTCAAGCAATCGATGATACCCTAGAAACTGATGATCAGTTCAAAATGTGAGGTGCCAAGTGCGTATTGCTGGTGCGCATAAAGCAAACTTCTACCACTTTTAATTGGTGTTATCACATTTAAAACAAAGGAGAGAATGTCTATTAAATGTTTTATTATAATTTATTTTATTTTTCTGAAATTTATTATCGTCAACCCAAATTGAGTTAGGATGAAACACCCTGTATTTGTGACTCGGCAAGGGGTTTGCGGCCCTATGTTCCTATGTGATTTTTTATCCTTGTCGTATGCCTAATTTCATATAAATTTGTCCACGTTATTTTGAAACACCCTGTAGAATTATGGCCCGTTTTTCTATAAGCTAACTTAAAAGCTATAGAAATGTCTGCATAGAAGAAATTTCTAAACTTCTATTAAACACTTTCTCTTTCACACAGATATTTTATTAAATTTCTACTGGTATTTTATAGCTTTTAACCGTTTCGGGTCCGATTTTTTTTTCAAGTTTTAGAAAAAAAAATACTTTTACGTTAATACTAGTGACACTAGCTATCCAAATAGATTAAATACTCTTTAATGAATATTTTATTGTCTGAAAGAAAACAAATGTTGTTGTTCTGCATACTATTCAATTAATATTCATACGAAAACAGGCTGAGGATCAATTTTTGAAGACCTTTAGAAAATATTGTATTACAGCAAGATTTAATCTATATTGCAACTTTCTAATACCTTTTACGTTTTATTACACGAGATTCTTTCAAGAAAGTAACTTTAATTTTAAATTGAAAATTTGAAATATATTTGAAATATGTATTTTATTTTAAGTAAAGAAAATCGCCAAAGGTGCAAAGAGAATTAAACAAATAATAATAATTATTATTATTATTACTGAATGCCTAAATAGAAATGAATTCATACAGTAAATACATAAACATATACTAACACTACTACATGTAAATAGTAGTAAAAGTATTTGCTAAAACAAAATAGTACTCCATTAAAAGACATGTACTATTAATAGTACACCAGACCCGAAAGGATTAAGTAGCTTATAGAAAGGCTGGCTAACATTCTATGGGATTCTATGAAACCTTTCTATAGAACTCTAAAAGACATTTTCGCAAGGTGATAGTAACGAATTCTGTGAAAAAATTAGTAGAAGATTACTTTAAAAAAATAGTGTTGACAGTTGTAATAACCATACGCTGTCTGGGTCTATCACAAGGCAACCTGTCCTTCCGGGTTAATTGATTGACAAGATTTTATGGATATATTATTTATAATATTTTTTGTAAAATAATACGCATGTAAAAAATTGGTATTTTATTTGTATTAATCTGGATGGTGTAAAACAAACATTTAGCTGCAAAATTACCACATGATGGTTTTTTGGCAAATATAAATTTGTTCTATAATATCTGTTTTTTTCGCCTCAAAATTACGAAATTGCATATGTTACACAGAAACCTTATAAATACTCAATTCCTGAAAAAAAGGTATTTTTTTATATTTTTTATAGCTATTAAGCGATACTTAAGAGGCTAATAATATTTTTCTTGCACGTTTTAGGTTATCTTTTCACAAAATAAGCTAATATTGAGAAGTGATATACAACCATACATACATATATATGCATTCTCGATTCCAAGTCTTTTCGAACCCTCTTAAAAGGATTATCAAAAATTAATTAAAAACGAATTGGAATAATCATCATTAACTTCTTATACAAATGCAGCGGAATAAAACAAACCTTCCCTTATCATTTTTAAAAATGAATGCCTTTACTTTCTTTCAAATTTTAGTAATTTATATTCAATAATATATAATAACTTAATCCACTTATCTTTAATTTAGGTGTTCATTTCACAAGCCTTTGAGAGCAATTTATCTGCCGAGAAAGAAAAAAAAGATTACTGCTTGAGTACCGCAGATAATGACCTCTACTTAATTAAAGCCATGACCGTTGCCCTGAATAATTGAAAACGAGAGCAGCATCAAAAGTAAGTTGATTAATTACGTATTATCGTCTGCTATTTGATTTTTCGGAGAAAATTAATTGGAGTATTCTCCTATCGTCAATGCTAATTGAAAAATCAAAAGTGCTTTAAAATGGAAAAGCTCTATTGAAATTCCTTTGAATGGAGTTTTAAAAGAGGGGAGTGGGAATAGAGATTATTTGCAGGATCTAATTAGATTTGTTATAAGACTTTAATAAGGTTTCTCAGTTTGTGGTGCGTTTTGTGAAACTTTGTCATAATTTGTTGAGTGATAAAAGTGTAGAAAAAGGGAGTGCTTTAAAAGATTTTGAATGAATAATTGTTTGGATAAGTTTTATTTGGCATTGTGAATGTTGAAGTCGATAAATTGTTTTAAATGGATGATTTATGATGCAATATAAACTAATTGAATTCTTATTAAAGTTTGATTGCGTATATGCATTATAATTAAAAATTCTACATGGAAATATGTGGACGTGCCAATAAGGATGCCACTTTTCTCTTTTTATTTTATTTTTTTTTCCTTTAAGATTTCGCGATTTTTATCAAATGATCATGCGATAAAGTTGTTATTTTCGTCAATTGATCAAAGGAAAAAACTCTATGACAGTCATCAAATCGCTAAATAAAACCGCGATTTTCGTCAAATGATAGTGAAACAAAATCCCAATTTTCGTGAAATCAAACCGTGGTTTTTGCTAAACAAATCGCGATGTCAGTTTCACAATTTTGTCAACTTCAAAGAAAGTGATCTATTTTCCCCCTACCATCCCAAAACATTTTCTTTCTATCACTAAATGTGGAAATAAAATGTGTCTGTTGATGAATATAAGAGGAGGAAATTTTTCAAGAAGGGCAGCCAGAAGATAGGATTGCCAAATTGTGGATTTTTGGTAATTTGCATTTTGTTTAATGCTTTGTACGCCTAGAAATCAATAATCGCATATCCAAAGCTGTTGCACGTGTGCGGGAAATGCCTGACATCTTTAGAGGTGTACGCCTGTCGTTCCATCGACGCTACGAAGCATGTATCATTGTTGGGGACGCAATATTGAACACTTAATGTAATATTATTGTATGAATTATTATTTACTTGTAAAATATATTGTAAATAAACCTTTTATCTTTTATATTCATCTATTTCGTTTAATAAGTTTGCCAGTTTTGCCTCTTTTCTAAATTAAAAAATTTTGATTTTGTATCAAAAATTTTCAAAGAAGAATTTTATTATTAAGTAATTATGAAATTTCAACAAAAGGTTTACACAAAATTTTTCTGGTATGAATGAGAAATTGTGAAAATTTAAAAAAAGGGCCTAATTGGCCCTTGGTGTTTTTACCTTAATACGTCACTTGGTTCCATACATTCCTATACAATAAATGATAATTACTGTGCGATCTACCTATCCTTAAACTTTGTACCATGAGTTTAGAAACACTCTGTATATACCGTAGCTGCCAATTCTTCCGATTGTTTGATCTGGATCATAATTTAATAAAAATTTTTGGCTTATTTAATCAGAAGAATATGGCGATTTTAAATCCTAACATTTACTTTAATATTTTTCCGGGCCGAAAAAGCGGAGATGGTGGCAGCTGTGATATATGTGTATGTACTAAATTTTGTTCACATGATAAAAATCGCAATTATGCGCTAATCGTCTTCAAACTCGCTAAATACATTAAGATAGTTAATATCCTGCGGAGATTGCAAATGGGCAAAATCGGCCCAAAGTGGTGGAAAGAGGGTTCAAAACTTTTAATACCGCCTTAATATGGCTCTGATAAATTTAGCTGTTACTGAAAAACGGTAGAAAAAAATAAACATTTTTCATTTTAGCAGTCGCCAAATATATATATATATACAGGGTGATTCCAAATTTTTTTTACAATAAAAGAGGGGTGATAGTACACATCAAGACAAACAATAATAAATAGGAGACCAAGGGTCCAAAACGTTTTCCAAAGGAGATAGCCGCCATTAAAGTTTAGGGACCAAAATTTCAAATAAACATAAAAAAAGGAAAAATCGGTCGATTGATTTGCGGTTTTCAGTAAAATTAACCTTTATGTCGGCAATTTCTTGAAATTAAATAATAAAGATAAATTTCAAAAAATGCCGATAGAGGGCGCTTTAGACTTTGGAGTAACGAACAACTATTTTTTGCCGGTATTTTCTGCATTTCATTAAATGTTTTCGTAAGCTTAGACTCAAACTTAAATTTTGAGCTCAAAATCTGAAAGTGGGAGTGGTTAAGTAGCACAAACTGAAATGTGTTCAGAGGGTTCAAATTTCAAATGATTATAAAAAAACGGAAAAATTGGTTCATTGATTTGCGGTCTTTACTAAAACTATTCTTTATGTCGGTATTTTCTTAAAAATAAATTATGAAGATAAATTTTTAAAAAATGCCGATAGAGGGCGCTTTAGACTTTGGAGTAACGAAATACTATTTTTTGCCGTTATTTTCTGCATCTCATTAAATGTTTTCGGAAGCTTAGACTTAAACTTAAATTTTGAGCTCAAAATCTGAATAGTTGAGAGTAGTTAAGCAGCACAAACTGAACTGTGTTTAAGGGGGGGGGGTGTTCAAATTTAAAAGAATTATAGAAAATGAAAAAATTTGTCGATTTGTTTGCGGTTTAAAATAAAACTATTCTTTAAGTCAGTATCTTCTTGAAAATAAATTTTAAAGATAAATTTTAAAAAATTCCATTAGAGGGCGCCTTAAACTTCAGAGTAACCAATAATTAATTTTAACCATTATTTTTTTTTTTGTTCTAATTAAATGCTTGCGAAAACTTATTAAATATTTTCGGAAGCTTAGATTTAAACTTAAATTTTGAGCTCAAAATCTGAATAATTAGGAGTAATTAAGTAGCACAAATTGAAGTGTCTTCAATAGTTGAAAATTAACCCTACCCCCTCCACGAACACAATTCAATTTTTCGCTACTTAAACACTCCCAACGATTCAGAATTTGAGCCTAAAATTTAAGTTTATGCATTTGAAAGCATTTAAAGAGATTAAAAAAATAACAGTTAAAAATAGTTGTACACTACAAAGTCTAAGGCGCCCTCTTTCGGCATTTTGTGAAATTTATCTTTAAAATTTATTTTCAAGAAAATGCTCATTTAAAAATTAGTTTTAGCGAAAACCGCAAACAAATCGACCAATTTTTCCGTTTTTTATAATCATTTGAAATTTGAACCCTTTGGACACAGTTCAGTTTGTCTACTTAACCACTCCCAACTATTCAGATTTTGAGCTCAAAATTTAAGTTTAAGTCTAAGCTTCCGAAAGCATTTAACAAGATGCAAAAAATAACGTCAAAAAAGAGTTGTTCGTTACTCCAAAGTCTAAAGCGCCCTCTATCGGCATTTTTTGAAAATTGTCTTTATAATTTATTTTTAAGAAAATGCCGACGTAAAGAATAGTTTTAGTAAAAATTGCAAATCAATGAACCAATTTTTCCGTTTTTTATAATCATTTGAAATTTGAACCCTCTGAACACAGTTCAGTTTGTGCTACTTAACCACTCCCACTTTCAGATTTTGAGCTCAAAATTTAAGTTTGAGTCTAAGCTTACGAAAACATTTAATGAGATGCAAAAAATACCGGCAAAAAAAGTTGTTTGTTACTCCAAAGTCTAAAGCGCCCTCTATCGGCATTTTTTGAAATTTATCTTTATTATTTAATTTCAAGAAAATTGCGACATAAAGAATAATTTTAGTGACAACCGCAAATCAATCGACCGATTTTTCCGTTTTTTATGTTTATTTGAAATTTTGGTCCCTAAATTTTAATGGCGGCTATCTCCTTTGGAAAACGTTTTGGACCCTTGGTCTCCTATTTATTATTGTTTGTCTTGATGTGTACTATCACCCCTCTTTTAATGTAAAAAAAAATTGGAATCACCCTGTATATATATATTTCCTATCACAACAATTACTTTTCTACTGCAAGAAAAAAGAAAAATGAAATAAATGATTTGATGAATTTAAAAAAAAAAATTAATATTTAATCATAAGTTTTCTATAGCAAGATTTCCAAAAAGTTATTTTCGATAGAAAATAACAGAGCAGATTAAATCCTTCGCATGCTGTTTTTTATTTATATATTTTTACTTTCTCATCACTTGAATTTCCTAAACTCGCAAGTAAAACAGTTGTTGATGCATACGGCATATTTGCTTAATATGAATGTGACAAAAAATTATTTTTGATAGAAAATTATAAAGCTGATTTAACCCCTTCCAACACAGTGGACCCTTGTTATGTCCAGGATCGCTTAACTCCAAATTGTCAAACGGCACCAGAACATCTATTTTTGCAATTTCAAAATTCGTTTTTAATTTCTAAAAAAGTCTTTTGTAAATTCCGGCGACAGTCAATCATTTCACCATTTTACGAACAGATTTTTCTATGCCAGAAAGAGTTAATCTCTTCAGTCCCTGAGTATCCAAATGGGTACATTAGTTTTGTCCCATTTTATTAATGATACTCAAATATAAATGAAATTTCGGTATAAAAATAATATGTTTCGAATTCTAAGATTCTAGCTAATGAAAATAAAACAAAAATCTCGCTCGGAAGTCAAACGAGAGAAGAAATAATTCAGTAATAATTAAAAATACTGTAATAATCGCCAGTAGCGAAGAGGTTAAAGAAAAAAGTTATTTTATTACTTTTTAAATAAGGGATACAGGGTTCGCACAATTATACCACTTAATTTTAACATTTTTTTTTTCAAAGTATTTCACTGCAGGAAAACATCGGAAAATTTGAGAATAAAGGAGGTGGTTGCAAATCATGTGTCTTAAAATTTAAATATAAATTTTCTTATCATTAATAGTGGTGCCAAAGTCCTTAAAAAATATAAGGAGTGTGCGAACCTTGGGATATGTGTTTTTAACCCCTTGAAGAGCACCGGTATATTTGCAAACATAGCTGCCAACATCTATCTCTTTTTGGCCCGGAAAAACTTTAACGTAAATTTTACCATTTAAAATCGCCATATTCTGCCGATTAGACAAGGTAAAAATTTTCATTAAATTTTTCCGGGTAAAATAATCAGAAGAGTTCGCAGCTATGTGTATATATACTATTTAATTTTAGTTTCCTTATGCCCCATTGGCACCGGAATTTTAATATTAAGTTTTGCTTTTTACCATATACACACAAAAAAAAAATACAATTTTTACTTATTATCATACAAAATTGTTTGAGAATCCCGGTTCAATCAATCGTCTGAAAATTTTTTGGAACAGAATTAATCTACTCCTCAAGGGGTTAAACTGTAAACTAAGACTTGCATGAAACAAAATATTCGAATAAATGAATTATATATGAATTATCCCAAAGGTGATCTTATCTCACTTTCTTATGAAATCATCCATACGTACAAACAAGAAAAGTTCACAGCCGATTGATAAATTACTGAAAATTTTATAATGGATATGAAAAAATTCAGTGAACTTTGGTTAAGAAGATAAGTTTAGCGGAAAATATGATCTGTCAAAACACTCTCAATATCTCGGTCTCATGCGTTCAGTTTTTCATTCGTCTATACTTTTTTCTTTTTCTTTTTTTGAAAAGTACGCTTGAAGATTTATCATGCTTAGCAGTTTATGATCCTATATTTCTTTTTTTGAGATTATCAGAAAGTTGAGTAGTGGAAACCATCAATTTTCTAGCGATTCACTGGAAAAAAGTTCATATCAGAATTTCGGTTTTTTTTTTTCGTGCGAAGATCTAACATACTTTTTTTTTCATAATTTATATTTTCCAAAAAATTTAAAAAGTTAAAGAAATTCTCTTTTGTTAAATAAATTCTTCTCCCCTCTGTATATTAAGGATTTTGAAAATTTTAATTAAACAATATTTTATAAGATATACATATGATAATTTAATAAGTAAAAGGCGTCGAAAAAATAATAAATCTGCCGCTTCTTGGGAACATAAATTCAGCATATTCACTGCCAAAAAATAAATTAAAGCTGCCGCACTTTTCCCCTCGTGGACTAACTGTTTCTATACTTCGCAGTTGGCTGTCCACGAGTGAGTGATTTCTGTATTTCTGGCAACTATATGAAGTTATTCCATAAGTCTTACAGCATGAGAAACTAGATGTGGTTTTTTTTTCCTTTTTTCATATCATCTAGCCTAAGTTTTAGATGATAATGCATCAGAAAAGAGGAAAAAGCAGGTGAAACCAAAGGCATTAAATAATCTAATCAGATGAATGGAATAAATTTCACAAGTTGACAATAGCGCCCTGTAATGGCTGGTGTTCTTTTCGCATACTGTAAAAGGAAAAATCTACACCAGAGAAATTAAAAAGAAAAACTATTAAATATTAATCAAAAATTGTATTAATAAAGCTTACTAAAACTTAAATTTTAAACTTGACTAGTGATAAGAGAAAAGCACCACTCCGATTATGAAGCAGGCGAAGCTTGGCTTTCTATGCATTCGTATGATGTTGGAAAACGTTTATTTTAGTCACTGAATGTAATAGAGCTTACTAAAACTTAAATTTTAAACTTGACTAGTGATAAGAGAAATGCACCACTCCGATTATGAAGCAGGCGAAGCTTGGCTTTCTATGCATTCGTATGATGTTTGAAAACGTTTATTTTAGTCACTGAGTGTTAAGTAATTCAAATCTTTGAATCTGAACGAGGTTTTAAGAATCATACAGTGTGTCCAGCAAATAACACCCTGATTTCAAAATTAAATTTCTCAAAAACAAAGATCGATAGTAATATGCGGTAAACGGTTTTTTCATTAGGTAAGCTGTAAAAATCTTATACAGAAATTTTAAACAGTGAATAATTTTAAAAAATTGCGTTCTGATTCCATAGAATGCTTTGATTTGACATTTTTCTTGTTTTAGATTGCCTGCAGAGAAATCATTTTTCAGCTTACAGTGTAATATTTTAAAGATTTTTCGGAGTAAATTTTTAGAATTTCGAAATTTCAAAAATTTAATTAAAAAAAACTATGAAATATGTCACTTTAAGCCGAAAATCACATTCTCTGGCAGCAATCTAAAGCAAGAAAAATGTCAAATCAAAGCATTCTATGCAATCAGAACACAATCTTTTCAAAATATTAACCGTTCGAAACTTTTGTATAAGATTTTTACAGCTTACCTTATAAACAAACCGTTTACCACATATTACTATCGATCTTTGTTTTTGAGAAATTTAATTTTGAAATCAGGATGTTATTTGCTAGACACCCTGTATATAGTAATTACGCTGTTTATTTCAGGGAAAAAATATCTAAGGGAAAGAATTTTTAAAGCATCGAATTTTCTACAAAACCTCAAAATTTCCATTTTCCCCACAGAGCTCTATTCCCCTCTAATGAGGGAAGTTTCCTAAGTGTTATAATCACTGAGACTGACTTAGGTTTTGTTTTATATATATATATATATATATATATATATATATATATATATATATATATATATATAATTTTCTTGATAAACATCCCTTTTTTTTAAAGACAAAATACTTCTTTCCGCCATAATTAGTATGTCATTAAATAAGTGGAATTCTGTCATTTCAGATAAGTGGTAATGAAATCAAGAAATCGGAAAAAAAAAAAAAAATAGTAGCTGATTGGCAATACTGGCCCGGAAACTCGCGCTGAGCTAATGTCAGCATCATAGACCAAGGATGGCAAACCTTTTTGTCTAAAACACCTTTACCATCGTATCTTAAAAATGATCACTTTTGTCCTTTTTAAAATTGAATAATTCCTGTCATTAAACAAGGAACTTTTTTTCTGTAGATAGATAGTGGTATCGCTGTGGCACGTGTGGCCATCCCTGTCATTGACTATGTAATCCAAGGGCAATTTGGAACTATTTATTCTGTTCGGCTTATTTATTGATAAATTGTGGTAGGAGAGAAAAATGGAATTCATGCATACGAACAAAATTTACATAAAATACGTTTACAGGTCATTTCTATTTAGCGTACCGGCTGCAAGAGGGCTGCCATATGCTAGCAAATTTTACACGTGTTGAGCACATTGGAAGTATAATCGTCCTGACTAAAACCAAATATGACAGGTTTGTACGCTTCAAAGACTTTCAAGGATCTTTTACCAGAATTTTTGTATCGAAATTTTTAACTTATTTAATGACAAAAAATTCTAATTTCAGATATAGCGTCCAATATTTTTCGAATTTTCTAGTATTAAAACACCTAAAATCCATTGAATCAATTATTGTGTACCAACCCTGTAGGAGTAACTTATGAAAAAAAAAAAACGCTATGCAAGTTCAATTTTTTATAATGTTGTAAATTATTTTTTCGTCTTTTGAGCAATATTCTGAGAAAGTTTTTATTAATTAGCTATTGATATGGGTACGTATGTGTACTCTTCGAATGAACTAAACAAAGTTCGAAAAGAAACTAGTCGTTGAGGGCCACAGTAATACTTATTCATCATGGATATGCATACTATAAAATATGAACATAAATTACGTGTAAACTATTTATAAGCAATTGCAATTCCATAATAAAATATAAAAGTATGTTTAAATATGTTTAGAACATTGTAATGCTCTATTATGGAATTGCGGGTACTACTTGATTATCCCATCGACCCATTTCGGCAAATTATATAAGTCGCCAAACTGCTCATAAATTATACAAATCGGCATAGTTTTTATTTTAAATAACGAAAGAATAAATAAATTTGTAAAAGATTAATAAAAATACAAATTAAACGTCAAATAAAAAATCAGCTATGATATATGAACACATGTAATGTATTTAATGTCAAATGCATGTGACATTTACGATAAACCATTATTAGCATGTAATGTTATAGTTTCGTGATATTTTTTTGGTAGACCTAATAATCAAGTAGTAAAATAAACATCCTTATAACTCCAAAAATGATAAACCTATCAACTAACAGTCTACTGATTCGGATGAACTGTCTCATTTCCTATTAAAATATATTTTTCAATTGAAATTTGAATGAAATACATGGTCATGAAAAATCAAAGAGTGGGGATAATATGATTATAAATATCTTGACAACTAATTATCCGATTGATTTCATTCTTTATGCAAAATTTATATGTATAAAGTGCCTTTTACAGTTACACCTTAAAATAAATAAATTCGAAAATTATAATGTACCTTTATTATTTCATCAAAATGAATACTTCAAAAGTCCGGAAGAAATAGTTCCGGATAATCAAGATTAACGAATTTCAGTAGGCTTCTTTCCGTTATTATATACTAAGTACACACGATTTTTTAAGTCTCTATCTCAATTTGTTCAGGAGATAGAGCGTTTACAAACAAACAAACAGACACCCAGACAGACGGAATTTTTTTCTAAAAACATGTTTTTCGAAATCTGACAAGTAAATCCGTAAAAAAATATTGTTATGTTTCTACCTAGTCGTCCATACATAGGACAATAAAATACATTGTATAAATGGAAACTTATTCCGGGTTAGTTGTGAATATATAAAATCCTTAGTTTTGTAATAACGAGCTTCTTCTATAATTTGAATTTAGATATTTTTATTCTTTGATTGTACAATGATGAGTAAAATTATACGTAAGACTATTTAAATATTTTTACTCTTTCGTAGATTTCGAGGCAATGAGTTCGGATGATGCAGCCAACGCCCCAGACGATCCCGCTAACTTGGAGGCTGGAGTAAAAGAACGACTGACGAAGCCTGTCGATAAGGGCCAACAAGTAAATTACTTTTTTTTTTACACGCATATATATATATATATATATATATATATATACAATATATATATATATTGCATTTTAATCTCATTAAAATCCGGACTAAAACAGATCCAGTAGGTCATTAACGGTTATGCTGCCCGTGACTCTGAAAAACTGTTTGATATTTTATTAATGTACCCATAGGATTATTTGTAAATGGTTCGTACGGGTACCGTTATTTTCCAGGTACTGTACCAGCATTTAAGTATAGAAAAATAAGCATTGTTTAAGTGCGCGAAATTTTGTCTTAATTGATGTGAGATTTTATGTGAGAAAATACTGGTACTGAAGAATTTCCTGATCACAAATTCCAGGACCCGTACGAACCCTGTTGTACCAACGAAATGCTCTTAGCAGTTTCAATGCAAATTTACACTGAAATTACTTTTAAAACGAAAATAAATCTGTTTCAAAATATTTTTTCTTAAGTGTAATATATATGTACCAAAATATGTACTCAAAATATTTTTTCTTAAATGTAATATATATGTACCAAAATATGTACTCAAAATATTTTTTCTTAAGTTAACGGTACCCGTCCAATTGCGCAAGAAGTAGCCGAAGACTGACTAAAATATATGACCATATACATCACCGTTTATACTTTTCACTTGGAAAAATCTTTGATATTTCATTAATTCTTCACACGATTAAATGCTTTTAACAGTTTCAATGTAAATTTAAACTGGAGTTATTTTTAAAACGAAAATAAATCTGTTTCAAAATATTTCTTTTTTAGTGTCCAATTGCCCAAGAAGAAGCTGATGACTGGAAAGTCTCTAGCGGATCAGGTACCAGATGGATTGTAGTTATGATCTTCATCGTTGTTTTCGCTATTCTAGTACTAGCATGTCTCTTATGGTATTTACGAGGTTGGTATGCACTATATATTTTTCTTGTTTTCAATACCATTCTAAAAGTATGAATCATTCATAAAAAGTAAAAAAATATTTATATCCTCTAATAAAAAATTTGCTCACAAATCCTGAAAATGATGAAATGTGTGGGAAAATGGCTAAAAATCTTGCTGCGAAGAAACGCACACTTTTGCGGTTGTAACCAAATAATGTATTTTACTGGATTGTTGTTTAATGACTAATCCCTTGCTCGAAAATGTTTCATTTTCTTTATGATAAGATCAAAATTTAAGCTTCTATATCTAGTATTTTTATGTGTCTAATCTGGCACGGGCAAAATCTGTAATAAAATGAGAAATTATCGACTGACACCGGAATTCACAAACGAATTTTTTAGATATTTTGAATTCATTAATTGAAGCTTTTATAGTAAAAGTGAAAGCTTAGTAAAATATTACTGGTGCCGTTTGCAAGTTTGGAATTAAAATTAAGTATCCCAGATCGGGCACACTGTGCCGGAAAGGGTTAAATTAAATATCAAGCTGTAGCAAAAATTTCCGACCACAACTAATATCTTCTGCGCAAACAGTTTGCTTTGACGTGTTTGATCATATTTCGTCAAACGATTTTTGGCATTTGAAAAAAAGAGAAGTTGCTTTATAACACTTTGTTGTGAAATTTGTAAAAAAAATATCGTTACCGTTATAGCAATGTGACTGAAATGGAACTATAATGCTACCAGATTAGAATCATCATTTACATCCAGTTCTGTGACAAAATATCAGCTCAAAATGTAACCGAATCATGCGTACAGCCTTAAGTACTACTGTTGTATCACATGGCATTGTGAATATTCGGTACCGAAAGTTCAAAAATAAGACTATGGTATTCAAGAAGCAAAATGTTCTCATCGCTCTACTGATATTGATAAGGCCCGCTTGTGAGAACGAATGGAAGAAGATCAGTATTCAACCATTCGAGAGCTAGCTCGAATGCTCTCGAGTGGTTGATTACTATCTTTTGCCCACCAAATATATAGCCTCGCCATCGCTCTTTCGGACTTATTTCATACCTATACCTAAGTTGTGCTGGTGTAATCTTTAACTCTACCCAGGACATCCGAAATAAGATATATCTGATTTTGGACTCAGGGCCTCCAAGTTTTGAAACTACGATAATGTTGGCAGAAAATCATAGATTTGGGTGGTGATTACTAGCCATACTAAAAATATTATTTATTATTTTTTTTTTTTCAGAAATTTTTTGTGAAAAGCTTTATTTACAATCTTAGATTTTTAATTCTATGAATAGTTGCGAAATTTAGTTTGAAACCGTATTTTCCATAAATACCAAAAAGCTTCTTTGCATTAAAGTGTAGTTTTATTTATGACTCGTCTGCTTCTTTATTATTTTAACATTAGAAAATTCAGAATATATTTTAGAAATATTTTGCCCAAATTGAAAGCAAAGAAACTTCATTAAGTAAAAGTGAATCATTCAAAAAGAAAATAGTTTCTTACAACCCCACTTCCTGTAAGTTGTCAATTGCGTGAAAAAAAACTATTAAGCAAACTACCTCGAAAAGCCACTGCTTCTTGTGGCTATCATCATGTAATATATTTTCTTGAATTATTGCTTCAAGACCAAACAGTTTGTCTCGAATGTTTCAATTTCTCGATGGAGGAGATGAAATTTTAAACATCAAAATGTAATATTTTTAACCAAAAAAAAAATTTTCTCACGAAACATGCCTCCCCACTCCTCTGAAAGCTGTCAAATTTGTAAGAAAAAACGATTAAATAAATTATCGCGAAGGACTGCAGATTTTTGGAGCTATCGACAAGCAATATATTTTCTTGAATTATTGCTTCAAGATCAACACGTCTATAATGAATATTTCCCTTTCTCGCTGAAAGAAATCAAATGTTTTTTTAAATAAATTTTATTCATATTTTTTTTTAATAAATGGCCATAAGTAGTTACACTACGTTGAAAAAAATATTTTAGACAATCAAGGTAGTTTTACAATTTTTAAGTATGAAAATAACTATTTCCCTCCAGTCATGACATCATTTGCATACATGGATAATTTTGCGCTGCATATTGACATTTATCATTCATTTTCTTTTTTAACTTGTTACAATTTTAAACTAACACTACGACGTCCGGAAATTTTACTCAAGTTTGATAATAATATTTCACATCAGATTTTTTATTCAAAGTTAGATAATTGATTTGTTTTATGTAAATTTGCGTGGTTTAAATTTAACTTATTTAATATATATATCGAATTGAAATTTAATCATAAGGTTGGAGTCGAACTGACTCCTTCCGGGCGTTCTAGTATTAAAAATTTAAACTTTTCATTAACTGTGTGCAGGCGATAAAAGTCAAGTATTGTTAATCATTTTCTTTAAAAAATAAGATTGGATACCATAACAGAAACCCATTTTATTACTTTTTTTTTTACTATTTCAACATCAAAGCATATCCTTTTTTGTCTATATGTAACATCATGTAAGCCTAGTTTCTGCACTCATATTATCTAATTCACCTCGAGGCTAACGAAAAAATCAGGCTACCGTGATGCATCCCCTGTGTCTTTTTCTATAGATCACTTGAGTGACCTGATGCTCTTTCCGTACATCTACATTGGTGTATTCTAGCATCACGTGACTCCAATGGTCAGTAAAAAAAGATACGCGGGATGCATCACGGTAGTAATGTCTTTTTCCTTAGATTTGGGTTTACCTATATTGTTTGTAGACCGGAAGCTGGCAGTACAAACCATCACCTGATCGAATTGATTGATGGACAAAAATCCCAGGATTACTCAAAACTCAATTCGCATATCCAAATGTAAATGGTCTGTCAAGTCATATCTTGGTAAAACCGCATAGAACAAAATGTTTATAAAACCGGATTAACTTGGATCAAAAGTAATACACATATTAGTTATAATGATAGACTTTGTAAAAATCACCATTAGATAAAAATCAAATCAGGACGCATTTCGAGCTAAAACAGTACAGCTTGTCATCAGTTGAATGAGGCACGTGTCTGTAAGGGCATGATGTCAAAGATGAACTGAAAGAAAGAGGGTGGAGATAGCAAAGAGTGCGACAGGTGGCTCTAGTTGAAATGTCGCTAGTGTGTGACCTTTTGTTTGCGAATTTGTCTTTAGTGCGATAAGTGGCGCTTTCAACAAGTCCCGAGGTTTCTTAGTGATGAAACTGGGTTTATCTCTAATCTTGATTTAGGTTTTGTTGGTGAAATTTGTACCTAACTTCTAAATCTACCTCCGCAAGTATGCCAAATCGTCAGGGACTTTTTTTTTAATTTGTTAGCAATATGTCTGTAATTAAATAAAATAAAAATTCTCCATTTCAAATTTCTGGTGTGCATGCAGAATGTGTGAATAAAAAATATTATAGTAAATCGGAAGCACTGATGATTGCATAAATGCTGCCATGGATAATATCGGGTTAAATTAGTTGAGATACAATACAATATTTTTTTTATCTCCGAGTACTTAAAGATATAAATGGAATGTATTTTACTTTTATCTGTAAATGGAGGTGATATTATAAGGAGTCTAATACCTTTAAAATCTTCGTCGCCAGTGAAAAAGAGATGTAATTTCAAGGTCTCATAACTTCCTAAATACTTATTGAAATTATACTCATCTCTTTATTATATTTAAGCCATATTTAAGGCTTCATAAAATGTAAAAATGAACTCTTATGATATAATGAACTAAAAAACACAGGTTAGTTAATGTTGTAAAATCTTTTCACATGGTACATCACTATCTACACAAAAACTTCACTAAGAATAAATATATATAAACATATAATTTATGTTGAGATGAACGTTAACCTATATTTATAGAATGAATTAATATTGTTGAGGTAACTAAATATTTTCCTTATTTTTAATCATTGTTCTTTTCAAATTTTTCTCATCTTTTAAATTTAATTGAATTTTTAAAATAGATTCTGTCAAATTATTTATATATCATTAATTCCTTTTATGAAGCATCCTTTAAACTTCATTTTAACATAAGTATCATGTTGATATATATTTTTTAAATTATCATGAGGATAGTAACATAACATGTGAAAAAAACTTTGCAGTATTAATTGAACTGTATTTTTAATATACTATATTATAAGAGATCATTTTATATTTTAAAAAGCCTGAAATATATTTTTAATGTATTGTAAAGTTTCATGGAATTTCAATAAATATTTTAAAAGTTATGAAAAACCGAAACTACATCACTTTTTCACTAAAAGGTATGAGACCCCTTAAAAGAAAAATTTCCCACTTCCCACTTTTTAACTAATAATAGTTATAAATAAATGGTTAAAAATGTATCTTTTTTTCGAAATATTAGCTTCATAAAACTGGTTTGGTGTTTTCTAAATACGATAAAGCAAAACATTTTATAAGGCTTATGAAATTTATTGCTTCGTTAATTAATAGCCCTATTAAATACATTTTACATCGAATCTTCTATTACAAACCATTAAAATACTCTCGTAGCATAAAAGATTAAAAATTAAAGAAGTTTATGCCGAATTTGGCGATAACTAAAGTTTTTTTTTTTTTTTTTTTATCTTAACTATTGTTGTAATGCAAATTTTTTATGAGATTTCAGAAACTCAAATTTCAATTTTTGGTGGATTTAAGATATACCTGCCTTTACTAAAAGTATAAACTACAGCATAAGATGAAAAAGATGATACTGTTATTCGCTGATAAAAATCAGCAGCAATATATTTTTATTGATAACGAACATTTCTATTTGATTACAATTTAAAACATTCACATTAGTCACAATACAGATAAAATTACAATTATGTAACCATTTTCTATAAAAAACGATTAAATGATTGTATAATTTGTTGCAGATTTTTTGACAGTGTATGCACGTTTTTAGGAATACCCTGTAGATTTTATATACATTCTGTCAAAAATATCAGGGATTTATCATCTAAAATATGACTGTTAAAGCTGAGCTGCAACAAACAACTATTTTTCTGTTCTATTCGCACCACTATTTTAAAAAAGTAAATTTTGTAGAATATTTCTGTTGCAACGTTTGTCAAGCAGTGCCTGAAAGATTTATGTTTAGAGAAAATGATACGAGATAAAATTAAATAAATATAAACGAAAAAAATTAACATACTTTCTTTAAAGTTCACAAAAATGTATTAAATATGGTTTTTAAAAGCACGAAAAAGTATAAAAAGGTTTGGAAAAAAAATCTTAAATGCACGAAGTTTAAATTTAATTGCGTTGAGCTCGATTACGGATGATTAATGGATTAAAATGGAAAATTTTCCAAATTAGCAAGATATCGCCAAATTGGTTTCATAGAAGACAACTTATTCTTGTCTCCGAATTTGGCGATATTTTACTAAGTTGGCCAAAATCTCACAATTATAAAGCTAAATTTACTACTGAAATACCGAACTGTTTTTCGAGATAACAGAACTTTTAGAACGTAATCCACCTTTGGAATTAGATGATTAAGTAAATTCGCCCCCCTTAGATATCGAATTTTTAAAAATCAATATCCAATTCATGTATTGCTCTCAATCTATTATACCAAATTTCAAAGCTCTACATCAAACAGGTAATAGGTGATAAATGAGTCACAAGATTTAGATCGGAAGGCGGCAGCAAAGACAATTACTTCATCAATTTCATGGATGGAAATCTAGGATTAGTTAAATCTTGATTTGCATATTAAAACGCAATCGGTCCGCCAAGTCATATCTTGGTGGAAATCACCTAAAAACCCGATTTTCGCGTTTGACTCATAGGTTTACCATTATATTTTCTTGCTCCCAATCCTCCATGTTTTCTTACTTTTGAAAGCAGGAAAGCATCATAGTAAACCTACGAGCAACTGCTAAAATCGGAGTTTTTTTGTGTTTTCCACCAAGATATGATTTGGCAGATCGATTGCGTTTTAATATGCGAATCAAGATTTAACTAATGCTAGATTTTCATCCGTGAACACGATGAGATGATTTTTTGTGCTGTACCTCCCAGTCTAATTCGAATGTCATTTGCAAATATTATTGTAAGTTAAAAGAAAGCATGTAAAAATAGTCTTCTGTGGCAGCCCTATTAAGGATATAACGACATTTTTTTCTGTAATTTATTCCACTGTATCGCGTTATAAAACGGATTTTGTACGCCTTTTATGACTTACTGTGCTGATAGCAGTACTTTTTTCAATCATTACATTTGCGAACTCTGTGATTTTTGAAAATAGAAAAAATTAGTTGAACAAATACTTTGCTTAAATTTTTGGTTTCAAATGAAATTTCGTATGCCGAACATCTTAGAAAAAACCGAAATTTCTTTTGGATCTTTGCAACGTTAATGAAATCCACAAAATTGATTTTGAGCAAGTGTTTTTGGCCCAAAACGCAACAAATATCATCGTCCTCGCAAGGCTGCCACAGGAGACTATATTTATATTCTGTTCGCACCAATATTTTTCTAATAAAAACTTTGAGGTATATTTTTATGCTAATGTTGTTGAAGTCTGTGTTAATGATTTCTGTTTAGAAAAACTGGTGTTAGTCAGAATTAAAAAATTGTCCCCTGTGGCAGCCCTGTCCTCGCCCGATGTGGCCTCATGTGACTTTCTCTTGTTTCCGAAGCTTGGGGTTGGAGCATAAGGGCAAATTTTATTGTTCTTACCAGCATCTATTGTCAATAATCTTCATAATATATTCCTATTGCATATTTTATAAAAATGTCTCATGAAGATTTCTGGATGAAGAACTTGATTTAATGAGGAAAATAGCCGCCGAGAATTCCATCTCCCTCCGTTTCATTGAAAGAATCATAAACAGGTTTAAAGTGGATCAAGATATGAAAGTTTAAGATCCCATAAAAAGTGTAAAATTTTGTAAAATTAATTATATTCCGAAGTTTTTTGAAAGCATAATGAAATTTGATATTGCATTAATAGCACTCCCTCCCAGTAGCGGCTCGTCAGGGGGTGCTGCATGAAAATTTCCACACCAGTAAAATTATACAGTAATTTTAGTTTTAATTAATCAACCAAATTTGCCGAGCAATATAAAAGATTATATAAAAGTTAAATATAAAAGTTATAAAAATATAAAAGTTAATATAAAAGATTCTGTTAAATTTTAGTGGTAAGAAAAATCTGATGCAGCACTCCCTGGCGAGCCGCTACTGCTCCCTCCCCTCAAATTAAGAGTTTTGCTGAACATAAAGATTGACCCAATTCTAGACATAAATAGATCAGGAATATACAGCATCCCTTTCAAAACACATAATAATCAAGTAATGTACATATGTATGACATTAAAGAAACTTCAAAAGTGATTGAAAGAACATGTAGTCTAAGAGCCCATGACTGGCAGACCATCGTTATTTTATAAAAGCTGAAACTTTCTCAGCGCAGTCTTCCAGCAGAGATAGGAACGATGGGTAATTATGAAATTTGGATCATGGTGGCTTTGGCAGTGATCAGGGAGCAAAGGTGTAAAAAATACCAACTTACTTTCGTCATTTTATAAAGCGTAATTTTTTTATATTTCCTTTGGAATGATGTTAGAAATTACGTCCTCCATTGGCAGACACTTCCTGTGGTTCCAACCCCCGGCCGACAACCACTAAACTTCAATAATAGGAAATTCTACTTTCGTCATTTTATAAAAGCTGAATTTTATGTATGTTACTTGGGTAACTACCAGAAGATATTTCCTCAGTTGGCAGACACTTTTGGTGGTTCCAACCCCCGGCCGACAGACATATACAGCGGCTTCTCAATACACTAGAGTCTGCGCGAAACAGACATTTTCCCCGTTTTCCCTTGGGTCGGAAATTGGCGACAGTTATTTGAGGTTGTTGCATGTAATTCTACGGTTGTTGACATTTTGAAAAAAGACTACAATGAAAGAAAAAAAAATGTAATTTAACAAATTAGAACGACTATTTGGAAAATGATATTTTCAAAGACTAAAATTTTAAAGACTTAAAAAGGAATTCTATACTTAATAATAAAAATAAACATCATTTTTAGGATGACCATAACGAGTCATATATTACATACGCCATGCATTAAACATTAATATTCCTACACCATAAATACAAAAAAAACCCAGTAGTTTATTGTTATGTAACTTTAACTATTTAAAATGTGCATTTTTATTTGATGGAGTTAATCAGGCTGACTGCCTCTTATTACGTATGACATGGATTAAACATTAATATTCCTGGACCCATCTTATAAAAATTTTAAATGAAATTTCAGTTTTACAATTTTTTTTGAACTGCAAATTTTTAAACTTCTAAACATTGCACATTTTAAATTTTTATACCGTTGCATAGAGAAAAAAAATGCACTTTTGAATAAAATTCGTTTGAAATTTTTATGACAATTTGTTTTCAAATTATTATTATTATTTAAAGTTTTTATTTCTTTATTCATTGTGGCAACAGAAGTAAACCATTTTTGGACATTAAACATGGACCAATCAGAAAATGAATAAAATGCGGAATTCAACCAATAAAAACATTCAGATATACTTCGGATTTCCCAATTCTCTACCGAGGATAACAACTATTTTCCAAATTACTAAAAATTAGTTATTTATTTATGAGTATTAATGAACGTTAGCTTCGAATTCTCTCCAAGCTTGGAAACACTTATCGCCAAATATTTAAAAATGTCGCCAAATTTGAAGACAAAAATTAAGAAATCATAAATATTGCCGATTTGGCTATAGATTACTAATTTGGCACAATTCTCATTCAAATTCAGTATTTACGGAATTTCTTTTTATATAGGGTTCGTAGCATTTGATCTTCTTAAAATTTCAGTAAAATTTTCAATGAGATAATTATCAAACATTAAAGAATTTTTATTAACTCATCTAATCGAGTCGCAAAAAAGCCATACTTAACAAAAACAACGAATATGAAAGCTATATCCTCCCCCTGGCACATGCCGAAATTGCTGTTTTATTATGTACTTATTTATCAATAAAAAAATTGCATGTTTGTAATGTTATTGATTATGATTTCCATTTTGATACTTGTTTTAAAAATAAATGAAATACGTTAGAAAATAGTGTTTAGGTACTTTATGAACTTTATTTTTAATATCCACTTCAATACAAAATTAGAATTTTACTGTTTATTCATACATAGTGTTAAAAAATTCTATACGTGGTGTCCCAAAAATGGCACCCCAAACTCTGCGCAGCCAGATTCCTCATTGGAATACTAATACATAAAAGAAGCCCAAAGAACTGCTCCTGTACGATTGATAATTTACGAGAAAAATTGAAAAACAAAGTATACATCAAATACATGTCAAATTATTCGCGAACAGAATGCATGAAAATCATACAAAAAATACCAGTAGCTACAAGGATGCAGTAACGAGTTCTTCAGATTAAGAATAAATCATGGATTTGATTAATTACGATGCTTGTTGCAGATGAAGGTATTGATGACCGAATGGATAGAGCACGGAACTCGATACCAGAGGTTCTGGATTCGAACCCTTCGCTCCCCAAATTTGTGTTCATGCTTTTTTTTTTTTTAACTTTATTTGCTGTTGTATATTAATAATTAAGATATTTTTGAAAAGAAATTTTTTATATTAATAATGCAAAAAAACATGTATTTTTATAATAATAAAATACTTATTTAAATACGAGAAAATGAGATATTTCGCAATGAAAGTTTTACATTTGAATGCCTTTTAATATTTAAAGTATAAATTCAACATGATTTATATGCTAGGCAAATGAAAAAAATAAGTACTGTGAGAAAATATCTGTTTGCGCGTAAAACAATTTCCATCTAATCTTTTTTTTTTTTTTTTTTTTTTTTTTGAGAATTTTAAAAATTAGTTTTTATTGAAACTAGGATGCAAATCATGTTTTACGGTGTCAAAATTAGCATAGAAAATACTATAAAAAGCAAAATGCGTTAGATGTATATAGTTTTAACTAAAAATATCTGCACATATATTTTTAAAAATAGTGAAATGTATGGGATTTTCCTTCTTCGTTTTCTCTTCAAAGCAGCAACCTCAAATAACTGTCGCCAATTTCCGACCCAAGGAAAAACGGGGAAAATGTCTGTTTCGCGCAGACTCTAGTGTATTGAGAAGCGTCTGTATATGTCTGTCGGCCGGGGGTTGGAACCACCAAAACTGTCTGCCAACTGAGGAAATATCTTCTGGTAGTTACCCAAGTAACATATATAAAATTCAGCTTTTATAAAATGACGAAAGTAGAATTTCCTATTATTGAAGTTTAGTGGTTGTCGGCCGGGAGTTGGAACCACAGGAAGTGTCTGCCAGGTCTGGAGGACGTGATTTATAACATCATTCCAAAGGAAATATAAAAAAATTACGCTTTATAAAATGACGAAAGTAAGTTGCTATTTTTTACACCTTTGCTCCCTGGTCACTGCCAAAGCCACCATGATCCAAATTTCATAATTACCCATCGTTCCTATCTGTGTTGGAAGACTGGCTGAGAAAGTTTCAGCTTTTATAAAATAACGAAGGTCTGCCAGTCACGGGCTCTTGCTCTAATGACGCAGATTTAAAATTGAGTAGAATTCACACCGCACTTGCAAGATTTGCGCAAATTCAGCCTATAGATATAGATTTCAATAGTTCGAAAATATTCTTTCATATTACTAGTCACCTTAAAACTATCATTAGGGAATCCATTTAAATAATACAGAAGAACCCCGATAATTCGGACCCCGTTAATCCGGATCTCCGCATAATCCGGATCAGTCTGATCAGTTTCTTTTTTCAAACTTTGGGAAGCGATCGGCAAAATTTTGATAATATTAATTCATTTAATTTTCGTATTCTGAATTAAAAAAGTCGTTTCTGAAATATTTTCTGAAGAATACTTTAATCTTTTTCATTTAAACTCTTTGATATTACCTTTCAAAGAAAAACCATGCATCACTTAAGGTTTGCAATTGCAAGCAGGTTGCTGAGAGTACTTTCTGAAAGTCGTGGAAGAATTTATGGTCTACAAATTGTGATTTCTTGAATAACAAGCAAGCTTGAAACAGAAGGGAAGATGAACGAGGATGAAAGAAAAATTACACCTGAAAAATTTGTAAACTAGTTTTAAAAAAAACTGATGGTTCTTAAGTGTTGATATCATCGACATTAGCAATTGAATGAAGCAAAAAATAATGAAGTTTGCGCCTCAGTTACAGATGATGAAATAATCACTTTACATTGGTGTGCAAAATTTAAGGAAGAAGGGATTTTCAAGCGATAATTTTCACGCGAATATTCAACAGGGAGTAATATAATTCGAATAATTACTATTCCTGCTAGTCAATATAACATCTCATTCAGGTCACACATGTCACAAGAGTCACAGTCACTACGGCGAAACAAAAAATAGGAAATTCCATGCGTCTCTGCTTTGTGACGAGTCACCAGGTGACTTTACAGTGTCGTTTTATCGAGACTCTCATGTGACTGTCATTTGGAGACTCAATTTCAAAATCATTGTGAATGTTTCATTATTTTAAATAGCCAAATAATGACACAAAGTCACATGGTGACTTTCTGTCACAAGGCTTTGTCAAATGGTAACAAATACCCTACTGTGAAGTAACCACTGTGAAAAGTGGTGAAAACTCACCATGTGACTTTAATGGGACATTGTTTGGTGATTTATCATAATGCAACATTCACAATGACTTTAAAATTGATACCTCCATATGACAGTCACACGATAGTCTCAATAAAACGACACTGTAAAGTCACCTGGTGACTCGTCACAAAGCAGCAGTCGCAGTGCCCTGACAGTGGAGTCACATATAGTAGTCATTTGAGACTCATAAAAGAGACATATGAAATTTCCTATTTTTTTGTTTCACTGTAGTGACTGTGACTCTTCTGACCATGTGTGACTTGAATGAGAGGTTATATGGACTAGCTGTTATGCAGGGATAGTAGTTATTCAAATTATATTACTTCCTTTTGAATATTCGCGTGAAAATTATCGCTTGAAAATCCCCTGAAAATTGGCATTTTGGGACTCCGTCCTTAAATTTTGCACACCAGTGTATGTACAACTGAAGAAGTTGAAAATGAAGATGATTCAGACGAAAACACTATTTTCAATGATGATCAACCAAAATTTATTAGCCATAATGAAGTAACAAATCATTTACAAAAATTAATGGTTTATTTTGAACATCAGGTGGAGACTGCATCCCATAAACTAACTATGCTCAAGCGGATGCGTGACCGTGCGGCCCGCAAAAGTTAGCACAGCAGAAAATTTTATAATTATAAAATAGACATTTTTTACTGTCTGTAAATATTCAGTATGTTTAATATAAAAATGATTTTCTGTAAGTATGTCTTATTTAATTTTTCTCTCATTCTCCGGATAATCCGGATTTTCAAAAACACGGATTGGTTCTGGTCCCATTTAATCCAAATTATCGGGGTTTTACTGTATCTAATAACCCTTTGAGCTCTGGTGGGAAAAATTCTTCAAAATTCCAAACGTCACATTGGCACCAGTATTTTGCAAAGAAAAATTCGATTTGGGATATATGCGAAATAGGGCATTAAACCATTTTCAAATAAATTTGGTCGAAACTGCCGGTGCCATTGAGACATTTTGGAATTAAAATTAAGTGGTAGAAAATTCAACCATCAGAGCTCAAAGGGAAAAAAAAGTAGTATGTAATGATGAACATTCCTACGATATTCACGCAATATGGAGAAATTCTATTTCATAATGGTTAAACCGCTGTTATTAGAAATATTTTCAATATATTCAATTTCTCTCCTTACACTCCGTTTCCTCATCCCCCCCCCTCCTCGGTGTAAAATGGACTGTCCCAGATGGAGCCTGAGAACGCCAAGCAGCAACAAACTGTCATTAGATTTTTTTCTCACTGACGAAGACCGCGTAAGCCAAGGTCGAAAACGTTCTGAACTTTTTAAAAAGTACTTTAAATGTATTTTTAAGTTTTTATATGTTCTATTATGTACCTTTTAAGTAATATATGTACAGTTACATTTATTTTTACGTTTTAAATTAGTAAACAAGGTGAATTCTGCACTGATTTTGTTCTTAACTAGAATTGTAAAAAATTACTAGTGCGAACAATAAAATTTGTCCTGCATGATCCGATCTCTGTTCCGAAGATAAAATTATCACTTCGAGGAGAAGGCGTTTCGAGTCAATTGAAGCCGCAGAAGGAAATTCGCAGAGACTTTGAGACCATATCTCAATGAGCCTACTAAAAATATTTGGAGACTTAATCAAATACAGTACATTATATTGGACTCTACTTTGCAGACAGTAAAATAAATTTTGTAAATAAAATATTATTTTTATTTATTTTTATTTATTATTTATTATTTATTATTTATTTTATTTATTTATTTATTTATTTTTGCGTTTTAGTTCTGGGTACATTTAATTCCGAATGTATGTTTCTAAGGTACATTTGCTGCAGAAAATGATTTGTGTAACATTTTCTTTTCTTTTTTTATTACTATTTTTTTTACCTTTATCATTTAATTATTAGTCTCTTAACTAAAAGAATTATTATCAAGTTTAATTTTAAAAATGCGATATTAAGTGTTTTTAATTAAATTAATCAAAAACAAATTCTTATATCTTATTTCTTTGCAGTTATACCACCAGTTCTTTATATTGAAAACTCCGATAAAGAAAGTAAGTTAATTTGTCATTTTTATTTAGATTTTTTTTCCCTTTATTTGATTGAAATGCATTAGACAATCAAGTAATTGAAATATTAGATATATATATATATATACAAATATAAGTCTCCTATTATCTGAAGTGTATTTAATTAACTAAACATTTATAGGGTATTCGAAATTTTTACTCTTTTAGAAAATTGTTACAAATAAACAGACAATTATGAGCACTTAGGATTTTTTATGTTCCATAAAGACAATATCAAAGGTTTTTTTAGAGTAGTGGTATTCGAAAATCAGAAGTTTGATAGCTATGTTTAAGACGTCGAGGAATAAAAGACCTACATTAATAGGAAAAGTAATCAATGTTAGTGAAATGTTTTAATGTAATACTTAATATATTTAAGTCAAAATTTAGTGTTAACCAAAATTTACTATTGCACTGAAAGTGCAAATAAGACATCGTGCTAACAAAATATCGGAATTGCATAACACACATTTCGAATTACTCATCTGTTCGAAAAAATTCGAAAGCGGACAATAATTGAAATATTTATAGTACAAGGTTCGCACATGCTTTATATTTTTTAAGGATTATGGTACCACTATTAATGATAAGAAAATTTATATTGAATTTTTAAAAAACAAAATTGTCAAACATTCTCTTTATTCCCAGATTTCGCAATATTTTTCTGCAGTGAAATACTTTGAAAATACTGCTAAAATTTAGAGGTAAAATTGTGCGAACCAAAGAGCTCATCTGTTCGAAAAAATTCGAAAGCGGACGGTAATTGAAATATTTATAATACAAGGTTCGCACATTTTTTACATTTTTTAAGGACTATGGTACCATTATTAATGATAAGAAAATTAATATTTAAGAAACAGAATTGTAAAAAATTACCTTTATTCTCAGATTTCGCAGTATTTTACTGCAGTGAAATACTTAAAAAACTGCTAAAATTTAGTGGTAAAATTGTGTGAACCCTATAGTAATTTGACAGCATACATTTTTTTTATTAATTATTTAAAATCGCTCATTAACAAGAAAAGTGGCACATCTCAAAAAAAGTCAATTTTACAAGAGAGGCAAAAGAAAATTTGCATAATTTTATTGTAACATGAAATTAAAGCATTTATCTCTGCATGCAAAAGTAAAATCATGCATAAAATTATAAAACTTTTGAGAATAAAAGACATAGGATGAGGATTGTAGGGTTGGATAAATCTCCCTCCTCACGAAATCCATCTTTCTTCTGTGGATACAAATGGACATATAGCGTAATAAAGTGATTTTCTGTGTAACTACACTCATGAAACGTTTTATACAGCAAGACGCACCTGCAACAGACCGATTAGTGTTGTGAAACATCTTACATAGCTGCCAACATTTACGCATTTTTCCTACCACAAAAATTTTATAGTAAATATTGTCTTATTTAATCGTCGAAATCGTACGATTAAACAAATATAAAATCTTTCTACAATTTTAGTGGTAGCAAAAATGCATAAAAGTTGGCAGCTAGGCACATAATGATTTTTTTGCCGTTTGTGTCACTTCTTTTGTTGATGAACGAATGTTTTTTACTGTTTTATTATCATTAATGGCAAATTCCACGAAAAAATGTCATGTCTGTCACATACAATGATTTTGGTTACCAATATTTTAGAACGAGAAAATGTGACGTACTTTACCAGAAGTATCTCATCCGTTGAATAGGGCAAAGTAAACTTTTCGAAAATAACGGTGGCCTACAAGCATAGTGATTTTTAGCTATGTGATAGGCATGACAAGTTTTTATGAAAATGACCTAATATATATTTTCATGTTTGTTCTTTTTATTTTAAGGTAAAGGGTGTAGTTCATTACGTCTTCCTCTATGTCACAAGTACAAAGCCCCTTATTCCTATACTGTGTATCCAAATTCTCTCGGCTTCACCTCACAAAGTGAAGCTAGCGAAGCAATTGTTCGATATGAACCTCTTGTTAGTGTCAAATGTTACGCACTGCTACCATTGTTTCTCTGTACACTTTACGCACCTAAATGCATGGACGAGGGCCGCCTCGTGCCTCCATGCAAATCTATTTGTAAAGGTAAGAATTTATACGTATTTATTTGTTTATTTTTGTATAAATAAAATAATCAAATACTAGAATAATAAATGCGGAGAATTTTTCACATTGCTAACAAAGCATTAACTAGCAGACTGAAAAATGTTCAAGCGGGAACCGAATCCAGATCCTTGAAATAACGCTCCACCATTCTTCCGAGGATTGTAAAAACCTGGGTTTGGTTCCTGGCTTGGACATTTTCACTCGATTGATTTACAGTTAATTAGCTATGTGAAAAATTTCACGGATTTAATATTCTATACTTAATATTCTATACTGCTGAAAATTAGTTAGACTTATATATGTTCATCTATGCTCTACTATATACTTCGTCTCATGATGTTTTATGAAAGTAAAGATTTTCTTATGATATTTTATTTAATTATGCCTACCTTTTGAACAGAAACTATCCGAAAATGTGACTTTTTTCTGGGCGTATTCTCCGTGTCATGGCCTGAAGAACTGAACTGCGACGATCTGCCAGATTCTCCAGATCCAGATGTTTGCGTCGGACACGAACAGATGAAGAGCTTGGAGACGTCAACAAGAGGTAATATTTTTATAAATAAACTATGTTTTATTACATATTATTGAAATAGGCCTGGAGTTCTCAAACTATGGTTCCGCATATCATTAAATGGGCTACTTTTTTAAAATTCAGATTTCTTAATTGGCACCACTTTTTTGAAATGATAAAATCTCTCTTGTTTTCGCCTTAATTGATATGTCATTGAAAGTAAAGTGAATTTTACTGAATCCAGCAAATTATTAAGACTCTTATGCTTCTTATTCCAAAATGAAAAATAGCAAAATTTAATCTACTTTGACTTAATCATAGAATTTTTTTTCCCTGTGAAATATAAATCCGAGATCATTTTCATCATCTCAAAACTTGCATACACACTTTTCATATCTGTATTCACATTTTAAAAAATGGTATTCTTATTTCCTCATTTTAAAATCTTTTAAATTCAAAGCTTGAAGTTTCGATTGCTATTAACTGAAAATAGATATTAAACTATTTATATTCTTCTATGTGTAAATAAAAATAATAAACTGCATTCAACAAATACGATAGACAATATTCCTGTGATGTCACATAAGGTAAAATGACGATTTTACAGTCCCGAACTCGAATTATTGCAAAGAATTCTGTTTCTCTAACTCAGCGAAGGGAATTTATCCAGTCGAGAATCAAGTTCTGTAACATAACTTGCTATTTTCTTGGACTAAGACTTCCGATCACACCATGCACACTCTTCTATATGTCACGACTCTACTATAAATTCTACAAAATGCGTTTTGTCAGTGTGTGATTTCGATTAAATTATTTTATAAAGTGAATAATTTTCGCCAGCAAAAATTAAAAATGTGCTATTTCTACAATTTTAGAAGTATTCTATTTCTCTATTCCCATTTTCTAAGAAAAACCTATAATCAAAATCATTTGTATTTTTGGAATTGTAATTTAAAGCATCCAGAGTTCAATATTATTAACATATATGGAAGCATGGGTAAGACAAATAAATGGTCGGAATAACTGTAATATAAGTCGCAATTCCCTACTGCGCAAAGCAATTAAATTTCTAGACATGTTCAACTAGCACATCTAACATGAATAGGCAAGAATTGCCTGTATTTTATATACTGTCTGCATTACAAGTATTTGCTCTCAACATATATTAGGCCAACTCTTTTATTAAACAAAAGATATTTTAGACAGACCTATTTATTTCACAACATAAACATTTATGATTTTAGATCGCAATCGGGATTCATTATGGGAGTTTCACTGTAGACGAAGAACATCATACTAAAGTTTTACAATGACACAATTAAATGCCTCTCACAACAGACTTACACATGAAAAGTAAGAGCAATAAATCTTATAAAATATTTAGATTAAATATTTCCACGAATTTAGAAGAAAAAAAAATGTAATGTTATTGCATGTAAATTTTTTCAAAAATAAAGAAAAAACATTTTATTATAGTTCTTTATGGAAAATTAAAAAGGGGCTAATTCTCCAATTTTAGAGAGCATTCTATTTCTCTATTCCCATTTTCTAAGAAAAGCCTATCATTTGTATTTTTGGAATTATAATTTAAAGTGAAAAACAGCTGGAGTTGAATAATGTTATCAGATGTGGAAAGGATGAGTAAGACAAATGGTTGGAATAACTGTAATATAAATTCAATCCTTTACTGCGCAAAGCAACTAAGTTCCTAGACATGTTCAACTAGCATATCTAAGAATAGACAGGAATTGCACTGCATTTTATATGACTGTCTGCAGTAAAAGTGTTTGCTCTCAACATGTATTAGGTCTATTCCTTTACTTAACAAAAGATATTTTAGACAAACTTTTACGTTTCTGGATCACATTCAGGATGCATTATGGGAGTTTCCTTGTATACGAACAACACCATGCTAGATTTTTTACAATGGCACAATTAAAAGCTGTCTCAATAAATCTTATAAAATATTTAAAGTAAATATTCCCACAAATGTAGAAGAAAAAAATGTAATGGCATTGCATGTAAACTTTTTCAAAAAAAAAAGTTTTAAGGAAAATTTGATTTTTTTTTAATTTTGTGCCCATGGATTTTTTTTTTTCCATACGTATATAGCAAATTCCTTGCAAGATTTTCAAATTAAATATTCTCGTGGTGTCTACACTGTAAAAAACAAACAAAAACAAAGAAAAAAAAAGACGATTTTACGGAAATTGTGCGGGCAATCGGAATGTCAATACGATTCACTGTTTTTTAACGGAAAAATTCCCTTAAATTCCAGAAAATTTTCCGTTCTTTTTTCGGGGAAAAACGGAAACTTTCTCGAATTTACGGAAAATTCTTCGTAAAAAACAGTAAATTGTACAAGCTTCCCGATTGTCAGTTCTTCCTTCGTAAAGTCACATGGTTTTTAGGTGCGTTCGTAGTTATGTAAATATGTAGCACCTATTGTTGTCGCTCAGTCCGTCCGTCCGTCTGTCTGTCTGTCTGTCCGTCTGTCTGTCCGCATATAACAACGCAAAAACTACCCAACCGAATCGTTTGAAATTTAAAATACATAATTATAACATAATTTTGTCGAGTCATTTCAAATTTTATGAAAATCGGATGGATAGACCAAGTACAGGGACAATCAAAAGGATTCCGTTACATTACGGTCAATGGGGAAAAAAGTTTCAAATGCATTTTAATCGTTTGAAATTTAAAACATATAATTATTGCGTAATTTTATCGAGTCATTTGAAATGTTATGGCAATCAGATGCATAGATCAATTACAGGGACAATCAAAATGATTCCGTTACATTACGGTCAATGGGGAAAAAAGTTTCAAATGCATTTTAATCGTTTGAAATTTAAAACATATAATTATTACGTAATTTTGTCGAGTCATTTCAAATGTTATGAAAATCGGATGCATAGATCATTTACAGGGAAAATCAAAAGTATTCCATTACATTACGGTCAATGGGAAAAAAGTTTCAAATGCATTTTAATGAGGTTACACTCATTCGAATATAATAGAATTGGCATGAATCTATGAAGTATATACTAAAATATGCATTCTGTACAATCTATGATGCAAAGAATTTTTATTATTAAATTACAGGGCCACACAAAAGTATTCCACTACATAATGCTATACGGGGAAACATTATTTGGGGCGTGTTTTAATTATATTCAACTATTTCACATTTTATGAATAAGACATACGTTGCTGAGGTGTAATAGAAATTACTTCCTGCATATTTACAGAAACACAAAGATTTCGACTACTTTACTGTATCCGAAGTACGCTCTACTATATCACCAAGATCTAAATATTTTTAAAACTTCGTTATCTTACGAAAGCACCTCATTTGCTACGCTTCACGTGCAATTTCCAACTTGTTTTTCTTTTTTACAGTGTATCGTTTGCTTTTTCAACAGGAAACTTCGCTTATAGACGTTATTGTTCTGTGAGATACTACTTAACATATATTGTTCTATGCGATTTTATTCTTTTCAGTGTTCATGATTATTTTACAAAGTAATGTAATAATACAAAACCATTAACCTGTATCTTATTGAAGTATTTATACGCACAGTATACTAATTGCATAAATACAAGTAGGGTAGTGAAGATGCCGTAATTTTTTACTTAGTCTATTCAAACTCCAGGGTTTACTTATGTACTTTTTTTAAATTTCAGCTATGGATTTATGTTAACTAACTGAAAATTAAAAACGATTAAATAGCGAAAAAAAATTAATTTTTTTAAATTAAAATTACAAGAAGTAAAAAAAAATTATACACAACGTGTACAAATATTAAATGAATTTAATTAGGGGTTTATTAATAAATACAAACTAGTAATACAAAAAGAGAAATGATTTTGTTGACAAACATTGTTTTGCTATAATAAATAGTATAGAAAAATTAAATATAAGAATAACGAAAACATATTAAAGAAGTTAAAGAATTAAAGTTATTTTTAAAAAAAGAAACATATATACAATATACCGCACTTTCTATTTACGCTGTACATTCGATTCAGAATACTATTTTTCTTAGCTTATTTTAATACTAATTTTTAATACACATTAAGTGTAAAAACACAAAATAAAGTAGTCTGTACAGCGGTTTTTGGATCTAATGGACACTTTTTTCTTTTTTTTTTTTTTATTATTTTACTGTACTATCATAACATCTTTGTTTTTATTTTTTAAACTTTTTTTTTTTTTTTTTTTTTTTTTTTTTTTGTAGCCACTAACCAAGCCTAATCATTATCACAGCTCCCATTGCATTTCAGAACACTCCTACTTTTCTACACTGGATGTTAAGTTCCCCCGCAACTAGGGAATCCGAAAAATGATTACATTGTTCGATTGTTTCATTTTTTTCCTAAGGATTATATTATAATATTTTTTAATCCAGTGATAGACGTATTTATTTTTGACACACATACAAAAAAATACTACCTACTTTCGAAAAATTTTCCCTTGCATTATGTGAATTTCGTTCATGCTTTCTTTATTTTCCTGGAACGCGGCGGAGCCAGAGCCTGATTACTAACGGGGCACTCTCTCACCAGAAAAAATTTATAGAAATTTTCGTCTTCTTTAAACGCCCTTTTCATACAAGATTACTGTCATGAATAAGGAAAAATTCTTTATTTCTTTTTCCTGGTGGGAGAGTGCCCCGTTAGTAATCAGGCCCTGGGCGGAGCCCCTTAAAAATACAGGCAGAGCCTCAAGGGTTCCACGGAGCATACTTTGAGAACTTCTGCCATACAGTTTTCAGCTCTCAAACTTTAAGAACATAAGCTTGAAATAAAAGTCTCAGCAACGTTCTAAAGCAAGTTGTTTCTTTTTATTTAATTATTAGAATGAAGGGATAATGATAAATGTAAATGTATGTACTATCATTACTAGATGCAGAAAACAGCTAAAGTAATTATAAATACACAATAAACGTAAACACATGGTATCAGAACATCAACGGTTTAGAGAACTTTTTGATATTTATATATAAATGATAAAACAGTAAAATGAAGTGATAATACTATATTAAAAGATATATACTATCGTTATTACATGCAAAAAACAACAAAAAGCAAATTAATTGTAAATGGATATTATTACACAAGAGCATTAGAACACCAAACCCAAAAGAGTTAAATAGTATTGTCTAGCATTTTTTATCAAACACGTAACACCTTTTCACTTTTCTCTTTCAGCTTGTATCAATGGCTTTCGGTGTGACAAAACACGGTGTCTGCCACAATCTTGGGTGTGTGATGGTTTTTCTGACTGCACGGACGGAGCTGACGAAAAAAACTGCAGTAAGTTAGCAGACTTGCGTAAAATCTGAAGAGTTCCATTTACTCTTTAAGCAAAGCGCCTTTGTTTTATAAACAGGTAATGATGATTGACAACAAATGTGATAATGTTTGTTACTAAATATTTTTCAGGCAATTGTGGTCCCAATCAGTTTTACTGTGGACAGGGAAGTTGCATAGACAAAGGTTTAGTATGCGACGGAATCCGAGACTGTCCTGACGGTAGAGAGGAACGAAGGTGCCGTAAGTATAAATTACTCGTAACTGTAATAAGCTAGCGAAATCAGCATGTGAAGTAGATAGTTCCTGAAAATTGTTATATGTCACAGCCCTGTATTTTGATTAGCACTATTTTTACCAGGTGATGTCAAAAGTAACCTTTCGAATTTTAACTTATAATTACTTTCTAAGTTTAATCACTCTTAAAGTTTTTTGTTAAGTTTAATTATTTTTTTGACTTGCCATACAATAGATGTCAGATTGTATCAGCGATGTCCTTTTCCTCCAACTAATCTTGGAAAAAAATATACATATATGCATCATAACAATTGTAATCAGATTAGAGAATCCCGATTGCTGTTGAAACAGAAAATACAAATGCTGCTGCATAACTCTAATATTCTCTTATTTTCTGGCATGTTGCATTTTAGTGTTGATCATTGCAATGACTAGCATTAAAAATATAAAAGACTATTTTTTATAAATTGACTAGTTTATGATTAGTTTTACAAATTTAAACCTATTTACTACGCCTGATGCTTAGATCACTTTGTTTAGAGAATTCAAACTATTGGTAAAATTAGCAATTTTATGTTTTCTAAAATCTCGGACTCCAGAAACTTCATAAAATACTGGTCACTAAATCCGAAGATGGAAGTTTTATTCATTAAATACCCTCTGTCCCAAATTAGTTGTGACATTTGAATATTTTTGTACTGATTATTGATATTTATGACTTTATAATTTTGTTTGAACTTTTTTCAGAGAGCTATACTATCAATCAACAACATTTATGTATCTAACATTTCCTCCATAATTCCATAAATAAGTAGTTAATTAATTTTAAAAATCCCGGTTCACACGCTATTAAGCCACGCCCCATTAAGATTCTTTTAACAGAAATCACATAAAACTGTCTTCAATCTAATCAATCGTGAATTTATTTAAGAATATTTTATTCATGCAGGTACTTCTTTTTTCCTTTTTTTTTTTTTTTTTTTTTTTTTTTGTATAAATTTAAATTTCTAATATAATTTTACTGGTGTCAATCTACTAAACTGCATCAGAAATTATTTATGACTTCACTTACTTGAAATGTAGCAACTAATTTGGGACAAACTTTTCAACCTAAATGTCTCAACTAATTTGGGACAAAGGGAGTATTATAAAAGATTCTGGTAAAAGTTTTTGGAAGCCCTTGAAACAGACGAACCCTGCTCTTGTGTTAATAAAAGATTTTGTTAGAGCTTTTAGGCCGAAGTTTTACTTCTAGCCTAATACGGGGTTCGTACGAGTCAAAGGATTTTAGGGATTTTAGATGTTTTAATATCATAAATTTCGTAAAGTACTTTTGACTATATCCAGAGCTCGATTAAGGTTGTGTTGGGCTCAAGGCCCATCACACTTTTGGGGCCCTCTCGCATCAAAATAGTTGTTTTTTTTTAGGGAGAGGGTTATTACATATTACGATATGCTTGGAAAGTTAACCATTTTCAGAAAGGTGTCGAAACCTACAAATTGGCTTGATCTCGACAAGCCCCACCTAACATTTATTAAAAATTATTCATATATATTTCTTACTTATAATTATCCAATTTGTTCTCGGCAAACCTAAAATTAGTACAATGTTGAAGTATATATTTTTTTAAAATTTAAGTATATATATTTTATTGAAGTACATATATTTGAAGTATATATATTTTATATATTAATCATTATAATAATTAATTATTATAATAAGTGATTACTATATTTATTATATTTATATATCAAATATACTTTATATATTTGAAGTATATATATATTACTCCCTCTGTCCCAAATTAGTTGCGACATTTGGGTTGAAAATTTTGTCCCTAATTAGTTGCGACATTTCAAGTAGGCGGAGTCATAGATAACTTTTGATGCAATTTAGTAAATCGACACCAATAAAATTATACTGGAATGAATATAATCATGTATATTAGGAGACAAAAGCAAAGAAATTCCAATGTAAAGTATATAATAGCAATAAGAAATAATAATCTGAAGAAGGGAATTAATAATAAAAAAAGCGGTTTCAGTACTAGAACTGCAGTGATGATCTCTGGTGATGATTGAACAATCGTAAGCTAATCCATAATTCCATAAATGCTGCAGCTATTAAATTTAATGTTCATCGTAATATCCATCATCACATTCCGTTTCCAGAAGCAGAAGAAGGCGTCAAAAATAGCAGAAGGAAATTTAGAATGTAAATTTACAAAAAAATTGTAAATGCTGAAAAAAAAAAAAAAAAAAAAAAAAAAAAAAAAAAGATTTTTTTTTCTTTTTTAGTTAAGTAGCAAAATCAATTATAAATAAAATTCCAAATAAAACGAAAAAAAATATCTGCGAAGATTATCATAGGCTGTTATAATTTGTAAATCAATAGTACACAGAATTCTCAAGGTGAAAAAAGTTTTGGAACATATTTCATCTACCATTAAGCCAAGTCTAAAAGAAAAAAAGGTCGAAAGAATACGATTTTGTTCGCAGCATTTTCAAGCTAAAGGATACTTTTCAGAAAAGTTAGAATGAAATGTTAGAAAATGAATTAAGGATTGATTAGCTTGAAGATAGTTTTAAATGATTACTGTTAAATGAATCTTTGCAAATTGGGGCGTGGCTTAGTAGCAAGTGAAACGGGATTTTTTAAACTCATTCAGTACTGATTAATGGAATGATGTGGGGAATGCTAGGTAAGTAAATTTTGTAGATTGATTGTAAAGCTCTCCCAAAAGCGTTAAAACAGAAACATGAAATCATAAATATCAATAATCAGAACAAAAGTATTCAAATGTCGCAACTAATTTGGGACAGAGGGAGTAATATTTAAGTAGAAATACCACATATTTTCTTACAAAAAACTGTCTTTCCTCAGTTTAATAACCAATGAATTAAAATTATTTTATAGTTAGAAGAGTAAGGGTTTTGGTTTTTTAGTAAATAGTTGCGGAACCTCTCTGGCTATATCTGACGATAGATTTTTCTTTTCGTTAAATAAGGCAAACATTACTTGATAAAATTCTGGTAAAAAGTCTTTCAAGCGTAAGAATCCTGTAATATAAATTAACTAACCCAAAACAATGTATAAAATTATGCTAAAATAATATTGTTAACAAATTCTTTTTTTTTTTTTTTTCTGTTATATGCTATAGTACGTTTGAGCGGTAGTCAAGGACAAAGTGGAGAAGGACGTTTAGAAGCATACAGTTTAATTTCAGACAGCTGGCAGCCAGTTTGCGGTGATCAGTGGGACACTGATACAATGAGTCCAAGAGCATGCACCATGCTTGGTTACAAGTAAGGGATTTTTTTTTTTTTTTTTTTTTTTTTTTTTCATTCATTTTAGGCTAATTCCATGGGTTTTTAGATGCTAGCATCTCTTCATTATTCCGGAGTCTGATCCAAGACAAGCATGTTTCCAATCAGAAATTTTATTTATTAAACGATTTTTAAATTAAATCTTTTAAGTAAATGGGAGGGGGGGTGACGTATTTTCTTATAAACACTTTCCAGTTTTAAACTTGTTTGTCGTAGGATCAGACTCTGGAACATGGAGTTATGAATAAAGAGATGGAGACATGTAGCGTATTGTCTATCAGTTGGGAATGAAGCAATTGAGGAGATTGTCACAAGATGATGGCTGATTTTTTATATCGGATCAACAGTTTCTGATTACCGCCCGGTGCAATCTTTCACCAATAAACTTGAACAGAAAATTTCTTCTTATTTTAGCGCTTTATTGATGGAAAATTCCTCTCACTAATATGGTAAAAAAATCTGTTTCTTATATTGGTGTATGTTTGCCCAGATATTATATATATTTTTCGCTGACAATGGCAGGAGGTTGTCTTGTTTATCACAATGTGGTGGAAGTATTGCCGCGTAGTAAATTCTTAGCAGTAAAAGGGAATATCAGTTTTTGCCAGTACTTTTGATTGAAATTTTCATTGATGAGGCTTTTAAATAAAGAGAAATTTTCAGCATAAATTTATTGGTGGAAGTTTGCCGGGGTGATAATGAACTACTGCGGAAACGGTTACAGTTGAAGCTTCAATATTTTAAGGATATGTCAGTTCCTTTTTCTTAATAGTTCCATGTTCCAGAATAATTAAGAGATGTTGGCATCTATTCTTTTGTAGTGTAAGTCACATAGCTGCTATGTTTGATGGTCACCATTATTTTCGAAATATTTGCCTCGCCTTATTCCATTAATGAGATATTTTCGATAAAATAAATCACTTTTTTCTTCTCAAATACTGGTAGTCAGAAATCGTAGCATGTGACTTATACTACAAATACTCATGGATCTAATCTAAACACTTTGAAGAACTTTTTTAGAAATACTATTTTATTAGTTTCTGCAGTGAGGTAACATGTAAGAATTGCAATTTTTAATTACATAGTATAAATAATTCAGTATTTTTAAGCTCTAAACTTAAAAATAATTGGTGCAAAAATAAATAACTATAATACAACTGAGTCTTTATTTAACGAACTTTCCATTTTTTCCATATAACAAATTTTTAATAGGAACGGTCTCTTTTTTCATTATTGCATTAAAATAATTTCCATATAATGAAATATCAATTTCCACATAACGAATTTTTACAGAAAATTTCCCTCATTTGTTCCAGAAAAATCTTTAATGCATGGCGAATGAAATCTCATTGTTGAGCATCGTCCCACTGGTAATGGTATTTTAAACAATGTTGTGAGCGACAATGAGTGTGAAAATGAAAATATATAACAAGGAAAATTAAACATCAAGAGGTAAAATGATGTGTTTCTTTCATGCTATAGGGAGAAGACTTTATTTGGAGGACAATGTTCCATTTTCGATTCTGCATTCCTTGTTAAAGTGTGAAGTTTTCCAAAAAATACCAATTTCTTTGACTAAACAAATTCTTTTCTTCGAAAACAAATGTTTTCATTATGTGCTTTTTCTCTGTGCTTTTAAACGTTTCTCTTCCATTTCGAATTGCATAATTAAATAATTAAAATAGCAAATAAAGCCTTTGTGGAAAAATGTTTAAAGATAGAAAACCAACGATTAGAAATGCACAAATAATGTATGAAAACGTAGCAAACAGCTGTTTCGAATCTACTTTCGAGATTCTTCATCAGTGCAAAACTCAGCGAGCTAGAAAAAGCAAAACTGAGCCAAAACTGAGCTCAGTTTTCTTTTTATAGCTCGCTGAGTTTTGCACTCATGAAGAATCTCGATAGTAGATTCGAAACAGCGATTTGCTACCTTTTCATACATTATTTGTGCATTTCTAATCGTTAATTTTCTATCTTTAAACATAATTAAATAATTTTAAAAATAGAATATCAAATTAATATTTAGAGTTAAACATTCCAAAATCTTAAATGAACATCTCAAAACCATGCCTTTTGTTATTTACTCATTAAAGGGGAAATTTTATGACATTCTCTATAAAAAGAAAATTTCTATATAATGAACTTTTTGACAGAAACGATGTGTTAATGCTTTTATTAGTATTTGACGTTCTTTATAGCAATTAATTATTTTAATGCATATTTTTGAAAAGTATTAAAGCAGTTAAATATTAATCTGTATAAATAATGCGACAGCAAGTAAATTTTGTAGTAATCGAAAATATAAAACTTTTAACACTTTTTAAAAAAAACTGATTATCTCTTTTTCAAACCGAAATAGTTAACAATCTTTACTTTGATTAAATCTATTCTTTGTAGAAGAAATCTAATAAAGTACTTCGTTTCTAAGCGTTTCAAAAATCTCCATTTTTAATTTATAAACTATTTCAGGAATGTGACGGAAACAAGACTGCGAGATGAAACTTTCCCAGCCGAGAACAGAGTAGCTATCGGCACTCCAGTTGAAGTGAAGACGAAAATGAAATCCTTGTTCTCAAGAAGTCAGTAAGTGAAATTGTGCCTGGAGCATATTGAGATATTTCTTTAATTTTTACGGAGTTATTCTAAAAGTTATTTTAATCAGAATTTTTTGCATCATCTTTCAGTCGATACTTATATTTCAAAAAAAAAAAAAAATTCAATTCATTTATTTATTAAGAAATAAATTTTATTCAAAGTTACTTTATTGTGTTTAAAATTAATGATGAGTGCAATGAATGATTTTACCATTCAAATAAATCATTCACGAATGCACAAAAGCTCAACTGCCAGCCTTTGTCTTGCCTTTCTCTTTTAATTTGATTTCTGCCAGAAATTTTTTGTCGAAATAAATGTTTGTAGTTCATTCATCTGCGCTCCTCCCCCCTGTGTTGCCAGATTTGGGTCTCTTTTTTAATTTTTTTTAAATATAAAATTTTACGCTTGCACCAGAAGTTCTGTAAGGTTTTGTTATCATTAATTAATGACACACGTTTCATGATTACCCTAAGAAAAAAAATTTCTTTCAGAATTTCTGATGTGAATTTGAAGTTTTAAATTAAAAGCAGAGGCCAAACTGGCAACCCAGCTTCCCCTCCCCTCTTTTCATACAACAATCATAATTATTTTTATCTTCGAAATTTTTGAGAACAGTGAAAAAAAATGTTGCGAAGTGTTTAACAATGTAGTTACTTTGAGAGGCTTCCGATTTGTCGTCAACTTTATCCCCAATCAAAACTTTTTTTCTGTAAGAGTTCGCTTTAGTGACCTTTATCTCGACTAGATCTGGCTTGTTTGCAATTCTGGTTATTATAATATATCCAACTTTGGGTAACGGGGACCAATCTTTTCAAAAAAGGATCTTTTTGATGTTGAAAATGGGATCTACAAAGTTGCACGCCAACAAATTCTGGTCAGGTTGGCCACTAGCAACTGTTTTTATATTCTATATCGTACCAATATTTTTAAAAATACGTATTGTAGGGGTTTTTGTGTGTGCGTATGCGTGACCGTGTGTGTTTAGAAAGTGGTGTCAGTTGAATTTAAAAAAATATCAGATGAATATTAAAAGAAGACTTTCGGATAATCTTTGACTGGGGAAAACAAATTCCTTGCTTTTGATTGAGATGTTTCGATGCACCTTTCCTACTCTTCGGACATTGCTCTATCTAATTACTATTTGCATTTTTCCCGAAAATTCTTTTCACCAAAAAAAAAAAAAAAAACTGTTAAAACTTGAATTGTTTTAAAAAATAACCCGACAAAGTATTTTGATACCAAATCAAAAATGTTTTGGAAAGAACACATTAAAAGACTCCTGGAAATGTAGAATGGTCGCAGAAAAGAATAGCACAGATTTTCTTAAATAAAATCTCACCATTTTCAAAGTTTGCTTGGGTTTAAAAAAAAAAAAACGGAAGAAACTTTTGGGAGAACCTAATATTTATTAATAATCTATTTCTATTGGATATTAAAAACAGGTTAAAATTGGTTAATATGAAAAATATGCACGTAAATTTTGCGACGGCAAAAAAGATGTCATTTTCAGATTTCTTTGAAAACAAAAATTATATTTGTGTTATAGTGATGGATTTTTCATTTACTTTTCGTATTACTATAGGAATAATTTTTGATTTTTCAGTAATTTGAAAAGTTTAATTTAAATTTTAATTATAAATAATATTTATAGTGTTGTATCAGCAGAAATTGCTGAGGTGCATCTTGAACTATATTATGTATTTTCTTACTATAATAAATTTGAGCATATTGTGTAAAATATACATAAATCTATGGATAATCTATATAATATAATATAATATAATCTATACATAACTGCACAAAAGAATTAAAGTACTTTTCGGCTATCGACTTTAATTACTGAAATATGATTTTGAAATGTACTGTGTGTCTTCTAAAATGTTTTCTTGGTTACCTTACTTAAGGCGTAAAACTAGGCACAGAAAAAGATCCGGATGATAATGTAAAGTCTATGGGGGTGTTCTTTTCAGATATTTCGACCAAATTTTTTTTTTTTTTTTTTTTTTTTTTTTTGGCACAAGATAGCTGAAGACGGTCCACAACCGGTTTTTACTTTTTCAGTTTTGGTTTCAGATTTTTTTTTAATTACTTTTACTTTCAAAACCGGTTTAAACCGGTTCTGAAATTGAAACTATCGTAATATAAAAAATATATAAGCAAAATCGAAAAAGTAAAAACTAGCCCGGGTGTAGATCATCCTAAGCTATCCTATGCAAAAAGTATCATGTAAAAATATTCAAATTTGAGCGAGATATTTGAAAAGAACGGTCCTGTAGACTTGCTTGTTTTGAAATAAATCTGTCTTTAGCACTTTCCAACAAAGTTAAAAAGTGCTTATGCATTCGGTTTGTCTGGCCGTCTGTCCGTCTGGCCGGATGTCCGTCTGTTCGCTCTGTAACTCCCGTAAATATACTCGGCTTGCTATGAAATTTTTATATGTTATTGATGTTTACCCTAGCACGAACCCTATTGAAAATGAAGTATCTACCATCATTAGTTTATCTACAGAGAGAATCAAATTTTTCCATTACATTACAGCCTATGGGAGAAAAATCGTTAATATACTCTGATTGTTATGAAATTTTAGGACGTTATTGACCTTTACCCTAGAACGAACCCTATTGAAAATGAAGTTTCTACCAAGATTAGATTATCTACAGGGAGAATCAAAAGTTTTCCATTACATTACGGCCCATGGGGAAAAATCGTTAATATACTCGGATTGCCATGAAATTTTAGAACGTTATTGACATTTACCCTAGCATAAGTCCTATCTTAAATGAAGTTTCTACCATGATTAGTTTATCTACTAGGCGAATCAAAAGTTTACCATTACATTACGGCCTATGGGGAAAAATCTTTAATGTTCTTTGCCATGAAATTTTAGGACGTTATTGACGTTTACCTTAGCACGAACCCTATGAAAATGAAGTTTCTACCACGATTAGTTTATCTACAGAGAGAATCGAAACTTCCCCATTACATTACGGCCTATGGGGTAAAATCGTTAAATAACTCGGATTGCCATGAAATTTTAAGACGTTATTGACGTTTACCCTAGCACGAACCCTATTGAAAATAAAGTTTCTACCAAGATTAGATTATCTACAGGGCGAATCAAAAGTTTTCCATTACATTATGGCCCATGGGGAAAAATCGTTAATATACTCAGATTGCCATGAAATTTTAGGACGTTATTGACGTTTACCCTAGCACAAGTCCTATCGAAAATGAAGTTTCTACTATGATTAGTTTATCTACAGGGCGAATCAAAAGTTTCCCATTACATTACGGCCTATGGGGAAAAATCGTTTCAAAGGAATTTTAAAGCTGTTATACCCTGTCAAACATATTAAAATATGCATTCTATAAAATATAAGATGAAAATGTAGCTATTATTCATTTACAGGGCCACACAAAAGAATTCCATTAGATAATGGTAAAAGGGGGAATTGTGGGTGACATATTTTAAATATATTAAGCTGTTTCATGTATAATAAAATTTATATATGTCACTGAAGCTTAATATAAATTATACGCTACTGTCTTGCATAATATGAAGTACATAGCATTTACAGGGCCATACAAAAGATTTCAAATAGTATATTCTTTCCGAAGTACCGTATATGTGTCCGATGATGGCTGATGGAAGGATAAAATGCATTTTAATTATGATATACGCGTTTATATTTTGCTAAATATATGCACATTATATGGTGTGTATAAATATTATAGTTGATATACAGGGCTACCCAAAAGAGCTCACCAAAGTTACTGAATATGAGCGTAAATTATTTAAACGTGGTTCTTAAATAAGCTATGCATTTTTACGCTGAGCTTCATTCAATTTACTGAGAAATGTTTGCAGAGTATAAATAAAAGGATATACAGGGCCACGCAAAGAATTCGGTACATGGACGCCTATGAATGATAATTTATGAGAATGTGATTACAGTTGTTTTAAAAGTGTTTTAGTTTACAATAAATTTTAGCCTAATGCTAACTTGTAATAAAGGTACAATGTAAACTACAGGGCTGAACAAAAGTATTCAAGTATGTTTCCATCTAACAGTATGAATTGCTGAAAAAAGAAATTTCAAGCTACTGGGTATTTTCTTTCTAAACTAAATTTTCCCATTATATCAACTGACATATGAAATACAGGGCTGTTCAAAAGTACCGGAATACATATTTGGGTATATTTGACTATACACTATTATTTCCCTAAATAACAAAGTTTTGTTAAAGATTTCATTAAGTGTTGGAAAGTGCTTCATAATCTATGCTTAACGCATGATTTTTCGTACTTGTTAGATTCTGGTGTCGTTCAATCATTTCTGCATTTTACGAACAGAAGTATCTTGCCCCTGAAAGGGTTAAATTAATATACGGCAAAGCCCTCTTAAAATTCTTTGGGAGTGTTAAAAAATGTTTTTAAATATATGCCTGACGCATGACTTTTTTTTCTTTTTTAAGATTGAGAAATGAAAAACTAAGCATTGTACGCAGTGCTGACAGTAAAAAAATCAGATTGTATGAATGCTATCATATTTTTTAATTTGTATAACTCGACATATTTCCCTTTTTATTTTAGCGGATTTGCAGCACTGTTGAACGCATCCTATACGTCACATAGATGTGAATTTAATCGCAAAGTTATTTCTTACATTTGTTCTTTTACTAGTACTGATTTTCCCAAGCTTTCACCATCGAAAGCCTGTAGCGTGAATCATTTTTTAAAAAGATTCTCTGGCAAACGTAGTACGAATAATTTTATTTTATCTTTAATATTTTTTTTGTATTTTTTCTGGTGGCAAATTAAGTATTTTTAATCGATGTTGTAAAGTTTTATCAGAAATATATACAGCATAAAAAAATCAGCCTGTTTGACACCAAGAAAATATTTTCCTATTGCCAACTAGACATCAACAGATCCCCGTAACTTCTGTACCAAGATCCGTGAGTGCAAGATTACGATTATTGCTTAATACTTAATCATGAAAATGCAGAATCATTACACAATAGAAAATTAAAAAACTTTTTATTGTTGAAAATTAAATACAGTAAGAGACATTTGACTAAGAAAAACAAAGAAATTTAAATCTATTTTAATGCAATTTATATTTATATGCGTATCTATGTATAAAATGTAAAGTAAAACTGTTTTATTTTATTTATTTGTCATTATTAATGTAACCAGGACTGCGCCAGTAATTAATATCCCTTCTGTAGTTGATCAATTTTTTTGAAATATGGCGCCGTTTCAGAAGGAAATGAATTTTAAACGTGGCACTGAACATAATATTTTTACTTGAATGCTAGAGCACCTGTTGTCACATTGTTGTCAGTTTCTTACTGTAAGAGAAGCCATTTTATGAACTTTTCTTATTAGAAAAAATTAGTAAAAATATTTATTATTAAAAATTTAATTTTTGATTAGTTAAGTAAAAACAATCCACCTGCATCTTGCTTATTTCAAATGATAGTTTTATATGATTTATTGTTTATCACAGCTTAAGCATGATATTATTAAAGATTAGTCTTTGAATTTTCGACTGATTTCTTCAATTGATCAATTAATGGGAAAATAGCAATTAAACTATTTACTTATAATTTTGTTGCAATTTTATTTCAGTTTATTTCATTTCCGCCCATTACAGCCCAAGGCTAACTTATCATAATATAAAGGCTTGTCATTCACCAAGTTTCCTTTGACCGCAGTACAGGGGGCGCTGAACTACATGATTTTCACGTTGGTAGCGCCATCTAATGTTAGAAACTGAAATGTTTTCCATTATTTCCTATGGGATTATTAGCAGTAGTATGCACCAGGTGGCGTTACATACGAGACAAAGTCATATAATAAGTTGGCAATTATAGGGACAATTTCAACAATAGATTTTCTCCTGAATGCGAGGCCTTGATATTATGATAAGGGGGCCTTGTTACAGCCATTCATTAAAAGTTGTAGGAACTATGTTAGTTTACTTCTAAAACTTAAAAAGAAGGAAATATGAAAAAAAAAACCAAAAAAAGGGGCCTTATTTGATCAACTATTGACATGGTTACCCTATATCAATGTACCATATGTTGACAGAGACTGTAAAAAACTGTAAGTAATAGAAAAAAAAAGAGGTAATTTTTTGGAATAAATTTCCTCAAAACACATAAAACCAGTGTAAAAGGTTTTTTTTTTTTTTTTTTTTTTTTCAAAAATATAAATTTTGTAGACCTGGAGAATTCAAAACCAGAAGATTCGTTCAAATGTTATGTTTTGATATATACGAAACTTCTATTATTCGCCACTCTTTTAAATTGGAAATATTATACATATAAAATTTATAAATTATTAAACGATTTTTAAACAATTTTCATATGATTTTTTTAAGGAAAAATAACTTTGTAAATATGGTGTATTTCTAAATGAATATCGAGGTTTTAACGCTTAGTAGTATTTATTACATAAAATTTAAAATTATAATTAATATATAAAATGAAAGAACAACTCAAACTGTTTTACCCACAAGATTACAACTATTCAATATGAATTCTTTTCGTCACACGGCACACATCAAGTCGATAACTCAGCTCTTCCCAAACGTTGATTAGCAAAGAAGTTATCGAGCAAGAAAGAATCCTTTTTATGGAAGAATAGTAATAGGGGAACCTAATGTTCCTTGTCTACCGAAAGTGAAGTGATGCATAAGCAAAAAATTAATATCATTAGTGGTTTACTCGTAGATTTATTATTTTGTTTGTCTTACAATCAAAGTTATGAAATGACTGTATGACAAACACAATCAGAAAAATACGAGTAAACCAGCAATAGTATTAATTTTTGGCTTGTGCACCACTGCACTTCCGGCAGACATGGATCATTAGATTCCCCTTTTTACCCTTCCTTAAAATAAAAGGGTTTTTTCTTGTGTTTCATACCTTAGGTTTTTGTGCTGTCGGCTCCTTGACTATAAGACAACCTCGCCATTTTGTTCTCCGAATCTTAATCCGTGCGAATTTTTGCTGAGAGGATACTCAAAAAGTATTTTATTTTATTTTTTAAAATGATATAAATTGTTTTACTCTATAATTATTAACTGAACTTTTTTTATTATTATTTCCTTTTAAAAATAATAGAAATTAGTTTAAAAATATGTATGTAACTGGTATTTGAAAACGAAGTTTTCGCCAAATTGGTGTAAGAAAAATAACGCGCCAGTGTGGTGCATATATTACATCTGTGCTGATAAATCAAGTACTCTGTATTTTTATGCTAGTCTGGCGTAGATAATAAATCGCTATAATATAATCCTTTCACTTATTTCATTTATAATGCATAACTTCAGTTTGAAACTGAAAAGTTTAAAATTCATGACTTTTATAGGGATGAGATTTTCGCGTTTTTGCACATCAGTATTTTACTAAAGAAAATATTATTTCATTTAATCGCAAATTTTTGCGATTTAAGAATAAAATATTATCTTTAACAAAATACTGGTGGGAAATAACGCGGAAATCTCATCCCTACCTTTTATTTATTTTTTTAAGTAAAAAGAACAGGAACAAATAAAAATAGTGATATTTTAAAGCTCCATAATTGCAGCGAAGGGACAAAACATAAATAAATCCAATTTACCACAGCCTAAATCATACCGAAAGACTTTTGCACAGTAACCCACAAGATGTGTTTCATTTGGATGTTGCCATTAAGCAATAAACAAATAATCGTGATTTTTGTACCACATATGTTAGCGTAATATATATATAGATGCCCAGTCTCATAGCACCATCTACCGGTGTTTTCTGAAACTATTATTTCCCCTTAATTCTTTTCTTTATGTCTTGAATAGCATGTGCTCAAAATTTAAAGGTCACACACTAAAATACTTCAATATATGGAGAGGTCGAAACATAGATGTTTCATTTATAGCAACCCTGTACATCTGTAAATTTAATGCTCTCATGACTAATTTTTAATCAAAAATAATAAATGCAAGGAAATTATTTTAATTAACATTGGCAAGTTTTGTTTTGTATGCAAACTTTTGAAAAATATGACTAATTATGAATTTTTATTTCTTTTATAATCTTCTCTGAAGCAAAGGTTGTGGTGAAGATAATGTATACGTCTACCTAAAATGTCAAGAATTTGGTAAGTATATTAGTTGCAATGTTACTTGTGAAATAGTATTGTGCCAATTTATTCGTCAAGGTCCCATCGGTATTTTAAAGTACAATTTAAAATAAATCTTATTATAATAATTATTTATTATACCGATTGATAACAATAATATTTTAAGATAAGTTTCAGGGAAGGTGATTTTATGGCAAGTGTGCAGCAGACAGCACGAAACAAAATATTTTGGCACACTGATAACTGAATTTCTACATTATAATAGAGAGAAATTAATTAAGATACACGTATTGAGAAATTAGTACACGAATTTAACATATAATCTTGTATTATGGGTAAACATTACTATATTAAGATCTGAGAAATAAGAGTTTTTTTATATTCAATCAACCAGCTATGTCACAATCGCAAGCAGTATTGTGACATCACAGAGCTCATACAGGTACAGTTAATTTTCCAGGTTTTCCGGGTTAAATACCAACATTTGTTTATTATAATAAATAAATAAATCTAGTTCAAAAGCATGAAATTTAGTTTTATTTAAGATTTTGAGCTCTGGCAGGTAAATTTCTTCAAAATCCCACACTTCACATTGGCATCAATATTTTGCAAATTAAAAATTTGCTTTATGATACACATGAGAAAATGCATTAAAACTTTTTCAAATAAATTTGGTCGAATTTTCCGGTACCAGTGTAATATTTTGGAATTAAAATTAAGTGGTAGAAAATTCTACAATCAGAGCTCAAAGGATTAAAGAAAAATTTTCTGTAAGAAAATACTGGTACCGAAGAATTTCATGGTCTTGAAACTCCAATAGTGGTACGAGCTCTGCATCATAAAGCCAACATTTACTAATAAATGTAAGAAAAGTACCATTTGTTTTGATGATATTATTGATCATATTATTTGTCGTTTCAATGTGTACACTATCGGCAACAATGCAAATGCTTTCGCATGGATACACACACATACATTGCTGTAGGTGATGAAAAACTTAAAGACATTATTTTCTTATTAAAGTAAATTGTCTTTTCTTACATGTGTTAGTTAACTTTATTAAAAATGTGTAATTGCTTTATAATACTTCCCTTCAGCATGCGACTTACGACGCATTTAAGTCAGTGACTGGACATCGGAAAACTTAAACAACAGAGCTTATAATAAAGTTATTTTTACATGGAAGACATCATTTCATAGTAAACAGAGATATCACTATACTTTTATAACTGATTTTTATTCCCAATCTCTCATAAGTTTAGACATAGAGTCGATAACTCACAAATTCAATCACTAGGTACACTTTAGTTACACTCATATGATAGCACATACACATTTTACGATAGATAGATACTCTTTCAATTCACTCTATCTTTATTTGTTCAAAAGTCATTTGAATGTTGAACTTTACTGTTCTGTATTTTGATTTTACTGTTTTGTATTTTGAAATTCTGTATTTTGATCTATGTTTTACCAAAATTATTCAAACCAGAAAAATTAACAAGAAATATTTAGTTTTTAAAATAATGAACCAAAATTAGCGATAATTGTAACACTATGAATATAATCGGGTTAATCTATTGTCCGAATGAGACAGTGGAAACAAGGATTACAAAGTGAAATATTCACCTCTAAAGTAGCAAACATAATCTAGGATTTTGTCAACTAATCTATCAATAGCTTATTTATTATTATGTAAGCTATAACTCTCTATTCATACAAAAATAGAAAATTTTGAGATTTAACCCCTTGAGGGGCGGCGGTATATATTATATACCACCTACGATTGATGAAGATTCACACCAGAAAAATTTTATTAAATTTCACTTTTCTAACTTTGGTGGAAAACAGTCGTGAAATTGCTTTTCCTCTTTTTGATATAACTTTTTTACAAATTTCAGGTGGGAGTTCAGAATTACTCGAACGCAATTGCTTGCCCCTCAAAGGGTTAATAAGAAACTTTTGGCAAGACCTAGTGAAAAAATAGGTTACAGTTACAAAACAAAAAAAATGGTATACTTTATAAAATGAAAAACTGTAAAAAATAGTATTACCTTTTCCTGGTTGAAAAAGGGATTTAAAACAAATACAAGACGAGATGCCAAAACGTTAAATGGCAGTTACAACTAAAAAAATAAATGCATAAAACCCACATGCATTTTTTACAAGCATATTTTTAAGGTAAATTACCTTTATGAAATGGTTTTTATTTTATTTTTTAAGAATCTAAGTATCAAAAATCGTTTTCATGGTACAAGTAAGCGAAGTTTTGGACGGTCGTGTTCTATAGTATATTTAACCCAGCAGAAGTCGCGCAGATCTAGAGTATGAATGTGTTTATTGTGTCATTAATGAATACAAATAATAATCCTAACTTAATTCAGATGGAGGTAATTGTTACAATTTCTGCGATAAAGTAAATTGAAGATTACTTTTCGAAAATTAGTGGTGACGATTGAATAACCGTACGCTACCTGAGTACGTCATATCTGATATGACTGCTACCGAATTAACCACTTAAGAGTCCCTTTTTTTACGTTCAATAAATTGAAAATATGAATTAAACACCACTTTTTTAATATAAAATATTCATAATATTTAATTTAAACATTTTTACTATTAAGTAGTATGAAATTGTATTTAAAATATTTAGTGGCACCAAAAAGTTCTAAGTAATGGATCAAGCAAACTCTTCTTGCCCGTACAACGCATGGGATTATCAGTTATGTGGTTAAGAAATGCTTTTTATTATGTAAAGTTTTACTCCGACATATATAAAATTTACTTGACTTTAACACAACGAGTGTCTTTGTGACTGACACTGAACTATCCGTTTAAGCCGCGTCAGTCACTGATGATTGACAATGTAAAATATCATATAAAACAACAAACAAAAAAAAATACATTGATTTAAGTAATTATTAAGAAAGTATAATCCTGTAATAAATAACAGTTAAGTAAATTTTAACTAATTTTTCAGTAATTATCTATTTACTCGTGTATAGGGCGCACGCGTGTATAAGGCGCATTCCTACTTTACAAGTAAAAATGGCGATTTCTTAAAATCTCGTATATAAGGCTCACCATAAATTTGATACGCTAATGAAGAATGACCAAATGAATTTCAGTAAAAAAAAATCGAAACAAACATTACACCAGACCAGGAAACAAGACGAAAATGCATTTTTAGACTTAGGATTGTAAGAGAATGACGGGAAATAGGAATGAGTGACGGTAAAGAGAATTGCTAATTAGCGTTTAGATAATGTCATTAGCTCTGTTGTATAAAAAACTGCAAGGAATGAAATAAATATGCAGTAATACTTCAATTAAGTAACATTTTCCGAGTTTTAATATCTTCTTTGAATAATTTCTTGTTTCATATGTATATTGTTCGGCTGAATCCAACAGTAAAAAATTATTCCGTGTATAAGGCGCACCTAGGAGTTTTGCCTTAATTTTTTGGGGAAAAAAGTGCGCCTTATACACGAGTAAATACGGTATTTAAAACAATATAATTTTTGAGTTTTACATAATATTTTAGACTGTCAATCACCGGTGACTGACTTGGCACATGACGTGTTAACTTTTATATATATATATTTTTTTTTAGAATGTGGAAAATCTGCGATTCCATTAAATACCGTCAGCGGCCAACCAACATGGCGGATAGTTGGAGGTAAAGAATCAGAACCTGGAGCCTGGCCGTGGCTTGTTGCCTTGCATGGTGGACCAGATGAAGTCTTTTTCTGCGGCGGTGTCCTGCTATCAGAGTGGTGGGTGCTCTCTGCGGCACACTGCGTTGGAAAGTAAGGAAGCTTCGTTGTTACAAGCTTATCAACCAAAACACTTTCAATTCCAGACTGTCTTGACTGTTTTAACCCTTTATCTACCGACGGTACCTATAAGTAGCATTAAAATTACTTATTATAAAATTCTTTTAATGCGTCGATTAGTTGTAATACTGTTTAGAATGAGTTACAGATACATTACTTTATTTTGTTCCAAAATCATTATTGGTTGCACAAAACAAAAATATTTTTAAAGGATAATTTCTTTCGTCTTTTTATCTTTTCAGCTTTACTGGCGCTGAGGGAAAGGGATGAGGATTTTTAGCTAACAGGCTATCATAGCCTGAGAGCTTATCTGCCCTTTCCGTTCTGTATGTATGTTCGCTCGTGCGTAACGCGATAACTCGTGATAAAAATATCCGATCCACTTGAAATTTTGTATGTAGATATATCCTGACAAGGCGCTTCCCTGATTAGTTTTTGGAGTTCATTCGATATGTATAAGAGGGGGAAACGGGGGGCTCATGCCCCTCCCCTTAATTGATATAAATGGGATTTTTATGCAGAATTAAGTTTTCGTTCAAAATTTTGATTAGGATTATTCTGATGAGGCGATTCCGTGACTGTTATTAGGTGTTCATTGAATAAGTATAAATAGGGGGAACAGGGGTTCTAATGCCCCCCCCCCTTTAATTTATATAAATGGGTTTTTCAAGCAGAATTTTCAGATTTCGTTCAAATCTCTGAATAGTTTTGGAAGTTTAATGGTTAAGTATAAAAGAGGGGGATAACTCCTTTTAAATTATATAAATGCTAAATGGGTTTTTATTAAGAATTATCTCATTTGCTCTGAATTTTGGATATAGATTTTTTATATGATAAAGCATGTCTTTGATAGTAAGGGAGGTTCAATGATTAAATATAAAAAAAGAGGAAAGGGGAGAGCTGTTTCCCCTTCTTAATTTTTTTTCGAACGGAATTAACCCTTGAAAATATAAGGCTTTAATGTACAATTAGTATTTGTAGCCTGTGAGCTCAATGCCATCAGTTTTACTGGGCAGTATTCTTTATTGAATTCGGTAACACTTCTATATTTATATTGTAAGAATATTGTATCATATTTATACATTTTATAATTCTACAAAATACTAAGAAAACAATTTAAAATAAAAGATTTGAGTGGGGTTATGAATGTTCCATAAAAACCCTGTCAATTCAAATTTAATTAATCCTTCTAAATCCTTCAATCCTTCTAAAATCCATCAAAAATTTATTAAATGATTATGTAAATATTTTATTTTAATTTAAACGATTTACTTAAAATGGCTTAGAATTTAGAATTTTCAAGAATTCATAATTCGGTTGATAAAGGGTTAACCTTTTAACCGACAAAGCTATTTTATTGCTAAGGTGTTGAATTAAATGAATGACACCGGTAACTGAGAACAAATATATTTGTTAATATGAAAAAAGTGTTTTATTTTTATTTTATTTTTTTTTTTTTTTACTTACATAATAAAATGGATTAAAAAAAAATAAAATTCCGGTGTTGTTGTTGCATATTGGAATAAAATTTTTTTGGTTTCGTAGAAAAACCAATGAGCGTTAAAGGGTTAACACAGAACGCCAGGAATTTTACTGAAGTTTTATAAAATATACTTAAAACCAGAAAAATAATATAAAATTATTTAGTTTATTTGTTTAGCTCTTTACGTTGTAACTTTCAAAAAACTTATTTCATGAAGTTTTTTCTGGTTCGAATCGACGCTTCCCGGCGTTCTAGTATTAAATACTTTAGTTGTAACAACATAGTTGAAAAGTGTTTATGAATTCGATTTGACTGTCTGTGAGCTAAATCGCATACATATAATCTTATTGTCATGAAATTTATATTTGTTATTGTGATTCAGTATATGTTTGGTATAGAAACTTAAGTGCAGTCTTTACGGATCATTTACAGGGATTCTCAAAAGAATTTTGTACGAAAAAATCGTTTACGCTGTGTTTTAATGATATTACACTATTTTAAACATATTGAAATTGATATACATCACTGAAATGTAATACAAGGTTCTTAACAAGAATGTAGTGATCATAGAATTTATCATTAATTTACAGAGACATAATTTGGGTACAAAAGAAAATGAATACTTATTGAAGTATTGAAGTCTACAAACAGTAATTGCTAGACGACGTGCATTTTCAATCGTGGTATGCGCTTGTGAATTTAATTATTTTTTAAATATTACTCAATGTGATCCTATGCAGGGCTGCATAAAATTTCCAAAAACATTCATTTATTGGTTGAAATTGCTGAATGGAAGTTTTCAAATAAATTATGCGTTTAATTGAACTAACTTTTAGCATACTATGTAGCATACTTACATATCTATAGATCATACACAAAGCTTCACAAAACAATAATAATAGTATATTTTCCGACTATTCACGGTAACAGCAGAAATTAGGTTTTCAAATGCATTAATCCTTTTCGGCACACACAAATTCTGTTCGTAACATTAAGAAATTATTGACTAATACTTGAATTTACAAACGACTGTTTTAGAAATTAACACTTTAAGCTTTTATTCTAAAACCAAAATTTTATTAAAATATTCTTGGTGCCGTTTACAAGTTTGGAGTTTAACCCTTTATCGGACAATGGTAATATGCTTACCACTTAATTTTTATTCACAATTGATTGATTCGCACCGGAATTTATAGTAAGATGATTTGTGTTTATATTAACCTGACCGAAGTTTTCCAAATTATATTGAAATAAATTTGTTTATAGATTATGGTGGAAGTGGAGCTTTTCAAGATTTTAACATAAGAATTGATTTGCTTGATAAAGGTTTAAAGTTAGGTGTGGGACCACCGTGCCGGAAAGGGTTATGCGTTTTTTAAATTGTTTTTCATCCACTGTGAAATTTTGCCATTTTTATAGTACAGTATTCTGAATGTGTTGGATAGCGCTTCATAATCTACGGCGGACGCATGGTTTTTCATTCTTCTTCTTCTTCTCTCTCTCTCTCTCTCTCTCTCTTTTTTTTTTTTTTTTTTTTTTTTTTTTTTTTTTAATGGAACAATTATTTGGCTAGATTTAATTTCCACTTTTTACAAAGTTCAACAGTGCTACGTATTTGTAGTACAAATATTGTAAATATAGACATCTACAGGTTAGGTAAAGATAAAGATATTAAAAATTAGTTAATACTTAGAATGTGATGGCATTTTTATGGGAACTCCTGTGTCCTCCTACTTTTACGGGATTTATTTAGCACGCATTATGTATTACATATTCTTATAAATTAACATTTTTTTTTAATTCCTTAGCTCATTGAAATTCCAACTCATTCACATAAATTTGATTAATTCCCGCCAATGCATGTCTAAGCAAGGTCTAAAAAAACTTTTTTTTTTATATCATTTCCGGTATCAATACCGGAAATGATATAAAAAATATGCTAAATATTTTCTTTAACACTACTTTATTATTTCAGCCAAAGTGATCCAACAGGATGGAGCTTGAAACTGGGTATGACTCGCAGACCTTCCCATCCTTCATTCGCTCAGCACAGGGGCGTCTCTCAAATCTTCCGACATTCCGGATTCAGCTCCGTCAATCTTTACAGTAACGACATAGTATTAATTCGACTGGACGAGCACGTGACTTTCGACTCTTTCCTCAGGCCTATTTGTTTGCCTCCGTATAATATATCAGTGTCAGAACTTCAATCTTGCACAGTAATTGGCTGGGGTAAACAACAACACGATGATGGTAAGTATACAAGAATTTTAAAACTAGGTCTCTAATTAGTGTTAAAGTTAAGATGGGAAACTGGACCATGATTTTACAATGTGACTCTGGAGATTCTAGCAATTCAGCTTCCAAAAGCTAAAGATTAATTTAATTAACCCATCAATGACCAAATTAATTTCTTCAATAAAAATGAAATTTTGGGTTTCCCACCACTTTTAAAAGAAGAATAACTTTTATCTTAATTTATTGAGGAGTTTGTCTCGTAAAAAATATTATTTATTTATCTTTCTATTTACTGGTGGGAAAAGAGTTTTTTGCCCTTTTTTATAATCGTCCCTAAAAAGGGACGCTAGGCACAATGTCCCAATCTTTATAAATGTATTCAATTAGGTCTGCTCTTGCAGACAAACATTTTCAACATTATATTTTGATGTCTAAAAATAAAAAATATCAATGTTTCATCTTTCTTTTTGCATGGACCCAGTTGCCCTACAAAAGTGGGGCAAGTGAATCAGGCAATTTCACACACCTTTGCTTTTTTCTAATACGTGTATCAGGTCCTTATTGAAAAAGTGTTAAGAACTTTAAGAAATTTAAACAGCATTGGTTTTTAATTTAGGCAGATCATGTTAATTATTATATAAACAAAGAGCATTTTTAAGGAAAATCTTTGCTGTCAAGATGTCTATAAAAAGCACCAAATGTGAAATTATTTGATTTATTTATACAAAAAAATAAGAATTAAATTAGAACATAACGTATATACTTTACTGTAGATAAGAAGTATAAAAGCTACATGAATTTTTAAGGAAAAAAAAGTAAAATAAATCAATGAACATGAGTATGATGCGTGAATATTTAAGTATTTCATTCTTTCTCTGTCTCTCTCTCTTTTTTTTTTTTTTTTTTTTTTTTTATTGTTTGCCTCGACGAAAGTTATAAGTCCAATAAATCTGTGGAGAATGTAATCATGTTTTTATATTAAACAGAACTACTTTTATTGATTTCAATAATTTTCTAATAATGACGCTTTGTCTTATGTATCCCCTCTTCATCTGTATCGTAAAATTTCGAGGTTCAGCTACCTCATTTAAATAGTTTTGTTTGATGCTCACTAACATGCATTTAAAAAATTTCATTAAGTATTTTTAATACTATATTATATAATTTCTCTTATTGCAAGCAAAAATAAACAAGAAATTAATTTTCCGTAGTCAGAGAAACTCAAAAAAAAAAAAAAAAAAAAATCTTTATAATTGTTGGGAAGCTGGATCCCACATGTCCCAGTTACCGCATTCTTGAAAAATTTATAGGGTAACAAGAATACCGGTCTTCATTCGACAGATGAAGTAAATATTTATAGATATCTAATAATATTAATGTATTTTTATGCCTAATCATAAAAAAGTGATTGTTTAATAAAAGCACTTACCTTATTTTAAAAAAATACGAGGAGTTGATTTCTCTTCTGATATAACCTTCTCATATCGTTTCTAATTATTTACTATCAACTTTAATGTTATTAAGATTTTTCATTTTGACAAACATATTTACAGTAAATCTTTATCTTTAATCGATAGAAGCCGATTATCAGAAAGTTATCCACCAAGTGGAAGTTCCGATTGTGGATTTCAACACATGCCAAGAGTGGTACTCAGCCCAGGAAGTCACGATCTCAGATACTATGCTCTGTGCAGGTTTTGCGGAAGGACAAAAAGATGCTTGCCAGGTATTCATTTTTTTATACCTTTATTTAACATATACTCATTCTTTTTTTATTATCTGATAGCAGATAACTCAGATAAGTAATCAGATGATTTAAAATGGTATACCCAGTTTTTACATGTTGTATGTCCTTCATTGTAAACAGGGCTCGAAAAATCTACATACCCGACATCAGTGTTGCCAGATGGGCTCCTTTTTTTTTATTTAACTGACATTCATTCTATTAAAGGATAAAATTCCACTTTATAACTATGCCATTTTTCGAAACAAATTTATTATTCCAAAAAGTTCGTGCCAATCTGAATTTACAAAAGTAGTCCGTCTGGCAACACACAGCTCTAATTGTAAGTTACGTAAGTTGCATTTTGACTATAACCATTGAACTTTGGAAAAAGAGCAAATAACACATCCTCAAAATAGTGGAGCTTTAACTATAACCGGTTATGAGGAGGCTCATAACAACCAGGCTAAGCTTACGCCAATAAATTTGCACCAATAAAAATATTCACCATTTAAAGAAACAGACATCTAGTTGCTATTCTAAGGAAAATATGCCAACTTAAGACCCGTTTTCTCGGAAACTACCCGACCGATTTAGGTGAAATTTTAATCCATATTTGCTGAATTATGTTCAAGACTTATGGCAAAAATCTGAAAAATGATTCATAAAGTCACAAAAAAATTAGAAATGACAATCTAATTGGCATTGATTTATCATATGGTTGTAATAAGATTATTGGTGGAAAAAAAAGTGTTGAGTTATATAATTGAGTTGAGTAGTTGGAAAGGTCTGTGTTTATGAAAAATGGATGTCCTTTTCTGTTTTCAAAATTTTTGCATTAAGTGTTTAGTGTTGCGCCTTAAGGCCCCACACTAGGCTCAGTAAAAGACCCGGATGATAATGTAAAGTCTACGGAAGCGTTCTTTTCAAATATCTCGCTCAAATTTTTAATATTTTTACATGATTTTTTTTTTTTTTTTTTTTTTGCATAGGATAGCTGAGGACGATCTACAACCGGCCTAGTTTTTACTTTTTCGATTTTGCTTATATATTTTTTATATATTGATAGTTTTAATTTCAGAAACGGTTTAAATCGGTTTTGAAATTTAAAGTATTTTTTTTTAATCTGAAACCAAAATTGAAAAAGTTAAAACTAGGCCGGTTGCGGGGTTGTGCTCAACTATCCTATGCAAAAAAAAAAAAAAAAAAAAGTTAAAATATTAAAATTTTAGCGAGATATCTGAAAAGAATTCTCCCGTAGACTTTATATTATCATCCGGGTCTTTTTCCGTGACTAGTGTTGCGCCTTAAGTTGATTAAAAAGGTCACGGACATTGACAACTGTGATTTTTTTTCACTAAATTTCTGGTGTCATTTGATTAAAAATATATATACAAAGGTTAAAAACTATGTTTTTAGATGCCTTCATAATTATATAAATACGTAACACCTATAGTTGTTGTTGAATCCATCCGTCCGTCTGTCTGTCGGCATGTAACAACATAAAAACTACCCAATTGAATCGTTTGAGATTTAAAATGTGTAATTGTTTCATAATTTTGTCGTGTTATTTTAAATTTTATAAAAATCGGATGTGTATATAATTTAATTACAGGGACTATCAAAATTATTCTATTACGGCTGATGGGAAAAAAAACTTTTTTAAGTGCATTTTAATAATGTTACTCTCTTTTGAATATAATAAAACTGATATGCACTTATGAAATATACCTTAAAATACACATTTTGTGCAATCTGTAGTGCAAAGAATATTTTTTATTAAATTACATGGCCACACAAAAGTATTCCATTACATAATGGTAAAGGAGGAAACGTTGTTTGGTTCATTTTAATTGAACTAAATTATTTCACATTTTATGGAATTGATGTACGTTACTGAGGCTTACTAAAAATTACTTACTGTATAATGGAAAGCAAATAGTATTTACAGGTATACACAGGAGATTTTGGATACTTATTCTGTATCCGAAGTACTACATACTATTAAACCAAGATCTGAATATTTTAAAAGCTACGTTATTGTACGAACGCACCTCATTTACTACGCTTGGCGTGCAATTTCCAAGTTGTTTAAATTACATTTGATCAGAAATTGTGTATCAAAAAAGTTTTCTTATATTAATTATAATTAGTTTATAAAACCTATAAAAATGTAAAAATATTTTTTATCTTCAAAGTTTTGAAAACAGATGATTAAAAAAATTACGAAGTTTGGCAGTAACATTTTGTTTTCTTTTTTACTAAATTTCAAGAAGTATTTGATTAAAATAATGTACAAATATAGAAAAGTATGGTTTTCAGCATGCCCAAATGAGTCATTCTTTAATGAAATTATCCACTTTGCCCATCATTAATTAAAATATTCAGGATTATTTCAGGATTAACCCTTTCCGGCACGGGCAAATTCTGTTAATAAAGTGAGAAATTATCGACTGGCACCGGAATTTAGAAACGATTTTTTGAGAAAATATGAATCATTTAATTTAAGCTTTCACTGTAAAAGCAAAATTTTATTAAAATATTAATAGTGCCGTTTGAAAGTTTTGAATTAAAATTAGGTATCCCGGACTGGGTACAGTGTGCCGGAAAGGATTAAAACATTGGGTGCGGTAAACGTAAAAATAAGTTTTAATGGGTTTGGGGGTAGAAATTGTTACTGGTACCGGAAGTTTTGTAAGAATGAAAAATGTAGGTTTAATCCAAGCAGTCTTGACACAGTCTGGTTGTGCGCAAGTTTTAATTTCCAGTGGCATTTCTGATTAGTGTTGTTAAATCTGGAAGATTTTTAATTTAGACGTTGCAAATTCGGACCAGAATATTTGAGTAGTTCTTCTTCATTCGCCTAAACAATCTTTAAAAAAAGTAATTAAAAATTACTATTCAAAATTTTCTGCTATGAAATGAGAATCTTTGATCAAAAAACAACTAGTTTTGACAACACTGTAAAGGTAAATTTCGCGCTTATTTTCAAAAAATGGCTAGTATACAATGTGTTAATTACAACATAACTAATTACAAATGTTTTTTCTACAATAATTAACTCTTTGTACTCCATTGTGGCAACATCATATTTCCTCTTAAAATTTGTTTGTCACTTATACTAAAGAAAATAAAATTTGTCTTATTTAACTCTTTCCGGCACACTGTGCCCGGTCTGGGATACCTAATTTTAATTCCAAACTTGCAAACGGCACCAGTAATATTTTAGTAAAATTTTACTTTTACAATAAAAGCTTAAAGTAAGTAATTCAAAATATTTTAAAAATTCGTTTGTGAATACCAGTGTCAGTCGATAATTTCTTATTTTAGTGCAGATTTTCCCGGGGCGGAAAGGGTTAATGAGAGCATTTTTAAAATTGTGTACTTGAAAAAAACTTTTTTTTAAATGGTGTCAACCGACTAAAATTCGAATAAAATTTGTAAAATGACGCGGAGTTGCTATAGCCCATACTCGAAATGATGCCGAGTGCAAAAGTTTAAGTCAAGTTTCGTACAATCTTTGAAATTTCCAAAGAGTTTAGTGCCATCACTAAAGATTAAAAAAATACTGAGACCAAATGCCTGCGTTTAAGAAAAGCTGTTCTTATGTAGTGTTCAAGATGGATTAAATTATCGAAAGTAGATCTACCACGTCGGAAACCACTTTGAAAAGCGGCAAGGCAGTTGTTTGTTTCTAAAACATGAATGAGGCGGCAATTGACCATCTTTTCGAGAAGTTTGCAAAGGCAGCTAGATAGGGCAATAGGCCTGTAATTATTAGGATCAGTAGCATCTTTTCCTGGTTTAGGAAAAGGAATAACGATGGCTCTGCACCAAGCATTAGGGAAAATGTGTTCTGTCCATATTCTGTTAAAAAAGAAAGCAGATTATTAAGAAAAAGTGGAGAGAGGTGCTTGAGCATGACATAAGTGATGCCATCATGCCCAGGAGCAGATAAACGACTGTCATGCAAGCATTTTAAAAGTTCTGATAAAATAAATGGTTTGTTGTAGGAAAATGAATTATGACTATTAAAATTAATACTGGTCTTTTCAGTTTGTCTTTTATAAGATAAAAAAGGTTCAGGATATGAATCTGAATTTGAAATAGAAGCTAGGGTATTCCCTATTGTCTCAGCTATGTTTTTGGTAGAAAGGATGGTTTGCCCGTTCAGTTTTAAAAGTGAAATTTGGCTTTCAGAATACAGACCCATGCTGTTATTCACACTTTTCCAAAGGTCTTTACTGGATGTGTTAGAGTTTATGCTTGAAACATACTTAATCCAGGATTCGCGCTGGCTTTTGCGTCTTATTCGTCTAGCCTCTGCCTTTGCTTTTTTAAATGCTATATAATCAGTGTTGTTGGGGTACCTTCGAAATATACCCCAAGCTTTTTGTTGTTCTTTCTTTGCTAATTGGCAATCACTATTCCACCAAGATTTTCTGTTTTTATGAACATATGAAGTTTTAGGGATGCTTGTATCAGCAGCATTGATAATACAATGAGTTATATTATCAAGTGCTTTGTCAATGTCACCCTCTGTCACATTATTTGTGATGTTCACAAGTGCTGTGAAAGTTGGGCAATTGGCTCTGTCATGCACATACCTTTTAGTATAATTATTGGAATCTGCATTTGGACTTGGAGTAGTCAATGAGATAAACGTAAGAAAGTGATCACTGCCTTGTAGATCATTTGAGATCCAAAAGTTCCAAAATGGATAGATTGACGGGGAGCATATAGTAAGATCAATTGCATGAAAAGTGCGTGTAGTTTGTCTTAGTATGTCCGTAACGCTGGCATTTAAAGTAACGGATGGGGTTTGGTATATATGGTCGGGCTCGACAGCTTAGATATCGTGCTTTAATTCTAGGTGGTAGAGTAGTGCTATTGAAGGTTAGAATAATATGTTTAGTGGGAATTATCTGCTCGTTTTTACGGATGGTGATACGGCGTACATCTATGATATTTTGGTCTTTTAAATTTTCTAAAAGTTCATCTTTGGTGGAGTATAAAAGATCAGGTTCAGATATTACTCCGCGGCTTGTATTTAAGGTTCTATGCACTTGTACAAAAACAGAAAAGGTGCCTATTGTAGTGCAATTAGAGAGATATTGTGATTGTTTGGCTGTAGAAACCTCAACCAGCAAATCGCCAGATTGTAATTTTTTGAGAGAACGACCATCTCCCAAGACAGACTGGAAAGTTTTAGCTATAAGAAATGGGGAAGTTTTTTCAAAGGAGCAATCAGAGTGACTATCAGTACGTTTCACAATAAAAAAGCGAGTATACGAGGATGACAGTGCAGTTTGTTGCTCTCCACTAGGGAGAGAAGTAGAAGGAAAAGAAGTGTTTCCATCCGTAATTAAAAATAATAAAATTCAGACCCCGGCCGCACCACCCACTCCCGAGCCCTACAAGGGGATGCACATTCGTGCACCAGTGCTAACCAGGGCCCATACGGTCACAAGAGAACCCTATGTCAGTCTCCACCCTTAACGAGATGACTAGTTGCTCGATCACTTGATCCCTAAAGCCAGTGACAAAAGTCAGCTGACCAACCGATTGATGCATACGGGACCAAATGCACCTCCCGTCTACCTGAAGCAGAGGCCAAAGCAGTGTGTTGGTTTCCCTCAACTGCCAGGATCCCCCTTTCCAGGGACACGGGTCGCCACGCACGGCCAACACGTGGGTGGTTTACAATTCTCCATGAGTCGATATGCAGGATGACATCGGCTCATACAGAATTGCCCTCACCTCAGAAGAGGAAACCACAATGAGAGTGAAACAAAGATGAAAGGAAGATATGAGGAGTAAGGGGAAAAGGAAAAGAGAAAGATCACTCAGGTGCCCCGGGGTTGTGAAGCCCGTGAATACCTAAAGAAGGTATCCCCCGGGGTTTCTCCGAGAGGGACTTCTGTAGCTCCGGGGGACATTATAGAGTTCCGGGGGGGGAGAAATTGCGCTTTTTGACTATTGAAAACCCAAAATCTCAAATTCCTCTGGGGGGGGGACATTTTATTGCTTCGGGGGGAATGTCCCCGCCGGGCCATCCCCTGGATTCAACACTGGGACGAACGGACCGAGCGTCAACTATAGGTGCTACGTACTCACTCAATTACTAACGCACCTAACAAAGGTTCATTAAAAAAGCAAATATCGCGGCCTACGACACTTCTGCATAAATAGAGATTATAAACATGAAAAAAAGACAAAATTTTTTTAGAGACGAAATACGTACGACTTTGTACGAGATAAGTTTACTTAGTCCGAACTCTTCCATAAGAGTAAAGATCAATGTTCTGTACAAATTCACTTGGGCCGGGGCGGGTTCGGCCCTGAATTTTTAACTCTTTTCCGGGTCGGGCCGAGCTCGAAACGAAATTTTAACTTTCGGGTGGGGCCGGTCTCGGGCCGAAATTTCAACTTTCGGGTCGGGCCGGGCTCGGGCCTGGAAATTTCAGCCCGTGCAAACCTCTAAACTCAAATGCATCAATTAAATGAGTAATTTTTTTTTTTTTAAATTATACTTTTCTGCACATCATAGACATCTTTTAACATTTTTTAATTATAATTCGAAAATTACCTGGAAGAAAAATTTGAAAGTCAGAATTCGCATAAAGCAAGACTTAAAAAAAAAAAAATTGTAATTTAAGAAATTACCCCAACCATTTGAAAAATGTTTCACTCGATACATTCATCTATCATTTTAAGCTAAATACCAGTTGTTTTATTGTGTATTATCCGTGCCACTGCTATAAATGACTTTATACATGCTGCAATTTGAAGGTACGGTTCGTTTAAGTTATATCACTCTATTGTCGCCAAGCATAAAAGTTGGCGACGAAAGAAACATTTCAAACTATTTAACATTGTTGGTGCAAAAGTAATCATTATTAAAATACAGCTTTGGCATATACTGTTATACTTGTAAGACTTTGGCATATATTGTTTGATTTTACAGAGCAGAATTTTGGTGATGGAGGTTTTAAACCAAAATCGATCGCAGCACATGCATCTGTGAATGGGTCCATCAGACATCGAATCAAAAAAGTTTTTTCCCAGTTTTTCCCAAGCCGATTGCTTTTTAGTTTTCTTTTTAGGTGGTGGAAAATCAAGAGTAATAGCTATAACATTTTCCGGCTTGTTAGAATCACTATTGGCACTCAAATTTTCCTGGTTAGAACCGACCGATAGTAAAACGCCATGGCTAGTGGATTGGTCGCCCTGGCGACATGATGTTTTACAATTAATCGGTTCGGCATTAAATTGCTTCCTTTTTCGTGATCGCCTTTCAACACGTAATTGGTTTTCAGCGGCTCAATAATCTTTTGATTTTATCATTTTCTGCATTGAAAGACGTTTTTGCGCCAAACCAAATACAGTATTACTCAGTTATCCCGTCGACCAATTTCGCCAAATGATACGAATCGCCAAACTAATAAGCAACTTATACATGTTGACTGTGTTTAATATCATTGAATGCGATATTCACGTTCATTCATTTCTTTGGCTTCGGCTTTTTCCGTATCTGTTAATTTCCGTCTACCCATTTTTAAATTTGTTAGTTTTCTCCTTTATTACAATGATTTTAACCATTTTAATTTACTATTCAAATAAAAATTCTTCTAAAAGTAAAGAATTTAATTTAAATTCAAATAAAAATTCTTCTAAAAATAAAGAATTTAATTTAAATTCAAAAGTGGTAACATCATTCAAAAGTGGTAACATCATTCAAAAGTGGTAACATCATCGGGTCCATTCTCCCGAAAACAACAACCATTTTTCAAATGGTTAAAAAAATCTATTTAACATTTAAATTCAAGAATTCGTATTTGCAAAGCGATAATTTTCTGCAAATTAATAGGCTAAAATTTCTATTAAGTTTTATTGGTACAGCAGTACGAACACATTTAATAATGTTTTTATTTCTTTTTCAGGGTGACAGTGGTGGTCCATTGGTATGTAAAACAAACGGCCATTGGTTCGTAGCAGGTGTTGTTAGTTGGGGAATCAAATGTGCTCAGCCAAACTTACCCGGCATCTATACTAATGTTCCACTCTATGTCGAGTGGATCAAAAAGACGACAGAGGAAGCTGGATATCCTTTGTATACTTAAAAAAGTACAAAAGATGCCGCACTAAAAGTATTTTCTTCCACAAAATATGAGAGATTACAACTTTATGAACAAAACAATGCATGCAGTCAAATGCATATACAATTTTTCAAAGTTTATCTTCTATTATCTGTTGCTAAGCGATATTCGCAAACAAAATTTTATGGTCTGCACTAAACGCATCAAACTACAACTTTAATTTGGCTTGGTGAGAAGATTGAAAGAATGGTGAATTTCAGTTTGTCAAGAGTGATTGTACTTGGATTAAATACCTTTTCTTAATAAGAAAACGTATAGATGCTAAGAATATCAGTTTGTCTTAAGAAAGCTTTAAATGGATTTCCGGAAATATTTGTCTAAGCATATAACACAATGTGTAACAAGGCTTAAAAGTTGCAGTGTTAAGATAAGACTGAGTTTTTATATAATCCAAAAAGTGATCACGATTTTTCTTCAATTCATTGATTGTACTTTATTATTCTTGTAAATTCTACGAATAGCATTTCATTGCCCCAGAATGACAAGGTTCTGACTTCGTCTAGAATAAAATCATGTCGTTTATGTAGTGCATCACTGGGGATGAGGCAAACTTCCACAAGTAAATTTTAATAGAATTTTTCGCTTATTCATACATAATTTCTGTCATAGAATAAAGGATATTTTTCATTCGTTTTTACTGGTCGGAGTTTACCCCTGTGGTAATCAGATGCCAGATCTACCGTTTGGTTTTAGTTCTGTCAACAATTAAAACATTCGGAAACAAATTGGGCCTTTTTTTCTGTTTATTTTTAGCTCATTTTAACTAGGCTTACTATTATCTTCAGATTCTTATTCTCCGGTGCGTGTGCAGCACGTCAGCTTTACGATGCACGAGACAGAGATTAGTCTTGTCAGATGTGCGGAGATAAATATTAAAGGTTCATTTTGAGAGATTCATATTTTGGAAATTTCAATACGAATCGAGGTTTTAAATATTCATAGTTAGCTTGGAAAAAATTTATCCGGGGCTGGGAAAAATTTGGCCAGAAATAATACCAATATCAAGGATAATACTAAAAAGCTAATATTCAAGACATTTTCATGTCATTTTTCTTAAAAAAATGTCTGAAGCAGTTAGAACCTTGTCAATAAATGGCAATGATTACTCACACATTAAATCTATTATTATGGTGTATCAAATGTATTTTCGTTTATCCCCTCACTTTACTCTCTTTAATTATTTTTATTTTAATCTTATGTAAATTTCTGTATGGTACCCTAGAAGTTCCTTCGTAAGTTTCAAGATATTAGTGGGTGGCTTCTCTAATACTTTCGAATTTTGACCCCTTAATATTCACATTTGATCCCAGCCTGAATTTAATTTAAAAGCAGGTGTCACTTTCTTATAATGTTTTAATGAGTTTCGAGCTTTGACTGAACGTTAATCTTGTCCTGGAGTTAACTTCACGAATTTTGCGTGCAGCTAAGGGCCTGATTATCGCCTAGACAAGTTGACACGACTTTTTCCTTAAAGAATTTCCATCTTCTTCGACCGCAGGCTATTGCAATTTTATAATGAACATTTCTCTAGAAAATCTTTATTTCATTTCTCAAACATTTCTCTAAAAATATGTAGGTGTGTGCATGGGCGGGCATGATGGCACTAAAAAAATCTGAAGAAAATCTTAAGAAAATATCTGTAAAAAATCTGTCTACAATTGGAGGCCCATTTTTAAAACTTTCTGCAGATATTTTTAAGGATTTCTTACAGAAATCTGCAGATAGTCTTGAGGTAAAGCTACATTTTCAAATATCTGTCGAATTTCTGAAAAAAGTGAGATTTCTTCAGATAATCTTATGATTATTTTAAGTGGGAGAGGCCCTGTTACGGTACGGTCGCGTGAAGACCAAGCTCGAAATTCAGCTTTAAAATGGATAAAATCCCAATATTAATTTTACACATTATACAGCCTATGAATTAAAAAAAATCCTCATGATTACAAAATATCGAGGGATCTATTTTTTTTTTTTATATAACATTATAAATTGTTAGAAAATAGCTGTGAGCAATTATTCGCTACAGGTTTTGGTATACAAATATTCAAAAAGGAAAATACTTTTGATACCCTTTACTAAGTGTGAGGTTTTTAATGAAAATTTTCACATGTTTGCAATTAAAACAAGTTTCATATAATTTGTGCCCACTTAAAATTATGCCAGTACAAAATTTTAATAATAACCTGATGTAATGCATTACAATGTATATGTATATGTGATTTCCATAATTTATTTAATTTTTCTCAAAAAATACAACTTTTTATTGTTTTAATTCATATTATATTATTCCTTTTTTTTTTTCATTTGAAAATTGGATAATTCAAATACATTTACTTTGATAAAAAATAAAAGTTTGAAACTTGACATTCTCAAACATTCTTTCTTTTACATATTTTTAAATACCAGTTTCCAAGAAATATTCTGAAAATATTGATATCAATTTATCATGAAAGAGGAAATTTAATATATCAAATACTTTAAAAGGAAATTTATCCAAACGCATTTTAAACATCTATAAATATTTTCAATCTTTGTGTAATCTATGCTAAATATTGATTTTGCATGCTGCAAAATTACAAATAGATGACAGATCAAAATTCTTCAAAAATAAAACTTTTATAAGGGAAATATATATGTCTTTAGATAGTCTCCTATGTTTTAATAATAAAAAACAAACCTTTGCTTTTTTTAATTAGTCTTGCAAAGCCGGAAAATAACCGATATAAAAAACGTTTTGCAGGATTATCATCTATAGCTCACGGTTTTTTTAAAGACAGTAATAAAAAATGACTCAAAAAATATTCGACAGCTGGCGCTGGAAACGTTTAATTTAGGTGGAAATATGCATATGAGACTATTATAGGAATTTGCACAGCTAATGCACAATTAGTTCCCGATTGAGAGCCGTGTACTTAATAGAGGATTGTTCAATGATTCATGCTCCAAATAAAATAACTTCATCAACAAAGCCTTTTCGTCGTTTGCTCTCAGAAGCCTTGATCAAGTACACGGCTCTCAATTATGAACTATAATATATTTGTGGATTAGCAGCACAAGTACTTATAATCGTCTCATTTGCATATTTCCACCATAGTCAAACGTTTCCAGCGCCATCTGTCGGATGTTTTTTGGATTACTTGTATTGCTATTTTTTTAAAAAATCCCGTGACCTGTACATGCTAAGCCTGCAAACCGTTTTTTATTTCGATTATTTTTCCGGCTTTTATGAGTTTTTGAAGTTTTTACGAACTTTTTCGTAAGTTTTTTTTTTACTTTCTTCTATCGTCAATAGGCTTCTGTTGCCATTGTACCACCTAAAAGTGCATGCGTAGAATTGAGCCAGTTTTTATTCATGTTTTTGACCAAAACAAGCAGGTCTTCTCTGAATTTTGGAAAAATTCTGGCGGCGCTGTGAGAGAGATTTTTGTGCCTCTTTCATTATTGTACCCTCAAAAAGTGTATGAAGTTATACATAGAATTGAACCAATTTTTGGTTTATGTTTTTGGCCATGGTAAGCAGTCATCTTCGAATATGGAATAATTCTGCTGAAAGAAATCACTGTAATAGCGATTTTTTTTATATAAATTTTTCGATTTTTCGTAATTTAACTGTACATTGATGGCTGTTGAAGCGACTGGAACTTTGCATCCTGATAAACCGGCTATTCACGAATTGCTGACGTATGCAACAACAGAAAACTATTGACTTTAATAAATATAATGATTTAAATTAACTCGTTTTTTCTCCGATTAACTGACTGAAACAGAAATTTTACATAAAAGTCAAAGTTGGTATAATATTGAACTAACAATATTAAAGTATTATCATATGCAACTACATTTTGAAATACTAAGATATATGAGTTGGAACAAAATTTTGAAATTGGCACATCGAACTAGTTTTCATTTCAATTTAAATTTATTTATTTTGATTATTAAGACCTAAAAAAAAATTGGTGGCTCTCATTATAGTATAACTCAGTATCATCATAAGGTATAGTCTTGTGTTATCACGATGGTGTTCAAAATGCTGTTTTCCTGCAGTCTGCAGTTCGCTAAACTATACATTTTTAACCATCTGAGGGGCAAGCAATAATATCTCTATAATATTGAATTATCACCGGAAAAATTGAAAAATCTGTTTAAAAAAATAAAGGTGGTTTTCCAGCATTCGCCGCCAAATTTAAAAATATAAAATTTCGTTAAAAGTTTCTGGTAAAAATCCTGTTTCAATTAAGTGGTATAAAATATATCCTACCGCCCCTCAAGGGGTTAAACCCATTTTAACTGGCGTAATGCCAGTTTAATTTGTATTAAATCTAATGTACAAGCCTTAAAAAGAAACCTTTTATGAAAAAGTCTAAAGGACTTATTTATAATGGGGATGTCTTTCAACACGAGGTTTGATTTGAGAGCAAATATTGAAACTAATTTAGTTAATGTTTTTTACATTTCTAAATTTAATATTCGGAAATTATTATTTTGAATAGAAATCAAATAAGAATATTTTAGAATAAAATATTGATCTGGGAAAATTTTTTAACCACTTACCGGATTCTTTTTTTTTTTTTTTTTTTTTTTTTTTTTTTTGCGTACAATAAATTAAAAATAAGGGGTTGGACACCACTTATTTTTAACCCTTTAACTGATTTGCCCGTACGCCGTTCGGGGCAAGACGAATTTTCTTAATTCATCATTTAAAGCATTTTGGCACCACAAATTTTTTTAATTAATCTTATACTATTTAAAGGCGGGAATGTTAAGACTAAATCCTACTAATATTTTATTTTTAAAAATGTGGTGAGAATCCGTTATTTTCAATTTATTTAACGGAAAAGAAAGTGTTAGTTATGGGGTTAAGATAAAATATTTGTAATATTTAATCTAAACATTTTTTTTCCATTAAATAGTATAAAACTTTAATTTAAAAAAAATGTGGTACCAAAAAGCTTTTAAGCAAACTCTTTTTGCCCGTACTTCGTATGAACAGTAAAGTGGTTAAAAGAATTTTTTTTCTATTAGGCAACACTAAAATTGTATTTTCTTATTGCACTGTAAAGCTATTTTATTCATTTCCCATTTTAAAGGATAAAATCCTGTCTGGGATATATATTTTTCACGGTAAAAATAAACATATTTGCCTTATATTTAAATTTTCAATGTTTCCATGCTAAGAATAAAAATAATGATTCATGTTTCAAAAAAATATATGTTTTGAAAATATATTATGTTGAAAATATTTGAAATCTGAGGAATTGTGAAACAAAATATATTGCATTTTTGTTTTGTCGATGTAAGATATTAAAAGAACGTAAAGAACAATTTTATTGAAAATATGGAAATTTCTCAACCTTTATCTATTACTTTCTCGCTTCGTATCCCCAACTATTTTAGAAAACAAATATATTTATCTAAAACAAATTATTTATAAATCTAATCAATAAATTTCCACATGTATAAAAAGCATTTTTTCTTCAGTTTTTAACACTTTCCAACAAAGTTGAAAAGTGTTTATGATTTCGGTTAGTCTGGCCGGTCTGTCCCTTTGTCCGTGCTCTAACTCCCGTAAATATACTCGGATTGACATGAAATTTTTGAACATTATTGACTTTTACCCTAGCACGAACCTTATTTTAAATCAAGTTTCTACCATGAATAGTTTATTTACAGGGAAAGTCAAAAGTTCACTGTTACATTACGGCCTATGGGAAAATATCATTTGAAGTGAATTTTAAAGATTTACACTCTGTCAAACATATTAAAATTTACATGCATTTACGAAGCACACTAAAATATGCACTCTGTAAAATATGCGGTGAAAAAAAATACTTATTATTAATTTACAGGGCCACACAAAAGAATTCCTTTACATAATGGTAAAAGTGGGAATTATATGCGATATATTTTAATCATATAAACTACTTTTTTTTATAATAAAATTGATATACGTCACTGAAACTCGATATAACTTATACGATTTAGTCATGCATAATACGAAGTGCATATATAGCATTTACAAGGACTCACAAAAGATTTCAAATAGTATATTCTATCCGAAATACTGTATATGTATCCAATGATGGCTGATGGATGGATGGAATGCATTTTAATTATGATATGAGCTTTTAAGTTTCGCTAAATGTATGCATATTATATGGTGTGTATAAATGCTATTGATGATATTCAGGGCTACACAAAAGAGCTCGCAAACGTTACTGAATATGAGGTTAAATTACTTAAAAAGGGTTTTTTTTAATAAGATATGCATTTTTACGCTGAACTGAATTCAGTTCACTAAGAAATGTTAGTAGAATGTGGATAAAACAATATACAAGGCCACATAAAGAATTAGATACATGGATACCTATGAATGGTAATTTCTGAGAATGACATTTTAGTAGCTTTAAGAATTTGTTTGAATGTTGTTTTTTGTTTAAATTCAATTTTAGCTAAATACGTGTGCATTATAAAGGTGATAGGTAAACTACAGGGCTCAGCATAAGTTGTTTCCATCTATTGCATACTGTATGTTTCCATCTATTAGTATAAATAGCTGAAAGAGAAATTTCAATCTGCTAGGCGTTTTCTTTCTAATCTGAATACCCCCATTATTTAGTACATATATAAATTGACAAATGAAATACAGGGCTGATCAAAAGTATTGGAATACAAATTTGGCTATAAACAATAACCTTATTTCCCTAAATAACGAAATGCTGTTAAAGATTCCAGGAAGTGTTAAAAAGTGTTTCATAATCTATGCTTAACGCATGATATTTCTTCCTTTTTTAAAAAATAATTTTATTAAAACGTATTTGAATATAAAAAATATTCCATAGACCAGTCTTTCTGATATTATTTATTCGCGTACCCCTTAGGAAGAGGATATGTGAAAAGTTTCTACGGCGCATGTGCCAAATCTCACAAGGAAGGTCTCCATATGGGCATACTTCGAAAAATCTCAAAAAATTGCAGAATGTTCTTCCCATATGGACATATGTGTTTATAAAAAAATTTCGGCGGAACCTCGATAGAACGTCCGTTAAAAAATAATGAAATTTCCTTTTATTTGGCGATGTATCACCCGTTGGCAATGAAACAAATTTCAAAAATCACGTTTTTATGTCGAATACTCTTTAACCTCATAGTAATCAGAAGCATTTGCTTAATCCTTAATCTTTTATCGCCAGATTTTCAAACCAGAAAAACTTCTGTGATTGAATCACGAAAATGTTCTGATTAAATAAGGTAATTTTTACAATAAAAAAATAACTGCTGGGAATATTGAAGGTTTCTGAGCGACAATTATCAAGCAATTTTCAGATGCATTAAAATCGTTTGCTTTCTGGTGAGAAAAAATTCTCCTCGCAAAATTGCTTGTTGCTTTCGTATTTTCACGCCTAATATTTGAAAATATTTTATTTTTTGACAGGAATTCCGCCGCTAACTTTAACTGATCCTTTATTGCATACATAAGTAGTACCACTAGTATTTGTTTTTCAACATATTTTGAGTATGCCCAGTAAGGAGACATTCTTTATCAGTCAACAACCAACCTGATGACCCCCACAGCTAAATTCGGCAATAAAAAATGTCTTAATCTTTGACACTTTTACAAGCAAATTACCACAGAATCTCGTTCACACTTTATGAAAATGATTAATTTATTTCAATTAAAATATATAATATGAACTTTAAAATGTTCACTTTTTATTTATAAGGCGATTAAAAATAGTTACAGACGTTAATTGTGAATTTTATTTATCTTAGTAATTTCAGGCCTTTTCAAGGCCCTTCATCAGAGAATATCTTCATAACTAATTGTTGTTTATGTATACAAATAAGCGATTTCGTTTTGAAAATGAGCGAGCCGATACAGAGCCACCCTCAGAAGTGTGCGACATTTGCCGCCGCACAGGGCCTCGCGCCAAGAGAGGCCTCGCATCTACTCACAAAATATTTTTTCTTTAATAAATAGAAGAAGGTATAACAGAAAATCTTTTATATAAATTTATGATTTTACTTAAGAAAAGAGAGAGGTCTTGACATCAAATATAGCCTATACTGGAAGACGGACTTTCACAATCAATTCGCCATCATTATTTTTGAAGTTGGTTCAGTAGTTGCAGATATTACCCCTACAAACACACAAACAAATGCTTTATAACAGCTAAGGAGCTCAAACCCTAGCTTCCTGGTATTTACAGTATTGGTGAAAACCATTCTTTTTCATTGATAGTATAGATAAGATTATATTAAGACTCTGAAAGAAAACAGACTAGCAAAATCCTTGCACCGGGCCTCGCTTTAAACTGTCCTCCATAAGGGCGGCTCTGAGCCGATAATTACTACAGTTGAAACTATAAGTAGTTTCTTAGATTAAATTTAATGAGAGAAGATATATATTATTATTAATTTCAGTTCCATTTCACTTTGTACTCATTCGTCACATTTCATTTTAAACATCTAGTTTGAAGATTAACCCTTTAACGATTATAGCATTTTCATTGTTAAGATGTCGAAATAAATGAATGACACCGATAATAAAGAACAAATATATTTCTAAAAGTGAAAACGTGATTTTTCACATACAAAATATAAGGAATATTTTTAGATAAAAATACCGGTGTCAGTGTTGTGTATCGGAATTAAAATTTTGTGGTTTCGTGGCGAAACCAATGAACGTTAAAGGGTTAAAGTAGTAGTGAGTTAAAATATATAACTGCTGTACCATAAATTTTAATAGGTCACTTTGCTTAAGTTGTCAGGATTTATTTTCAGGATATTAAAACACTAGTACTTCGACCTTCAAGCTACGCATTAAAAGAAAAAAAAAATATAGTCTGCTTGGCCTACAAGCGGAGGTAGATTTCGAAGTTAAGTGCTTATTGCAGCAACAAAAAATAAAATATGATTAGAGATAGACCCAGTTTAACCACTTTATTTGGCCATTTTTGAAGATTAAATTTCATTTTTCTGCATTTTTTGAAATATATTCTGATTTTATGAAAAAATCGACCAATATGGCAGTTCTTAAATAAGAGAAACTGTCAATTGAATGCGTTTGAGAGCAAAAATTGAATTTAAAAATTAGTCACAAAATAAGCAATTTTTTGTTTGAATACATCCTCAATTCTTCAATCACGATCGCTTCGGGAAATTTTGTTCGAAATAGCAAAATATATTTTTACTTTATAAAAACAAGGTAAAATCTCGGCAAATTTTGACGAAAGAAAAGGTTTAAAAAGGAACTATTTTATTGATTTATAATAAACCTGCAAAATTAATTGTAATAAAAAGTGTACCTTATTCATTAAGAATTCATTAAGAATTCCGAGCACCTTAAGCGGCACCCAGGGATAGCAGCGTCTCTAAAATTTTCGCTGTTTCCTACCACAATTTTAAAACGATAATACTTATTGTAGAATTTCATTATAAATGTTAAAGGCATCTGAGGGAAAGATTTTTGATTTAAAATACTGGTAGAAAAGTGCGAAAATTTTAGGGACGCTGCGACCCCTGGGCACCTATACCAGCCCTCAAAGGATTAATGGATGTTTTAGACGTGATGGTAGTACTTTGGAGGAGACTCAGAAGATTAATGTGGAAAATTGGAATGAAAGAAATAGCTTTTTAATTCGCTCAATTACAGATTGTGGCTACTCTGTCACTAGCTGCTTCACATTATTGTTAGAAAGAAGCGGTCTTTGTTTAAATTAAATTTTAATAATAGAAAGGCCGTAAATTATACAAAAAATATTTTATAGCAAAATTTTTATTTAAAACTTTTTTAACTGTGGTTCCAGAAAAGTTTTGCCCTTTTTTATGGTACTTTTTAACGGTAACATTACTTTAGATTGATGCTTTAAACTTCGTGATAAAGTCAGATAAAAGTTGCTATTAACACTAGAACCGCCGGCTGTTTTTACTCATGTTTTTTGAAAAAGAGTTTCAAACCAGAATTTTTATTTAAAATAATTAAACTTATTCAATTAGCTTAAATTTGTACTACATAGATTTAATACATTTCAAAAAAATATTACTGGTTCGAATCGACTATTATCAATTTTGGCAAAGGGTCAAAATGACCCCTGATGGCGGTTCTAGTGTTAAAACAAAACAAAAAAAAAAAATTGGGGGGAAATGCAAATTTTTCATTTTAAAGAGGAAAATAGTTCTGTCTTTAATAGGTTAACATTTTTCCTGTCTTTTAAATTTGTTTTACAAAGAAATTTCCGGTTCGATACTGAAATATATTCCTTTGGTATGTATTCAAAATGCATGTATCTTATTCACGGTCTTCTAGTGTAAAAAATCACGCATAAAAATTATTATTCAAAATATATGAATTCGAGATGTCCCGAAATTGATCTACAGTTGTCTTACAAATTTCATTCGAAGTACACTTGTCACAGTTCGATTATGCAAAAATCGAAACCGCGCTATTTTCTAGAATCTATGTAAGAGGAATCTTTATTATAAAGGCCAAACGTATCTGTGCGTAACGCATACGTCATTTTGCGAATGGCAACACTTTCAAATTTTAAATGAAATTTCAATATTGCAATTTTGACTGCTGCAAATTTTTAAACTTATAAACATGGCACATTTTCAATGTTGATATTGTGAAAATGATGTCAGGTTTAGATTTCACGGTGAAAAAATTCCACGATTGAGTCAAAGTTGAATAATTTGTTTTTTTTTTCATTTGGAATACTAGAATAAAAGCCTTAATTTATAATTTTATCATACCAACAGAACTTTATTATTTTTTATTGCTTGCCTGTGCGATTAAATTTTAATTTTAACAATTTCTACGACTGAGTTTAATAGAAACAGTATTTTGTTATCTTTAAGCCAAATATGATTTGTTTAAGATTTAGACATACTAATATAAGGTGCATTTTTTAAGATAATTAATTTTGTAGGTATATTTTAAATCAACGAAACAGTTCCTTCTTAAACATTTTCTTCCGTCAAAATTTGACGGGTTCTACCTTGTTAAAGTAAAAGCCAGAGCGCCAGTCGTCTAAAAGTAAACTATGATATGCTGACAACACAGAAAAGGGGCGTAAAGAAAGATTTAGTACTTTGACACTAAAACAATTATAAGAGATAAAAAGATTCATCGATATATTGTAATTTTTAATACATTTCAGAGCCTAAACAAATGTGAAAAAAAAAAAAAAAAAAAGGTAAAAACAAGTTTAGAAGTAAGAATATCGGATGTTGAAGATCTAATTGTAATGCATATGTTCCTCTGGCAACAGGTGGTTAGAAAATATGTTATTAAATATGAAATTCCAGTAATCCATCAAAATGTAAATTTCATTTGATCAAAATATAAAGGAGAAAATAGAGAACACATTTTTTCAGAATTATTCCGGCCTCTGCTAGCAAGTGAGCATAAAAGTTTTATTTTTATTTCTTATATTGAAATATCTTCCCGTCATTTTCTATTACATGCATAGATATATATGTTTCGTACGGGTTCCGTTCTTTTTTTTTTTCCTGGTGAAATATTAGTATTTTTTAATAAAAACAATAAATCTAAATAAAAAAAAACGAAATTTTGCCTTATTTAAGAGAAGATTTCTTAAAAGAAAATATTGGCACCTCAGTATTTATTTGTCTGGAAATTCCAGGGCTAGTATGAACCCTGATATATCTCTGTCCTTTTTAAGTCCGTTCGTCATTATATAAATACGTAGCATTCTTAATGAATTGACAAGTCTAACTTTTAAACAAATGATACTTAAATTAAAGTAAACAAAATACTATTTCTATAAAACTCATTTGTGGAAATTGTTAAAATTAAACTTTAATTGTACATTGAAGCTGTTAAAAATAATAAAGATTTGTTATCATGATAAAATTATCAATTAAGGCTCTTATGCTAGTATACCAAAATGAAAAAATGCAAACTTTATTCAATTTAGACTCATCATAGAATTTTCTCCCGTGAAATCTAAACCCGATATCATTTTCACCAAAATTTATTAGAGAAATTAAGGTTTTTAACGAAACGGTACAAAACTTTACCAAGTTTTTTGCATATAATTTGCAGAGTTCTTGATAAAAAACAATGTTCTTTTTTTAGAAAATATGACAAACAATATTGTACATAATATTGTGCAATCAGAATTTAAAAAAATTATAATTGCATGAAAAATTAACAGGTTTACTAAATAATGTTTCACTGTGCATGCGTGAATGCAATCAAAATATGATTTGCATTATGTGTTAGCTAAATGAATACAGCAACTTTTGTAAAAGTGTCAAAAACGTACCTTTAAAATTTAGAAAATTATCGTCGATAGAATAAGCTCAAAATCCGCTGTTCTCAAAAAGAAGCAATGATTTACTCTAATCAAAGAAATGTGGATACAGCCCCTCATCTTTTTGCTTCATTTTTGGAATAATTGATTTTGAGCTTATTCTATCGACGAAAATTTTCAGAATTTTCAAGCTATTTTATTGAGACTTTCACAAAAGCTGCTTGCTTTCACAAAAGTTGAATATACGAATTGGCATAAAAGATAGAATATAAAATATGTATTCGGTAACATACAAAAGTAAAGAATATTAGGAAATAAATGTGAAAAATAAAAAAAATAGCGAAGAAAATACAAGGGTAAAAGAATTGCATGTTACTTATCTTGGAGGTTTAGATTCCCCTGGTAGAATATACGAAATCAGCTCCGTGCACTTATACGGCCCATTCCAGACAACAGTGCAAGAAAGAGGGAAAAACGAGACCACCGTAACATACAAGATAAAATATAAATTGTGTATACAGTAACGTACAAAATTATCAAGAGTGTACGCAAAAATGCGATAAAATTTATAACATGTAAAAAAAAAAAAAAAATTAAAGCAAGATAGAATTGTTTGTTACGTCTCTTAGTTGCTTATATTCCTCGAAATATACTGATTGCGAATTCATCTCCGAACATACGGCCCATTTCAGAAAAAAAAGTTCTAGAAAGAGAGAAATAGAGGCCACCCTCGTATACACTGTAACATACTAGATAAAAGGTTTAAAGGTGTATACACTAACATACAAAATTATCAAAAGAGTACAGAGAATTAAAAAAAAAAAAAAAAAAAAAAAAAAAAAAAAAAGATAATACGACGAAAAAAATACAAGATTGATTGAAATGCATGTTACCTGTCTTAGATTTTTAGATTCCTCGAAATATATTGGTTGCGAATTTATCTCCGTAAACATAATGGGCCCATTTCAGATAATGGTGCTAGAAAGAGAAAAAAACGAGACACCCTTCATATACACAGTAACATACAAGATAAAATATTTAAATGTGTATACAGAAACATACAAAATTATCAAAGGAATAAAGATAAATATAAAAAAAATGATTAGAGGACGAAAAAAATTACAAGAGGGATACAAATGTATGTCACCTGTCTTACTTGTTTAGACTTCCTGAAAAATACTTGAAACAAGTCAGAAATTGCTCTTCAAACATAGCAAATATGATGCGTTCGTATTATAATGAAGTTTTAAAAATATCCAGATCTTGCTATAATAGCATATACAATACTTCGGATACTGTATAATATCAGTAATCTTTTTGTGTCCCTGTATATACTATCTGCTTTTAATTATACAGGAAGTGACTAATAATAATCATCATCAATGTATAACAATTTCATAAAATGTGAAGCACTTTGATGTAAATAAAACACGTCCCAAATAATGTTTCCCCTATACCATTATGTGATGGAATATTTTTGTGAGGCCCTTTAAATTAATAAAAAATATTATTTGCACCGCAGATTGTACAGAATGCGTACGTACTTCATAGATGCATATAAATTTCAATTTCTTCAAAAGAATGTAACAGCATTAAAATTCACTTGAAGCTATTTTTTGCCTTTGGGTGTTAAGGTACGAAATACTTTTGATTGCCCCTGTAATTAACACTAGGACCGCCGGCTATTTTATTCAAGTTTATAAAAAGTGTTTGACACCAGGATTTTTATTTATAATTATTTAACTTATTTAATTGACCTAGAGGTCTGCACGGGCCGGAATTTCCAGGCCCGGCCCGGCCCGGCCCGTAGGAAAAAATTTTCGGCCGTTTGGCCCGGCCCGTTTTGGCCCGTTACAATTTCTACGATTTCTAAAAAATTCAGATTTTTATCATATAATTAAGATTTTTTTAAAGAGTACTGCATACATATCTATGGAATGATTTTACAGTATATTTTACAGGAAATACACATTAGTAACATTAATGATTACTAAAATTCTTAGGCTTTCAACATTCAAATAAAGATTCATTAAAAAATTAATATGGCTTAGAATAAAAGAAAAAGAAAGAAATTTAAAAACATCGTAACTTTTGAAGCTGTTTAATAAAGGAAGATTTATAAAAATATTTCTATATCATTTTATTAAAGATTTTAAATCCAAATTCATACGTTAATTCAAAGAAGCTCCTTTCTAATACATTTTTAATTCATTTTTTTCTCAGAAATGCATAAGATTAGCAGGTGTCTTTATTCAGAAACTATATAATCGAATGGCGTTATCTATTTTTTGATACAAGCAATTTAAGAACATTGCAAGCAAATAAAATATTGTCATAATTAGCGTTTTGAATAGAATTTCCGGCAACGATAGCATGAGAAGGGAGAAAAACCTGCAACCATTTGAGAAACTATTGTATCTCAACAAGCTTATGCAAGTATTTTATTTACCAAAAATGAAAAACGCTATTCGATTCCAAATCCCTTCAATAGTCAGGCTTATCACCTATATATTTTTACAATTAAAAATTAATGTAAAAATGTGTCAGACTTTCGCGTTATTGAAAAATTAATTTAAAAACCATCAAGAAGTATATATCCAAAGATTAAGCTAACGTAAGTTCTTTATCGCTGTTCATAATTTTACAAATTATGTTGTCTGCCCTACAGATCTTGAGAACAATTAAGTCTTCTTTCGGTTCGCCAAGTCTATATGAAGAAAAATAATGCCTTGATCTCCAATTTTGATCTTGGCCCTGCACAAGTCAGTTTAAAAAATATTAAAACGGGTTACACACAATGTAACTGTCCGATGCCGATCTCTACACTGCACGAATTATATTTTTATATTGATGCTGTCAAACTAGTATGGCTCGTGACGCACATTTTTATTTACTATTCTCGTTAAAACCATTTTCGTTGAAAATAGGTTTATATTTTATTGTTTATGTTTAAATCTTCAAAACGGGCCGGGAGGCCCGAAAATTTTTATATCGGCCCGGCCCGGCCCGTACGGCCCGTTCAATTTTTTTGCCGGCCCGGCCCGTTTATTTTGTTTGTCGGCCCGGCCCGCGGGCCGGGCCGGGTACAGGCCACGCGCCAATCCCGGGCCCGTGCAGACCTCTAAATTAACCTATTTTGGGGCTGCACATATTTAACAAATCTTATCAAAAAAATTCTGGTTTGAATCTGGTTTTCAATTTGGCAGGAGTCATATTGACCCCTAATGGCGGTTCTAGTGTTAAACTATTCATCCGATTTCCCTAAAATTTGAAATAACACGACAAAATTATACAACAATTATATATTTTAAATTTTAAACCATTCAGTTGAATAGTTTTTGCATTGTTATATGGGATGCACAGACATACGGACTGACGGACTGAACCACGACTATAGTTGCTACGTATTTATGTAATTACGAATGCATTTAAAAAGGACAAAAATATTTCACGGTTCATATTGGTTTTGGAATTTCCAGACTAATAAATACTTCGGTACCAATATCTTCTTTTTAAAAATATCCTCTTAAATAAGGCAAAGTTTTGTGTTTTCGATCTAGATTTATTGTTTTTTTTAATTAAAAAAAAAATAATATTTCACCAGGAAAAAAACGGAACCCGTACGAAACATATATATCTATATATGTAATAGAAATTGATGGAAAAATATTTCAATATAAGTAATAAAAATAGAAATATTCGGCTCACTTGCTAGCAAAGCCCAGAATAATTCTTAAAAATTATGTTTTCTGTCTTCTGCTTTATATTTTATTCAAATGAAATTTACATTTTTATAGATTACAGGAATTACATATTCAATAACATATATTCTTACCACCTGTTGCCAGAGAAATATGCATTATAATTAGATCTTCAACATCCGATGTTTGATCTTACTTCTAAACTTATTTTTATCTTTTTTCAAATTTATTTCGGTTCTTAAGCGCATTAACCCCTTCGTGACGGAAGCATTTTACGAAAATTTTAATGTTTTGCCACCGGTTTTCAGAAACAGCCGACGCTTCACTCACCACTGATCACCTGGCCTTCAATCGCCCTCAGCGCCACCTATTGTTTGAGATGCGAACTAAAATAAAAAATTACGGTAAAAAACTCTTGACATTATACATAACCCTCCTGCAAAAAAATTTTTAAATAGCTGTCACCGTTTGCAAGTTATTGAATTTTAAAATCCATCAGTTATTTTTGGGACACCCGGTATAAATAACGTATACCAACTGCATGGTAATTCATGAACGTGAGTTAGAGCACGGACAGACGACAGACTGACAAACTAACTTAATATGTACTTTTCAAGAGTGTTAATAAAGGTAAAGAGAAAAATATCCTTGAATGAATGTTATATTTAAGTTGATGAAAAAAGAAATAGAACGTCAGTGTGCTGCACGTGAACTATTTATTTATATCTATTAACTTATAAGTTTTTAAAGCATAAACTATATGTTAAATGTTATACGTTAACAAAACTAGTCAGATGAGGCGATCCCAAAATTTTCTTCTATCTTATGCATGTTAATACTTAATAATGTAGCATAGCAGCGCCACCGATTAGGTGGTTTGAACCAAAATCTAGTCAGTAACAACTTATGTCAATTTATAACTGAACTTGAAGTCTGATGAAAACCCGCGCATTAGTTTTTGAGATTGAGATATTGCAAAATCATTTTAAAAAAACTGCTTAACAACGCCACATGTTGAGTGATGTACACCAAAAACTAATCGGTATCAGTTTTTTATTAGGTACTAACTGAATTTGAAATTTGGTGAAAATCCATGCATTAGTTCTTAAGATACATTTATTGCGAAATCGTGAAAAATGCAGCATAGCAGCGCCATCTGTAGCGCGATTTACACCAAAAGGTAAGGAACACTAATCTATATCAGGGACTAACTGAATCAGAAGTTTAAAAAAATTTCGTGCTTTAGTTCTTGAGATAAAGCTGTTGAGCTAATCACGAATTTGCGATAATGCACCATGGCAGTGCCACCTGTTGAACGATTTGCACCAAAACATAATCAGCACCATGTTATATCAAGTACTAACTAAATATAAAGTTTTATGAACATCCGTGCTCTAGTTCTTGAGATATGGCTAATGTGGAAATTATAAATAATGCATCACAGCAACGATACCTTTTGAGCAATATGCACCAAAAACTAATCAGTTCTAGTTTATATCAAGGTCTAACAGAATCGAGAGTTTCGTGAAATTCGGTGCATTAGTACTTGAGATAGCGCCCACAAAGTTTATGTCACATTACAGACAAACAAACTAACAGACAGATTCACAAACTCAAAGATATACGTTTTGTAAAAAGATGTTTTTCGAGTTCTCTAATCTCTAAATCATGTAAATCCGTCAAAAACCGTATTATGGAAATTTTCACGAGTCCAATATTTTCTTCCTGTAAAGACAGAAGAAAATAAAAAATGGATTATCATATTAGCATGGTTGTTTTAATTTGAAGATGTAAAAGCATTGCTAAAAGAGCAGCGTTATGTAGAAAAGTTGTCCCATATTTGATATGAAATGACCCATCAACATTTCTACAAAATATTCTCCCAATTTCTGGGCTTCATTTAACTGCTGTGCACGCAGGGCCCGACTTATGCTGGGGCAAGCGGGGCAATTGCCCCAGAGCCCTCCTCTTTAGCGGTGCACCTATAAGTGTAATTAGGATTTTCACTAAAAAGTGCCGAATGATTAAAATTAGCCAAAAAGATCAAAATTCTATTATTTTCAAAGATTTAAGAAGGTAAAAATGATCCTCCTTCATGCATTAGCTTTCAGTACCCATTCATCTATGCGAAAAACAAACTACATCAGAAAATTATTAATTAAAGTTTTATTATTACAAGTTAGTATTCTATTGTTTTCAAAGGAAACGCTTTATTAACATTTTCCTCGTAGTGTGGCAAGTGAAAACCATTAATTATGACCAATTTGCGACACCTTCTAGCCATCTTATAACGTACGTAGATAAGCAAAGAAAAAGTTTGCAAAGAGATACTTCTTTCTACCAATCTATCTTTTTTTTTTAGTAATTATCCTACTAGTATTTTTTTAAGCTGTAACTATCTTTTTGTGATACCCTGTATACTGATGTAACTGCACCGAGTACAAAATTTATACTTATTTACAATAGATGTGAAGTTTAGTATTAGCCATTTTGACATTATTCCCAAAACTTTTTTTAGCTTGCCCCGGGGCCCCGCATGCGCATAGCCTTAGTCGGGCCCTCTTTGCGCGAGACTTTTTTTTAACCGACTTCAAGGAGGAGGTTTTGATATCGACCTGTATGTATTTGTTGTTCACTCATAACTTCTGTAAATATGAACCGATTTTAATAATTCTTTTTTTGTTTGAAAGTGTAAGATGCCCACATGGTCCCATTTCAATTTTCTCAAATACTTGAGATTAGAACTTTTTAAAAATAAAAACATGAAAATTCCAACTCTTTTTGAAGCAGTCATCCAATTAGAAGCGTTCATTTTTCAAGTAATCTCAGGCTTTCAGGTCGAGCACACAAGTCAGATGTGTGTGTACAATAAACAAATAAAATTTCAGGCTATAACTCTTACACCGATACTTTTTAATTTCATTAAATTCTGGTGACTAGAAAGTTTTTAAAATAACAAAATGTGGATTTGATAAAAAAGAAAAATAATGATTTGTCCCAAATCATCAACTTTCATTGTTGCAACGTTTTCAAGTCATAACCATATTAAAACTATGCATTCATATGCGTTAGTGCCAAGTTATCGACAAGCTTGATATTTTTTTTTTTTTTTTTTTTTTGAAGTCGGTTAGTATTTTTTTAAAGCATATTTTATTAACTCTATTAAAAATAGAGTACGCATTATATTGAAATAAACAAGCAATTTCTAAACAAGATTTTCTTCTCTCTTCCCCGTAATATTTTTGAGAGACGCTTTTGGATTCCATTTTGCGAACATTTTGATAAAAGACAGGAGGTTCGTATTCAATACACATCATTCAACGCTTCTAAACATCTGTTGTCTGAGAAACCATGTGTATCAAAATTAAATCTTCAGCCTTTGACATTTCATCTTGTGTCCAAAGATGTTTACATTTTTGTTTCCTTCCGAAAATTGTTTACTGAAACATGTTAAAACTCTATAATTAATGAATAAATCATTTTTATATTCGCTCTCTTTTCTTTATATACAAAAACGTTTGGGCAAAATTAATAATGAATTTTAAATTTTTCATGTACGCGTTCCAACAGTTGCTTTTTATTCCTCTTTTAAGCATTCTCGTAAAACTGTTTTTTTTAATATCTGGATATATTTTATTCTGTCGTATTTATCAAATTAAACAATGATACATAATGAAACAATGATATACAATGATAGAATAAACAATGATCAGAGCAGGATTTTTTTTTTTTTTTTTTTTTTTTTTTTTTTTTTTTTTTTTTTGCATTAGTTTGAAATTTATACTTTGAAATACAGTCGAGTCTCTATATAACGAAATACATCTTTCCAATAAAAAATTCGTTATATAGAGAAATTCGATATATAGAAAATGATGTTAAAAATCGTATGTAATGTGTAAATTTTGAATAAATATTATTTTTTATCTTTTTAATTAAGAATTTGAAATGTTTAAAAGTAAATATTAACCTAACATTTTATTTCTTAATTATTTAAGCTGTTTCAAAAAAGAGAACAGACATTTATTTGAAAGCTTAATGAAAATCAAATAAGGAAGACTTGCATTAATTTCAGACGAAGATATCTAATTTTTTGTTGTTTTGATTTTAAAATTGTTATGCTCTCAAAAAAAATGCTCAAATTTTAGCAAGGAATGAAAAATTGTAGTTAACATTTTCCTCCAAGTGAAGGCCCATGCCTCTCATTGATTTCTCTCTTATATGTGTAACAATCCAATTGACTCTGTTTTGAGAAGGATGTGGAAAGGTGTGTGGGATATGGGATAAATTCGTTGGATTTAAAGAACAAGGAGAAAAGTAATATTAAAAAAAACTCAGACTGAACGACAAATCAAAAATAACTGATGGAAAATTGATTCCATATGATTTCGAAGCTTTTTTAAAACTGAATAAATTAAGACCAATTTATGAAAAAATTCGTTATATGGAGATAGATATTTCGCTATGTAGAGACTGTTTTTAATGTAATCATGACCGTTCCTACAAAAAATTCCTTATATAGAGAAATTCGACGTATGGAGTTTCGTTATAGAGAGACTCAACTGTATATGCTTATGATATCGAAATTCTAATTATTTGCGAGTACCATTAGCCCCTTAACTGCCACTTTCTTTTCCGTTCAATAAATTGAAAATAACGGATTCTCACCACAATTTTTTAAATTAAATATATCTAACATTTAATCTAAACATCTCCGCCTTTAAATAGTATGAATTTATTTTTTTAAACAATTGTGTTATCAAAAAGCTTTAAATGATGAATTAAGCAAATTCGTCTTGCCCGAACGGTGTACGGGCTAATCAGTTAAGGGATTAATAAAATGAAACAAAACGGAGGTCCTCATTTGGGGACCCAGGGACCGAAGAGGTTAAGAAGCTGTCACTTCCTATTAATGTTAACATAACATTACATATCCACATTTTCGATAACACCCACATCCACATTTTTTAACATAATATGAAATTGGTACTCATGACAATGGAAGGGATTTGGAATCGAAATTAGATATTTTCTCGCTTCGCTGATTAATTTTTCTGATTTGGTCAAGAAATGCCGTTGAAAATGCCAGCTTTGACAATGTTTTCTGAAAAATCTGTTTGATTTATAATAATAATAATAATAATAATAATAATAATAATAATAATAATAATAATAATAATAAAACGGAAAACGCTTTTTGGTTACACAATTTCCAAATATCAACATCTGCTAGTTCCATGCGCTCCCGAAAAAAAATTAATTAAAACTTATGTCATAAAAAAGTCTCTTTAGATTTGAAAACAGGCTTAAAAATGCTGACGTTCAAATTTAGCCAATGAGGCATCGTCTTATCTAGGAGCAACTTGTAGCTTTTGACCTGTATTTCAGGAGACTTTGCATACGGCATTTTTAAATTGACACTTTTCATTTCTATGCAGTAATTTTAAATTGTTTGTGCAATTACCTTTTAGGTTCCCACTTCCGCCATTTATGTACTTTGATCGTTGATTTTTGAATCAGTTAGCTTTAGGAGATCGATCGTCTAGGGATATTTGTGACTTTTCAGAATTTTGGCTATTTTATACGAATAATTTAATGTTTTAAAGATGAATCAATTTTCTATTTATATTTCTACCGTATTCTCAAAGTTAAATTTATAGAAGAACATTTATTTATTCTTTTTCAAGAAATGAATAAAAAGTTGTACCTGTATTTCAGGAGACTTTGCATACGGCATTTTTAAATTGACACTTTTCATTTCTATGCAGTAATTTTAAATTGTTTGTGCAATTACCTTTTAGGTTCCCACTTCCGCCATTTATGTACTTTGATCGTTGATTTTTGAATCAGTTAGCTTTAGGAGATCGATCGTCTAGGGATATTTGTGACTTTTCAGAATTTTGGCTATTTTATACGAATAATTTAATGTTTTAAAGATGAATCAATTTTCTATTTATATTTCTACCGTATTCTCAAAGTTAAATTTATAGAAGAACATTTATTTATTCTTTTTCAAGAAATGAATAAAAAGTTGTACCTGTATTTCACAGGAGACTTTGCATACGGCATTTTTAAATTGACACTTTTCATTTCTATGCAGTAATTTTAAATTGTTTGTGCAATTACCTTTTAGGTTCCCACTTCCGCCATTTATGTACTTTGATCGTTGATTTTTGAATCAGTTAGCTTTAGGAGATCGATCGTCTAGGGATATTTGTGACTTTTCAGAATTTTGGCTATTTTATACGAATAATTTAATGTTTTAAAGATGAATCAATTTTCTATTTATATTTCTACCGTATTCTCAAAGTTAAATTTATAGAAGAACATTTATTTATTCTTTTTCAAGAAATGAATAAAAAGTTGTACCTGTATTTCAGGAGACTTTGCATACGGCATTTTTAAATTGACACTTTTCATTTCTATGCAGTAATTTTAAATTGTTTGTGCAATTACCTTTTAGGTTCCCACTTCCGCCATTTATGTACTTTGATCGTTGATTTTTGAATCAGTTAGCTTTAGGAGATCGATCGTCTAGGGATATTTGTGACTTTTCAGAATTTTGGCTATTTTATACGAATAATTTAATGTTTTAAAGATGAATCAATTTTCTATTTATATTTCTACCGTATTCTCAAAGTTAAATTTATAGATGAACATTTATTTATTCTTTTTCAAGAAATGAATAAAAAGTTCTTGCTCAAAGACGATCTTCAGCCTTTTTTATATGTCTGCACTTTAATTTTCAACAGGATTCGTGCGCACCAAGGAATTTAGATTATTTAGTACCAGAAGTTTCGTAAAATACTAATCGTTATATCTGAAGATAGAATGTCTATTCATTAACCCCTCGCGGTGCGGTGGCATATCTATGAAACCACTTTTTTTTAATTCCCGAACGCAACATTGACACCGGAATTTTGGTAAAAATATTTGCGGTTTATTGAATGCTTGAAATATAGCCTTTTTTTTTTTTTTTTTATTATTATTATTATTATTATTATTATTATTATTTACAAATAAAGTTGTTTTCAAATTCTGGTTTCAGTCATTATTTTCAACTCTTTAGCAATGAATTTGCCCTACGTCGCAAAGGGTTAAATAAAGCAAATATCACTTTACTGGTAAAAGGTGCTTGTAAGTTCTAGAAGTGTATGAATTATTTCACTTTAATACTCCATAAGTGATCATTAGAAATCAATAATTTATATCTATGACTGGGATGAGATTTCCGCGTTTGTGCGCACCAGTATTTTGTTAGAAAAAATATTTTCCTCTTAAATCGCAATAATGTTTCGATTAAATGAAATAATATTTTCTCTAATAAAATACTGGTGAGCAAAAATTATAAATCTCATTCCTAAACTAGGATTATTTTTAAGAAATTTGTATCCCGACAATATTTTAAATTACGAATACAGCTTTTCATCAAACACCCACTAGTTTTCACCAAACCCCATTTTTAAGATTTTTTTTTTTTTTTTTTTTTAAGTAAAAATGTGTGTTTTGTACATCAAAAAATACTGCATGTTTTCTCCATCATGCAATATTTCCGACAAATAAAAAATGCATTCTGATAGGAAATGTAAGTTATGTATTCAATAACATGTCATCTCATGCATATTGCTAACCATCTGTTGCCAGGGAGACATTTTCATTAAAATTCGATCTTCAGCCTCGGATATTTGATCTTATTTCCAAACATGTTCCCATTCACTTTTTTATTCTTATTTCTTTTTTGAAACATGTTAAAAGAATATAATGTATGGATAAATCTTTTTTTATTGTGATTGCTGCTTTTTTTTTCTTTGAATCAAAAAACGTTCGACAAAATTATAATACGCAAAGAATTTCCCAAGTGTATGTAACAATAGTTACCATTTGAAAGAAAAGAAATGTTTTTGGAAAAGTGAATATATTTACCTTTTATATCTCAATTCTTTTTATGTCTCATTTATGAACTTAAGCAGTAATTAATATAATTTAGTATTTTTATAATTTTACTGTTATATCGTATTTGCATAAAAGGATGCTAAGTTTGGACCTTTATAAAAAGTACACTTATGTCATCAAGTGTTGATTAGATATCGACAATTACCAATTTATTAGATATTAATTCTTTCATTCGTTACCTAAGAAGCAAATAAATAATCTTGAATATACGAGAGGGAGTCTGAAAATAAGTTTCCCCTGTCGACTGTGGTGAGAGTTGTGCATGAAAGTCAAAAAATAGAATGAGACATGAAAGGTAAGACATATCTTTATTTGTCCACATAAGTACAAAGTGCGTTGAGACATTTTTCGTACCGCATGATAAGCTGCAAAAAGCTCTTTAGAAAAACATCAGAGCTTTGCAGGCAAGCCGTTAAACGCTTTTTTCGTATGCAAAGCCCTGAGTTTCCTGGAGGGCTTTTTGAAGCTTATCAAGCAGTATGACAAATGTCTCAACGCACTTGGTACTTATGTAGAAAAATAAAGATATGTCTTATTTTTAATGTCTCGTTCTAATGTTTGGATTTTCTAGGGATGAGATTTCCGCTTTTTTGGACACCAGTAAAATCTTAGGGAAAATGTTGTTATTTTAAATCGCAAAAAAAGTTCCGATTTAATAATATAGCATTTTCTCTAAGATTTTACTGGTGTGCAAAAAAGCGGAAATCTCATCCCTGGTTTTCATGCACAACTCTGACCATAGTCGACAGAGGAAACTTATTTTCAGACTCCCCCTCGTAATTACAATGTAAAATAGGCGCATCTTAACCCTTTCGCGATGGGAGCCCTTTACGAAATTTTTAATGTTTTGTCACTGGTTTTGAAAAACAGAAATTTGTTTCTTGTTAAAGCGAGAGAATGACCCGATTGAATAAGGCAAATTTTACAGTATAATTTTACCGGTGGGAATAAAAGAGGATTCTTAAGCCTTTTTGCGGCATTTATACGTGTCGCTCGTCCCCAAGGGGTTAAAGGGTGTATTGAGACTTGAAGTGTTAACCCTTTTTTGCTCACATGGAACACCTATTATGATTCCCAACTCTCCCAACGGCACCAAAATTTTTTACACATATTTTCCGTTTATTACGAAGGAAAAATAAAGCATTTTCTTATTTAAAAAAAATCTGTTTTTAGATTCCGATGCCAATCATTCATATAATCGTTTTAACGATGGAAGTGCTTTGTGCCTGAAAGGGTTAAATATTTATTTCGAGGGAATTATTTTACATTTTACAAAATTGTATTAATGAGTTATAAAACTGCAGATGTTTCACTTTACCGCTTTAGTTGACTGGTCAACGGGGGAATGTCTGGACCATAGCGATGATACTCCATGTTTTGTAATAGACAAGGAGGCAGCGGCACATACAATCATCTCATCAAGTTCAGGGATGAAAAATTAGGATTACTTAAATCTCGATTCGCATATAAAAATGCAATCGGTCTGCCAAGTCCTATCTTGGTAGAAAACACCTAAAAACCCGGTTTTAATAGTTGACTCATTGGTTTATCATTATGTTTTCTTGCTCCCAATCTTCCATATTTTCATGCTTTTAAGTGCAGGAAAGCACATGACTGAAATTCCAGAATTAATTAAAACTCGATTTGCATATTAAAACGCAATCGGTCTGCAAGTCTTACCGGAAAACACATGAAAGCCCGATTTTAGTTTTCTATGTTTTCATATCTTTGGGTATAAGAAAATGCAATGCTAAGCCATACCAGTCAACCGCTAAAATCGGATTTTCAAGTGTTTTCCACCAAGATATGACATGGCAGACCGATTGCGTTTTAACTAATTCTGGAATTTCAGCCGTGAACTCGATGAGAAGATTGTACGTGCTGCCACTTCCCGGTTCTATAAGTTTGAGATGGAAATACCATTTGTTTGGAGCTTAAGTCTTTCCGATACAGTAATCCCACGTTGAAACCACTTAATTTTAATGCCAAATTTACAAACAGTAACAAGAATATATTAATAAAATTTTGCTTTTACCGTGAGAGATTAAAGTAATAAGATTCTAATTTTTGAAATAATCGTTTGTAAATTCTGGTGCTAGTCCAACTTTTTATCATTTTATGAACAGAATTTTTCTATACAGGAAAGGATTAATTGTGGGCGTTGAAAACTTCCAAGGTAATTTTTAAATACATTTTCCCTTATTTAAATAGCTTATTCACGAAAAAATTTTATCGTAAATTAGACAAAAATTCTCTTTCCACTAGTATAAATAACTCCGTCGGTTATCAAGAAACCGCCAACTAAATACTAGGCCTAAACACTGACAGAATAATGGCGGCTATCATAGGAGGTCTTTTTAAAGATCTGTCACCTCAAATTGTACAAAACTATTTTCTAAAAGATTTCTCTTACTTATTTCATCGCAGAAAAGTAAGGCCGAGGATAATTACTGGTATTTAAATTAAGAGGCAGTACAAACTTTAAAATAAATCCGCGTGAGGCAGCCACCACTTTTCTGCCAACAATTCAGGGGCCAAAAATGACGCTCTACATGACTTATACCTTTGAGGAGCAACCAATTATGTTTTTGTAATTTTAAACTCCCACCGGAAATTTGGAAATTTTTTATTTTAAAATATAAAAAAAAAATTAAATTAAATTAAATTAAAAAATTAAGTCTTCCTCGCTGCCCGCCTTTTTATTTTCTTCAAATTTATAATAATAAATATTAATAAAAATTATCTGGTGCAGCTCTTAATTAAAATTATGTGGAATATAACATATCCGCAGAATTCACGGAACGCGGCGGGCGCGTTCTGTCCACGGTCCCTTCCTTTTTCTTCTCTATTCGACTCTCTAGCAAAAGCAAAGAAAATAGGAAAGTCCTGTTGTTATTGTTTTGTATAACGTGAGGGTATATACAGGGTTCATTCGGGTCCTGAAATTTCATAATCAGGATATTCATTGGAACCAGTCTTTTCTTATAGAAAATCTCTGATTAAATGAAGCGAAATTTCGCGTATTCCAACTAGATTTTTTTTTTAAATACTGGTATTTCACCTAGAAAATAACGGTATCCGTACGAACCATGATATATTATAACATGTATAATATGAAATATATATATAACTGCAATGTCAAATTCATCTTAGATTAAATCTGATTGAAAATTAATAATTTTGCTAAAAATGCACATTTAATTACTTAAAAATGCAGCAATATGTAAAAGTTATGACTATATATAAAAAACAGATTTGAAAACAAAACATCAATATCACAATGTGACGTTCAAATTTATTCGATTACAGTCGAATATAACAATCGAGTAGAATGGAAAATAATGAAATCATCACTGAAGTCGTAATTGAAAGCACTCGGCGTGAGAGTTGAAGTTTAAAGGGTTTTTTTAATTATTTCTTATATGAAGTCACAACTTTTACATGTTGTGATACCTGTTAATAAATCCAATGTATCTTTTAAATAAGACTTTTTAATTTCATGTACTATATATTATAGAATGCTTTTTTAAAGCGTTATCACTTTATTTTTGAAAATATGCTTCTTTGTAGCTTTTTAAGTACTGCACCGCATCGAAAATCACCTTTTTTTTATAGATGCCACAGCCATAAAACCATCCATTCATGCACTCTCAGTCAGTGGTTATTGGAGTACCTGTCAAACGCTTCCGAGTAAAAATTTTATTGGATCATCAAACATGGTGAAATATCGATCTTAGAAGATGTCTTTTTTCTTCCTTGCCACTTTCAGATAATGGGAAGATTGTTTTCCACTCATTTTTTAATCATTTGATCCTATTATTTATTCAAGAAACACAAACAAGTTTGTGAATGACTGACTAATATATAATTATATTTCTGCAATAACCTGAAAGGATCATAAATCTTTAATCTTCTTCAAATTTCTTTTCTTTTCAATTGAGTATGCTAATATTTATCTATTCTTCATTGAGAATTTTCCCACTATTCTTCATTAAATCATTTATTCTTAATTGAATCCTTATTCTTCAAGTGGCAACACTAATCATTTTTAAATTAAACTCTATATTCGCTAACGGATAATATATAGATAAATTTCAATGTATAAAAATGCCTATATCCCATATCAGTAGAGAAATGCGTGCAATTTTTTGTGCGCCTAATAAATGTGACAAACTTACAATTTCAAAAATAGTCAATTATAGGCATTACAAAAAATAAGATTTTAATAATAAAAATATAGCTTTTTGAACTATACTTTTGAACAGTTTACCTCTTCCCGGATTTGCCCGTATGCCATACGGGCAACGTGTTTTTCCAATCATGATTTGCCCGTACCACATACCGGCATCCATATTTCAATCATGATTTATTATTCTTACTAGTAAATTTTTATTGCAAATTTTGCATTATTAAATACGACTTAGCAGCTTAACAGTGCAATCATTTTAACCTTCCTACCCTGTTGAAAACTACTCAAATTTGATAAAAAAAAACATTTGACACCAGAATTTTTAATTAAAGCTATTTTACCTATTTATTTAATTTCTTTCTCTGAATCTTTTATTTCACTTACTGTATAAAGAAATTTCTGGTTCAAGTCGAGTAAAATGTATGATAGAAACGGGTCGATTCGACCCATTCAGGGTAGGAAGGTTAAGAAGTTTCTGAGTTGACAACACTTTTAGGCCCAATTTATTGATGAATGTCGTTCAATTAAAGAGCCATTGGGAGGAAAAGTCTGAATGTAGTATAAAAACTGCGTCACAAAAAATCTATAAAAGTTTAAAATAAAAAGAAATACCTTTATAAAAAGATGGTATTAAATAAAACATAAAAATAATAATATAAAATTCAACTAGGCAAAATTTTCTTTTTAGAAAAACCAGTGATAAAAGATTAAAAATTCCCTAAAAGACATGAAAAATAGGCATTATTTGAAAGCTTTTTTCTAAAATATTGATGATTTAAGTCATAGGTTCCCAACGGAGGCGGTACCGCCCCCCAGTGGACGCTGGAGTCTTCCAGGGGGGCGGTAGCGAGTCTAGAGCAAAATGGGGGGCGCTAGGACAGTCGAGGGGGGCGATCATGGCATACCTACTTTTTTAGGAACTAATATAATGAAAATAGTTGCTCTCTTCTACATTGCCCAGTCCGAGACAAAAACCTTTACTGCACCTTTAAAGGGAAATCTATACAGACGAACCTAAATCTGAGGGGGGGGGGGGGTTCAATTTATTTTACTAATGTCAAAAAAACGCCGTGGAACTAGAAGAAAGGCTATGACGAATTAAAAATCATTATGAATTTGTGGAGTAAAAAATTCGCGATTATTGGTTGGCTAAAAGTTTTAAACATAATTATTTTTCTATTAACCTGTATTTCGAAAAATTCTGAGGTATGATGACACATGCCTAACCAAAGATTTTTAAAGAAACCCTTGATTTGAGTCAGTTCAAGAAATTTGTTTAACCTTAGTGAAAATGATAAAAATCGTCCTGTCTATAAATTTGTTCAAAAGTAAATTTATTTAAACTTATATAGCGAGTTTTTTTTTATTTCAAAATATCTTGAAGAAGAAATGCCAGCAGTACAGTATTGAGTACTTGAAATATGGATCTAAGCACTCTCCTACAAACCAGTCGTTACCTATGTGATTTTACCTTGATAAATATGATTGCTGATTATGTTTTGGTGTAAATCGCATAATTGGTGGTACTTTTACTCTGCATTTTTCTCAATAGTCCTAGTAGTCCTATTTCAAAAAATAATGCACAGAATTTCATACCATTAGAATCCTCACGATGGACATAGATTGCCATTTAATTCTGGCGCTATGATAGCGAATTTCGAAATATTAACTTATATGAGACAGTAGATAGTTTTGGGATTGCCCCATCTGACCAGTTCAAAGACTGGAAAAGAAAAAATTAAAACAGTCAACTACATCAAGCCTTTTTAAGTCATCTTCTAAACAAAAAGTTGATGAACTACGAGCCTCATATATCATTATAATTTTAATAATAAAAGTATTGAAATTGCACACAATCGACGAGAAATCAATCTCACCTGTAGTCAGAGAGATAATAAAAACTGCTCTTCATCAAAAGAAACCGTCTGATATCAACTGAAAAAGTCCTCAGTAATAATTCGGTACAAAAAGGAATAGATGGCTAAAAGCATTGAAACATCATTATGCAATTACATAAAAACCTGCAAATTTCCATTCAATTCCATGAATCGGCCTTACCAAATAACAAAAACTCATTAAAAAAAAATCAAGAGTTATTATTTGCTAAAAATTTGGAAACTGATACAAAGAGAGAATCAATATTTTAATAATACCAAGTTAAACCAAGAGAAACAAATTCTTTATTGTAATATTTTGTCACTAGCTACTTATGTTGCTCGAACAACGACGGGACATCAAGAAGGTATTATTAACATTTTTTAAACAAGCAGTACTAAATGTACTCTCAGAACATTCCGTTACACATCATCAGCAATTGGTTTTAGAAAATGGAATGAACACCTGTATACATCGCTTCATTACTTTACTAGAGCAGTTAATAGGAATAGATGCAATTCATTGAATGACAGGATATTTTGCCAACTTTATATTGAAAATCATTTTACAACAAAGTGGAACAATTGTTTTACTTTGTTGTGCAGTTGTCACTATCACTTTGTATCAGACTTGCAAATTAATTCAATCGGTTGCTGCTGCATACAAAAGTTCGTTTTCTCTGAAAAGGCATTTGTCTGAATCGTTTTTTGATATATTTGATTTAGTATTTCACTTAACTAAAAACAGAGGTGTATACGCTAAAACCTGATTGCATTAAAAAATGACATCGGTTAAATGACAGACGTGTTTAGAATCTTTAATTAAATAAATTTAAATATCGCAGTCTGTGAAAACAAGAATATTTACTTACTGTCAACATTTGGACTTTCTTCATAAAGTTTTCTCAAAACAATTCCGCGCTATTTATACTTGATTATACCGAGTTGGTTTTTAGATCCTTTCGAAATGCAGCTATAACAATACCATCATATTTAGAGGAGGAAATCCTGGCAGTAAACGAGAATTAAAAGTAAAATTCAGAAATGGATAACAAGAGTTCTAATTTCAAAAATCTACAGCTCTCTAATCTGGATTGTGAGGGACAGTACATAAAATTTTAATTGCTTTCCTTTCATTAGATTTGACTTAAAGTGGGTTCCATGCAGTAACTAATTTACAGTCAAAGAAAAGGAACATGCATCTTTGAACATGACAATTTGTGACTGATGTTGAAAAAATTAGAATCTGACATGAAAAACTTACTCCACTAGCCTCAACTATTTCATTATTTTTTTTTTTTAATTCTTATTGGTTTTGTGTTTATTTTTCAGTTTTTATTAAACATTTTTTACTACATTTGATGGTCGTTTTAATTAACTTCTACTTTGATTAATAGATTGTCAGATAGATGAAATATAGATAATATGCAATAATATTTTAACATTTTGTATAATTAACTATTATGGAAGAGGGGGCGTTGGCATCTTTTTCTCTTGTAAAGGGGGCGGTGGACCAGAAAAGGTTGGGAACCTATGATTTAAGTGGTTAATAAAATAGTCATTAAATAAAATAGTCATAAATGTTATTTGCGAACAAAGCACCTTAAAGAACAACTATAAATTAATCTATATTGTAAAAGTTTATACCGCTTGACCTTAGGAAATTAATATGGAAGTGACCTTTTCACGATTCATATGAGTGTTGGCCATTTTTTCACAAAATTATATTTTTGGATAAAATTGTATGAAAGTCGTCTTCTTTGAAAGATTATTAAAAAGATAGTAATTTTTGAGGAATGAGCTACCTTTGAGCTACCTTCTTAAATGCATATATTTGAAGCTGTGTGTATTTAAAATTTCATTCCCAACAATCGCTTACACAATAGGACTGTGATTTTATAGTTCCTGGAAATTAATGTGAACAATACTCACTTCGTAAGAATATATTATAAAACGTTTTATTAATGTATTCTCACTTTCTTTCGGAAAATAGGCTATATTTGTGACTTCTTAAATCCTGCACCGTATCGAAAATCACTTATTTTTATGGATGCCGCAGCCATAAACCCATTCGTTCATGCACTCTCAGTCAGCGGTTATTGGAGTACCTGTCAAACGCTTCCGAATAAAATTTATATTGGATCATCAAACATGGTGAAATATCAATCTTAAGAAATGCCTTTTTTTCCCCACCCGCTTTCAGATAACGGTAAGCTTGTTTTAACTTATTTTTTAATGAATTGTAAGAAATATTTAAATAAGAATAGGTATAAAATAAAATACATTTTTTACACTCTTTTATAGCCATTCAGTGTTCATTTTAAAAATCGCGCCTAATTTCTTGTTTATCTTAAACAACTTCCATCAGAATACATAAATTTAGCGTGATCACGGAACTCGATTATGAAAAATCCACCTCTTTTCTATGCTTGATAGAAATCGCAAGCAAGTGAAATTATTAATATTATATATAATTTTTGCTTTGTTTCTTTTTTATTATGGTTCTTGCGCTTCAAGGACTTTCAAGCAACTTTTAACAGAAATTTCGTAAAGAAATATTTGCCATAGTTAAGATAAAAAATGTTCTATCTTCAGATAAGCCGATTAGTATTTTACGAAGTTTCTTGAACAAAAACACCTAAAATCCCCTTAATACCTCGATGCTTACTAACCACTTTTAAGATAGAACAAGTTGGAAATTGCACGTGAACGTAACAAATGAGGTGCGTTCGTACGATAACGAAGTTTTAAAAATATTCAGATATGGCTGATATAGTCGAGCGTACTCCGGATGCAGTATAGTAGTCGAAATCTTTACGTTTCTGTAAATATGCAGGAAGTAATTTTTATTACACCTCAGCAACGTATATCTTATTCATAAAATGTGAAATAGTTGAATATAATTAAAACACGTACCAAACCATGTTTCCCCGTATAGCATTATATAGTGGAATACTTTTGTGTGGCCCTGTAATTTAATAATAAAAATTCCTTGCATCACAGATTGTACAGAATGCATATTTTAGTATATATTTCATAGATTCATGCCAATTCTATTATGTTCGAATGAGTGTAACATCATTAAAATGCATTTGAAACTTTTTCCCCATTGACCGTAATGTAACGGAATCCTTTTGATTGTCCCTGTAATTGATCTATGCATCCGATTTTCAAAACATTTGAAATGACTCGACAAAATTACGCAATAATTATATGTTTTAAATTTCAAACGATTAAAATGCATTTAAAACTTTCTTCCCTATTGACCGTAATGTAACGGAATCCTTTTGAATGTCCCTGCAATTGATCTATCCATCCGATTTTCGTAAAATTTGAAATGACTCGACAAAATTATGTTATAATTATGTATTTTAAATTTCAAACGATTCGGTTGGGTAGTTTTTGCGTTGTTATATGCGGACAGACGGACAGACAGACAGACGGACAAACGGACGGACTGAGCGACAACAATAGGTGCTACGTATTTACATAATTACGAACGCACCTATAAATGAATCGTGACTTAAACCATCTTTTTAGGATTCCTAAATTAATTTCTAAATTTATGATCATAAATTAATTAGTATTAGATAATTAACCCTCCGCAGCGGGCGTCTTTTACATAATTTTAAATCTTTTTCTACCGGTTTTTCAAAATAAGGTGTTTGTGTAACTGAATCGCAGGAAAAAAAATTTAAATACATAAGGGGAAACTATAATTCCTGGAAACTAATATGAATAATACTTACGTTGTGGGAATATTATGAGATGTAGGGGTAGATATAGTAATGTGTTCTCACTTTCTTTCGAAAGACAGGTTATCTTTGTGGATTTTTAAACACTGCATGGTATCGAAAATTCCTTATTTTTATATATGCCATAGCCATAAAAACCATTCGTTCATGCACTCTCGGTCAGCGGTTATTGGAGTACCTGTCAAACGCTTCCGAGTAAATTTTTTTATTGGATCATCAAACAAAGTGAAATATCGATCTTAAGAGATGCCCTTTTTTTTTCCAATCCCATTTTTAGGTAACGGGAAGATTGTTATACATTGTTTTTTAATCAGTTGATTGAATTATTTGATGAAGAAATACAAACAAGTTTGTGTATGACTTAAATATAATTATATTCTTGCAATATTCTGAAAGGATCATATTTTTTAATCTTCAGCAATTTTTTTATTCTCTATTGAGTATTTTATTCTCATTTATTCTTCGTTGATTTTCTTTTTCTCCTATTCTTTGTTAAACCGCTTGTTCTTAATCGAATCTTTATTCTACAAGTGGCAATACTAATCATTTTGAAATTAAACTCTAGATACTTAAAGTGGTAATATAGGGCCTCCGTGGCCGAGTGGTCAAAGCACCACAGCTAACCGCCCTCGAAAATAGGAGATTGGGGGTTCGAATCCCACTGGATCCATTGCACGCACTCTTTCTGTGGAACTCCCGGGTGTATATCTCTTGTGTTGTAAAATTTCCTTGTGCCATCTCGTCTTTGTAATATTGACGATGTTTATAAGCAGGCTTCATGTCGAGCACACAAATCAGATGTATGTTGTTCCAGTGATAATATATAGATCAGTTGTAATACATATCAGTGCGTATTAGTACATATCACTGGTGAAGTATTTCTAATTTTGTGCGTGTCAATATAAATGTGACAAAGTTGCAGTTTTAAAGATAATCAGCTACAAGACATTACAAAAAATGACGCTTTAACAATAAAAATATTCCTTTTTGAACTATACTTTTGAACATTTAACTAATAAGTCACTAAAATAAAATATTTTTAATGTTATTTGCGACCAAAGCAACGCAAAGAACAACTGTAAATTAGCATATATTGTAAAAGTTTATCAAACGTGACCATTGGAAATTAATACGGGAAGGACCTCTTTACGTTTCATAGGAATGTTAGCCTGTTTTCTCAAAGTAATATTTTTGGATTAAATTACATAAAAGTCGTCTTCTTTAAAAGATTATTAAAAAGATAATAATAATTTTTTGTAATAAGCTACCTTCTTAAATGCATATATTTTGAGCTACCAATAGTTAAAATTTCATTTCTGTTGTAAACAGTCGTTTAGAAACTTTGATTGTGAATTTATAGTTCCTGGAAGTTAATGTGAACAATACTTGCGTTGTAAGAATATGTTATAAAATGTTTTGTTTATGTCTTCTCATTTTCTTTCGAAAGATAGGACATGTTTATGACTTTTTAAGTACTGAACCGTATCGAGAATCACTTATTTTTATAGATGCCACAGCTATAAACCCATTTGTTCATGCACATTCAATCAGCGGTTATTGGAGTACCTGTCAAACGCTTCCGAATAAAATTTTTATTGGATCATCAAACATGGTAAAATATCGATCTAGAATATACCGTTTTTTCCCTTCCCGCATTCAGAAAATTGTTTTCCCATATTTTTTAATGAGTTGTAAGAAATATTTAAAGAAGAATAAGTAAGTATAAAAGAAAAAATACTTTATTAGTACTCTTTTATCAACCCATTAGTGCCTAGCGTTCCTTTTTAAGGACATTCAAAAGGTGCATTCAGCACTGTTTTTGACACCGGTAAAAAAGAAAAGCAATAATTATTTTATTTAAATGATACATTTTCGTGATTAATGAACTAAACTTATATCTTCTAAAAATAGTGTTGCCAACCAAATAAAATTTACGCAAAAGATGCTGGGAACGAATGTCAGGAGGAATGCCACAGGAATGCCACAGGCGGCTATTTTCTAATTCTAACTAGCACCACTTATTTAAAACAGAAGTCCTTAATATACAATTTGACAACATTTGAAAGCGAAATAAGTTTTGAAAATCATTTTAGAAAAATACTAGTGCGGGCAGAATATAAAAATAGTCGCCTGTTGCAGCCTTGCATTCAGTACTCATTTTGAAAATTTCGCATAATTTCTTGTTTTTCTCTTAAGAATTTCCGTCACAATATATTAATTTAGAGTGATCACGGAACTCGATTATGAAAAAATCACTGCTTTTATTATGCTTCATAGAAAGCGCAAACAAGTGAATTTATTAAAATTATATATAATTTTTGCTCTGTTTCTATTTTAACAAGGTTCGTACGTTTCAAAAACTTTCAAGTAGTTTTTCCCAGAATTTACTTAAAGAAATATTTGCCATGGTTAAAAAAATGTATTCTATCTTCAGATATACCGACTAGTATTTTACGAAATTTCTTGAACAAAAATCCCTAAATCCTCAAAATACTTTGATGCATACGAACCATGTTTAAGAGCCACTAGTCACGCGGTCAAAGCCGAGCGCTAATGTAAAGTCTATGGGGGCGTTCTTTTCGAATATCTCGTTCAAATTTTAATATTTTTACATGATTTTTTTTTGCATAGGCTAGCTTAGGACGATCTACAACCGGGCTAGTTTTTACTTTTTCGATTTTGCTCATATATTTTTTATATTATGATAGTTTCAATTTCAGAACCGTTTTAAACCGGTTTTGAAAGTTAAAATATTTTTTTTTTTTTAAATCTGAAACCAAAACTGAAAAAGTAAAAACTATCCCTGTTGTAGATCATCCTAAGCTAGCCTATGCAAAAAAAATCATGTAAAAATATTAAAATTTGAGCGAGATATTAGAAAAGAACGCTCCCATAGACTTTACATAATCATCCGGGTCTTTTTGCGTACTTTTTCTGTGACTATTGTGGGCTCTTAAGAAAAAAAATAACCCGTGACGTAGATAAGATAAAAAAAGATAGAAAATACGGTTAAGATAGAAAAATAAGATACGGTTAAGATAGAAAATAAACCGTAACACGTTGACTGTCACGTTAGTCACTGGTGACTGACACTGAACTTTCCGTTTAGGCAGCGTCAGTCACCGTTGATTGACAGTATTTGGATTACATAATGAGAACGTTATTTCGAAGCTTTACCCTTTCCAGCACACTGTACCCGGTCTGAGATACCCAATTTTAATTCCAAACTTGCAAACGGCACCAATATTATTTTAGTAAAATTTTGCTTTTACAGTAAACGCTTAAATTAGGGAACTCAAAATATCTAAAAAATTCGTTTTCAAAATCCGGTGTCAGACGATAATTTCTCATTTTAATACAGATTTTGCCCGTGCCGGAAAGGGTTAAACGGAAAGACAGACAAAATAGACTTTGTACTCAATGTGTTAAAGTATCTTTTTAGAATTTTTAAATGGATTTCTCTAAGTACAGTCATAAATTAATCCTACGCGACTGACGTTCTTCACAGGATTTTAAAAAACTTTCGCCGTTTTTTCTAAATGAGGTGTTGATGTAATTGTATCTCCGAAATATTCTGATTAAAGAAATTCTGATTTTCCTTTATTTGATACTAAGGAAAAATTTACAATAAAGAATAACTGATGTGAAAACAGGGATTCTGGGAATCTTATACGTCACGCATCGTCCGTTTCAAAGGCATTATAATTAAGAGCTTTTTTTAAATATTACCCTGTTTTTTTTTTTTTTTGTTTGTTTGTTTGTTTGTTTGTTGTTGTTGTTTTATATAATTTATTTTCTACTTTTTTAAAAATGAAATGTTTCATTCTTGCAGTATCACAGCCACTTGGCCTAGTTCATAGAGTATTTAATGGTGCACAATTAGATCCATTCTTGAAATTGTTCAGTTTCAGTTTACATTGAATAAATTATTTTAACCCTTTCGGGTTCGAATTTTGTTTCAATTTTTAGAAAAAATTACTTATACTTTAATAAATGTAATAACATTAACACTATCTATCAAATAGATTAATCGGAGTTTAACGAATATTTCATTTTCCGAAAGATAATGAATGTTGTTGTTTTGTATATTATTCAATTAATATTCATATGACAATAGGCTAAGGAAGAATTTTCAGAGATGTTTAAAAAATTCTGTATTACATTAAGATTTAAATTATATTACAACTTTCTAATACTTTTTGAGCTTTATTATATATGATTATTTCAGGAAAGTAATTTTTATTTTGAATTTAAAGAGTGAAATATATATTTAAAATAAAAGAATTGGAAACGGCGCAAAGAGAATTAAGAAAATAGTAATTTATTTTTATTATTATTACTAAATGTCTAAACATAAATGAAAGCATATAGTTAATGCATAGACATATACTAACATTATTCCATGTAAATAGTATCAAAAGTATTTGTAAAACACAATAATACTCCATTAAAAAGACATGTACTATTAACCCCTTAACCCTTTGAGCTCTGGTAGGTAAATTTCTTCAAAATTCCAAATGTCACATTGGCACCAGTATTTTGGAAAGAAAAAAATCGTTTAACAATATACACGGAAAAACGTATTAAACCTTTTTCAAATAAATCTTGTTGAATTTTCTGGTGCCGTTGTGACATTTCGGAATTAAAATTAGGTGGAACCATCAGAGCTCAAAGGGTTGACTGGTTTGTCCGAACGCCATTCGAGCAAGACGAATTTCCTTATTTCATCATTTAAAGCTTTTTGACACCACTATTATTTTTTTTTTTTTTTTAATTTCATACTATTGAAAGGCGTAGATGTTTAGACTAAATTTTACAAATATTTTATTTAAACAATAGTGGTGTGAGTCCGCTATTTTCAATTTATTAAACGGGAAAGAATTAACCAGTAAGGGGGTTAATAGTACATCAGACCCGAAAGGGTTAAACAATGTATATTGTTTTTCCAATTCTGTAATTTTTAAAGCGATATATTATGGATGCAATTTATGAACACGTTCAATATTTATTGCGGAATGTGATCTCCAAGACTTTTTAACAACTTCGCAATATCGAAATTTGCTTATTTTTAAAAGTTCTTTTCTGGGAACTCATTCATTATAAACTCTCAGTCAGAGGATGTTGTTGAATCTGTCAACGGTTTGCGGAGGAAATTCTTATTGGATCATCAAACATGATGGATTATCGACCTAGAGGGAAGGATTTTTTTCTCTTTTTTCACAGTTTTCTTTTCTCACTTGACGAAAAAAGTACTTGTTTTAATTTACTTAAAATTGTATTAACTAGTACAGAAAGAAAACGATTATGCATTAACCTTTAACTCCTTTGGAACGAGCGACACGTATACGTCGCACAAAAAGGCTTAAGAATCCTTGTTTATCCCCCTTCCTTTCTCGATTTAATAAGGCACAAATTTCTGTTTCTAAAAACCGGTGACAAAACTTTAAAAATTTCGTAAAAGGCTCCCGGTGCGAAGATGTTTACGGACAAAGCATTTTTATTGCTAAGATGTTGAAATAAATTATTTACACCGGTAATTGCGAAAAAAATTATTTGTAAATAAGGAAAAGGTGATTTTTTACATACATAATAAGATGGGTTTTTTTATTAAAATTGTATGGTTGTTGCATATCGGAATTAAAATTTTGGGGTTTCGTATAGAAATCAATGAACGTTAAAGGGTTAAAGCCTTTCCCGCGCAGTTGTTTAATATCGGGATTACCTAATTTTTATTCCAAAGAAACAATCTCCACCAAAAATGTTCTAATAATATTTTGCTTTTACAATAAAAGCTTAAAATAGTGAGTTTTAAATTTCTAAAAAAGATCCTTTTAAGTTCCTGTGTCAGGCAATTATTTCTTCATTTTACAAGCAGTTTTTTTTTTTTTTTTTTTTTTTTTTTTTTTTTGTGCCGGAAAGGACTAAAAATGCTATATAAATCACATATTTCAATATCATAGAAATATACATTAACCCTTTCGACTCCGGCGTCTCTTACACAAGTTTTATTCGGTTGACATCACTTTTTTTAAAGAGTACTTTTAGTTACATAATTCAAAAAATGATCCAATTAAATATTCAGTTTTCCTATATTATCGGCGCCAAAAACAAATTTTAATTTTCGAGTTAGGCTACAGTTATCTTCAGAAAGCCTTGCACCATGGAATTATTGATCCCTTCGGGACGAGCGACTTTTACTCCAATTTTAATCTTTTGTCACAGGTTTTTAAATAAGGATGAGATTTCCGCGTTTTTGCAGAGCAGTCTATTGTTCGAGAAAATAATGTTCTATTTAATCGGAACATTTTTGCAATTTAAGAGACATAATTTTCTCTAGCAAAATACTGGTATCCAAAAACGCGGAAATCTCATCCCTATTTAAAGCAGAAATTTTTACCTAGTTGAATCTCGAAAATGCGCGGATCGAATAAAAAAAAATTATAATAAAAACATTCTGGTTGGAATGATCGAAGATTATGAGCACCTTACGCGGCACGTAACCAGCCACTCTTCCCCAAGGGGAAATGAAAGAGGAACTGACATATCCCTACTGTAACCGCTTTCACTGAGGTTCATCACCGCTCGTGCATAATTCCACTGGTAAATTTCAGTAGAAATTCTCTCTTTATTAAAACGTTTTATTAATGGGAAAATTTAGTCAAAAATAATGGCAAAAACTGATATTCATTTTTACTAGCGGCAGTTAACTTTAGCGGTAGTAGTTACGCCATATTGTGATAACCAAGCGAACACCCCGTCAGTATCAGTGATCAGATTATAATACCTGGTCAAATTGACTCCAGTAAAAAGGATATAGAAAATTTTGACTACATATAAGAGAAAAATTTCAACTGATATTTTTCTCGCAAATATCATTTCAAATTCCTTTAAATAAAATGAATTTTTTAATTTAAGTTTACTGAGGACGTTTTTACCGGCATTAATCAGAAATTGTAGATACGATTTAAAAAAACTAGCAGCCATCTTGTGACAACCTCTTCAGTTACTTCACTCGCAACTGATAGCCATACATAATACATTATATGTTTTCTTCTCTTTATTCACAACTCCATAGGAGGTAGTGATATCACTGCAGAAGTTCTTCACTGCTTTTCTAGAGTTCCTATGTCTCCTTCTTTTTACGCGCCACTATTATTTTAAGGAAAATGTTATTAAATTTACTGGCTTCTTTCCCTCTCATTGCAACACCACTATAATATCATCAGAAAACATACGCCACAGCCTTAACGATTTCAGAAAACCGAGGTCAGACCATGGAACTATGAATAAAGGGAATTTGACATATCTTCCAAACAATGAAGCTTCAACTGTAGCCAGTTTTGCAGTGGCTTATTAGCATCGTGGATAACTTCCACTAGTAAATTTGAATAGAAATTTTCTGCTCATTTAATCGTTTTATTAATGCAGAATTTTAATCAAAATTACCCTCAAAAACATGTTTATTTTTACTCCTGGAAGTCTTCTTCGGTGGTACTCAGGACCTGCATTTCCCGCCACATTGTGATAACCTAAACAACAGACTTCCACCAGTAAAATCGAAAAAAAAAATTCCATATTTTGAGAGACGTTTACAATGAATAAGCGGGTAAAATAAGACAAAATTTACTATTCAAAATTTGCTAGTGGAGATTTGTTTCGGCAGACAAAAAAAAAAAAAAAAAAAATGTTGATCCGATGTAAATAATCAGACGCCATCTTGTGACAACCTTCTCATTTACTGTAATAGCTACTGGTAGACTCTGCTCTGTATGTCCGTGCTCTTTATTCATAACCCCATGGCATTGGTCAGACTCGACATAGAAGTACTAAAGGTTCAGTTACATTTTATACCATGGTTATCAATCTGACCTCTACTTTTAATCCAAAATTTCAAATTTACACAGAAAATTTTTAAAGCAGAATTTTCACTTTATGTGATCGCTAAATGTCTATCAATCTATTAATCTTCTCAGTCTTGATGTCGCCTCTAGGAGACACTAAAGAACACCCTTTAAATGAATTTAAATGCTTCTAGAACTATTAAAATTACTTCTAGACATTTTAATAAATGCGTGCATGTCATTATCATTTATATGCAGGATAATACAGCTTTGGAGATGTTTTATAGTAATTTTAAACAGGTTTTTGCGGTCTTTCGTAATGCTGGTCTCAGGACTGAGAGGTAAAATAAAGCATAAAATACGATTCTTTATTTATGATCTAAAATAGAAATTTCTGAAGAAAAATAAAGGCTAAACTGGCAACTCTGTCTTCAGGGCTGCCCAGGCGACTTTTTTCAGTTCTATCTGACACCACTTTCTTAAAACAGGAAATTTTCAACACCCTTTGCAAACATTTGCAAGGGAAGTATATTAGAAACTTTATATTAAAGAAATGCTGGTGCTAACAGGATATAAAAATAGTCATCTGTGGCAACCCTTTGTCTTGTACTTTTTCCTTTAGACGAAGTGTGTTGCTATACATTAAACCGCAGTTATTTTGCTCTGTTTAAAAGGTTTTAAAAAAGTGACAACTCTTTCTTTTATTCTTCGTGACTATCTCAGTTTTGAAGTTTTAATGATGCAAAACCTGAAAATATACCTCTGCAAATTTTTTTTTTATGTGGTATCAGAATATATTTTAAGAGAAAGTATATTTTTATACTATCAAAAGATTTATGAATGCATTTTCATTTTATTGCGGAATTTGATCTATGCGACCATTTTTTTTAACTGCTTCAACTATCGAAAATCGCTTATTTTTTAAAATGTCTTAGTCGAAGAGTTATTCATTCTTACACTCTCGTGTAACGGTCATTGGTGAACTCTCGACCGTTTACGATTAAATTTTTTATTGAACCATCAAGTACATTGATTTATAGACCAAGTGGATTCTGCTTTTTCTCATTTTTACTTACAGCTGTTCTCAAATCCATAGAAGATATTTTTTGACACATTTTAAATTGATTTATGTTCCAAAACACATGAAATTTCCAGGTGATGTCATTTAAAAGTATGTAATCGAAAAATTTTCTATATTACTTGTTAACTCTTCCAGGAGCAAGGTATTTCTGCTCCAAAAATGTTCAAGTAACACTGATAAACAAATTTTAACGAATTTTCGATTTCTCTATATACGTTGGGTGTTTCTTATAGATTTCAAGCTTCTGAAAAAGAATATGTGTGTAAAAATTTTCTATCACCCTCCAATTTTGAGAAATTTCATTAATACGTTTTGGAGTATGTAGGCATCTTATAGGCATTATAATTATATTATATTATTCTCTTTCATGTATTTGATTCACATAAACATTCCTTTTTCTTATTACAACGATAGAAGATACAGCAAGAGAGTAGAAACAGATGTCTCCCGAATAAATTTTATGTTAGCGATCTCTAGCGACAGCTCTAGCCACCCCCACAGTATTTGACTATAACGCAAATCTCTGACAGTGGAAACTTATCTTTTGGGGCAAATACATTACTATTTCTTTGTTTTGTAAAACTTTTTAATTAAATTTTGATTATAATTATCGTATTTTCCTCTACAATATGTAAAACATATCTAGAGGATGCGTTAATGAACCCGATTCTTTTTGCTGTATGTGCGGGGAGCTAACTTTGAAAAAGCATCGATGCGCCTATCATATGTACTTTGGATATAAAGTAGCTGAACGAAATAAGAATGAGCACCTTGTTCTTGTTAAACACAATGTGCTACAAACCTCCGGACGTGGATGAAAGGTACAAAAAAGTGTATGCCCTTTGCTATACCCATGATTTGGCACATGCCGAAGGATCAAATAACCGACTGCTACTAATGTATTACAAGAATTAAAGGATTCTTTGCAAGAAGTAAACATAAAATTAAGTACACGAACTTAGATTCAGCAATGTGACCAGCATTACATAATGATGATTTACAAATACCGAAACCTCCAGAGAATTTTACATATGATGATGCAGCAGTAGAAATGGAAATTGATGAAACAGAAACTTCCTCTACATCTAATATGAACTATTCTAGTGGCATAAATGAAGAACCACACCAAATTACTCAAAAAGAATTAAATGATTTTGTGAAAGACTTAAATTTATAAAGAAAAACTCAGAATTACTTGATCAAGATTGCAAGGTTGGAATCTCCTGAAAAACAATACAAAGATATCTATTTATCGAGATTGATATAAAAAATATTCAATATCTTTTAAAGAAAAGATGATTTATGCTATTGTAATGATATAAGTGGCTTAATGTCTGCTTTAAATTGTTAATATAACTCGGAACAATGACCTACAAGAGAGCATCCACAGATGACACATTTACCGCTACATAAAGTATGAAATTTCTTATTAATATCTTTTTTTTTTTTTTTTTTTTTTTTTTTACAAAAAATCTATATTTTTCTGAAATTTTATAAACAATTCATACTTTCAGTGTTTTAAATATTAATTTTAAGCTTTATAAATGTTTATTTAAAAGCTTGTCATTACTAAAATAACAAATGATAAATTTCATAAGGTGTATGTGTTGAATAAATACTACAAAATTGAGATTTTCAGGATTTTGAATTTTTTAAAAATCTGTGGGTGATGGACACTTTTTAATGGCATATTCTTTCACAGCACCACCTAAAATATAAAAGTCACCACATACTTAGTTAGAAACAGAAACCTTGTTTATCAGTGTAATTAATTGACACTGCAATTTAGGAACAAATTTATTTGGAAATAATCGAAAGCTCCCTTCTTTTTTTCTTTACGTGTATTATGGGATCGAAATTATACTAAAATTTTACTGGTGTCAATTCTCAGCTCGGGCACTAAAATTAACCGTTTGCAGACTGCAAACGGCGCCCCTGAATGGGTTAACCCCTTCGGGAGTCTTTTATGAAATTTTTTATGTTTTGTCACCGGATTTTAAAAACAGAAATTTGTGACTTTTTGAATCGCGAAAATGCTCCGATTAGATAATGCAATTTTACAGTAAAACTTTACTGGTGGGAAAAAACAAGGATTCTTAAGCCTTTTTGCGGCACGTATACATGTCGCTCGTCCCCAAGGAGTTAATAGACCGGGAAGCTGCAGCACAGACGGATGAAATTATAGGATTAGTTACATCTCAATTCTCATATTAAAACGCAGTCGGTCTGCCAAGTCATATCTTGGTGGAAAGCACCTATAAACCAGATTTTAACGGTTGACTCATAAGTTTACCGTTATATTTTCCTTCTCCTAATCCTCTATGTTTTCTTACTTTTGGGTGCAGAAAAGTACGATGGTAAACTTACGATTCAACTTCTAATATCGGGGGTTTTTTGTGTTGCCCACCAAGATAGGACTTTCAGACCGATTGCGTTTTAGTATGCGAATCGAGATTTAACTAATCCTAGATTTTCTTGTGTGAACTGGATGAGGCGATTGTCTGTGCCACTGTCTCTCGGTCTATAAGAGCAGAAGATAATTCATAAAACACTGCCAAAATAGTCGAGTGAACCGATTATCTGGACGCAATATCGCGAAAAAGAATAAATTCTAATCATAAGCAGTTGTAGCCGTCATATGCTTATAACTCGATCACAATTGCTTATAACTCGATACGAAAGTTTTTTATCAAAAAATGGAAAACTGGTTTTGATTCCAAATCGCTTTAACAGTTAGGCTTGTTGATTTTATGTTTTTACGTTTGAAATGAATCAGAAAGTTTTGGTAGTTGAGCAATTGGATTTTAGTATCGCCTTAGGCAGGTTGCATACTAAGACGACAGGAAGAAAATAAAATGCGACTAGCTTATTAGGAGTGTCGATTATTGGTTCCTGGTATTTTGCTTCCAGTTGTAATCCATTTTTACGCTGTTTAAAAATGCGCAAATTAAATTTCTTTTATAGTAAATACCATTAAAATTTAAATTACTCTACTAAGCCCTGATACCATATATCAGTCGAGGAACTATGAACACAGAGGAAATGACATATCTTCAAAATAGCGAAGATATAATTGCAATTGGTATCGCAGCGACTTAATATAAACAGGGGTAAACTTCCAATAGTAAATTTCAATAAAAATCTGTTCCTTCTTTAAACACCTTGTTAATGCATAATTTCAACTATCATTATGGCAAGTGGTTATAAACTGATATGGGTGATTCCATGCAAATAGGTCATTTTCATCACAATGATGATAGTCCAAAATCCTATATCATTAACCAAGAGAAAAAATCCTTTATTTTATGGAAAAGTAGTAATAGAGGAATATAATCATCCATGCCGGAAGCGAAGTGGTGTGTAAGCCAAAAATTGATATCACTAGTGGTTGACTCTTAGGTTTAGCATTGTGTTTGTTCTATAATCAAAAGTATGAAAACATGGAAAACTGGGTGCAGAAAAACACAATATTAAGCCTACGAGTCAGCCACTAGTGGTATCAATTTTTGGCTTATGCACCACTTCACTTCCGGATGATTAGACATGGATGATTAGATTCCCCTATTACTACGCTTCCATAAAATAAAGGATTTTTTCTTGTGTTCGATGACATAGGGTTTTATGCGGTCGACTCTTATCAGGTCAGAAGTATCTAATTTTTTGTAACAAGACGGTAAAAGAGATTCTTATTGGCAAAAAAAAAAAAAAAAAAAAAAAAAAAAAAAAAAAATAGCTGTCCGAAGTGACATTAAGGAAGTGCATAATTATTAAAATCTGTTCTCACCAAATCGCTAGAAATTGCACTCAATTTTTTTAAAAATAAAGTGTTCATTGGAATTTTTATTTATAGTTTTTTAACTTATCTGTTAAATTTATTTTGTGCTACTTTTAATTCTTTTTTTAAAACAATTTCGGGCTGACATCGAATCATACTTATTTGTAACCCTTTTTTGGTTTCCTTTCTGACTTTTCTTTATTTTTTACATAATAAATTACATTTTATACACCGATTTGATAAGAATACTTTTTTTTCATAAAAGCCTTAAATGTTTAGAAAAAAACCTTTTTACCAGTTTTAAAATATAATCGAGCAATTTTCTTACATAAAAATTATTTTCACAGATGGAGTGATAAAATACACATTATTAATTTATAAAATTTGTACGTGTAAAATAAATTAAAAAACAATGCTTGTTCTCAAACTAGCCTTCTGTGAAAACCATACCTACCATTAATATATTGTTAGAAAATAAAAGAGCAAAATGTTTTGTTTTTATAATAAACATCAACATATTTTTAAGGTATAAACTCCTTGATTTATCAAGTTTTTTTTTTTTTTTTTTTAAATCTTTGCAAATAAAGTATCAGTCAGTATTTCACTTTTTCTCAGTTATTCGCTTTATAAAATAGGTTTTTTCAGTTACTAGTGCTATTGACCATATTTATAATAAAAAATATATAACTTTCAATAATATAACTTTCAATAATATAACGGATAATTTTTTTAATTTGTGTCATCAGAATTTTTTAATGCCTATTTGCCAACTTCTGACTAAACTTCGGTAAAATGTGAATTTCATTTAAACCAAATTGAAATAGGTTTCTAACAAGGAAATATTTTCGAATGTATTTTTAATTATTTAATTTCATGTTTTTGCGTGGAGCTTGTTTCACAAGTTTTTCTTCACTTAAAAAAAAATAAAGTAAAAAAAAAAATCTGATTCGAACATGTCCCAAGTGCAATTCAATTCTCGACTTCTTTTATATTAAATTTATTTAGTGTCTATCTCTCATTCATTCTTTTTTTTTTTTTTTTTTTCTAAGATCTTGACCGGCCGGAGATTCAAATTTTACAGTAAATTTTACTATTTCAAATCGCCGTATTCTAGTGATTAAATAAGGCAAAAATTTCTATTAAATTTTTCCGGGTCAAAAAATCAGAAGAGTTGGCAGCTATGCTTTCTTCTCCAATCAAATTTCTCCTGCTTTTTGTAACTTTACTTTTCTTTCAAACGCAGATTTTTCTCTGCAGTTAGAATTTTTCTATCAGAACGAATTAAAGCTTGTTAGACACTCCAATATACGACTGGGTATATAAATGGATCTCTTACTAGATCTCCCCCTTAACCCTTTAGCCACTATCAATATTTATTTATTTTTTAACTTTCAAATAATGGCCTTTTTTATGTCTTTTACAAAATTTTTAATCCTTTATCACTGGATTTTAAACAGAAATGTTTGCCTAACTGAATCAGAAAAATGCTCGCATCAAATAATACAAAATTTACAACTAGTCGTTGGGGGCCACCGTAATACTTACCCATCATGGATAGGCATACGAAAATAAAACATGTGAAAACTATTTATACAATGCATTGCAATTCCAAAACAAAGTTTAAATATTGTTAATATACACAGTAATGCTCTATTAATGAATTGCTGATGTACCAATTTCGACAAATTGTATAAAACGCCAAACTATTCAAGTAGCACTGAATTGCATAAACGAAACATCCTTATAACTCCAAAAATAATTATGATATAAACTAACAGCTTACTGCGTTGGATTAAGCGTCTCATTTCCAATTAAAATATACCTCTGAATTAAAATTTGAATGAAATACAGGGTCATGAAAAATTGAAGAATGTGGAAAACAGGATTACAAATATCTCGGCAACTAATAATCCGATCGACTTCGTTCTATATGCAAAATGCGCGTTATTTTATTGCCTTTTACGTCCATTCCTTAGAACAAAAACATATGAAAATTTTTATGTACCTTTCATCAGAACTAATTTTTCGAGAGTCCGAAAAAAATAGTTCCGGATTATCGAGGTTGCTGATATTAAATAGGCTTCGTCCCATTCTTACATACTAACTACATACAAAATTTCAAGTCTCTATCTCAGTTTGTTCGGGAGATAGAGCGTTTACAGACAGACAGACGGACGGCAAAATTTTTTTTCTAAAAATATGTTTTTCGGAATCTCCACTATCTAAAACGTGTAAATCCGCCAAAAAAAAAATTTCGATTTTCAAAACGATTGAAGACTTACCCTATACTACGTATGATGGGTAAGTAATAAAAAAAAATTACAGGTGAGACTGATAAATGATTATCGGAATATGGATGCCCATACGGGAACTAGCAAATCATGATTGGTAAAAATACGTTGCCTGTAAGATGTACTAGCAAATAAGAGAAGCAGTTAAGGCGCAGAGCACTTGCATTGCAAAAATATTGAAATGACTGGATAACATCGGTATTTACGAACTAATTTATTTACAAATAAGAAAAAACTGTTTTCCCATACGTAATACTCTGAAAACATTTATACCAGAATCCTGGTATCGTAGTGGCATTACGGAATCCAGTTGGGTGTTCCATGAACTGGAACACTGAAACACAAAGAGTTAAACATATCAGACACCTTTAACATTTAAACTTTTTCTCATGCTTAAGGGGGCTCAGGGGTTGAAAACTTTTCAAAAAATCGATTTTTTTTTAAGATCTAGTTTGATTATTCAATTAATTCTTAATTCAATGCGAAAAACCGCATAAACATATTTACATTTTTAACGGAGTTATAAGCATTTATGTATCAACACTTTCATAGCCGCACCCATATAATTTCAACTTTAAGTCGCGTTTTCTCAAAACTTGATTTTTGACGACTAACACCAAGATTTAAAAAAAAAAAAAACTATTTGATAAAATGGCTTTTTTTTTTTTTTTTTTTTTTTTTTTTTTTTTTTTTTTTTTGCATGCATATAACATTATTATCTATAGAATGAATTAATATAGTTTAGATAGTTTAATATTTTGAGTATTTTTAACGAAAAAAAAAAAGTTGTATTTTTTAGGAGTTTTTTCAATTTTCAAATTTGAGAGTTTTTATAATAATGTTGTTTTTGAGTGATAGTTCTATCCTTAATTCATTCTATAGAGTAAAGTTTCCGGATCATTTTAAAGCAAAAATTAGTTTCTTATGGTTCTATTAGGTCAATTCAACATTAAGATATCTTGATGTTGGTGATATAACACATATTTTTTTTTTCGAAAATTGTTACATAAATTTTGCTATATTTCTTATTATATTACATTGAAGCATATCATTTTATAATTTTATAAAACTACAAACATGCTTTTGAAATTTCAGAAAGTTTAAATTAATTACACTGAATACTTCTGTTTTTATATGGACTCGAAGCGAAAGCTCTGTTTACATGTCTTTCCGTATCGATCAACCCCTGAACCCCCTTAATATCCGAATTTCTCATTTTTACGCCGCAGTTCAGAAAACAGATAATTTTATTTTTACCAGAATTTGTTTTAAAAATGACTTTATTTTTCTTTACATTTTTTTAACTTCATTTTTTAAATAAAATTTCCGGTATGTAAAAGATTTAACTAAGCCATGGCGTATACGCGGGAAATTGCGGTAAATCGAAATATCTAGCGTGATTTTAAATTCATAGTACAAACTTTAAAAGTAGATACAGGGTACTGCAACATTCATTTATTGTATAGGAATGCAGGGGCGCAAGTGACGCGTTGAGAAGCAAACAACAGGGGCCAATTTGGACCTTGTTCTATATTTCAAAATTTCTCATATATATCAGAAAATTCCTATACTATTCTTTTTTTTATTTAAGGCAGATATTTCTTGATTACACAAAAAAATATTCTTCTTTGAAAATTTTCGATAAGAAAGCAAAAATTTGATTTTAAAATAACTCCATTCCTATTTATCTTCGTGTATTTCCTGTGTTTTGCCAGGTTTGTGGGTGTTTTTAATTTAAACATTGCGATTTCACACCGGAAATATTCGAAAAATATTTTTTGATTTATGTAATCATGGAATGTTTTCCCTTAAATAAATAAAAAAAAAAACATTGTACAGGAATTTTCTGGTAAGAATGAAAAATTTTGAAATAAAAAAGATCCAAATTGGCCCCTTGGTGTTTATATCTCAACGCATTACCTGCGCTCATATATTCCTATGCAATAAATTAATGTTACGATGTCCTATACCAATCCTTAAAGTCATAGAGTTTAGAATCACCCTGAATTTAGACTTGGTTTTTCTAACTATGAGTTTAGAATCACCCTGTATTATTTAAATTTTTTGGTATAATCGGAATTACGGAATTTATCGAATGTATTCTACCATGGGAATTATATACCTGCCAACTTGTACGGGTTTTTCTTACCACTAAAATTTAATAAAAATTTCTGACTGATTTAATTGCCGAAATTGCTTGAATTTCGGTGATTCAATTAGCTATAATCTTCCATAAAATTTTAGTACTAAGAAAAATCCGTACAAGTTGGTAGCTATGGAATTAGAGAATTAAACAAAAGATTAAAGCAACATTATGAAGTCAGATTACTAAATATATGAATGTTTTTGAGTTTTTCATACGCTTTTAATGCATTAAGCCAGCGGTTCCCAACGTGGGGTACGCATGTAACCTTGGGGGTACGTGGCGATCGAAATAATTTAACTAAAAATACATAAGGAAAAATTATAGTTTTAGATCATAAAGTAAGTCTCTCGTGCAAATCAAATATGTTACATGTGGAAAAAATCCATTGATAATAGAATGTCAGTAGCTACGCTTACTAATAAGCATATTTCATGAATATTTATTCATTTTCCCCCATCTACTACTTCAGTTAACCATCATGCAATATTCTCACCACATAAAAAAAAAAAAAAAAAAAAAAAAAAAAAACTTTGGTTTATAATAATTGCAGATTGTCTGAAACCATCAGGTCTTTCGATAATATCCTCAGTTTAAAAGTATTGATTAAAAATCATTGTATGAGTTAATAAAAAATTTGTTAATGCTACGTAGCTTTTTCTTGAAGTTTGTCTGTTATAAAAAGCAATATTAACTTTAAAATGCAAATGTAATTTGAATTGGATTATTATATGGTTGTAATTCAATTACTAATGGGAAAAAAAGTTGAATGGAAAAAAGAGAGGGTGTATTTCTGAGAAACTGGACGTACTACGAAATAAAAAGATTAAAAGAGGGGTACGTGAAAAAAAAAAGTTGAGAAACGCTGCATTAAGCAATTAAGCATTGCAGGCAATTTTTATAAAATTTCCCACTGAAACTTCAAAATGTAACTTAATAAAAACTTTTGACATTTTTACTCAACTTCTAGAATTTCGATCAATCTTTTACATTATTATTAAATCAGAAAAAAATGTTCAATATGATGAATTTTAATTCCATTTACATTGATTCAAAATTAAATTAGGAAATCTAATGGAACGCTTGACATGATTTTTTTTCTTTTTGCTGTTGTTGCTGGGAAGCTTTTATTTTGAAAAAACTAAATGTTATGATGCAGTTTTTTAGATTTTAGCATTGTTTTTTAACAGGATTAAAAAATACTAAATATATTTGGACCAACTTGTAAAAACACCACAAAACTATTTATTTTTTTAACTTAAAGAAGAATTTGTATAAATTATTTTTTATTAACCTACCCATTATTTTCGGAAGCTTTTCTGAATTGCTTTTACAATGCCGTAGTCACTGTTTTCAAATCGGAACATCATTTCTCCTGATGGTATCAATTCTCGGATAAATATTTTGGTATGCAGAAAACATGTTTAGCCCCTTGGGGACGAGCGACACGTATATGTACCGCAAAAAGGTTTAAGAATCCTTGTTGATAAAAATTTACTTTTGTAGATTTTTCTTTAATCTCTTCGCGACCGGGGTTTTTTATGGAATTTTTAATGTTTTGCCACCGTTTTTAAAATTAGAAATATGTGCCTTTTTAAACATTCGTTTGTTGCAGTTTTTAATATCATTATTCCTTTGGAATGCTAGTGAATTATATAGGAATTTTTTATCCCAGCAAAATTTTGCCACTCACTGATATAAACTCTTGAACCCAACTGTATTGAGTCTCTATCTAATTATATTATAAATATATCATAAAGGCCATGATGTATAAAGCATGACGTATATGTGCGTAACGCATACGTCATTTTGCGAATGGCATTTTCTCTTGCATTTTCTCTGAGATAATATTCTTGCACAAAAGAGCCGGAGACTTGGCAGCTCTGCAATAAGGCAAAATTTACAATAAAATTTTACTAGTGATTATAATCAAAGATTCTGAAAACTTTATGCGCTCGCTTGTTCCCAAAGGCATAAAGCTTATGGGCATTTTGTATATTTTCCATGCACATAATTGATATACTGCTTTTGTATAGCATTTTGTTTCTCCTCAGATGAAAATCAATGACACACAAATGCTGGAATTTAAGATATTTTCAACTTTCTTAAATTTCGAATAAATGTCTAACTTACATATACATTAAAAGCTCTTTCTTTCTGTATATATAAACTCGCCTCTCTTTTGTTATCTTTATATAAAACTTAAACAGTTATTCATTTTCATAATTTCAGCATGAAATTATGTTTTGCGAATTCAAATATTTTATACCATAATTATAAAACAAGGTTTCCTTTTGAATTATGGTTGCATTCTCCGTAGAAATTGCCAAACTGAAAGAAAATAACTCAGATTTGCGCTTTTCATTGCTTTGTGAAATAGCATTTGAATTCTCTGTTGCATGTGAAATGAGTTCAAAATGAGACTTAAATGACCCTCCTTTTCGAAGGACATAATTTATCATCAAACAAAGTTAAAACGAATGTAGGAAAAGTTTATTGACATAATTATTTAAAAGTTGTAAAGGCGACGAAAACTGCAAAGATAACTGTGATTTATTTCTTTGAAGGTTTCTCAGTCATTTATTTGGTTTAGAGTTAATTTCAAAAGCAGTAAGACTTCGTTTAACTACTTTATTTACGCTAATATGTACCTATATTATAAAGAGGTAAAGTTTGTTTATTTACAGGGTGTAGTCTACGGAACTACCGAACCAATTTCAAAAGTAAGGGTACCAAAATAGTAATAGCGTTTGAGCCAATACAACTCAAATCAATGAGTTAAGTTGAAAATTTCCAAAGAAAAAAATGAGATTTTTGAAGTACACTCATAGTTTCAGTTGTCCGAGTTTTTAGCTGCATTTTCGCCGAAAAGAAATTTTTGATGAAACCCAGATTTTGTGCCGAAAGCGAAAACAAAACCAAGTTTTTGATTGGTCTCTAGTAAAATCTAATGCCAAAAACTCTTTTGAATGTTTTTTCTTTTAAAAACTAAATTTAAATTATATCAGTCAATATCGCCAATTTTTCTTGCTTTAAAATTTAAAAAATCCGCTTTTTTTCTAAACTCTGTTCGGTTGGTTGGTTGCTTTTATGATGGCCGGCTATTACCATAGGCAATAAGGGATTTGAGTGCCCTCCATGGGGTTCTTTCTAATTGAACCTAATGCGTTTTTACGTAAGGAAATCCAAGATTTGAAGAAAACTACGGAAAACTTCCAACGATTAAACCAAGGGCGCGATTGGGTTCGAACCCAACAGCTCCGGTTTACAAACTACAAAATTAGAACCTTTCGGCCACTGGTAGGGTCTGAAATCTGTTCGGAAAAGGCGGATTTTCGGATTAGCGGGCTCCAAAATAGCGGTACTTTACTGTATTATATTTTATCTTAAGAATACAAATCTGTTTTTCTACAGTAACTTTCCCTTTTCTTACCTAATCATAGAAATCCCTGGGCTAATCATCTAAATGACTTCACTCTTCCAAACGCAAGCATTTCACACTAACCTCAAAATTTGAAACTTCTCTTTTGAAATATGCTTTACAGTCTACATCTTTCTCTGAAGAAGTCCAATGAAACCTTTCAAATTTTAAGCCTTTTCACTACGCTTTGAAAGAATCTTTTGAATTATCCTATTGCTTAAGACGTTCCTAATTAGACTTGAATGACCTGCTTTTGGAAGTTCTAATTAATTACTTAACAGTTAATCTTGAAATGTACACAGAACAGATGTATATTGAATGTACTGTATTTGATTGAAGAGTTTCAATTGCGTTTAAACTATTATCTGATAAAAGTGTATTTTAAAAAATATATAAAGTGGAACTTCAACTTAATAAAGTCCCTATTTAATGAAGTTTTCTACTTGGCAAAATTTTCTGCTGATCCTTGGCTTTGAACACTTTTAACATCTAAATTAATCTCCATATTACAAACAATATACTTCATGTAACGAAGTTTTTCCACTCTCCTGCGTAGACAACACGAAAAATTGTTGTTTATTGATGCATGAATTTATTTCACAGATTGCATGAAATTGGAAATAGTTTTTGGCTGCAATTTCGTCGAGAACAAATTTTCAGTGAAAATCAAATTTTGTTTTTGCTAACGCAAATATACCTAATGTATATGTATACTACCTAATGTATATGTGTACCTAATATATATGTTATACCTAACACAAAATGACGCTTTTGAACATTTTCTTTTAACCCCTTCGGGACGAGCGAACCGTATACGTGCCGCAAAAGATGCTCGGATGTCTTCTTTAACCTGACGTGTAAAATTTGATTTATTTTTTCGGAACATTTTCGCAAACTTAATAGGCTACGAATTTCTGTTTTAAAAAACCGGTGACAAAACATTAAAAATTTCGTAAAAGACCCCACGTCGCGAAGGTGTTAAAAACTGAATTCAAATTACATCAGTGAATATCGCCAATTCTTCTTGTTTTAATGTTTAAAAAAAGTCATCTAAAATGACTTCACTCCTCCAAACTCATGCATTTACCACGAACCTCAAAATTTGAAATTTTTCTTTGAAATATGCTTACAGACTATATATTTCTCGGAAAAAATCCAAAGAAATCTTTCAAAATTTTTTTAAATCAGCATTCTTTTCTGATCTCTGTTCGGTTAATTTTATGGTGGCCAATTTTCAACACGAGTGATTTAGGCTCTAAGGAGTGGGAGTACTCTCCGTAGGATTCTTTCTAAGGGAATCTAAAGGGAATCTAATCTGTATTTACGCAAGGAAATCCAAGGTTTGAAGAAAACTACGGAAACCTCCCAACGATTAGGCAGATGGCGCGACTGGTTTTGAACCCAACACTTCCCGTCTACCAGCTTCGAGAACAGAACCTTTCGGCCACTGGTAGAGTTTGAACTCTATTCGGAATAGGCGGATTTTCGGATTATCGAGGTTCTACTGAATAGCATTTCGTCTAAATGATTGAAAACCTGTTTTTCTATATATACTTTCCTTTTTCTTATCTAATTATAGAAATCCTAACGCTAGTCATCCAAATGACTTCACTTTTCCAAACGCATACGTTTCACACTAATCTCAAAATTTAAAACTTCTCTTTTGAAAATATGCTTACAGTCTACATCTTCCTCTGAAGAAGTCCAATGAAACCTTTCAAATTTTAAGCCTTTTCACTACGCTTTGAAGGAATCTTTTGAATTATCCTAATATTTAAGACCTTCCAAATTAGACTTGAATGACCCTCTTTTGAAAGGTATAATTTATTACTAAACATTTAATCTTGAAATGAATACATGGCAAATATATTGAATGTATTGTATTTGATTAAAGAATTTCAAGTATGTTTAAACTACTATCTGATAAAAGAGTATTTTAAATAGAATATACAGTAGAATTTAAATTTAAGTTTTCTACTTGAAGAAAATTTCAGCTGAACTTTGACTTTGAGCACTCTGAACATATAAATTAATCTCATTATTACGAAAAAATATATTCTATACTAGCATCCGTCAAGACGAAATGCCTGAGCAGGGAGCCATATAAATTTATAAGGTAATATTTTAAATTAAAAAAAATGTTTTATTTTCATGATTATTGTTTAGTAGTATAAAAGCAAGTTTGAAAAAACAGTCGCCGAGTATTTATTTTAAAGTGTTTAATTCAGTTTTCAATTCTCTCAGGTGATGCTCAAATTCTAAACTTTCAGCAAATGTTCCCGTCCTTCTAAATTGGTCAAACATATCCTTAGTGAAAACTGCTTCAATGAGAGCTTCCTCTGAATGACAAGCTATATACTAAAAGTGATATACAGTCGAGTCTCTATATAACGAAATCCACCGTTCCAGTAAAAAATTCGTTATATAGAGAAATTCGATGTATAGAGAATGGTGTTAAAAATCGTATTTAATGTGTGAAATTTGAACAAATGTTATTTTTGATCTTTTGAATTAAGAATTTGAAGTGTTCAAAAGTAAATATTAACCTAACATTTTATCTCTTAATTATTTAAGCTGTTTCAAAAAAGAGAACATATATTTAGTTGAAAGCTTAATGAAAATCAAATAAAAAAGACTTTCATTAATTTCAGACGAAGAAATCTGTAATTTTTTTTTTTTTAATTGTTACGCTCTCAAAAAATACTCAATTTTTACCACGGAATGAAAAAATTGTAATTAACTTTTTCCTCCATTTGAAAGCCTCTCTTATGTGCCTCTCATTGATTCCTCTCTTACATGTGTATCAATCCAATTGACACTGTTTTGAAAAAGATGTGGGAGGTGGGATGAATTCGTTGGATTTAAAGAACAAGGAGAGAAGTAATATATATATATATGTATATATATCTCAGCACTGACGATAAGTCAAAAATAAGTGATGGAAAATTGATTCCATATGATTTCGAAGCTTTTTAAAACTGTTTTTTATGACCAATTTGTGAGAAAATTCGTTATATGGAGATAGCTATTTCGCTATATAGAGACTGTTTTTAATGTAATTATGCGAAAAGGGGACCGTTCCTACTAAAAATTCGTTATATAGAGAAATTCGATGTATGGAGTTTCGTTGTAGAGAGACTCGACTGTAATTTGCTTTTGTTTTAAACGCTTGTTTCTTCGGTTTTTAAAACCTTTCTGTTTTTAAAAACCGGTGACAAAACATTAAAACCATTAAAAACTTTGTAAAAAGTTCTTACAGCGAAGGTATTAAAAACTAGATTGAAATTACATCAGTGAATATCGCCAATTTTTCTTGTTTTAAAGTTTTAAAAAAAAAGCAGAATTCTTTCCGAACTTTGTTTGGAATAACAGGACTCTAGTGTACTGCATTACGTCTTATGAATGAAAACCTGTTTTTCTATAGATACTTTCCCTTTTCTTATCTAATTATAGAAATCCCAGCGCTAGTCATCCAAGTGACTTCACTCCTCCAAATTCATACATTTCACACTAATCTCAAAATTTAAAAGTTCTCTTTTGAAATATTTTTACAGTCTACATCTGTCTCTGAAGAAATCCAATGAAACCTTTCAAAATTAAAGCCTTTTCACTATGCTTTGAAAGAATCTTTTGAATTATCCTATTGCTTAAGATGTTCGAAATTGGGTTTGAATGACGCGCTTTTGGAAGGTATAATTTATTACCGAACATTTGATCTTGAAATGCACACAGGACAGATGTATTGAATGTACTGTATTTGATTGAAGAGTTTCAAGTATGTTTAAACTATTATATGATAAAACAAGTAAGAAAATTCATGTGTTAAGCATAGATTATGAAACACTTTCCAACACTTCCTGAAATCTTTAACAAAACTAACATTACTTAAAAAAATAAGATGTTACTGTCCATAGCCATATAGGTATTCCAATATTTTTGAACTGTCCAGTTATCTGTCCATCTATCTGTATTTTATCTGTCCATTAACATATACTATATAAAGGGGAGATTAAATTTAACAAGAAAACGCTTCACGGGTTGAAATTTCTCTTTCAGCAATTTTTAGAAATAGATTGAAACATACTTGAATATTTTTTCTGCCCTGTAGTTTACCTAGTATCTTTATTACATGCTAGTATTTAACTAAAATTTTGTTCAAATCAAAATATTCTTAAAACTACTGAAATCACATTTCTAGAAATCCATAAGCAACCATGTATCCAATTCTTTGCGTGTTCCTGTATATCTTTTTGCCTATAGTCTGGAAACATTTCTTAATAAACTAAATGAAGTTCAGCGTAAAAATGCATAGCTAATTTAAAAACCGTTTTAAGTAAATTACGCTCATATTCACTAACAATTAGGAACTCTTTTGTGTAGCCCTGTATATCAAGTAAAAAAAAATATACACTCCATCTAATATGTATAAATTTAATGAAACTTAAAAACGCATACCATAACTAAAATGTCATTTCATCCATCCATTAGCCATCATAAATGATATACAGTACTTCGGATAGAATATACTATTTGCAATCTTTTGAGTTCCCCTGTAAATGCTATGGACTTCGCATTTTGCGTGAAATAATTTATATTCTCTTTTGTGATTTTGTATTTACTTACATTGCTGAAGAGCATCTTTATTAAGTTCGAAACGTTTGATGTTTTGTTTTTTAACCACTTAACTGATTCTTTTTTTTTTTTCGTACAATAAATTGAAAATATGGGTTAACTCTACTTTTTTTAAAGCTAAAATATTCGTAATGTTTAGTCTAAACATTTCTGTAACTAAATGGTATGAAATTGTATTTTAAAAAATTAGTGGTGTCAAAAAGCTAAGTGGTGAATCAAATTCTTCTTTCCTGTACGATGTACCGGAAACAGTTAAGCGGTTATGTGGTTTTCAAATGCTTTTTAACTATTTAATTAAATTTTCTGTAAATTTGTAATTGTTTTTAATTATATATTTCACTCTTTTCCAGTCCTTAAATATTTAATTTTTTTTTATAAAGAAGTTTCTGGTTCGAACCAATATATATTCATTTATTATTGGTCAAAATGACCCCTCAGAGTCCTTCTACTGTTAAAGTAATATTATTTTAATAGAAAAATATCTATTCATCATAAGGACTTTTCCTATTGTATTGATTCTTTTAAATATACTTTAAAACTCTATAAATGAAAACATTAAGTGAACTCAAAATAAAGAGCGTACTACATTTCGCCTTACTGGATAAAGCTTTTTAACGAAGAAGAAGCCCTGTTCATCTAGTGTTCCATTAGAGATTTTGCTAATTTAATTTTGAGTCCATAGTAAATGGAATTAAATTCCGTCATATTTAATATCGCCTTATGAATCAAACATAATGCGACGCATCGATCGATTCCAAAAACTGAGTTAAAATCTTATTTGATAGCTAAAGTTCCTTATATAATATTTTAAGTTAATGAAAATATTTTTAAAAAAAAGATCCTATTTTTTTAATTAAGCGAAATTGATTTTTTTTTCTTTTTGCTAAAGTGATTGAGAATAAGAAATACTTGCTAAAATGTTACTGATTTTTTTTTATAAGTTTTTTATTCTATGAACTTATAATATAAACTAGTCGTTGGGGGCCATCGTAATACTTACCCATCATACTATAATGTATGCATACTATAATATATGAAAATAAAACATGCTAATGTTAATATTGATAAAATGCATTGCGATTCCAAAACAAAATTTAAACGTATATTTAAATATTTTTAATATACATAGTAATGCTCTATTAATGAATTGCTGACGAATCAATTTCGACAAATTATATAAAACGCCAAATTACTCAAGTAGTACAGAATTGCGTAAAAGAAACATTCTTATAACTCCAAAAATAATAATCATATTAACTAACTGTTCACTGCGTCAGATTAACCCCTTAACAGACACTTTCTTTTCCATTCAATAAATTGAAAATAACGGATTCTCACCACAATTTTTTAAATAAAATATTTGTAGCATTTAGTCTAAACATTTCCACTTTTAAATAGTATGAAATTACTTTTTAAAAAAATTGTGTTGTCAAAAAGCTTTAAATGATGAATTAAGCAAATTCGTCTTGCCCGAACGGAGTACGGGTAAATCAGTTAATGGGCTTAAACGTTTATATCCAATTAAATTATATCTTTGAATTGAAATTTGAATGAATTACAAGGTTATGAAAAATCGAAGAATGTGGAAAACATGATTATAAATATCTTGGCAACTAATAATCCAATTGACTTCGTTCTTTATGCAAAATGTGTGCTATTTCATTGCCTTTTACATCCACTTCTTAAAACAAAAAATTTCGAAAATTTTTATATACCTTTCATTAGAACGAATTATCGAGAGTCAGAAAAAAATAGTTTCAGATAATCGAGGTTACTGATATTAAACAGGCTTCTTCCCATTTTTACATACTAAGTACATACAAAATTTCAAGTCTCTATCTCAATTCGTTCGGGAGATAGAGCGTTTATAAACACACTGACACACAGACAGACGGCATTTTTTACTTTCTTCTATCTTTACAAGAAGAAAGTATTGGATTCATGAAAATTTTCGACTTCCGGTTTTCGAAGGATTTATACGTTTTAGAAGGTCCTGAACACGTTTCGACTATTTTTAGAAAATGTCTGTCTGTGAGTCTGTCCGTCTGTCTGTGTGTATGTGACAAAAAATTTGTGGGCGCTCTATCTCAAGAACTAATGCTCGAAATTTAATAAAATTTTATATTCTGTTAGACCTTGATATGAATTAGTGCCTATTGGTTTTTGGTGAAAATTGGCCTGCAGGTGGCGCTGCTATACTACGTTTTTCATGATTTTCAAGATTGCTATATCTCAAGAACTAATGCACAGAATTTGACCAAACTTCAGATTCTGTGACCCCTTGATATACATAGACGATGATTACGTTTTGGTGTAAATTAGCCAGCAGGTGGCGCTGCTATGCCACGTTTTTCATGATTTTCATGATAGCTATATCTCAAGAACTAATGCACAGAATGTCACCAAACTTCATAATCCGCGATACCTTCAGATACATAGCCGCTGATAAGGTTTTGGTGTGAACTGCCCTATAGGTGGCGCTGCTATGCTACATTTTGCACGATTTTTGCGATAGCTATATCTCAAGAACTAATGCAGAGAACTTCATCAAATTTCAGATTCTGTTACACTAGAATATATAACATAATTAGACGCTGATTACATTTTGCTATTAACCTTGCAACAGGTGGAGCATCTATGCTGCATTTTGCACAATTTTTCCGATAGCTATATCTCAACAACCAACGCACAGAATTTCACCAAACTTCAGATTTTGTTACAAAATGACATATAACATAATTAAACGATGATTACGTTTTGTTATAAATCTTTCAACTGATACTGCTGCTGTGCTATATTTTACACGGTTTTTTTAAAATAGCTATATCTCAAGAACTAATGCACAGAATTTCATCAAACTTCAGATTCTTTTATACCATAACATAATCAGACGCTTTTTTACGTTTTGGCATAAATTGTCCAAGATATGGTGTTGCTGTGCTACGTATTGCAAAATTTTTGTTATAACTATGTCTCAAGAACTAATGGACGAAATTCCATCAAATTTCAGATTCTGTTAGGTCTTGACATAAATAGATGCTTATTTGGTTTTAGTATAAATTACCCAACATGAGGCACTACTAAGCTCATTTTCTCAGAATAGTAATTAAATTTTGCGTTTTAGGCTTTTCGGATACCAGAATCTCGTTAGGCTAGGTCAAATGTTTGAGGAAATTCGATAGTGGGTAACTTTAGGGTCACCACGTTTTTTTTTTTTTTTTTTTTTTTTATTAAATATATTTATGAGATAGAAGAAAGTTTTGGGATTGACACATCCAACTAGTTTTTTTTTTAAATATGTTTTTCGGTATCTCCATTATTTGAAACGTGTTGCTAGACTTACCCTATACTATGTATGATGGGTAAGTTATATGATGAAAAACATACATTTTCTTCTATCGACATTCCTGTGATTCCGTAAAAGTGTTTTTTTATTCTAAAAATTCCCTTATATTAAAGATTTATGGATGCACTAATAAAAAATGTACTTTCTGCAGCTATCATGGATTTACGGAAACGTTTCAGAATAATTTTTAAGAGTATATTTTATCAGTATATTTGAAGCTATTTTATCAGTATATTTTGAAGGTAAATTGAAGCAATTTTTGCAATATATTTATCATATATTTTACATATATTTATGTATGCGTAAAGTATTCAAGGAAGATTAAAGACAGTAATGTGTGGCAGTTTCTATAATAAAAAGGCATATCGAATAGCAAAAACCAGTATTTTGGGGGAAATTTAATTATAACTTTATGTATTTAATGTATGATCAGGGCCGTAGCTAGAGGGGAGGTGCCAAGGGGGGGAGAGGCCTTGCCCCCCTAAAACGTTTTAAGTCTCCCTTCGAAAAGATTCCAAGGACACTAAATGAGTTTATGTTCCGAAAATTCAAATGAAATTCTGTTCAAAAATCTAGTTTTGAGGCCCTTTCTCAGTTTTGCAGAAATACTAAATTGTAACAAAATCAAGTGTTTTAACACCCGCACATCTGTTTATACATATGAAGTTAACACGATATCTAACACAAGAACTATCGGAAATTTGAGCCAAGTTTCATAAAATTACTTCAAACCAGACTACTGATTTAAAACAGTTTAACTTTATTATTTAACGTTTTTCTTCTTTGTATGTTTTAAACTTATTTCATAAACAAATTCCAGGCTTGAAGCGAAATATATTCATTTGGTAATCATCAAAATGACGGCTAACTATAGTTCTAGTAGTACTTTTACACTAGTTATACACTCGATTATTTTCATTCTGCTTCACATTCTTTGCTTGATCTAAAAGGAAGTTATTACAAACAATTTAATAAGAAACATAGTACATACAATGCAAAAATGCACTAATTTATCTTTCTGCGTCAGAGAGAGAAAGAGAAATATGTACCCCCTCTCCCTCCCTATCATTTACTTCTTGCTACAACCCTGTATATGACGCAAGGAAACTGAATTACTTAAAAAGGGATAACTTCTCGTTGTGGTAGCATAAAAGTGAACTTAAAATTTATCAAAGATATACATAAAAGAGTCAGGCAAAATTACAGAAAATAATATGTAGTATTTTCTATAAAAAGATAACTTGACGTTCAAAAACCAATATATTTTTTAAAAAATAATTTAAAAAATATACGTATGCATTGTTTATGCATGATGTAAACAAATTCAATTACTTAAAAATGTTTAATTTCTCTTTCGAATCGAAACAAAAGCAATATACCATTCGGAAAGTGAAAAAAAGGAATTGGAATTTGCGCGTCAAACGTATCAAATGAGGTGCGTTCGTAATATAATTAATTAAAATAATATACAGAGCTTGATGCATTAGCTGTTAAACTTTTATACAAAAATGCATGAATACAAAATTTGATACGATTATATATTTTCAATTCAGTAATACGAAAACAATAGGACTTCATCTTAAATAGGAAGTAATCAACATGACAAATCTAGAATCATCATCTATCATGGGATATCGTAAAAATGCGTCAGCTAATTCAAAAACCACTTTTAAGTTATTTTTAACCGACTTCCAAAAAGGAGAGGAGGTTATCAATTCAACGCGTATGTATTTTTTTTATGTATGTTCACCGATTACTCCGAAACTATCCAACCAATTAACTTGATTTTGGTGTTAAATGAGAGAGCTTGTTCTCGAATTGGTACCACTTCCGTTTCATAGAAATTGGTTCAGTACTTTTTTAGTAATTAGGCAAAAACTAATAAAATTAGTGATTTCTCGCAAATCAGTAGTAATATGGATGTCGAATAAATTTACCGACGCCAGGATGGCCGAGCGGTCTAAGGTGCTTGATTTAAGATCTGGATTTCGGAAGGCAGCGTGGGTTCGAACCCCATTCCTGACGTACGTGTATACAATAATCTTTTCCGTATTGTAATTTTTAAATATATATTTAACAAGTTAAATACTAATTATGCTATTAGGAATATTTTGCATTTAACCGTTACCACAGAGTATCAGAGATTTTTTATTAACTCAATACTTTATGAAAGAGTATTCAAAAAGAGAATAGACTTGCGAAAAGTAACTTGACATTGAATAAGTTCACGGAAGAGAGTGAAGTCCGGACAGCCGAGCGGTCTAAGGCACCAGATTTAATCTCTGGTTTTAAAAGAGAGTGTCGGTTCAAACCTCACTCCGGACACATGTGTATAGTATACCAAAAAATTTTCCGTGTTATATATATTTTTTAAGTGACTTCAAAAAAGGAGAGGATGTTATCAATTCGGTGCGAATGTATTTTTTTCTATGTATGTTCACCGATTACTCCGAAACTATCCAACCGATTAATTTGTTTTTTGTGTTAAATGAAAGAAGCTACTCTTCCATTGGTACTTCTTCCATTTCATTGAAATTGGTTCAGTACTGTTTTAGTAGTTAAGTAAAAACTAATAAAATTAGTGATTTTTCGCAAACTAAAAGTAACATGGACGATGACTAAGCTCACCGAATGGAGTGCAGTCAGGTGGCTGAGCGGTGTAAGACGGCAGATTTGATTTCTGGTTCTTGAATAAGATCGTGGGTTCGAACCCCACTCCTGACATATGTGTATATACAGTGATTTTTTCCCATATTATAATTTTTATTAACTGACTTCGAAAAATCGTTAACTTTTAACTAAAAAGAGAAAAATAAACTTTTCTACCAAAAATTGAACCGACTTCAAAAGCTACTGCAAAGTGAAAAATAATTTTTTTCCAGATAGTATTAAGAAATTAAATTAAGAGCGTAGTATTTATCATGCATATTATTATATTTATGTAGATTAATTTGATTTTTTGAAGTCGGTGCCAGCCAAGCCAAGTTCAAAATTAAAATTAATTATCCAATGCAAATCGTAAAAGAATAAAGTTAAATTTTTAACTAAATATTAAATCGTAAAAAAACTCGTAGATACTTGGATGCGTGTCTATTGGAAAATAACATGTAACTTGGCTTGGCTGGCACCGACTTCAAAAAATCAAATTAATCTACATAAATATAATAATACGCATGATAAATACTACGCTCTTAATTTAATTTCTTAATACTATCTGGAAAAAAAATATTTTTCACTTTGCAGTAGCTTTTGAAGTCGGTTCAATTTTTGGTAGAAAAGTTTATTTATCTCTTTTTAGTTATCATTCATATTCTGTAACTCTTACAAATTATGTTCTGTTACCTTGTATATGATCTACAACATCGATCAATCTTCAATCTTCAATCAATTTTTTCACATTACAACGTAATGTGAAAAAATGTAATTAAACTTAAAAACTCATGTTGCAACTAAAAATGCACTTCCAGCAAAAATATGTAAAATATAGTATTTCTAGTACCGTGTAGTATCCAAAATCTTTGATGAGTCCCTGTAAATAGTGTTGGCAATTTCTTTTATACAGGAAGTAACTTATAATAAATCTCAGCAACGTATATTAATATCATTATAAAGAAGTAATTTAATATGATTGAGATACGCCGTAAACGATGCTTTCCCATATATCATTATGTAATGGATTTCTTTTGTGTAGCTCTATGTAAATGAATAATAAACATTTTTTGCACAGCATATTTTACCGAAAGTATATATTAATACACTTCAGTAAATGAATAACAATTTTATCCTGCATGAAAGGCTGTAACTTGAATGAACTTGAAACATTTTTTTCCCATTGACCGTAATGTAACAGAATATCTTTGATTGTCCCTGTTATCAAACTATATATCTGTTTTTCATAAATTATGAAAAGGCCCGACAACAATATGCAACAATTATTTATTTTAAATTTCAATATTGTTGATTTTTTTTTCAACTTTCTGTCCACAATTTTCATCTGAAATGCATAATAACTTAATAATAAAGTCATTAATCCGTCTTAATTTAAAAAGTTTTTATTATCCAAAAATTTTGTTAATCCTTTATAGCTATATAAGTCAAGTAAACAAAATTAATTGAGAGAGTTATTTCTACTGCACACCAGTTTAAATTTAGCAAAAACAACAAAATTTTGTTGGAATTACAAATTTAAAATACAAGACTTTAATAAGACTCAAATATATTGATGAAATTTTTTTAAAAATTTATAAGAATGTTAACAATATTTTTTTGTCTGACAACAGGACCGATTTTTCCCTTTAACTAAAAAATTCGCTTAAACCAACCAAAATGTACTCAATAAAACATATTTTGTAGTTTTAATCAATTCCTTTTTCTGTGAGTAGTTTTTGCTCTCTTACATACAGACGGATATGCAGACGAACAGATGGACGGACAGGTGGTGTGGTGTATTTTTGTCGGCCGATTATCTACGCTATGGGATATAGGCCCTATGGGGTGGGTTGCCCTCCGTGGGGGTCTTTCTAAGGGAACCTAACTCGTATTTACGCAAGTTTCGAAGAAAACCACGGAAAACTTCGAACGGTTAGGCCGACGGTCGCGATTGGGTTCGAACCCAGCACCTACCGTCTACCAGTTTGGAGGTCAGAACCTCGCGGCCACTGGTGGGGCTGATGGACGGACAGACTGAAAGATGACTATAGGTGCTATGTATTTAATTTACATAATTATGAACACACCAAAAAAGGGGTTTCAAATTTTTTTTCAAAATTGTAATACGTTGGAAATTGTCAAATAAGTGTTTCAAATGAGAAGCGTTCGAACTTTAACTAGCTTTATAAATATTCCGATCCTATTATATGTAATGAATTCCATTATACCCCATGATAGGCAATCACTTTAGGTTGTCGTGGTGATGACATTCAATGTAAGTTGGAGTGTTATAATTTCAGATGTAACAAACAGATGGAAAAAATATAATTACTTAAAAATGATTGATACCTGGTTGTGATAGAAAAAAAACGAAAAAAAAGAGAGAGAGAGATTTTAAAAAAAAATTATGTAATACTTCGGAAATTGTGCATTAAACGTGGCAAATGAGGTGCGTTCGTACTGAACTAGTCCTTCTATAGTAAAAAAAACTAGCCTTAAACAAATCTCCAAGAATGACTCCTGGAATGATGCTGATGTGTAAGGTTTCTGGAAATAACGCTTGCGGGTGGACCACACCTTCCATGAGTCGAATAGACCAATCAGGAAAGGGCTCCGTCTATGCTTCGACCAATGAGGAGAGGGATGAATTCCAAAATTGAGTGTACACTGTTAAAAATCTGCTGCATTTTGTTGCAACGCACTCCACCGCTTGTATATAATATCTCTATTCCAACCAATGACAAAGCTCCATTTCACGGCCAAGTAACCGTTTTCTATACAAGCAGGGGAGTGCGTTGCAACAAAATGCAGCAGATTTTTAACAGTGTAAGGAAAATAAGGTATCGCGAAGCGATTCCATGGGGTATTGGCGAGCGCAACAAGCAGGGGTAGCCTACAACTTGGAATCGCGAAGCGATTACGCGGGGGGTTGGCGAGCGTAGCAAGCAGGGGGGCGGAGCCCCCCTAGTTTTATAAATAGCTGCTGCACTCGTATGCAAAAATGCATGAATACAAAATTTATTACGATTCTATAAATTAAACTTGACATACGGAAATTATAAGATTCCAACTTAAATAGAATGTAATCACCCCGGAAATCTAAAATCCTAGCATTGTCTAGCATGAAATGTCATATAATTAATTACATATGACAGAATTTAATAGAATGAAGAAAACTTTTACTGATATTTAAATTTTGATTCGATTTTCATAAAATTTGATATGACTTGACAAAATTTTGCAACGATTATATATACAGTAAAACCTCCGAATAAGGGACATCTATGGGACCAGAAGTTTTGTCCCTTAAATAGAGGTGTCCCTTATTCGGAGTTTTTTTTATTATTTTTTAATTAATCGTCCTGAAGGATATAAAAATAGCAAATCGTTAAAGGTAAAGTTTAAATATATTCGAAGTGACAATCAGATTATGAAATTATTAATCAGAATTAATTAAAATTTTTAATTGATTGCTAAATCATTAAATAATTTGTAAAATTGTTGATTTGTATTTTTATGCAAACTGTGTCCATGCAAAAAGTATAGAAACATTTAAAAGATTTATACTTCAAGTAATCAATCAAAAATGATTGTTTTGCCAATTTCGATTTTTCATTATAAACTTTATAAGTGTTCATTTACCATACTTATAAATTTTAGTTCTTCATTATCAGCAATATTTACAAAAAAAGTATTCAGCTGCTTTGCGTACTTTAATGCAACAAATCTCCCAACTGCTCTTCTCAGCTATCCAAAAAAATTTTGACATATTTACAAATTCATTTTTTTTAACGGAAAGGTATAAAATTGGAATGCCTGGCTATGGGAGCGATTTGGAAACGAACTGTGTTTTCAAGTTTTGAATAAATTATCTACAGAGTTATAAGCGATTTTCATCACGTGACAGAAAATTTTCACCCTTTCTTGAATACTTAATCTTCTATCTTGTATAAATTCGGTTCAAAATGCTCACGTTGACAATATTTTTTTGAAATATTTATTGCGTTTGAAAGAAAAAAAAGAAAGAAAAAGACAGAAAAACAGTTAAATTATATAATTTCTGAACAACAACGCTTGCTCGCTTCAGGAATTTCTTAATAAAATAAAATTAAAACTTTAGTCATAAAATTTGTCCCTTTGATTTCAGAACAGTCTTAAAGCATCTGTAAAAATTCTTTATTTCACAATTTTCATTTATTCTCCACTTTCAGAATCATCTTCATAATTTTCAGCATTACTTTCGATGGGGATAAATGCACTGAAGTCGAATGAGAATTGTGGGTAAATAAATGCTTGTCAATTCTGTCGTCTGAACCTGTATCAACATGACAGTCTGTCAGTTTGATAAGTTCACAAAAATCTGTATTTTCCTTTTCATCACAGACTACTTCATTATCTGAAATTCAAATGTCAGCCCTTTTAATCTCATTTTCAAGTGCCCCTTAAATCGAGTGTCCTTTATTCAGAGCTAAATACATTACAAGTCCTATATTGAGGGACTGTGACCGTAAGTTTTGTCATTTAAATAGAGGTGTCCCTTATTCGGAGTGTCCCTTATTTGGAGGTTTCACTGTATATCAAATTTTAAACCACTCAATTGGGTAATTTTTGCGCTTTTATATGCGGACAGATAGACAGACTGGTGATCAGATCAGACGACGATTATAGGTGCTACGTATTTGAATAATTATAAACGCACCTAAAAAACTTTTTTTTTATCACAAATTTATCTCCCAACTGTTTTTAACACTTGAACTACCGTGAGCCGTTCTTTTGACGGCTACCATGTGAATATATTTCAGTTCAAAAAAGAAATTCGATTTTGGAAAGTTTATAACGTACAAAAAAAATAAAAACGTTAAATAATAAAATTAAACTGTTTTAAATCAAAATTCCTGTGTGAAATATTTTTATAAAACTTGGCTCAAATTTCCGGATGTTCTAGTGTTAATTTAACAATGATACAATCGTAGCAATTTTCTATTAAAAAGGAGGAACTGACATATAATTAAAATGGCGAAGCATCAACTGTTAACTGCTTTTGCAAGGATTCACTATCACAGCGGAAAACTTCCAATAGTAAATTTAAGCAGAAAATTTTTGTTTATGTAAATGCCACATTGTTGGAAATTTTCAATAAAAAATAATGGCAAAAACTGATTTTCATTTCTACTGGTGATAGTGTACTTCATCGTTAGTAGTTATGCCACATTATGACGACCAACACAATTTCCTCTTACTAGGGAACTGCAAGAAGTGTAAGTTACTGATTTTGACGATAGTAGTATCGTTGGAAAGATATCATCGTGAGTAGTAAAAAACTCAATGGAACTACCGGTCGCAAATGATTCGTTTTCGAGATATCCAACAATTTATGTCATGTAGCTAGTGCACACTTAATGGGGACTGCAAAAAATTTTAGTCTCGGTTTTAACGAAAGTGGTATTTTTCAAAAGATATCATCGTGAGGATTAAAAAACTCAACGGAATCACCCGTCGGAAATGAGACGTTTTCGAGATATCCGACAATTTGTGTCACATTGCTAATGCATACTGCTGGGAAACTGCATTAAATGACATAAATTGTCAGATATCTCGAAAACGGCTCATTTCAGATGGATAGTTCCATTGAATTTTTTACTTCTCACAATGATATCTTTGCAATGACACCTTTTTCATCAAAATTGAGAAAACAATTTTTTGCGGTCCCCCATTAAGTGTGCTCTAGAACAGTATGCACTAGCTACGTGATATAAATTATCGGATATCTCGGAAACGGATCATTTGCGACGGGTAATTCCATTGAGTTTTTTTTTTACTACTCACGATGAGATCTTTCCAACGATACCACTTCCGTCAAAAGCGGTGACTTACACTTCTTGCAGTTCCCTAGTCAGTGTTAGTGAAAAGATTATGATATTTAATCAAACTGACACCAGAAAAAAAAATAGAAATTTTTAGCATATTTGTGAAAGATATTTCTTCTCAATAAGGCGATAAAATGAGATGGAATTTTCTGTTGAAGGGTACTGGTGGAAATTATGACCAGCGGTAATCAGAAACCAATGTCCCAATTGTAACGAAACAGCCAGCCATCTTGTGACAACCTTTTAAGTTACTTCACTTGCAAATGATAGACAATTCACTATTTTGTCTCCTCCTCTTTATTATTAACGCCATTCCTATCTCAACAATCAATAGTTTGGAACTATAGCTATAAATTTAGTCCCGTTCATTCCAATGTCATACGTCTTGTATTACGTCATACCTTTCTAGTGCTGGCCATTCAAGACTATAAGTTAGAACTCTTTAAACATTTTAAAGGGTGCAATTCGAACTGTCTTTTAAAATTTAATGAAAGGCAAAAATTTTCCGTGACCTTTCTCATCTCGCCCAATAAATGATGAGGAATTCGTAAAACTGTTTAAGTACAGGAGAATATGCCGGGCTTCCCCGGTTACAGAATAGAGATGGAAACCATTTATTTGTATTTTAGATTTTTCACAGTTAATATATTTTTACTTTCTACTATCTTTACAAGAAGAAACAAGTTGGAAATTGTCCGTCAAACATGGCAAATGGGGTGCGTTCGTACTATAAATAATTTTATTGATATTCCAAGTTTGATGAATCAGCTGTTAAACTATTTTGCAAAAATGCATGGAAACAAAATTTGATAGGATTATATATCTTCAATTCAGTAATACGAAAATAATAGGACTTCATCTTAAATAGGACGTAATCAACATGGCAAACTTAGAATCATTACCTATCATAGGATATTGTAAAAATGCGTAACTCGTTCGAAAACTACTTTTAAGCTGTTTTCACTTATACTCTGTAACTCTTAGATTCTTTTGTGTTACCTTGTATATAATCTACAGCATTTATAAACACAACGTATCTTCCAAAAAAGTCGTTATAGTTAAAAGCTCATATCACACTAAAAATTACACTTCCAGCAAAAATCTGCAACATGCAGTATTTCTGGTACAGAATAGTATCCGAAAACTATAGCAATAAATTTTGTCCCCCCGTTCATTCCAATGGTATATAGTAATAAGTCATACCTTTCCAATGCTGGTCATTCAAGACTAATTTAGAACTCCTTACGCATTCGAAAGGGAACAATTCGAACGGTCTTTTAAAATTTAATGAAAGGCAGAAATTTTCTGTAACCTTTCTCATCTCGCCCTATAAATGATGAGGAATTCATTCAACTTCTTAAATACAGGGGAATATGCTGAGTTTCCCCGGTTACAAAATAGAGATGAAAACCATTTATTTGATTGATAACTATTTTAGATATTTTCAATGTTAATATATCTTTATTTTTTTCTGTCTTTACAAGAAGAAAATGTTGGATTCTTGAAAAATTTCGACTTCCAGTTTTCGATGGATTTATATATTTTAGAAGGTCCTGAACACGATTTGATGGTGTTTAGAAAATGTCTGTCTGTCACTCTGTGAGTCTGTATGTGACAGAAATTTCGAAGGCGCTCTATTTCAAGAACTAATGAAAGGAATTTCACAAAACTTTATATTCAGTTAGACCTTGATATAAACTAGAACTGATCAGTTTTTGTTTTATATTGTTTTGGTTACCCAACAGATGACGCTTTTATGCAGATTTATTTAAGAATTTGCAATAGCTGTTTTTTAGAAACTAATGCACAGAATTGTCAAGCTTCATCAAACTAAATTAAATATCGTTATACTTAAAGTGACTGAAATAGTTAAATTATAAGGCGTGAAAAACTTTTATAGAAGAATACTAAACCATATTTTAAAAAACTCACATAATAATACACTATCGTAGATAGTGTATTATTATGTGATAATAAGTGTTTGAAAATTTTCGATTTTTGACATTTTCTCAAATATTTAAAAATATACTTGTCGGATTCTTCTGAAACTTCAGGATTATGAAGATTATGTTTGACCTCATATTTATCAACATCCATTTGATAAGCAGGGCAATTAGGGGGCCGACAAAAAATTAAACAATAACAGAAATATTTGGGATCACCCTGTACATACAAATGCACGAAACGATTTATCGCTGCAGAATACGAATATGTGGATACTGCATAACATGTACACTGATTTTTGTAAGAATAGCATGTATATTCATGGAGAAAGGGTGATTTTTTTTTATTTTTTTTTTTTATTCAAAAATTCTGGTACGTTTTTTGTTTATATCATGCAGGGTTTTTGACCAAATTTAACGCAAATTTCAGAAATATTGGCAAAATCTATTAGAAAAAATACAGCGCAATTGGAATATAAATATATTAAATATTTTATGAAATATGAGTAGTTTTATGAAATAATTTTTACCTGCGCATGCGCGAACAATAAAAACGATTCTTTTACATCATTTAATAGTCAATTCTATAAAGTAACTGATAAAAAAAATCCAATCAAATATCATGAAAATTCAAAAAGATATCATTATTATAAGTAAACTGTTTTTACATTGCTCTCTAATAACGGCTGAATTATAAGACATTCTCCACAAATTGACATTTTTTATTAACTGACTTTTAGGAAAAAATTGGTTTAATGAATACAATATCTAATACAATATTGCTGCTAATAAGTATCTTGACACCTGTGATAGAAAAGGAAAAGAGCTTTTATTCTTTCATATTCCTGTGGTAATGTGGGGCGTGTCTCGGACAAATTTCACGCCTTCTTTTAAAAATACGGTGTGAATTAATCAGTGTTGGGTATGAACGCGCTCACTGAACGAAAACTCACGAGTTTCGCTCACTATTTGTGAACTTTGAACTGAACTTCGCTCACTATTTTATAAACGAGTTTGAACTGAACGGAAACTCAAAAAATAGACGAGTTTGAACGAAATTTACGTTCAAATTTACGTTCAATTTTTTGATAATTTATTTAAAATTTTTCCAGACCTTAGTACATTTTTTCCCTCTTTCAAATGCCATTTAAAGGCCTACACGAGCCTCAGGACGGGTTAAGTCTGGATATCGCTTCTCTGGGCAGTATCTTAGTCTTACTTCTTCTGCAGACTCGGGTCGCACCGAACCGGACCTGGGCTGTATACAATTCCGCCGAAAATAGATATATACAGTAAACTCTCTGTACAAGGTGGACTGTGTAAGGCGGAAATATGTCTAAATCGGAAAGAATTTAAAAGAAAGCATAAACATCGCAGCCTACGGCACTTCTGCATAAATGGAGATTATAAACAGACTAAGGTAAGTTTTTTTGGCCAGAACTCTTCCGTAAGGGTAAATATCAATGTCCTGTAGAAATGTACTCGGGGTCGGGCCGGGTTTGGTGCGAAATTTCAACTTTTTTTCCGGGCCGGGCCAAGCTCGGGCCTTATTTTTAGCTATTATATCGGGCCGGGTCGGGCCTTGTTTTTAGCTATTATATCGGGCCGGGTCGAGCCTTGATTTCAGCTATTATATCGGGCCGCTAAATTTTCTCTACGAGCCGGGCTGGGCTCAGGTCGAAATTTTTATTTTAATATCGGGTAATACATTTTTTTTTCTATGGATCGGGCCTGGAAATTTCCGTCCGTGCATACCTCTATCTTACATATCGAATAATCAAATGATTAGTTCACAAAATTTTGTAAATTTGGACGGTAACATCCAAACATAAAAAAAGTGAACTTTTTAGTGAACTTCGTTCACTTTTACAAATGAGTTTGATTTGAACGAGTTCGTTTGAAAATTTTTGAACTTGAACGTGAACTTAAATCACTTTTCAGAAATTGAACGTGAGTTTGAATTAGTTCGTTTATTTTGTGAACTTGCCCAACACTGGAATTAATATGTGAGATTTGAAAAGAAGGCGTGAAATTTGTCCGAGACACGCCCCACATTACCACAGGAATATGATTTTTTCCTTTCTTTAATATGATGCACCATACGAAGAAAGTTGAAATTGATAGTGAATATGCATCATGTCTTATAGTAGTATTTCATGCAAAAAATTAAGGTGGTCACTCAGAAATTTCAGTTTATTTTTAATTAAAATGTACATTTAAAAACAAGAAAAATGTTAGAAAATGTGTTCTTTTGTTTAAAAAAATCTGAAAAAAATTGACAAACATTCGTATGGTGGTTTTTTACATCCCTTATTTTTTCGTTGAAATTTCGCGAATCCTCTACTAGGCCACTCAAGTTACATTTTGTCGTACACTTTATAAAAAATCTATTCAGTATTTTGACTTGAAATTAAACATACGAATAAATTATGATATGTAGATTTGCAGAATGTTATTTTTTTTTTTACAGAATAACCTTTAAAAAATATTATTTTAATAATTAATTTATTCTACATGTTTTTCTATTATGGACGCATTTTTGCAAATAATAAATTGAACGCGTATCTTTTTATTTTCAGAAGGAAAATAAACCATGGGGTTAGTAATTATAGATAGAATCATGATTAATGGATTAAATAAAATATATTTTGATTATTCCGCCAAAATCGTTTGCAAATAAAAAATTGGACCCGTATCTTTTTATTTTAAGAAGGAAAATAAACCATGGGGTTAGTAATTATAGATAGAATCATGATTAATATATTAAATAAAATGGTACTACTTTGTTATCCCGTCGACCAATTTCGCCAAATTATACAAATCGCCAAACTAATAGCCAAATTATACATATTGACCTAATTTTTATTTTATATAACGAAAAAACACATAATTAGTAGAATATTAATAAAAAGTCGAAATAAAAATCACTTAATGACATTTTAAACACGTGAACCGTATTTAATGTCATTGAATGTGACAGTCACGATAATCCATTATTGGCATTTAATCTTATAGTTTGGCGATAATTTTTTGGTCGACGGAATAACCTAGTAGTACTAATAAAATATATTTTCATTATTCTGCCAAAATTATTTACGCAGTTTATACTTACGGATTTTAAAAGAACTAGCTGCACCCGTCGAAACTCGGCGGAAAAGAATATATATTAGGTATGATATATATCTATCTTATATAGACAGTAAAATACTGCGCGAAATAATCAATTGCCACCTCTTAAAATAGGGATAACATAGCTTTTCATGATGAAGATACATAAACTTCAGAAAATAACAAAAAAAAAAAAAAAAAAAAAAAAAAAAAAAAAAAAAGGAAAACAACTCATAAATTATTATGTTGGACTTAACTTCAGCTACAAATCTTTTTTTTAATGCGGTTTCTAAACCTTAAATATTATTTGAATGCCAAATTATTTAGGAAGTTAATATTATACCCCGAAAGCCGATTTCAAAAATATCTGCATAGTTTATTTTTTCTCCGTTTAACTATCGCTTGATAACTGTACAATAGTTATAATATCAATGAAACATTTTATAATAGAAACAGGGACTTACTAAACTGCCTAACCAACCCACTACATATTTACAGCACTTCCAATAAATTTATTTATTGGTTTGTATCCTCCATGAATTTGTAAAAAATAACTTTATTGTTATGGCAACGAAAAAAAAAAAAAAAAAAAAGATGATATCTCTGTTATTAAAAAGAATAAAATTTTTGTATTTGTTGCTGAAATACAGAGTTTTTTTTATTTTATTTTAAACAATAACTTAATACAATGAAATGATTTTAATTATTTTTTGATATTATATAAGATAGAAATATAATAATACCGGCATATCACAGATTTTATTCTTTTTTTTTTTCTAATATGACATCATTTACACCTTTAGAAATACTCACCTTTTCTTAAATAAAAGTGTGATTTATGCAGTTATTTAAGAATTCTTTAGTTTCATAAAATATTCATGATAATTAAATAGAAATGGCGCAGTTTATAGAAATATTTTCATGTGTGCACACCACGGACCTTTAAATTAATAGAAGTTCACTTTATTTAGATGTAGGAATTAAAGTCAGTGAATATGACATCATCACTTACACAGCTATAACAATGTATATTATATTCATGGAATAAATTTATCTGGTTTCTGTATGACGACATTTTCTCCATCGACAAAATTTCACTTTAGATATTTTATTAAAGTTTATCTTCTGTAATTTTATTTACATAATACTTAATAATATTACTCAGTAAATAATCTGTTTATTGCAGGGAATAACTATGTGCAATCATTTTATTCTGATTAAATTTTACTAAAACCTTTATTTATTTATTTATTTAATTTTCGAAATGCGATTATACATTCATCGATGAGATCAAGCTCCTGATTGGAGGAAAATAATGAAAGAAAATAAATTTTGAGAAAAGCTTAACCTGTTGCCACTGTTTTGAAGAAATGTCATGAAAAAGCTTTTAAAATTAAAAATAAAATATAAAAAATGAAATAAATTAAAATTTAGCCAGAATGGGCATATCTACACATAAACAGCTTTCATTTAAAAAAATAATTATCAAAATCGGGCCAGTAGAAAGCTCAGGGCTGATGACTAAAAAAACAGCCAGGTGTTTTAAATCATGGAGGAAGAATATACTGGAGGTGAACTATAATGATTTGGGTGATGCCAAAAATGTAACCCTACATTAAGTCACATTAAGTCCAAACAAAACCACGTGCTTTGATTCGCCTATGAATTCAAACCGGTTAAAACCCGTATTTGATTGCTCTTGTTTTTTATCGTCGAATTTTTTATTAGACAGCGCTTCACAGGTAAAAATTTCTTTGATTATTTAATTATATGTGTTTTAAATATCAAAATAGAAAATCTTTTAACATTTTTCTTGAAAAGATAACATTATTTTCCTAATATCTGAAAATCGTTTGCAATCAGAAATCTGTATTTTAGATTAATATTTATTACTTATGTTTTCATACATGATTTTAAAAGAATGTTTTCATTATTATATTTTAAATATTATTTAAATGCAATTATTAATATGTAACCAAACAAATTTCTTTTTATACATTCATCTTGATTTTTTTTTATCCCTGAATTATTTATTTAGAATAAATCTATTTGTAATATCGAAACCCTGTATTTATGCTTCATTTTTCGCATTTAAATGCGATTAATCTTAAAATATGTGTAATTTATTTTCTAATAATTTTAAAAACATGATAAGAATCGAAATTTTTATTGCGTGAAAATCAGCTCATTTATTTCACAGCTCTCAAATTTTATCATGCTTTATATCTGTTGTTTTTAGGTGCTTTCGTAATTATGTAAATACGTAGCACCTATAGTTGTCGTTCAGTCCATCCGTCTGTCTGTCCATTCGCAATATAACAACGCAAAAACTACCCAACCGAATCGTTTGAAGTTTAAAATACATAATTGATACATAATTTTGTCAAGTTTTTTCAAATTTAAGATAGATCAATTATGCATAGATGAATTACATGGACAATCAAAAGTATCCCGTTACATTACGGTCAAGAGGGGGGGGGGAATTTCAAATGCATTTTAATCATTTGAAGTTTAAAATAAATAATTATTACATAATTTTGTCGTGTCATTTTAAATTTTATAGAAATTGGATGCATAAATCAATTACAGGAACAATAAAAAATATTGCATGACATTACGTTCAATGGTTAAAAAAGTTTCAAATGCATTTTAATGGTGTTAAACTAATTCAAACATAATAAAACTGACATGAACCTACGAAGTATATATATACTAAAATATACATTCTGTACAATCTGTGATGCAAAGAATATTTGTTTTTAAATTACAGGAGCACACAAAAGTATTCCATTACATAAAGCTATACGGAGAAAAATTGTTTGTGGGGCGTGTTTTAATTACATTAAACTATTTAGCATTTTATGAATATGATATACGTTGCTGAGGTGTAATAAAAATTACTTCCTGTATATTTACAGGAACACAAAGATTTCTACTACTATAATCAGGGTTTGAAAAAACCCGGGTTTTTTTGAAAAAGCCCAACCCACTGGGCCCAGTAGTCTAAAACCCGGGTTTTTTCGGGCTTTTTCGAAAAAACCCGGGTTTTTTCGGGTTTTATCAAAATGTTTTAGAGACCTCTTCACATTTCTAATTTTCACATGCATAGTACCTAAATTTTTCATTTATCAGTGGAACAAAGGTATAATTTTGCATTAAGTATAGATTAACAATAAAAATAAATATATAAAAAGAAAATATAAATATATTTAAAAAGATTATTTTGTATCTCATAGAACTAGATTACTGGAAGAATGATATATTAAATCAAGTGCAACTGAATTTCTTTATATAAATCTTAAGTTAAACAGACTAATTTATACAATTTCTTTAATTTACTTCAATAGAAATCAGTTTAAAGCAGCAACATTTATGTAAATATTTTTATTTTTGTGAAGAAAAAAATAGAATTCACACATATGTATGCATATATATATATATTTACTACAATTTAAACAACATTTATATTGCAATAGTATTAAATTGGATTATCTAAAAGTCAATGTCAGTCATATCTATAAAGTTAGATCGTAAATGGCAATACACTTTTACTAGTTTAGTTTTGCTTTTGTATGCCATCTGTAAGCAATCTTTTAAAGTATCTGGATACATTTTAGATTAGATTTTATTAGGGTTTTTGGATATTATCAAGGTTATTTATGTGAAAGAAATATGGTTCAGAATGTTTGAAAACAAGGTACTTATACTACTAAATACAATTTAAAATAACTAATTGATTACAAAAAGTTTATGAGGTTAAAGGTTAAAAGGTTATGACAATAATAAACATTATAATTTGCTTTTACAAAAATTAATAATTAGTAATAATTTTAACAATGAAATTATTAAAGTACTATACTAAAACTTTTTCACTCTTTTTGTTACAACAAGATTCCCAGCAAAACATGACTGGCAAATTTCTTGACTTTCTATGACCAAATCTCAAAAAATTCCCTGACTTTCCCAAACCAAATCTAGAAAAATTCTCTGACCAAACGAGCATACAGCAAAATTTTATACTTATTTTCACAATCTTTTGCCAAAATTAGCAATGTTTTTCTGCAATCATACTTCAATCTTTTTTTTTTTTTTTTTTCCAACTGTGATGAATTTTGTGTCATTTTTCATTTTTTCACTCAAATGTTTTCCATGACTTTTTTAGAAATTATTTGTAAATTCCCTGACTTTTCCTGTATATTTTGAGATTTTCCTGACTTTCCATGATGCTGGGAACCATTATAATCTGTCACCATTTTTGTGTTGAAAATTACTGTATAAACTTTCATTGAATTTCAAGAATAAGGAACTGATAAAGAGTAGCTTTACTTGCCAGGGAGGGTATTCTTTTCGGTTGAAAATACTGGAACAGTTGTATAATACCATTTCAATTGTACAACTCAAATTTACTTTTGACCTACAAAAACAATCACCCATCCCATTTCATCACGCTATTGAATCATTCCAGAACTTTCTGTAGGTAGTTAATTTCACTAGTATCACCTTTTGGAGCTATTGTGAAAATTCCTGTAATGACCCTGTGTGCTGTACACGGGGTGTATCAATGTGCCCCAGTTCCCCCTACATTAAGATTTAAAGCCCTTGGGTGCATTTTAAAATATATAGCCATGAAAATCTTCCTTATTTACAAACTAATTTATTTTATGGTCATTTTATCAATACTTAGAAATTCTTTTAAATAATGGTTAGTTTGAAATATATTTAAATTGGCATTTATCTTTCCATTCTCATATCTTAGATTAAATAATGATACAGTTGTAAAAACACGAGAAAATTTGAAAAAACCCACAAATGGTTTTTGATGGGTTTTTTCAAGTGGGCCCGCCCGAAAAAACCCGGGCGGGTTTTTTCGGGCTGGGCCCACTTTGGCGAACCCTGACTATAATATAACCGAAGTTACTGTCTACTATATCAGCAAGATCTGAATATTTTAAAAACTTCGTTATCGTACGAACGCACCTCATTTGTTACGCTTCACGTGTAATGTCCAACTTGTTTATTAATTGTTTCGCAAAATTTTTTATTGATAATGCTGTTATTTTGAAGAAGTAAAATTTTTATATTTGTCAAAAATTGTTCTTATTAATGTAAGGCATGACTATATGCTAACAATATTTGTTTTAAAACATGTTTTGGAATTTTTTAATAACGTTGTAAGTATTAAAATTAGCTCTGTTTCAGGCGGAATACTGTTTATGTGTCGGATTCGAATTCAAATATTAGCGGTTCAAATCGATAAAAAACATTTATGTTGGATTCCGATTTGAATAGAATTTTCGTGTTCAGGTAAAATACAACCCGACCCATTCAAGGATCTAGTCTCGCTGCAAATTTAACATACATTTTTATTTGTGCAGCTTTAAGCGTTGAGCAAATAAACAAAATTATAATATTTTTTTATCATGTTGCATTATTATAATTTTTTAATATTACAATTTAAGCAACATTATATCATTTTAAACACTCTTACTTTCATTTGCGTGAAATTTTATATCATCACGAAAAGTATTGAAAAAGCCCGGTTTTAAACTATATTGAGCTACACTCTTCACATTTTGAATATGCCTATACAAGGTGTTTCAAAGTTATGCATCAGAAATGTAAAGGCAATTAGCGGGAACATTAATGAGCAGATTTGTAAAGGAATGTGGGTGCGGAAATATAGCGTTGAGAGAATCAGTGAATAATTTATGTCTATTTCACTATAATTTAGTAACATATTTTGGCCGCTAAAAGCTCCCAACCATATATCATTATCCCCATAAACGGAATTCTTTTGTGTGGCTTTTTAAATAAATAATAAATGTTTAGCAAACCCCATATTCTACAAAATGCTTGTTATACTGCCGTTTATAAATGCATATCAATTTCTTTATGTTTTAAATGGTCTAACATCATTGAAATGAACTTGAAACGATTTTTCCCATTGACCATAATGTAACAGAATACTTTAGACTGTCTATGCAAATGAACTATAAATTCTACACATTTGCTTTTCAATAGCGATCACGGTGTAGTACACGTCAATAACATAAAAAATGCTACGAGCATCAGAGTTTATTTACAAGAGTTAGAACTCGGCCACACAAACCGGAGTCATAAACATTTTTCATCTACGTTATAAAGTATTAACCAGTAAAAAAAAATCCTGCGATAAGCATACATTATAAAACGCTATCCAAATGTCCTTAATTCTTTAACAAAACTTCGTTATTCAGGGAAATAGGTGTTACTGCCCATAACCAAATATGTATTCCAATACTTTTAAACAGCTCTGTATTTGATTTGTCGGTTGATATATATACTATATCATGGAGAGATTTAGTTTAGCAAAAAAATGCCTAGCTGGATGAAATTTTTCTTTTGGCAGTTTATACGAATAGATGTAAAACATGCTTCAATACTTTTGTTCAGCCCTGCAGTTTACCTAGTACCTTTATTACACGAAAGTATTTTGCTAAAATTAATTATATAAAAAAATAAAATAAAAAATGTTAATCAAACAACAATACTCTTTAAACTATTTAAATCATATTTCCAGAAATTATCATCCTTAAACAAACCTGTATCCAGTTCTTTGCGTGACCATCTTTATCATTTAATCTATATTCTACAAACATTTCACGATAAACTAAATGCGATTCGACGTAAAAATGCAAAACTTTTTTAAAAACAAACCTTTAAGTAAATTACACTCACATTCAGTAACCTTTCCGAGTTCTTTTGAGTAACCCTGTATTATCTTAATTGTGTAACTATTATAGCATTTATGCACACCATATAATGTGAATACATTTAGTGACACTTAAAAGCGTATATCATAATTAAAAATGCATTTCATCCATGGAACAGTTACCATGCGTAACACACAGTACTTCGAATAGAATATGCTTTTTGAAGTCTTTTGTGTGTCCCTATAAATCCTATGCACTTTGTATTATGCCTGAAATAACTCATATTAAGTCTCAGCGACGTATATCAATTTGATTACACATGATACCGTTTACCATCGTTAAAATATGTCGCAAACAATTTCCTCCTTTATTATCATGTATTAGAATTATTTTGTGTGGCCCTGTAAATGAATAACTATTCTTTTAGCTGCATATTTTAGTGTGCTTTTCGTAGATGCAAAAAATGTGAATACGTTTGTCCGGCCGCAGCATCTTTAAAATTAATTTGAAAAGATTTTTCCCCATTGGCCCTAATATAATCGAAAACTTTTGACTGTCCCTGTAAATAAACTAATCGTGGTAGAAACTTCATTTTTAATAGGGTTTGTGCTTGTGTAAACTTCAATAACATGGTAAAATTTCTTTGCATTCCGAGTATATTTACGAGAGTTAGAGCGCGGACAGACGGACAGACAAACCGAATGCATAAACATTTTTCAATTTTGTTGAAAAGTGTTAATAAAAATTACTGTAAAAAGAAAACTTTTAATAATACAATTTTTAGTTCGTATCAAACGTTTTCAATTTCTTATTAAATTTTAATTTGAAATTTAATAATAATAATGACATTTAATAATAATAATTTCCCAATTTCAATTATTTTAAAAGTAAACATTTCTTTTAATAAATAATAATAGAACAAAGACCATTTAAAAAAATTCCTATTTATTCTTAAAAAATGCTCCAATTCATTTCTTTCAATTCGACTTATTAATACAAAATCCCTTCCTTTTTTGGAAGCTTTCCAATTTTCCACGTGCTTTTGTTTGGTACACTAAAATTTGAGCGATAAATGGATTCACATTACAAACCTTTTTTAAGGCTTAGTTCACCTCCACCTATCTTCTTCCTCCATGGTTTTAAATATATAGATTACATTATGATTTATTTCTTTAGGTATTTACTTTGGTAAAGTGGCAACAAAAGAATTGTTAACAAGTAAAATTAAAGTACTTCTCTGTTGAGTCAATGAATAAAAAAAGTATAACCTCCTCAATCTTAATGTCGCCTGTAGGAAACAATAAATGGTACTTCTGGGTTATCCCGTCGACCAATTTCGCCAAACTAACAGCCAAATTATACATATTGACATAATTTTTATTTTAAATAGCTAAAAAACAAATAATTAGCGGAATATTAATAAAAATTCAAATAAAAAAACGAAATTAAAAACACTTAATCACATTTTAAACACGTGAATCGTATTTAATGTCCATTCACGATCATCCATTATTGGCATTTAATCTTATAGTTTGGTGATAATTTTTTGGTCGACGGGATAACCTAGAAGTACCAAAATTAATTCTTATATTTGATATTTAAAGTGAATATTTTGTTAAATTTGATAAGTTTCTTAGATTTGGTATTCGAAATGAAAGTTTAAAGAATAATTTAATAAATAATAATTTAATTCAACCAAATTAAATATATTAGCTACGTCTATAAATAATTTCTGGGATGTATTAGTAATTTAAAAATGTCGAGAAAAAGAACACTTACTGGCCAGAACGAACGCCATTACTGGCCACTGGAAAATGTAAAAACATCTTTAAAACTTTTAGTTAAAAATTAAAAAAAATATTTTGTAAAATTCTACTTGGAAAATACTTTTATTTATACCAGCCTTATATCATAAATAAAAAATCCCGAAGAAATTCTTAGTTATTTGGCTGAATTTACATTTCTAAAATTTAAATGCGCCAAAACATGAGATAACGTTTTTGCTTAATAAAGATGGAAAATTAATATAAAAAAATAATGTTACTTTCAAATATTTATCTTATCAAATAATGCTTCGCGAATCCAAACAAAGCATGGCTTTTGCTAGTAGAATAATAAATTTTGTTTTGTTATATCGAGAAGTTGCTGGCAACAAAGAAAGCTATGTTTCTCTTCAGAATTATTGGCATGCATACAACAAATGCATTGGCGAGTATGCTGTAGTCATATGATGGCAATGCGAGGCACTTATGGGTAAATTAATCGAAGACTTTCCAGAATTGTGAAGCGAGTATTTAATATACATCATACAATAATTGAAATACGTGACTGATAATAGATTTTTTTAAACAAATTACTGTTTACGAGTTTGCTTGATCCATCACTTAAAGCTTTTTGACACCATTAATTTTTTTTAAATTCATTTTCATATTGTTTAAGACGCCACTCGAGTCAGCTATCCTATGAAAAAAAATTCATGTTAAAAATATTAAATTTGAGAGTGATATTTGAAAATAACGACCCATAGACTTAACATTATCATCCGGTTTTTTTTTTTTTTTTTTTTTTTTTTTTTTTTTTTTTTTTTGAGAGACTAGTGTGGGCTCTTATTGTCAGAAATGTTATAACTGAATATTATGAATATTTTAACTTAAAAAAAGTGGTGTTAATTTTATATTATAATTTTTTTTTATTTTAGAAAAAAGAATCAATTAAGTGGTTAAAAGTCATCCTTTTTTAACCTTCCAAGTGAAATTATTATTTAATTAAGATTATTTTTTTTATTATTACTGAGTGCATAATTGAAATTAGTGATACGTATGTATCCGTCAAACTCGCTTGCCAGGCTAAATATTAATGCACGACATTTCTTAATTAGATTTAAATTTTAACTCTAGTCATAATTTTTTTTTAAACAGTTTTTTGTAACAGAAATTTTCAATTAAGAAAAGTGTTTACTCGTAGCAATATCTTCGCTGCGTTTGAGCAATCAATATTTTGGACTATAACAATAAACTTTACCCTACGCTCATTTCAACTACAGATGTCTTGCAATAAATCATACCTTTCATTTGCTGGCCATTCAGGACTAATTTGGACCTCCTTATATATTCGCATACACATAATTCAAATGAAATGGAGGAAATTCCTCTGATTTATTTGGGCTTCTTTATTTCGCTTTATAAAAGATGGGGTATTTGCAATTAAATAGAACTATTTAAGTATGAAGGACATGCTTTTACCAATTACCATAGCGGGCAGATTCCAGATATTTTTCAAGTGAAATGAATAAATTCCATGCTTTTATACATGTGCTGTCAGTGCTTTTTTAATACACATTCTAGTCTTACTTTCTGTTAATAAAAAAATCCCTCTCGGCTCGGCCTAGAGACCCATGTAGATTTCATAGCTAACCCTTTGCATCATCATGTTGCAGATCTGCACTCCCTCAAAACTCAATTCTTTCATACTAAGCTTTAAAACACGATTTCATTTGTTGTTCCTATTTCCAAGTAAAATAAATAAATCCCATATTTTTATGAATGTGTTTTGACATATATTTTAAAGAACATTCTAATTTTACTTCCTGTTAATAAAAAAATCTTTTCCAGCACACCAGTTGATACAATACAAATGAACACATGTAACGTGTTTAATACCAAGTTAATGTGACTTTTAGGATAAGCCATTATTGGCCTTTAATCTTGTAGTTTGGCAATAGTTTTTTGGTCGACGGGGTAATTAAGTAGTAACGAATTGCATAAAAGAAACATCCTTATATTTTAAAAATAATAATCATATTAACTAACAGTTTACTGCATCGGTTAAGCGTCTAACAGTTTAAGCATCTCATTTCCAATTAAAATATATAGTATTTGAATTGAAAATGAAATACAAAGTCATAAAAAATCGAAGAGTGTCGAAAATATCATTACAAATATTTCGGCAACTAATTATACGATCAGCTTCATTCTTTCAGCAAAATTTCTGTTTTTTATTACATTCACTTCTCAAAATAAAAAATTTCAAAAGTTTTTATATACCTTTCATCAGAATGAATATTTCAAGAGTCTGAAAAAAAACAGTTCCGGATAATCGAGGTTACTGATATTCAGTACGCTTCTTCGCATTATTACATACTAAGTACATACTAAATTTCAAGTCTCTATCTTAATTTGTTCGGAGATGGAGCGTTTGCAGGCACATAGACAGACACATAGACATACGGACGGCAACATTTTTTTCTAAGAATATGTTTTTTTGGAATCTCCAGTGTCTGAAACGTGTAAATCTGTCAAAAAATTTTTCAATTTTAAAAACAATTGCAACACTTACCCTATACTTCGTATGATGAGTAAGTAAAAAGTATTTGAAAAACAAATTAGAACAAACAGACAGTTGTGAAATTACAAGATTAAAAAATATCAATTCTATATTATGTACTCGTCATGTTGTTTCCTGAATTCCATTCAATTACAGTGATATGGTTTGCCTTGGTCAGTAATCAATAACTTAGAACTAGGACAATACATTTCTGCCAACATTCATTTCAATTACAGATGTCTTGTAATAAATCATACGTTTCAAATCCAGAACATCATATTCTAATTTGAAAATGATTGTGCATTCGACTTCGCTTAAAAGATTTTTTAAGGATATTTTATTACGTATATTTTTACCAGCTTCCAACGAGGGAAGTTATGCAAAATTGATTTTATGTATATACAGGGTGATTCTAAATTCATGGTACAAACTTTAAAGGTAGGTACAGGATACTGTAACAATCATTTTATTGTATAGGTGATACATTTTTTGTACAGATGCAAGTGACGCATTGATCTGCAAACGCCAGAGATCCAATTTGGCCCCTTTCCTTTATTTCAAAATTTCTCATTTATACCAGAATATTCCTATACTATTCTTTTCTTTCTTTAAGACAGGCATTTCTTAGTTTCCGTTTATCATCGTGTATTTCCTGTACTTAGCAGATTTGCCGTTGGTTTGAGTGAATTGAAACAGAGAATATGTTGTCTAAACGGAGAATATGTTGAACAATAATGTACATTCTTGACATAAAAAAGTGTTTTTCTTATTAAGTCCAGGTACTTATTATACAGCTCTCGTATTTAGTCCATGCAAATTACAATAAATACGCATTCAACCCGATCAAAATTGTAATAGACACTCTGTTAACTGGTTTTTAATCAGTAATCATTCCTGAGAAATATAACCGAAATCAGAGCACGGGAATACCCTTAAACACGGATTTGAAAATAGGGGACTGTGTTATGTGTCGTTTTACGTTGTAGTGTTACTAATTTCTGATTTTTTTTTTTTTTTTTTTTTTTGTGTGTGTGTGTGTGTGTGTGTGTGTGTTTTATGGTATTAGAACAATTAGAGTTATTTTTGTTTCAGACTGAATTATCAGTAAAAATGCACTGAATTGAATTTTGTTAGATTTGTGATTAAAAAAAAATAGACAATGGAAAATACGTAGCTAATATTTCGCAAAAGACAGCAGATGATACAAATGAAGTATGCAAAAGCGATGTAGCTGCAAGTGTTGGAATAAGTGCCCATGTTTTGTGTCGGAAAGCATTTACCGATAAAAAGAGCATAGGAATGACGAAGAGGAATTCTAGCTGTGAGGAAAAGCCAAGGGAAAATATTTGCTTAAGGCCCCTGTTCTCGCTCGAGGAAACGCTCGCGAGCTAATGCTATTCCTATGGGGAAGCATTTTTCTAATAACTCTTTCGCATTTTGACATTTTTGAATAATTTTTTTTGCATTGGATAGCTGAGATGCATGCCGACAGCGCACCTTTTTTACTTTTTCGATTTTGATTGCAGATATATTTTTTAAAAAGTACTTTCAGTTTCGAAACCGGTTTTGAAAGTGAAACTAACTTTGTAAAAATTATCTGCAACCAAAATCGAAAAAGTAAAAAAGATGCGCTGTCGGCACGCACCTCAGCTATCCAATGCAAAAAAAAATATTCAAAAATGCCAAAATGCGAAAGAGTTATTAGAAAAATGCTTCCCCATAGGAATAGCATTAGCTCGCGAGCGTTTCCTCGAGCGAGGACAGGGGCCTTAACCCCTTGAGGGGCAAGCAATAATGTCTCCGCAATATTGAATTCTCACCAGAAAAATCGAAAAGTTTTATTTTAAAATAAGAAAAGGCAATTCCCAGCATTTTGTAGCCAAAATTAAAAATATCATATTTCGTTAAAAGTTTCTGGTGAGAATCTCGTTAAAATTAGGTGGGATAAAATATATCCCATTGCCCCTCAAGGGGTTGTTTGAAGGCCCAGTTACCAGTGCTTCTCACTGTATCTTTTGTGAAAAATTTGTTGACTTTTCTTGTAAACATAAATCATCTTGTGACAACCTCCTGAGCATCTAGGCAATATACTATATACCTCCCCCTCTTTATTCCTAACTCGATTGCTGTAACTCACGCTTAGTTTTTGCACTTTCAAGCAATAAATGCTATGGCAACGCCGCTGAAGAAATTGTAATTCATTGAACACTTTCTAAAGCAGTACAGATATACGCAAATACCATAATTTCCCGACGTATAATCCGAGGATCAAACAAATTTTTTTTAACTTAGAAAATTAATTTAGAGATTGAATCTAAATATTTACCGCGATCTAAAAAGTTACATTTTATTTTAAAATTGTTTGAGTTGAAAAATAATTGTTTGATTAGCGAATTATACGCCGAAAATTACGATACTTCTACACACGGTAACACAACAATCCATTATGAATAGATTCAATTTACGTTCTATTTACTGAATAAAGTACAGTACAACATATAAAAACAGGAATTGCTAGGAAACACAAAAAATTCGTTTTAAACAGGTTTCTGCCTAGGTAGGTACATTTATAAAGCATTCATTTGGAAAGGAACAGAAAACGAATAGGATGTGACAATTCCAAAAAACTCCTACATGCTAATACATCCAGAAAAATGAAGCATATCAGCGGTTAATTACACCATAATCTAATCAGCAACAATTTATGACAAGTTCTAACTAAATCTGAAGTTTGATGAAAATCCGGGAGTTAGTTTTTGAGGTAAAATCATTGCGAAATCGTAAAAAGTTCTGGATAGAAGCGCTATCAATTGAGCGATTTACATCAAAAATTGAAAAATATTAATTTATGTCTGTGATTAATTGAAGCTGAAGTTTGTTGAAAATTCGTACATTAGTTCCTGAGGTAGAGCTAGTGTGATAATCATGCATAATGGCGCCACCTGTTAGGCGATTTAACCAAAAAGTAATCAGCACCTATTTATATCGAGGATTAGCAGAATCTGAACTTTTATTAAAATCCGTTCATTAGTTCTTGAGATATAGCTATTGCAGAAATCGTGAAAAAGGCAGCATAGCAGCGCCATCTGCTGGGTGATATACCCCAAAAACTAATCAGCTGTAGTTTATATCAAGGTTTAACTGAATGTGAAATTCCGTGCATTAATTCTTGAGATAGAGCGTTCATAAAATTTTTGTCACATACAAAGTGACAGAATGACAGACAAAGATTTTGTAAAAACTTGTTTTGAAAGCTCTCTAACCGGTAGAACCTGTAAATCTGTCGAAAAGCGGAATTCGAAAATTTTCACGAATTCAATATTTTTTTTTTGTAAAGATAGAAGTAAGTAAAAAATTACGTTATAGATAGGCTCTCTTTTCACATATTTTATGGAATTAAGTTTCACTCAACGCAGACAAAAAAGTCTTACAATGATAAAAGAAATTTAACCCTTTCGCTACTGGCGTCTTTAATTAAGGACGAACTTTTAAAGAACTTTTTTAAAACACTTAATTTAATTTAAACAGGGATGAGATTTCCGCTTTTTTGCACACCAGTAAAATCTTAGAGAAAATGCTATATTTTTAAATCGGAACATTTTTGTGATTTAAAATAACAATGTTTTCTCTAAGATTTTACTGGTGTCCAAAAAAGCGAACATCTCATCCCTATTTAAAAGAATTTTACAAATTCCATGTGCCTTTTCAATCAGTGTTCTCGCTGGCATTTGACCAACATTAGTAATTTGGCTAATTAAAAATAAAAGACATTCGCCAAATGAAAAAGTATTCGCAAAATAAATTCGCCGTGTAGAAAAAAAATAACCTTTTAATGTACTCCCCTTTTTTCAATATGTTCTAAAATAACCTAAGTTTTTATAACTGCAACAGCGATTGCTATTAATCTAATTTGAACTATCTGCTACAAATATATTAAAATATGTATACAGAAAAATCTGTATAGATGCATATGTATGAAGAACGAAAAAGAAAAGAAAGAAAGAGCAAAAATTGAGCAGTAGCAATTTGGCGAATCTAATCGCTTGTTTACTCGCCAAATGAAGAATTAATCGTAATTTGGCGCAAAGGCGAGCAACAGCGAGAACACTGTTTTCAATCATTTCCTTTCGAAAGCACAAGTAGTATTTAGGAATCAAACACCAACAGATGAGAGAAATTTCTTGAAGAGAATTTCTCCAAGAATTTTTTTTTAATCAAGATGGATGATTTCGTCATGATAAGATTTCTTAATTTCTTCGCGTTGAGAGCCCCTTTTGGTTAATTTTTAGCATTTTCCAACAAAGTCGAAAAGTGCTTATGCATTTGGTTTGTCCGTCTGGCCGTCTGACTACGCTCTAACTCCCGTAAAAATACTCGGATTTTCATGCAAATCATAAAGCTTTTTTTAGGGTCACCAAAGCATGTTTGGTATTGCATATGAAGTATGCACGATTAATGGTTCGTTTAAATGGACATTCAAAAGAATTCGATTACATTATGGTGTATGGGGAAAAATTGTTTGGAGAGTATTTTAATGAGATTACGCTATTTCAAATGCATTGAAACTGATATAAATCACAAAACTTCACTACGATCACGTTAGAACAAAGCATTTATCGCATTTTTTATTAATTTAAAGAGACACAAAAAAGAAATCGGTTACAGTACTGTCGTTGCGTAATAATTGCTGGAGAGTATATTTTAAAACTCTATATGCGCTTTTAAATTTGATTAGTTTTTAGCATCTTCATATATAAATTCTATACCTCATATACAGGACTACACAAAATTATTCGCATGTCATTCTTCTTGTTAGAGGAAATTGCTGAAGAGGGATTTTCTGAAATATATGCATCTCTTAAATGAACTAAATTTTGGAATGTATGTTGTTAGCATATACAAATTCCAGTATCGTATACAGGGCTGCTAAAAAACCACTGCCACATCCGTCTATTAATTAGGTACTTTGTGCTAAATTGTAATTATGCAAATATGTAGCACCTATAGTCGTCGTTCAGTCCGTCTGTCCGTCTGTCGTCCGCATATAACAGAGCAAAAGCTACCCAGCCGAATCGTTTGAAATTTAAAATATAAAATTGTTGCATAACTTTGTCGCGTCATTTCAAATCTTATGAAAATCGGATGCATAGTTGAATGACAGGGACAATCAATTTTTCCGTTACCTGACAGTCAATGGGAAAAAATAGTTTCAAGTGCATTTTAATGATGTTATACCCTTTCGAACATAATAAAATTGATATGCACCTATGAATTATGTATTACAATATACATTCTGTACAATCTATTATGCCAAAAGTATTTATTATTCATTTACTGGGCCATACAAAAGTGTGGCCGCCGCGGGAGCGGCCAAATTTCCTCCGCGACAGCTATCTACGTCCCGAATAGTTCGACTCTTTAGAAGAATGGAGAAAAAATGAAAAAATTGACACCGGACAAATTTCGAAGCAAAATTAATGAAATTAAAGACGCAAAGAATTTCGAGAAAAAGTAAGTTCAAAATAAAAAAGTGACAGAGCGCCCCGGTGTTGCCAGATTGGGGATTTTGTCCCCATTTTGGGGAATTTTGAACCTCCAGGGGATTTTTTGGGGGACAAGTAATTCTTGGGGACATGTTTGGGGTCTATGAACATTTTTGGGGAATTGTTTTCACAATTTTAATTTTTACTTTCAGACATTTAGCAATACTGTACATGTACAATACTCTCGAATTCAATTTCGATTTGGAAAACGAAAATAAAATACAGATGTAATCGATATAAATCACTATTCTCCTAGTCGTGCTTACCGTTTACATGTACTACAGATTCATCCTGATCTGCATTGGGCTATCCCCCATCTGAATTTTCAGATGATTCAGATTTTGATGTCATCGCGGACTCGTCGCGGAGAGAAACACAAGCACAGAAATACATTTCTTTAATAGTATAGATTTATGCAACAAAAATCTAAAACAATTTTATAACTTTTTTTGTTTTTAGCTTTGAATACAAAATTCTATTGATATTAAATGTTTATATTTTTTTTTCATAATTGGGGAATTATTTAGAAACTAGTTGGATGTGCCAATCCCAAAACTTTCTTCTATCTCATACATACATTTTAATATTAAAAAGAAATAGTTACTCATTTTAATGCTTTAATAATTTTAATTCAATACCTTACCAACTTTCATTTTCATCTTAAATTTCTGCTTCAATCAATTAATCGGAGTAAAAATGAATTTCCGTCTCTGCACGAGCCGATGGACAATAGATTTTTTTTTTTCAAATTCAGGGAGGACTTATTTGCCTTACCAACAAATAATCATATACAAAATGTTTAGTTCAGTTCTAGAACTAACTTCATACACATTATGTGGTGCAATATTGAAAATAGCATAAAATTCGGTATTGCAGCGCCCCCTTCCGGCAGATTTTTTTCAGATTCAGGGCGATCCAACTAGCCATAGCCATACACTTACACAAAAAATTTCGTTCAATTCGATGCATAACTTCATGTACTTCTGGTCGGTACAATATTGAAAATGGCACAAAAATCGCGATTGCAGAGTCCCCTTCCGGTGGATTTTTTTCAAATTCAGGGAAGACCAACTAGCCATAGTCATACATATACACAAAAAATTTGGTTCAATTCTATTCATAACTTCATATACTTTTGGTCGGTACAATATTGAAAATGGCACAAAAATCGCGATTGCGGGGCCCCCTTCCGGCGGATTTTTTTCAAATTCAGGGAGGACCAACTAGCCATAGTCATACACACACACAAAAAATTTGGTTCAATTCGATGCATAACTTCATATACTTTTGGTCGGTACAATATTGAAAATGGCACAAAAATGGCGATTGCAGCGCCCCCTTCCGGCGGATTTTTTTCAAATTCAGGGAGGACCAACTACCCATACTCATACACATACACAAAAAATTTGGTTTAATTCGATGCATAACTTCATATACTTTTGGTCGGTACAATATTGAAAATGGCACAAAAATCGCGATTGCAGCGCCCCCTTCCGGCGGAATATTTCAAAACTGAAGGCGGACCTGCTTGCCACAGCCAAAAACATTCACAAAAAATTTGGTTCAATTCTATGCATAACTTCATACACTTTTTGATGGTAGAATGGCGACATACAGACACACAGACACACACACAGACATACACACAGACACACACACAGACACACGGACAGACAGACATTTTGTAAAAACATGTTTTTTGGAATCTCTGACCCCTAAAACGTGTAAATCCGCCGAAAATCGGAAGTCGAAAAAAATTTCGATTACAATACTTTCTTCTATTGAAGATAGAAGAAAGTAAAAATGCTTGATTTGGGGGGGAAATTGAGTTTAATTTTGATAAAAAAAAATTTTATAACGGAAAATTGAAAATTGAGAACTTGCCTTTTTGAGTAGAAATTGCGTTGGGGACTTTTTCTGAAAAAAGCCCTAATTTGGGGAAATTGGCTTTCGACAATCTGGCAACACTGGAACGCCCCTACCTACGACTAGCTTGTTATTAGACATTGTTTGGGGCGCGTTTTAATTGTATTAAGCTATTTCACATTTTATGAAATTGAAATTGATATACGTTGCTGAAGTTTACTGCAAGTTACTTCCTATATAATAGAAAACAGTTAGTATTTACAGGGATACGCTTAAAATTTCGAATACTATACTGTATCTGGGGTAACTGTGTACTACTACTCCAAGTTCTGAATATTTTTAAGACTTCGTTACAGTACAAATGCACCTCATTTGCTACGCTTGATGTGCAATTTCTGAATTGTTTTATTATCTTTATACCACTTTTTTTTTAAATAATCCCTACCATACATTAATAACAAAATATTAAAAAAAAAAAAAATCTTTTAGAAAGAATTTTTTTGTAAATTGTGGTATGATTAAATAATAACATTGTTGTCACTCCTGGCTCGTAATCAAAAGGTTAAAATTTAGAGCATTATTCTACCCCATATAAATTTCAAAAACTAATATTTTGCAAGGTACTTTCTAAATAACCCTTTCTAAGCCGATAAATATTTTCCTGTTATCTTTTGGATGCGCCTAATCTAATTCACTTTCCTGTTTACTTAGCGACAGTATACACAGTGGGATGAAGTTATTTCATCATCCCCTTTGCTATGCTCTTCTGTATACAACAGCTGCTGCCACCGAAGTAAACATAATAATACAAAGAGGGTAAATATAACAAAAGAATTTAATAACGATAATGTCTTTTATTTCTAATAAAAATACAGGAAATTATTTTCTAGTGCCATAATCGTGTTATTATAAAAATGTGAAAGATGACTTCATTCGCTTGTATAAATTTCATTTCAAAAAATTGTCGAGTTCATTGTGTTATTGGTATATTAAGCAAACTCAATCAAAGAATAATAGCTGTGAAATAAAAATAAAAAATAGTGGATAGACAAATATTTATTTTTGACATATACACACCTCGAAAGGATTAAAAAGGCTCTAAGATTTTTCTTGTTTGTTTTAATGTAATCTTTCGATTATACAATAGAATGTATACTAAAATAGACCGGAAGGCAGCGGCACATACAATCTAATTACGGATAAACCTTGTCCAATTATTGATGAAAATCTAGGGTAAGTTAAATCTCGATTCGCATATTAAAACGCAATCGGTCTGCCAAGTCATATCTTGGTGAAAAACCCGATTTTATTGGTTAACTCATAGGTTTACCATTATGTTTTTCTGCTTTCAGTCCTCCATGTTTTCATAATTTTGGGTGCAGGAAAGCAAATACTAAACCTGCGGGTCAGCCGCTAAAATTGGTTTTTAGGTGTTTTCCACCAAAATAGGACTTGGTAGACAGATTGCGTTTTAATATGCGAATCGAGATTTAACTAATTCTAGATTCTCATATGAGAAATCGATGAGGTGATTGTCAGTGCAGCCGCCTCACGGTCTATAACACAGATGGGAATTTTGTCCCGGCTGCTCATAATTTAAAATCTGCTGAATGGATTTTGATGAGATTTGTACTGTTAGTTAGACAATTTTTCAGGAAAAGTTTTAGTAAATAAAATATTGTTCTACGTTGCTTAACCCTTTGAGTTCTGATGAGTAAATTTCTTCAAAATTCCAGATGTCACATTAACACCAGGATTTTGTTAAGAAAAAATTCAGGTGTTGATATGCGCGAAAAATTTGCATTAAACCCTTTTCAAATAAATCTAGTTAACTATTCCGGTGCCACTGTGACATTTCGAAATTAAATTTAAGGGGCAGAAAATTCAACCATCAGAGCTCAAAGGGTTAATTAAAGAAATATGGGGGAAAGTTCTAAAGAAAACCGAATAATGAGAGATTTGGTTTTCTAAAAAAGTTTTGCTGGGGGGGGGGGGGCATAACAAGAGAAATGGTCAAAGAGTGTGTGACTCCTCATACATACCTATATTTATTAACTTATATTAAAGTGTAAGCTGTTCATTAAAATTAACAAAATACCCTATACTTTCATATTAGCGCAGTTGTTTTTATTTTAGGGTATAATAGCATTGCTAAAACAACAGGAATATGTAGAAAAGCTATTCCACATGTGTGATATGGAATGTCACTTTAACTTTTTAAGCTCTGGTGGGTAAATTTCATTAACCACTTAATCGTCGCGCCCGAGACATTCGCGGGCTGCGACAGCTTTTATTCAGAATTGTTTGATTCTCACCAGTTTTATAAAATAGTATAATTGGTTTTTATTCTGGTATCATTTTACCAAAGCCATTGAATGTATGTCCATATTCAATGGCCTTTGTATTTTATTTGTCATTAACCCTTTAACGATCATAGCATTTTCATTGCTAAGATGTCGAAATAAATTAATGACACCTGTAATTAAGAACAAATATATTTCTAAATAAGAAAACGTGGTTTTTCACATACAAAATAAAAGGGATATTTTTAGATAAAAATGGTGTCAGTGTTGCGTATCGGAATGAAAATTTTTTGGTTTCGTGGCGAAACCAATGAACGTTAAAGGGCTAAATAAGATGAATATTTTTTTTTTCAAAAAAGTGGTGGCAATAATGAATTTGAATTTTTAAACCGTAATTTAAGGTGACCATTAAGTGGTTAAATTTCCCAAATGTCACATTGACACCAGTATTTTGCAAAGAAAAGATTAGGTTTAAAACTACTCGAAAAAATGCATTTATCTTTTTAGGTGTGTTCGTAATTCTGTAAATACGTAGCACCTATAGTCATCATTCAGTCTGTCCGTCTATCTGTCCTCATTTAACAGAGTAAAAACTACCCTACGGAATCGTTTGAAATTTGAAATACATAAATGTTACTTTTTTTTTTTTCGAGTCATTTCAAATTTTATGAAAATTGGATGTATAAATTACCGTAATTTCCTGCGTGTAATCCGCGGATCGAACAATTCTTTTTCGACCCAGAAATTTTGCTACCGCGATTTAAAATATTATATTTTATTTTTAAATTTTTATGGGTCGAAAAATGGTTGTTTGATCCGCGGATTATACGCAGGAAATTACGTTAATTACAGGGACAATCAAAAGTATTCTGTTACATTACGACCAATGGGAAAAAATAACTTTAAACGCATTTTAACGATGTTACACTCTTTCGAACATAATAAAGTTGATAGCGATTTCTGGCTCAAATAATATTTGTTATTAATTTACAGGGCCTCACAAAAATATTCTATTACATAATGGTATAAAGTTAAACATTGTTTGGAACACGATTTAATTATTTTAAACTGTTTCACATATTATGAAATTGATATATACTGCTGATACAAGTTCCTTCCTGTATAATAGAATGCAGAAAGTATTTACATGGACACACAAAAGATTTCGGCTTCTATACTGTACAAGGTCTGAATATTTGTATTTCTGTGTAGTACGAACGCACCGCATTTGCTATGCTTGACATGCAATTTCCGACTATTTTCAAATAAATTTAGTCGAACATTCCAGTACCTCCGAGCTACTCGGGAACCACGTGAGTTTGCCACTGGGATTGATCACAGATCTTTCATGTTAAATTGATTTTATTTTTGATAGGATTTTAATTTAAAATTTATCCCTTTTATTTCGATATTGATTGATGTCGAAATGCTACTCGCAGTTGTGGATATGGTCACAAAAAGCCTTTTTCAAGCTGTTCGCATCCAAATGCACCTACATACCACGACTCGTGATGGTCACTAGACTTGACTATCAAAATTATAGTGAGCCAAAAATTAATACAACCAGTGATTGACTCGTAGGTTTACCATCGTGTTTGTTCTTTAATTAAAGGTATGAAAACGTGGAGGAAAGGGAGCCTGAAAACACAATGTTAAACTTACGAATCAACCACTGGTGGTATTAATTTTTGACTTATACATCACTTCACTTTCAGCATATATGAATGATTAGATTCTCCTATTTCTATTCTTCCATTAACATAAAAGGAGTTTTTACTTACCCATCATACGTAGTATAGGGTAAGTCTTGCAATCGTTTTGAAAATCGAAAAAAAAATTTGACGGATTTACACGTTTTTGACACTGGAGATTTCGAAAAACATATTTTTAGAAAAAAAATTTGCCGTCCGTCTGTCTGTCTGTCTGTAAACGCTCTATCTCACGAACAAATTGAGATAGAGACTTGAAATTTTGTATATACTTAGTATGTAAGAATGGGACGAAGCCTATCAGCAACCTCGATTATCCGGAACTATTTTTTCCGGATTCTCGAAAAATTCGTTCTGATGAAAGGTATATAAATTTTTTCGATTTTTTTTTATTTTAAGGAATGCATGTAAAAGGCAATAAAAAAACACAAATTTTGCATAAAAAACGAAGTCGATCGTATAATTAGTTGTCGAGATATTTGTAATCCTGTTTTCCACATTCTTCGGTTTTTCATGACCCTGTATTTCATTCAAATTTCAATTCAAAGGTATATTTTAATTGAAAATGAGACGCTTAATCCGAGGCAGTAACTTGTTAGTTAATATGATTATTCTTTTTGGAGTTATAAGGATGTTTCTTTTACGCAGTTTGGTACTTCTTGAGTAGTTTGGCGTTTTATATAATTTGTTGAAATTGGTGCATCAGCAATTCATTAATAGAGTATTACTATGTGTATTAACAATATTTAAATTTAGTTTTGGAAATGAAATACATTGTATAAATAGTTTTCACATGTTTTATTTTCATATGCATATAAATGATGGGTAAGTATTACGGTGGCCTCCAACGACTAGTTTCTTATGCTTGATAACATAGATTTTTGTGCTGTCGACTCTTGGGGTATTTGTAATATGTTGGCTTAGTAATTTAACTAAGATTTATAACAATTTATACGAAATTTTAGACTCGCACTTGTCGTAATTTTATACTTGCCGTGGTCGAAATCAAAATTTATCGGAAATCATTTCTTTGTGCAAAAAATACATTCTGTACAAAAAAAATACCCGTGATTGATAAATAAAACACCAAAAATTAATTTATTGATCTAATTGTATTTTCTCGCTTTTAACCCTTTCGGGACTATGGGCACATATATGCACCTTTAAATGGTACATACGAAATACGTGTTAGTCACTAGTAATAAAAAGAAGTAATATTTGCTATATTATGTAATTAAATTATGTAAATTATGTAATTATGTAATTGAAGATAGATTTTTTTTTAAAAAAAAAAGGATGCCAATCGGATAAAATTTATATAAAAAACTCCAGTCCAGAATGGGTTAAAGTAGGCCCTAACAATTTCAATAAAAATGTGCCAAGTGCCAGCTCAAGATCTAATCCTCCAGACAAATTCGGGTATGGTTTCTAACTCATTCAGCAAGTTTTCTTTTATCCTCTTCGGCCCCTGGGTCCCCATTGGGAGCCTCTGTTCTTTTACTTATAAAAGCTTAAATGTCTGTGTTTTTTTTTTTTTTTCATTTTTCCATCATTTTTTAATAGTTGAATATATTTTGCGTTGAAAGCAAACGAATACATGCCTACATCTAATCTGAATATTTTCGTCTAAGTTTGCAAAATGTCAAAAAATTTGCAAAAGACCGTGTGACCAAGAAAGTGATAAATTTTCATATGTATTTAATATATTTAAGTTAAATACTGTTAGTAAATTATGAAGCTTTTTCAATATATATATATATATATATATATATACAGCGGACTCTCTCTATCTGAACACTCTCTATTCACTTCGCTATTGTGAACACATTCTGATGGTTCCGGCGAAATTTCATAGACTTAACAAAAGATGAACTCTCTGTATTCTGAACTCTCTCTAATCTGAACACCCCGCAATTATGAACGCTACTTTTGGTCCCCATTTCTACTCCACCTCTCTGTAAACTGAACATGTGTTTGCAATCGGAATTCGAATTCTCCCCATCATGAAAATTCGGAAAACCTGTTACAGAAAAATAAAAAGGTTCAACGAATTCTATAACAAAATCACTGCTAGATTTTAAGCATGTACTTGAAGTTGCAATTTATTTGTTTGAATAATTTAGATAAAATATTCAGTTAAAAATTTGAAGCTCTTGTTATCACGTTGTTGCCCGCTGCCTGTAGTAAAAGAAGCCATTTTATGATTTTTGTTATTAGAAAGAGTAAACATTTAGTTTTTGATTAGTTGGCGACAATTATGATAAATTAATATACTCCATATTCGTCTTGTTTATTTCAAATAATAGTTTTATAGGAATTATTGTTAACTACAGCTTAAGCATGAATTTTAAAGATAATTTTGAAATTTGATTGATTTCTTCGATTGATCAACTACTTGTAAAATGGCAATTAAAGAAACTGTTTTCTTATAATTTTGTTGCTATTTAATTTCAGAAGATTTCATTTTTGCACATTATAGGACATTCATTATAGGGATGTAGCAATCATGTTATTGTAGTTTACTTCTAAAACTTAAAAGGAAGAAAATACACTAAAAAAACCTTGTTGCACTGACCTTATTTGATCAACTATTGGCTCGGATCCTCCTACATAGTAGTAGTTGTAAAGCATTTAAAATCTCCCTCTATAATGAACACCACACCCCCATAATCTAAACATTTTTGGCCGGTCTCATTAATGTTCAGAATAGAGAAAGTCCTCCGTATATATATTTAGGATTTGTAGGTTATTTACTTGTTTAAAGCTCTTAAATTTGTAATTGTATTAATTTAAGTTAATGGTTATTAAATTGATGTTTTAAGGGGGTGTTTTGGTTTAGATCTATATTTTTGAACCTAAATTACTAAACACCTAAAGGATCAGGCACATTTTGAAAAATATCTTGATTATTTTCTATTATTTTACTAGAAAAGCAATGACAGATTTTTAAGGCCTTTTTTTAAGTCACTAAATTTAGCATGTTTAGCATTAAATCGGAAACACTGATGAAAAGTATAAAGCCCTTAAAATAGTTCATTTTTAATTCTGATATTTTTGTAAGTTTTGATCTTCTCACTTTGTGTTATGAAAGTAAAAACAAGAACATTGCGGCCGATGTGATCATGCAATCTAGTAATTATTTTTTAAAGACTGTCTAACTGGTGGCTTTACATGAATATTTGACGAGTAAATAATAAGCCAGCAACCTACAGCCAGTATTTTGGCTAAAAAGCATATACAGTAATTTTTGAGACGTATGTATCTCGGTGGGATAAGTATATGGACAGCCAAGTTCTCGTAAAAGTTACATTTCGGTGAACCATTTCCGAAGTACCTCATTTTGCAACAAGGTCAGACAGAAAATATTGTTTTCTGATACCTTTTTTCGATTCATAAGCACTGCGAAATGACAAACCAAAAAAAAAAAAATAGTCCAGATGATAGATAGTGTGGTGGATAATTAAGGAGATCCCACTTAATTTTTTGAAACTTGAGTTGTATAGGTTGTATGTTTACAAGTATTGCTATGGGGGAATAAAATACCTCCAAACAATTTTTGCCTTTCATTTTAACTTCATTGCCCGTCATAATGAAGTCAATGTTTCCCCATAACTTTCACATAAGGTCGGACGTAAGTACAGTCGAGTCTCCCTATAACGAAACTCCATACATCGAATTTCTCTAAATAACGAATTTTTTGTAGGAACGGTCCCCTTTTCACATGATTACATTAAAACAGTCTCTATATAGCGAAATAGCTATCTCCATATAACGAATTTTTTCATAAATTGGTCTTAATTTATTCAGTTTTAAAAAAGATTCAAAATCATATGGAATGAATTTTCCATCACTTATTTTTGATTTATCGTTCAGTGCTGAGTTTTTTTATATATTACTTATCTCCTTGTTCTTTAAATCCAACGAATTCATCTAGACTCCCACACGCCTTTCAACATCCTTCTCAAAACAGAGTTAATTAGATTGATACACATATAAGAGCGGAATCAATGAGAGGCACATAAGAGAGGCCTTCAAATGGAGGAAAATGTTAACTACAATTTTTCATTCCTTTCTAAAATTTGAGAATTTTTTTGAGAGCGTAACAATTTTAAAATCAAAACAGCAAAAAATTACAGATTTCTTCGTCTGAAATTAATGCAAGCCTTCCTTATTTGATTTTCATTAAGCTTTCAAATAAATGTCTGTTTTCTTTTTTTGAAACTGCTTAAATAATTAAGAAATAGAATGTTAGGTTAATATTTACTTTTAAACATTTCAAATTCTTAATTAAAAAACATCAAAAATAATATTTGTTCAAAATTTACACATTAAATACGATTTTTAACATCATTTTCTATACATCGAATTTCTCTATATAACGAATTTTTTACTGGAACGATGTATTTCGTTATATAGAGACTCGACTGTATTTCTCTCTCAAACATTTCTTCAATTCATAGGTAGTGCGAAATGACAAGACAAACAAGACAAAGTCGGATATTGCACGTCAAACGTAGAAAATGAGGTGTATTCGTATTACAACGAAGTTTAAAAAAAAAAAAAAAAAAAAAAAAAAAATAGATCTTGGTATAATAGTATGGAATACTTCGGATACAATAGAATAGCCGAAAGCTTATGTACGCCCCTATAAATACTATGTACTTTCTATTCTACAGAAAGTAACTACAACTTGTAGCAAACCTAAGCAATATATATCAATTTCGTAAAATATGAAATAGTTTAATGTAATTAAAACGTGCCCCAAACAATGTCCCCCCTGTACCATTATGCAGTGAAATACTTTTGTATGCCTCTGAGAATTAATAACAGATAATCATTACACCACAGATTGTGCAGAATGTATTTTTTAATATTTACTTCATAGACACATATCGATTTTATTATACTCGAAAGAGTGTAACATCATTAAAATGCATTTGAAACTATTTTTTTTCCATTGGCCGTAATGTAACGGAATACTTTTGATTGCCCTTGTAGCTAAACTGTACATCCGATTTTTATAAAATTTGAAATGACTCGGCAAAATTATGCAACAGTCATATATTTCAAACTTCAAATAATTCGGTTAGGCAGTTTTTGCGTTGTTATATGCGGACAGACGAACGGACTGAACGACGACTATAGGTGCTACGTATTTACATAATTACAAAACCACTTAAAAAATGGTGCGGATCATAGATGGCGTGATGGATGATTTAAGATATCCCATTTGAATTTTTGAAACTTGAGTTGCATTGGCTGTCCATCGACAAGCATTTTCATGGGGGAGTAAAATGCTTTCGGACTATTTTTCTTTCATCTTGCAGGTGATGTGCCCAGGCAGGGTTCGAACCGGAGAACCCACGGTCAGAAGGCGAAATCTTATGTGCCGAGCAAAAGTCTAGCTCGATCGCTTCCTTCGAGAAACTCGTTTTACTGACCGCGCAAGATGGTGCCGTTACAGTACTCCACTCCCAGTGAGAAGAACATCACGTTGACGTTGTACGAACAATATGCACTCGTGTTGTGCTGGGTGTTGCCAGAGTGATGCGTTGTCGTTGTCGTGCTGCCACCGAGCGCATGTGTGCGAACTCTATGGTGCGCGGCGTGGCAGGCTTTGCGTGCTGTGAGCGTTTCACAGGCTTTGCTCCTGTGATGTGAGCGTTACACGGCCCTTGCGTGCTGCGATTGTTTCGCAGGCTTTGGATGCTGGGGTTGTTTTTAGTGCTGCCATCTGTTGGTCTATATCGAAGATGGTGAAGTGGGTGTTCGTTCGCCCAAGGTCACCAATGCAGGCGATGTGCCCAGGCAGCGTTCAAACAGGAGAACGCAGGACCAGAATGCGAGATCTTATGTGCCGAGCAAAAGGCTAGCTCGATCGCTTCCTGCGAGAAAATCGTTTTACTGACCACGCAAGATGGTGCCGCTACAATCTTAACTTCATTTCCCGTCTCTATGCAGTTAATATTTCCACATAACGTTCGCATCAGAGTCATACGGAAATATTGATCTCTCAAAACCTAAAACTTTCTTCAATTTATGGGCACTGCGAATTGAGAATCCAAAAACAACGAATAATAGATAAAATGGTGGACGATTAAGGACATCTTACTTGAATTTCCGATACTTGAAATACACTGGCTGTACGTGGGCAAGCATTGACAGGGAGTATTAAAATGCCTTCGAATAGTTTTCCATTTCAACTTCATTGTCTTCGTAATGAAGCTAATATTTCCACTTAACTTTCGCATCAAGGAAAAACGGGGAGTATTGTTTTCTGAATACTTAAAACTTTCTTCAATGCTTGGGCACTGCGAATCGACAATCCAAAAACAACGAATCATAGATAAAGTGGTGGACGATTAAGGACATCCCACTTGAATTTTCGAAACTTGAATTACACTGGTCGAACTTTCGTCATTTATGAAATATTTCCAATTACAATGGTTTTATTAGAATAAATTTTTAACCCTGCTATTTTTTAATACTGGTGATCTTTTATGCATTTTTCAAAAAAAATTTTAGCAAGTTTTTTTTAACCATTTGAAAAATGGTTGTTGTTTTCGGGAGAATGGACCCGATGATGTTACCACTTTTGAATGATGTTACCACTTTTGAATGATGTGGTCACTTTTGAATTTAAATTAATTTCTTTACTTTTAGAAGAGTTTTTATTTGAATTTAAATTAAATTCTTTACTTTTAGAAGAATTTTTATTTGAATAGTAAATTAAAATGGTTAAAATCATTGTAATAAAGGAGAAAACTAACAAATTTAAAAATGGGTAGACGGAAATTAACAGATACGGAAAAAGCCGAAGCCAAAGAAATGAATGAACGTGAATATCGCATTCAATGATATTAAACACAATACGCGTACTTAAACAATCATAAAGTGATTTTTATTTCTTCTTTTGCTATTTAAAATAAAAATTTAGTCAACATGTATAAGTTGCTTATTAGTTTGGCGATTCGTATCATTTGGCGAAATTGGTCGACGGGATAACTGAGTAATACTGTATTTGGTTTGGCGCAAAAACGTCTTTCAATGCAGAAAATGATAAAATCAAAAGATTATTGAGCCGCTGAAAACCAATTACGTGTTGAAAGGCGATCACGAAAAAGGAAGCAATTTAATGCCGAACCGATTAATTGTAAAACATCATGTCGCCAGGGCGACCAATCCACTAGCCATGGCGTTTTACTATCGGTCGGTTCTAACCAGGAAAATTTGAGTGCCAATAGTGATTCTAACAAGCCGGAAAATGTTATAGCTATTACTCTTGATTTTCCACCACCTAAAAAGAAAACTAAAAAGCAATCGGCTTGGGAAAAACTGGGAAAAAACTTTTTTGATTCGATGTCTGATGGACCCATTCACAGATGCATGTGCTGCGATCGATTTTGGTTTAAAACCTCCATCACCAAAATTCTGCTCTGTAAAATCAAACAATATATGCCAAAGTCTTACAAGTATAACAGTATATGCCAAAGCTGTATTTTAATAATGATTACTTTTGCACCAACAATGTTAAATAGTTTGAAATGTTTCTTTCGTCGCCAACTTTTATGCTTGGCGACAATAGAGTGATATAACTTAAACGAACCGTACCTTCAAATTGCAGCATGTATAAAGTCATTTATAGCAGTGGCACGGATAATACACAATAAAACAACTGGTATTTAGCTTAAAATGATAGATGAATGTATCGAGTGAAACATTTTTCAAATGGTTGGGGTAATTTCTTAAATTACAATTTTTTTTTTTTTTTTTTTTTTTTTTTTTTTTGTAGTTGTGCCCATTTTAGCTATTTTTTAATTTTTTTCCATTTTTATATTTTATTTATAATTTTAAATGCTTTTTACGAAATTTCTTCAACAATGGTGGCAACTCAGTTTAGCTTTTCTCTCGATAATAAAAATTTATTTTCCAAAATGATTGCGTATAATTATGCACTAATTCAGGTAAAAAAGTATATTTACTGAGAAATAATTTTAATAATGTAAATAAAATAGCAGAAAATAATTTATGATAAAAATTAATGTCTAAAGCAAAATAAGCAAAATTTCAAATGAGGAAAATGATGTCATTCTGCAACCAGATAAGTGGGAATTACAATATTATTACGGATGCCTTTTTCAATTATTAATAACAATAACTTTAAAAAAAAAATTTTTGAAGAGAAAATGACGTCACTAATTTAAAGCATCGCATTTTTACTCATAACGATATTACATTTCAATATTTCTTTTCATTATGGACACTGAGATTGAGATTTTACTTTCAGTGAAAATAATGTCGCAATAAAAATAAAATTAGTTTTTTTTTTTTTTTTTTTTTTTTTTTTTTTTTTTTTTAATAAAACTATTTTTCTTCTGGATTAATTCTGGATTTCGCCGGCACTCAGATTACAATTTTAATTGAAGATGTGCGAATATTTGCATGCAAAATTGTAACTGGCAAATTTGACATTAAGTTTGGAAATATATTTATTATATATTGATTCAATAATATAATTACTTTTGCTTTTTTAAAAACCAAATCGATCGGGTCTTTTAAACATTTTATTCGTCAAATTCGACGGGATTCCACTCGTTTTATTGTTAAAATGCATTTTCTTTTTCTTAGAGTCTAAAGAAAAAATCCGTTTTTGATGAATCTAGTCAATGAAGAAATAACACTCAAATTGTATCTCTTTATTATTCCGCAATTCCAATGTCTCAGAAAGAAATTGCTATTCAATTGGGTATTTCACTGGATATTATATTGATAAACACAAGAAAAATGAAGTTAGTTCATTGCATTCTAAACGGGGTCACCCTTCTAAAACACCTCTATCGATTTTTTTTTTTCCGGAGGTGAAACTGAATTTTGCAATGGCAGAATCTACATTCAACTTGATTTTTTTTTTTTTTTTTTTTTTTTTTTTTTTGAGTTTAATCGTATGTAATTTTAGAGATTTTTAATGCATTTTTTAAAAGATTTTTCGCGTGCCGTGTCGCTTTTTTATCACCCATAAGAGATTTCCGTGTAATACTTGATTATGCAGTCGATTAATTTCGCCAAATTACATAAATCATTAAACGACTCGTCAAACTATGCAAATTGATGTAGTTTTTATGTTAAATAATGAAAGGCCAAATAAATAAATTAGAAAAACATTAATAAAATACAAATAAAACAACGAAGTAAAAATCACTTGATGACGTAACAAACATGTGTAACGGGTTTAATGTCAAGTGAAAGTGACATTTACGATCAGCCATTATTGGCGTTTAATCTTATAGTTTGGCAATTAGTTTCTTTACCGACCGGATAATCAAATAGTACTGATTTGTGATTAGAATGTTTTATCCATTTGAGAAAATACTTATTACTGCGATTTAAAAATTAACTAGCGATTTTTAGTGCATTTTAGTGCGTTTTTAATGCAGTTTTCAATGCTATTTTTAATTAACTTTTTAATGCGATTAGTACCATTTTTTTCTATCCCCACAATGATGTTTAAACAATTAAAAACGGAATTATTTTTTTTCAAATTTTTAGACTAATTTAGTGAATTTCACCATCTACATTTTTTTAATTTTGTCTATTTTCAATGCGATTCTTGGATACATTTTGCGTTCTGAAGGCGTTTTTGTAATCCATGAAAAATGTGATTGCTATGTTTTATCCATCTACAAGAAATTTTTATTCTCGAGATGCATTTACATTAAGCGATTTTTAATGATTTTTTCAATGATTTTTTTAGTGGTTTTTAGAATTTCATGGCTATTTTTTTAAATTTGTAAAAGAAATTTAATTTCAAAATTTTATCCTTACTCTTTGAAAAAAATTTGCCATTTACGAATTTTGAAATTTAGCAATTTTTAATGCGATTTTTAACATTTTTTAAAATTATTTTTTACATTTTGTGTCAATTTTTTGCCATTCATGAAAGTTTTCCAATTGAAATGTTTTACCCTTATATACCCTAGCCTAATGTAGTTGATTTTTCTATATATCTATTTTTAATGCGATTTTTCGAGATTTTCTACGCTTTGCGCCGATTTTTTATCATTCGTAAATGATTTCTGATTAGTGTTTTACCCAAATAAACTAAACTAGCTGCCCTTGGCGATCAGAATGGTTTCCCTTGAATGTAAACTAATCATTAAATCATATTTCTTTTATTCATAACTTATTTTAATTGCTTAATTTTTTGCTAAATTAGAAGATTCTGCCAGAAAAATAGACACAAGAGGTCATATACGCACCACATTGGTACGATTGCAACAAAATAGCACTTATATGCAGTAGCAGATAGAGACAGCTTAATGCAATAATGTTAAAACTTAGACTGAGTAATGAAATGGTGAAAAAAATCAAAAAATCCCCTACATGGTTTCGGCGAGTTGTTTTCTTCATATTTTTGTTAAAGTGATATTGTACTTATGAACTTAGACAAAGGATATAACAAAGGTATTATTTCTCCAATTTTATTTTTTAATGATGATTTTAATTGCTATTTTATAGAAATGTACAATGAAAGCATATTATGATCTTTTTAATATTAGATTATTAATAATTATAACGCATTCTTTTCAAATATTAATGACATAATCCTAAACCAAACCAGACACTGGATTTTGCGATTTTAGCGACAAGCACTCTCGAACGAACTGAATTTTCAGAAACATAAAAATTCTCACGAATCAAAACACGGAATTTTCGGCAGACAATTAACGACGTGAACAGTTCCAATGATGATTCTTAAACGCTGCGCGCCTATTAAAACGAAAACAAAATCACTGGGCACAAAAAACTGACTGCGCAGCAGGCTTAAAATGGACGAAACTCGTCAATGCCGAGGTCACTAACGTACCTATTGTTAGCGATAATTAGCTTAACATTTAAAATTGCGTGTGAACTTCCTCACTAGTTTGACTAAAAACAGTTATTAACAGAAAAGCCAGGTAAGATTGATTTACCTTCAATTTGTTTTCATCTCAGGGCAGGCCATCCAGATTTTAGTATCCATTTGGTTTATACACTTTTAATCACATGAAGTTATAATCACATTAATCATCACACTGTAAGAAAAAACACTGCTACATTTAGAAAAACGAATATTATATTGAACTTGCTTTAGTATTTACGGAGCTCTGACAACAGCTCCTTTCTCTACAGCTACATATTCATCTCTGTGAAAAAATACAAGAAAAAATTATTATTATATTACATTGAAAATGAAAATTTATTATTTGAATGTTTATATCATGTAAAAGTAATTTAGAGTTTATTGAAACTAGTAGATAGAACCCGGGCTTCCCGGGTTACATAGCAAAGATAAAAACCATTTTTTTTAAATTGAAAACTTTAATGAATTTTCTACATGTAATATTCGTTTTAGATTGCTAACTAACTCCAAAAAAGCATTTTTAACCCTTTAACCCTTAGAAGTGGTGGGATAAAATATATCCACTTAATTTTAATTGCAAAAAGCCACATTGACGCCAGTAATTTGAAATAGCAATTTTATTTTTATCAAATACGTGAATAAACGCTTTTCAATATTTTGAAACAAATTTGTTTTTAAATTCTGATGTCAATAAATCATTTCAGCATTTTAAGAATTGATGTGCCTTTTCTCTTAAAGAGTTAAGTGTCTTGCGGATTGTTATATTCATGTTTCATTCATAAAATAATAACTGTAAAAAGTATTGGTATGAAGATTTGTATTTGATAACTTTACATTTTTGTTTATCTTATACAATTCGAAATATTAAGATTAATCTCAATATTACATTTAATCAATCTTTGAATTAAAATATTACATAGCGGAAAAATATGGTTAGGTTAAAGGGTTAAATGAAAAATATTAATTATGGAATCAAATAAAGCTATGAAGTTTATCAAAAGTTACATTTCCGTGTCAGACGCATGCCAGAAGTTATTAGTCAAAGATTTCGTTATTGCAGCAATTTTGTTTCTGGTCATTTTAGTGCTTCGAGCACGTAATACAATTAATTACATGTCTGTTAAATTTGTATTTGTTTATTTTATTTTATTTTTACAAATCCCAAACTCTTCATATTTTTCTAAGGCCAAATAGATTAATCTATCGTAATCGAGTTTCACTCGTTACAGATAAATTAAAAAATAACTCGCACCTAATTTTTTTTTTAAACCACAGCCAATCAGTAAATTGAAATAATTTTTAAACAAATTCAAAGTATTTTCAAAGAATTTTTTTTCTTACTTGTCGGTGTAAAATTTTAAGTTGTTTGATTACATGTTGAATTTGTAAATTTTAATAATTTAATCAGCATTTTTAACCATTCTCTTATTTTATTACTCAGGCAATTTTAATTTTGTAATGGAAAATTATCAGGAACAATATTTATAGATTTATGAGTAAATTGTGTATCATTATTTCTTGATAGAGATACGTGATCAAGATTTTTAAAAACAAGTAAGAAAAATCATGCGTTAAGCATAGATTATGAAGCACTTTCCAACACTTAATGAAATCTTTAACACAACTTTGTTATTTAGGGAAATAAATACTGTATAGCCAAATATACCCAAATATGTATTCCAGTACATTAGAACAGCCCTGTATTTCATATGTCAGTTCATATAATGGGAAAATTTAGCTCAGCAAGAAAATACCTAGTAGCTTGAAATTTCTTTTTCAGCAATTAATACTATTAGATGGAAACATACTTGAATATTTTTGTTCAGCCCTGTAGTTTACATTCTACCTTTATTACACGTCAGCATTAGGCTAAAATTTATTGTAAACTAAAACACTTTTAAAACAACTGAAATCACATTCTCATAAATTATCATTCATAGGCGTCCATGTACCGAATTCTTTGCGTGGCCCTGTATATCACTTTATCTATATTCTGCAAACATTTCTCAGTAAATTGAATGCAGCTCAGCATAAAAATGCATAGCTTATTTAAGAACCACGTTTAAATAATTTACGCTCATATTCAGTAACGTTGGTGAGCTCTTTTGGGTAGCCCTGTATATCAACTATAACATTTATACACACCATATAATGTGCATATATTTAGCGAAATACAAACGCGAATATCATAATTAAAATGCATTTCATCCCTCCATCAGCCATCATCCGACACATATACGGTACTTCGGAAAGAATATACTATTTGAAATCTTTTGTATGGCCCTGTAAATGCTATGTACTTCATATTATGCAAGACAGTAGCGTATAATTTATATTAAGCTTCAGTGACATATATCAATTTTATTGTACATGAAAAAGCTCAATATATTTAAAATATATCACACAATTCCCCCTTTTACCATTATCTAATGGAATTCTTTTGTGTGGCCCTGTAAATGAATAATAGCTACATTTTCACCTTATATTTTATAGAATGTATATTTTAATACGTTTGACAGGGTATAACATCTTTAAAGTTCCTTAGAAACGATTTTTTCCCATAGGCCGTAATGTAATAGGAAACTTTTGATTCGCCCTGTAGATAAACTAATCATGGTAGAAACTTCATTTTTGATATAACTTGTGCTATGGTAAACGTCAATAACGTCCTAAAATTTCATGGCAATCCGAGTATATTAACGATTTTTTCCCATGAGCCATAATGTAATGGAAAACTTTTGATTCGCCCTGTAGATAAACTAATCATAATAGAAACTTCATTTTCAATAGGGTTCGTGCTAGGGTAAACGTCAATAACGTCCTAAAATTTCATGGCAATCCGAGTATATTAACGAGTTTCCCCATAGACCGTAATGTAACGGTAAACTTTTGAATCTCTCTGTAGATAAATTAATCATGGTAGATACTTCAGTTTCAGTAGGGTTCGTGCTAGGGTAAACCTTAATAACGTCCTAAAATTTCATGGCAATCCGAGTATATTAACGATTTTTCCTCATAGGCCGTAATGTAATGGGAAACTTTTGATTCGCCCTGTAGATAAACTAATCATGGTAGAAACTTCATTTTCAATAGGACTTGTGCTAGGGTAAACGTCAATAACGTCCTAAAATTTCATGGCAATCCGAGTATATAAGCGATTTTTCCCCATAGGCCGTAATGTAATGGGAAACTTTTGATTCTCTCTGTAGATAAACTAATCATAGTAGATACTTCATTTTCAATAGGGTTCGTGCTAGGGTAAACCTCAATAACGTATAAAAATTTCATAGCAATCCGAGTATATTTACGGGAGTTAGAGCGCGGACAGACGGACAGACGGACAGACGGACAGACGGACAGACGGCCATCCGGCCAGACGGACAGACGGACAGACGGCCAGACAAACCGAATGCATAAGCACTTTTCAACTTTGTTGGAAAGTGCTAAAAAATGCTTGAAAAATATAAGCTCGTAATAAATGAGTCAAATGAAATTCAGTTTTCAATCAAATTTTATTTGAAAGTAGATTTCTTTTCCTATATGACGAAATAAAAATTGAAAATGTGCGACGTTTAGAAGATTAAAAAATTGCAGTAACAAAAATTGCAAAAAGTCATTTTATCATGAAATGTTGTCATTCGCAAAATAAGGTCAGTGCTACACGGACACTTTTGTTCGTTACAATATAGATTTTGCGCATATGAAAAATCGGTACTACTTGATTATCCCGTCGACCATTTTCGCCAAACTAAAAAAATCACCAAACTAATAGCCAAGTTATATACGTTGACATAATTTTTATTTTAAATAACGGAAAAACAAATAAATTAGTAAAACATCAATAAAAATACAAATTAACTAGTTGGATGTGTCAATCCCGAAACTTTCTTCTATCTAATAAATAGATTTTAATATTAAAAAAAAAAAAAAAAAAAAAAAAAAAAAAAAAAAAAAAAACGTGGTGAAGCCAAAGTTACCCACTATCGAATTTCCTCGAATATTTGACCTAGCCTAATGAGATTCTGTTATCCGAAAAGCCTAAAACGCAAAATTTAATCAATATTCTGAGAAAATGAGCTTAGTACTGCCTCATGTTGGGTAATTTATACTTAAACCTAATAAGCATCTATTGATGTCAAGACCTAACAGAATCTGAAATTTGATGGAATTTCGTCCATTAGTTCTTGAGATATAGTTAGAACAAAAAATTTGCAAAACGTAGCACAGCAACACCATATCTTGGACAATTTATGCCAAAACGTAAAAAAGCGTCCAATTATGTCATGTTGTAAAAGAATCTGGAGTTTGATGAAATTCTGTGCATTAGTTCTTGAGATATAGCTAGATTAAAAAAAAAACGAGTAAAATATAGCACAGCAGCACCATCAGTTGAAGGATTTATAACAAAACGTAATCACCGTGTCGTTATGTTATATGTCATTTTGTAACAAAATCTGAAGTTTGATGAAATTCTGTGCGTTGGTTGTTGAGATATAGCTATCGGAAAAATTGTGCAAAATGCAGCATAGCTGCACCACCTGTTGCAAGGTTAATACCAAAATGTAATCAGTGTCTAATTATGTTATATATTCTAGTGTAACAGAATCTAAAATTTGATGAAGTTCTCTGCATTAGTTCTTGAGATATAGCTATCGCAAAAATCGTGCAAAATATAGCATAGCAGCGCCACCTATAGGGCAGTTCACACCAAAACCATATAAGCGGCTATGTATCTCAATGTATAGCAGAATCTAAAGTTTGGTGAAATTCTGTGCATTAGTTCTTGAGATATAGCTATCATGAAAATCATGAAAAACGTGGTATAGCAGCGCCACCTGCTGGCCAATTTGCACCAAAACTTAATCAGCATCTATGTACATCAAGGGATCACAGAATCTGAAGTTTGGTGAAGTTCTGTGCATAAGTTCTTGAGATATAGCAAACATGAAAATCATGAAAAACGTAGTATAGCAGCGCCACCTGCAGGCCAATTTTCACCAAAAACCAATAGGCACTAATTCATATCAAGGTCTAACTGAATATAAAATTTTATTACATTTTGAGCATTAGTTCTTGAGATAGAGCGCCCACAATTTTTTTGTCACATACAGACAGACAGACTCACAGACAGACACACAGACTCACAGACAGACATTTTCTAAAAATAGTCAAAACGTGTTCAGGACCTTCTAAAACGCATAAATCCGTCGAAAACGGGAAGTCGAAAATTTTCATGAATCCAATACTTTCTTCTTGTAAAGATAGAAGAAAGTAAAAATGGTATTAAAAACCACTTTATGACATTTTAAACATGAGTTTCGCGTACAATAATAAAATATCATACAAACTAAAAAAAGGTAAGTAAAATACTTACCATTCCAGGGTTATTCGCCTTCAGAAAAGATCAGAACACTAATACGAAATCCCAGTCAAGCAACGAAATCGAAACTTTGTGAAATAATCGGCAGTTTCATTCTTTTTCTAATTATTTATATGACACTTAAACTTACAAAACACTTACTATTTACAATTATTTACAAAAATTGCTTTTCGTTTAAATTCTAAGAATCATATTCTGTTTTTCTAGAAGGGGAAAATAAACCCGCTTCTTCTTAACATCGTAAATAACATTCTAATTCTGAAAACATTAAAAAAGTGGCTGTTGCCAAAATTAAAGAGAAAAGTTAATGTTCTAAAATAAATAAATGTTCATGGAGGCTTGCGTTTTGCAATATCCTCCCACCTTTGAGGTTCAGGTCTAGTGAAGCTCAAAACTCCTCTACAAGTTCAATCGTTGCGGCTGCTTCAGCTTTCTTCCAGATCGTGATCTTCGGTTCTCATCATCAGGCAAGGAAGACTGGTGAATAGGAGCAGGATCGGTGGCATGGTCCACAGGCTCAATCGGAGTTGTAGAATCTGAAGTCTCAGGCACAGGATCATAACTAGGAGTGCTGTTCACAGGCTCAACTACAGATGCAAAATCAGAAGCATGGTCTACAGGCTCAGCTGGAGTTGTAGAATCAAAAGTAGCAGTGCTGTTCGCAGGCTCAACTACAGATGCAGGATCAGAGGCACGGTCTACAGGCTCAGGAACAGGCGTGTCATCTAGAGGGACAGGAATTCTACGAACTAAAAAAGGATGCATTTGTTTATCATCAATTTTGAGAATATATAATTTTTTAATAGGTCTTAGTGAAGAACCGGTTTTTGTTTTCATATCATGCATTTCATCTTGGAGCTTCTGTATCATAATCAACTGATTTTTTGACAAATTTTCTGCAGCCTGACATTTGTTCTGAGTACATTTGAATTTATTCTGTAGGTCTTCAATGTATTTTTCATAATCTAAAGCTTTCTTTTCTGGTAGCTTTGAATTTATTTTATGCTGTAATTCACCGATCTGTTCTTCAAGTTTTTCTTTGTTTGCTCTTTCAAAAGCTAAAAGTTTCTGCAATTCTGTAAGCATCAAAGCATGATCTGGCTGCTCCTTCTCTCGTTCTCTTTGTTGATTGCCAATTTTCCTTTTTAAATCCTGAATAAGATTTTCACACTTTTCTTCCTCAAAATACCATTTATTTTCATTTTCAACAACAGTTCGTTCTAGATCTTCTTTTTCTTGCAATAATTTTTTACAATCTGTTCGAAGTTCATTTTCTTTTCGAGCTTTTTCAATAGTCAAAGCTCCAAGGCTTGATTTAAGTTTTATTTGTGACTTACAGGCTTGCAGTTGATCTTGCAATTGAGAATTCTTACATTTCAGCTCTTTGATTTCCTTTTCAGCTTTGACATCAGAGAGCAAAGAAGCAAATGTTTTGTTGTATTTCTCTTTAAGAGCATTTTCAGCTTTAGATTTCAGAACTTCTAACTCTCCTTTTAACTGTAGAATTTCAGCATGGCATTGAACATGGGCATTTTCTGAAGGTTTAGAACTAGAATCAGGCAAAGTCCCAGTACAGGTATCAGGTTGATGTTGGACATCTTTTAAGCAACTTTTATGAATACTTTTACCTTCAACTCTAGACTGCTTATACTTCCAAAACCTAAAAATCCAGGCAGTTACTTTTATCATTTTCAAATATGAAGATGTGTTTTCGTATAATTCAATTGGGCTTTGAGATACATTTACTGCATTGATCACTGTCTTTCTTTTTCTTGTGTTAATGATTTTTAAGTCGGGATTTAAACTAACTTTAAGCCAAAATTCTTGAGGTTTTTTCAACCAATCAGGAACCTCCCACGAGAGGGATTGTTTAAGAGATTCTGCAGAACATCCACGGGAAGGTAAATCGGCTGGGTTAAGAGTTCCGGGCACATAGTGCCAATTTTCTGGATTACTTAGCGATTTAATTTCTTTTACATGATTGTACACGAAGGGAGCCCAACTTCCACTTTTCTTTATGCAATATAATGCATTACTAGAATCTGACCAGAAAAAAGTTGGAAGATTTCCTAACTTTAAGTCGGAATTAACCCTTTTAGACAATCGAGCACCATCTACTTTATTTTCAACTTCTTCATCAGATACTTCTATGCTTTCCTCTTCATCTGCATCTTCTTCAGAAACTTCTTCTTCTGCTTCAGATGCACTAGTTTCACCTTCTTCATCTGATTGGCTTGCATTGTCATCAATAGCTGATTCATCTGAAGAAAGATCATCATTAATTTCAGAAATTCCTAGTTTTGCTTTACAAGATTCTATAGTTTCATTCAATTTTAAGTAAAATGAATCTGTTTTCTTAGTTGCTTCTGAGACTATGCTAACATCTTCATTTGTTTCTTGACTTTCAATTGGTTGAGAGGCAGGAAGAATAATAGATTCCTTAAATATAGGTGATATCACTTTACATTTTTCTGTAGGAGTTCTATCTGTAACTTCAGGAATGTTTTTCTCACCTTCTTCATTTTTATCCTTGATCTTATCTTCATTCTGAATATCATCTTTCTCCGAATCAACATTAAGAGATACATAACCTTTAATTCTCTGAAGAGCTAATTCTAGTTTACGTGATTGATCTGAATCTGATAATTTAATAGATTCTTTTTCAGAAACATTGGTTGAATCAGTTCTTTTATTTTGAGCATTATCTTCAGGTTCATCTGTAGATTTTGTCAGATCTATAGACATCTGTTCATTTGTTGATTTTGTTTCATCTCTCAATTCATCAACAGATTTTAAATCTTCTACAGATTTTGATTCAGTAGTTGATTTGGAGTCATCTGCAGACAGTTCTTTTTCTGAAACATTAGAATCTGTAGATATCCTTTGTTTACTGAAAGGGAATGAGGGAGATTTAGCTCCAATTTTATCAAAAATAGGATTGGAGTGAACATCAGATTGTTTTTCACCAAGGCTTCTTTCTTTTATAACCGCTCTGTGTGGCAATAAAAATTCGGCTTCAGTTCCTGGAGTTGATTTGACCTCTTCAATAATACCTTCTTGTAGCCAGTCATTAAAGACCGCTTCATAGGCATCTAAATTGTCGGATTTCTTTAAGGAATCTACGCAGTTTTTCAATCTACGTTCTGCAATTTTCCGACCACTGGGGAGAGGGGGATGACCAACAATCCAGGGAAGACTAACCTCATAACGTCCTTCATTGTTTATTCGAATATTTCTGTTGAAATGATCTTTTACAATATCTTCAAGTTCTAAACTGAATTCTTTATCACCTGGATCAAGAATTCCTAAAGTATCTAGTCTCCACAAATCCGCTAATTTGGCTTCACTTACGTGCAGCGATAAAACAACTTTCGTAGAATCATTTGTATCTTCTTCATTAGTTTTTCCCATTAATGTCCACCCTAGTTTTGTCTGTATAGCAGTTAAATTACGGTTTAAGGATTTAATTTTCCCCGTCAATAACTTCCCATAAATATCAGCTCCAATAAGTAAACTTATTTCCTGTTGATTTGTAATTTTTTGATTCCCTGTATATGCATCATAATCTGAGAATATTATACCATTTCTTTTAGCTTCCTTTATCCAAGGCCCATTTCTTATCTTAGGAACTTCAGTACATATTTTGTCTTGATCATAAACATCAAAATTGCATTTAAAGGTGTTTTCTAAATTACTTAAATGTATTTTAAATCTCTTATGAAGGTGTGTTTCTTGAATCCCACCAAAAAGGCCGTGAACCATTTTTTCTTCTCCCACAGCTTTATATCCCATAAGATTAATAACATCTTTGGTTAAATAAGACCTTTGAGATCCAGAATCTATTAAACAACGTACTAACATGTGTTTATTTTGATCTTTAAGCTCTAAACGTACAATTAAGGTCTGCATTAACACAGCACGATTACAAGTTTTATTTGACAAAGACGTGCTTTCATTATTTTCTTGTGATTTAGCCTTTTCTTTTTCAGGACATAAAATTCTATAATGCCGTTTTGAACAATTAGTGCATTTAACGAATTTTCTGCAATTTTTGGCTATGTGCCCTGCATTTTTGAGACAAATAAAACAATAACCATACTGCTTTAAACTTTCCTTCTTACCCTGTAATGATCTATTTTTAAATAATTCACATTCAGTAAAAAAATGTTTTCCTTTACATTCGGGGCATGTAATTTGTTTAGAAAATGATACAGTTTCATTAATCAAACCACAGGCGGTAGGAATCGTTTTTGGCGACTGCTTGTCGCGAACTAAGTTTCCAGATGTAATATCTACATTCGAAAATTCTTGATTAGAAATTAAAAAAATAGTTCTTTCTCGCGAAATGACTTCCATTTTCAAGCATTCTATGATATCTGTAACTTTTAATTCTTCATCATTACCGCATTTTTTTGTTATTTGTAACACTATGTCAGAAGGTAATAATTTAATCAGAATGGGGGCAAGTAACGCTGAATAATTTTCAATCTCTATTCCTAAAGAATTAAGACTACGGATTTCGGTTTGGCAAGTGTCCAATAATCTGCGAAGTGCATAAACATCATTGGATTTCTTAACTGAATTAAGTGATAACAATTTATTAAGATGTGAGTTTATTACCAAATGTTTCTTCCCGAATCTTTCTTTTAGAGTTTCTATTGCTGATAAATAGTTACTGTTAGTTAAGCTATATCCCTTTATTGAATTAGCAGCATTAGAAGTCAAATATGACTTTAAATAGTTGAATTTTTCTACGTCAGACAATTCAGAATTTTTATGAATTGTTGTTTCAAATTGATCCCAAAATCGTTGCCAATCCGATGGATCGCCGTCAAATTTTTCAATTACCAACTTGGGTAAATTTATACGAATGGATTCCAATCCCTGAATTACAACTCTTTCTTGAGAGCTATTAATTGTTGTAGTAGAAACATTCATATTAGATTTAGTTTCTAATTTTAATTTGGCCCGTTTTACTTTTGTTTTCCAAATTACTAAATTCGAATTATACTCATCACATTTTAAAACTTCAGCTTCTAAATCCTCTAATTTAATAGTGTTTTGAATTTCAGTATCAAGATAATGAAGCTCTTTTTCTTTTAAATCTAATTCAGCAAGAAATTGCTCTAATAATTCTTCATCGGCACTATTTTCAGAAATTGCCGCTTCTATTCTATTAATTAATTTCGTTGTTTGACTTCTCACGGTAGTGCGTTTTGTTTTGTTAATTGCATCCATTATTTAAATCAATATTCTATCAATTTATCAAAATAAAACAATTGCAATTATCTATTATAAACAAAGCACTAAAATAATTCTATTTCATATTATTCAGTTCTGATTCATATATTAGGCAATCAGTCCGTGTTCTCGAGCGCCATAAATTTCGCGTACAATAATAAAATATCATACAAACTAAAAAAAGGTAAGTAAAATACTTACCATTCCAGGGTTATTCGCCTTCAGAAAAGATCAGAACACTAATACGAAATCCCAGTCAAGCAACGAAATCGAAACTTTGTGAAATAATCGGCAGTTTCATTCTTTTTCTAATTATTTATATGACACTTAAACTTACAAAACACTTACTATTTACAATTATTTACAAAAATTGCTTTTCGTTTAAATTCTAAGAATCATATTCTGTTTTTCTAGAAGGGGAAAATAAACCCGCTTCTTCTTAACATCGTAAATAACATTCTAATTCTGAAAACATTAAAAAAGTGGCTGTTGCCAAAATTAAAGAGAAAAGTTAATGTTCTAAAATAAATAAATGTTCATGGAGGCTTGCGTTTTGCAATAATGAGTATCGTGTTTAATAGTCATCCTTTATTAGCATTTAATGTTATAAATTTGTGATAGATTTTTGGTTGACGGGATAACCAAGTAGTACCGAAAAATCTTACTAAAATGTTAAAATTAAAGAAACGACTGCGCATACATTTTTTCAAAAAAGTTTGCTTCAAAGTTAACTCTATGACAAATTTAAAATTCGTTTTATAAATTAAAATACACAATACAAATTAAAAAAATAAACATTAAAATACACAAACATTGCACTCCGTCACTTCAACGTCAAAGAAGATGCCGTATTTTTCGTGAAATACGCAAACCTTGATTTTTACAAATCATGCCAAACCAAATTTTCAATTACATTTTAAACATTGAATATTGTCGATTTATGAAATCTCATTTCGTCATTTACATAGTTCTTTTTCTATTTCAAATTTCTATTTCTATGTGAAAAATATACTTTTTTTTTCTTTTCCGAAAATATATTTCAAAAATAAAAATGGTTCCAAAAATAAAGTAAAAAAAATGAATAACATAAAAAAATTATAATTATTCCAAAAAGAAAGAGAAATTGGTACTACTCTGTTAACCGGTTGACCAAAATACTATCGCCAAATTATAAGATTAAATGCCAATAATGGATGATCGTGAATGTCAATTCAATGACATTAAATACGATACACGTGTTTAAAACGTCATTAAGTGATTTTTATTTCGACATTTTATTTGTATTTTTATTAATATTCTACTAATTATTTGTTGTTTTTATTATTTAAAATAAAAATTACGTCAATATGTATAATTTGGCTATTAGTTTGGCGATTTGTATAATTTGGCGAAATCAATCGACGGGATAACAGAGTAGTACCGAAAATTTAAATAATTTGTTTAACATTTTCCTTTTGGTAAAATGGCAGGTAACAAAAGAACTAATAAAATCGTCCTCTAGCAAGTTTAACTGAAATCCTTCTATAGTAAAAAAAAAACTAGCCTAAAAAGGAATGACTCCTGGAATGATGCTGATGTGGAAGATTTCCGGAACTAACGAATCCGGGTTGTCCACTCCTTCCATGAGTCGAATAGACCAATCAGGAAAGGGCTCCGTCTATGCATCGCCGTATGGGTTACCATAAAGAGAGGAAAGGTTACCATCGCCAACAATCGCCAAGTTTGTCGCCAACTTGGCGATATATCGCCAAATTTGGCGACCAAAATTAATTGTCAAAAGTAACGCCAACTTGGCGATAACTGTAATATTTCGCCAAATTTTTAATTTCTTTACAAAACCAGTCGTTTGATACATCATTTGAGAGGTTTGCAACTGCTTATTCATATAATGGATGTCTTGTGTGTTATCCCCCATTCTGCTCCCCAGGAGTGACACATTTTTAATTTCTTTACAACACCAGTCGTGTTACACAAGATTTGAAAGGTCTGCAACTGCTTATTCATATTATGCATGTCTTGTGTGTCACCCCCCACACTCTGCTCTCCCCAGGGGGGGTCACATTTTTAATTTCTTTACAACACCAGTTGTGTGACACATCATTTGAAAGGTCTGCAACTGCTTATTCATATTATGGATGTGTTGTGTGTCATCCCACACTCTTCCCCCCGGGGGGCACATTTTTTATTTCTTTACAACACCAATTGTGTGACACATCATTTGAAAGGTCTGCAACTACTTATTCATATTATGGATATCTTGTGTGTAACCCCCCCCCTCTCTGCCCTCAGAGGGGGCGCATTTTGTAATTTCTTTACAACACCAATTGTGTGACACATCATTTGAAAGGTCTGCAACTGTTTATTCATTTTATGGATGTCTTGTGTGTCACCCCCACTCTGCCCCCCAAGGGGCACATTTTTAATTTCTTTACAATACCAGTCGTGTGAGATATCATTTGAGAGGTCTGCAGCTGCTTATTCATATTATGGATGTCTTTTGTGTCGCCTCCCACTCTGCCCCCAGGGGGGCACATTTTTAATTTCTTTACAACACCAGCCGTGTGACACATCATTTGAAAGGTCTGCAACTGCTTATTCATACCATGGGGTATTGGCGAGCGCAGCAAGCAGGGGTAGCCAATAATTTGGAATCGCGAAGCGATTACGCGGGGGGTTGGCGAGCATAGCGAGCAGAGAGGCGGGGCCCCCCTAGTTTATAAAAAAAAAATTACATTAAGCGAATAATGTTATTTTAATATAATTATAATTGAATGTCTTAAACAATTGTACAAAAATTTGGGGAACCGGGCATTACTTTAAACCTGGAATTATTGTCAAGATCATCTTTGTTTGCTTGTCAAACTCGGCAAAAGAAAAAAAAAAAAAAACGGAGGGGGAAAAAAAGAATCACATTGAACAGGTACTAAATCCTTTGACATCAGCCGTGCATTTTTTCTCTAAATAAAAGCATTCTAAAGTAGCATTTTATTTTTATTATAAACTAAAAACTACAGTACTAAAGGTTTCCACCGACTTGTCATTGAAAGTTTTCTTCTTTTTTGCGAAAACGTTCGGTTGTATTTGGGCTTAATGTAGCAGATTTCAGGATTATATTTTTTGCACCACTTCCAGCCACCATAATATCTCTCTATTTCTTCTTTTTATTTTATGGTTATTTTTCCTTTACTTTGCACAGAAATGGAGTACTCAAGTTGCCACCTCCAGAAAAATTAAATTAAAAACTACAAAAAAAAATAATATCTCAAAAACAAATTAAGATACAATTTCCAAACAAATTGCAGTTAAAAGTACATATTTTTCCCTACACACAGGTGTAAAGATTGAAAATGTGCGCTGTCTAGGAGTTAAAAAATTTGTAGTAATGAAAATTGCAAAAGCGAAATTTCATCAGAAAGTGTTGCCATTCGAAAAATGACGTATGCGTTACGCACAGATACGTTTGGCCTTTATAATCTTATACTATAATGCGAGCAAAAATTGTGTGTGTGTGTGTGTGTGTGTGGGTAAATTTTATCTCAAAAACGGCTCTAACGATTTTCGCAAAAATTTGGATTTTACCATTTTCGGGCACGAGAAGACCATTGGGCTAGGTCACATGTTCGAGAAAATTCGATTATTGGGTCGTTTTGGGTCATAATGGGTCAAAATCAAGCTATTTATATCTAGAGAACGGCTGGATCGATTTTAAGGAAATTTTCTATCCAATCGTTTTTTGGCACAACAAAACTATTGGGCTGGGTCACATATTCGAAAAATTTCGATTAGTGGGTCAATTTTGGGTCATTATGGGTCAAGCCATTTTTATCTAAAAAACGGCTCTAACGATTTTGACCAAATTTTATATTGTATCGTTTTGGATTACAAGAAGACCATTGGGTTAGGTAACATGTTCGAGAAAATTCGGTAAGTGGGTCATTTTTGGGGTCATTGTGGGTCATGCTATTTTTATCTAGCGATTTTCTCACGCAATTTTGACTAAAAATTGCATTCTATGGTTTTCGGGCACGAGAAAAACATTGGGCTAGGTTACATGTTCGAGAAAAAATTTCAATGGGTCATATTGGGTCATTAAGAGTCTGGGTCAAGCTATTTATATTTAAAGAACGGCGTGATGGATTATAACGAAATTTTGTATGTAACAGTTTTTTGACATGAGAAAACTAATGGGCTAAATCACATGTTTGAGAGATTTCGACTATGAGGATCATTTGTGGGTCATGATAGGTCATAATGGGTCATGGTCAACCTATATCTAAAGAACAGGTGGATCGATTTTAACGAAATTTTGTATGCAACATTTTTTTTGGCACGATAAAATCATTGGACTAGGTTACATGTTCGAAAAATTTCGATTAATGGGTCATTTTGGGTCATTAAGAGTCTGGGTCAAGCTATTTATATTTAAAGAATGGCGTGATGGATTATAACGAAATTTTGTATGTGACAGTTTTTTGACATGAGAAAACTAATGGGCTAAATCACATGTTTGAGAGATTTCGACTATGAGGGTCATTTATGGGTCATGATGGGTCATGATGGGTCATGGTCAAACTATATCTAAAGAACAGGTGGATCGATTTTAATGAAATTTTGTATGCAAAATTTTTTTGGCACAATAAAATCATTGGACTAGGTTATATGTTCGAAAAATTTCGATTAATGGGTCATTTTGGATCATAAAGGGTCTGGGTCAAGCTATGTGTAATTAAAGAACGGCAGGATCAATTTTAACGAAATTCTGTATATAACAATTTTTAGAAACGAGAAAACTAATGGACTAAGTCACATATTCGAGAGCTTTCGATTATAAGGGTCATTTGTGGGTCTTAATGGGTCAAGGTCAAGCTATATCTAAAGAATGGGTGGGTCAATTTTAACAAAATGTTTTATACAACATATTTTTGGCATGAGAAAATCATTGAGGTGGGTCACATGTTCGAGAAATTTCGATTAGTGGGCCACTTTTGGGTCATTCTAATTTTATCTAGACAACGTTTCGCGCAATTTTGATTAAATTTTGTATTTTATCGTTTTCGGTCACAACAAAATCATTGGGTTAGGACAGACTTTTGAGAAAATTCGATCAACGGGTCATTTTGGATTATAAGGGGTCAGGGTCAAACTAACTATATCTAAAAAAGGCTCAATCGATTTCATCTAAATTTTGTATCTAATGTTTTTCGGCATGCTAAAACTAAAGAGCTAGGCCACACGTTCGAGAGATTTCGATTATAAGGGTCATTTGTTGGTCATGATGGGTCATGCTAATTTTATATAGAAAATGGTACTCACCATTTTGACTATACTTTGTATTATATCGTTTTTGAGCAAGAGAAAACCATTTGGCTTGGACACATGCTCGCGAAAATTCTATTAGTGGGTCATTTTGGGTCTTAATGAGCTAGGGTCATTCTAATTGCATATAACAACGACTCAATCAAATTTTGAAACAAAACGTTTTTTGTCACGAGAAGACTATTGGGCTGAGTCGCATGTTAAACAAAATTATATTAGTGGGTCATTTCGCTTCATTGCTGAATGCTGCCAAGCTAATTTTACCTAAAAAATGGCTTAAACGATTTTGATTCAATTTTATATTCTACTGTTTTTGATTACCTGAAGGCGATTGAGCTATGTCACATGCTTGATCAAATTTGATTAGGGGCTCATTTCGGGTAACACGGGTCAGGGTCACGAGAATATGGCAAAAGCCAATAACTTGGTGATATTTGACAAAATATTGGCGACATATGGCCAAAAAATCGACTATAAAAATTACGAAAACCAAAACACGTATTTGGAGCCAAATGAAAGAATGCCTCCAAATTTGGCTATATCTAGCAAAAAATATTGTCTTTCAGAATGTAAAGAATTTTTTTATACATTCTTAAGAGGATTTGAGATGCATGGTTAAACCAATCAGAGTCGAGCTAAAAAAGTGATTTAGATTGATGTCCTTTCGTTGTAAAATTTAAAATAAAATAAAATTTATAAATATGCGCATAAAAGCATAGTTTTCTTATTGATTGTTTTTCTAAATAATACTATTATAAACATGTTTTACAGCAATAATACAGAGTTAATGATACAGTGAAAATACTATATCGAGTTGAATGCAAAGTTAATTTTGACCGAGCTAAGCTCGGTCTCCCCTGCTAGTATAGATTAATGAGCTTTTGATGACAATGTCCTTGAAAGTTAATCATCACTTATGTATTATAAATCAATGTGATTATTTGCAGATTTCAGTCTTTTTGTAAACAACTGAAGGTTATGTTGCGTATGATGATAGTACTTTCACTTTCGATAAAAGAAAATTGTTCTTGCTAAAAATCATTTCCTGGTTGCTCTTTAAATTATGTGATGATGGATGAAAAAACAATTTAAGTCTTTTGTTTATTGTTTTCTGTAATCTTCATTTAGAGTTTACATTATAATGTTTTTAACACCTATAAGCGCTGCGCGCCCATTTAAACAAAAAAAACACCACTGTAATAGCAATCTCTAAAGTACACGAAACTCGTTAATGCCGCTGTCACTAACATACGTATGAGCGCTGCGCGCCCATTTAAACCAAAAAATCACTGGATGTACGAAACTCGCTGTGTAGCAATCTCTAAAGTGCACGAAACTCGCAGCGCATCAATCTCTAAAGTGCACGAAGCTCGCTGTGCAGCAATCTCTAAAGTGCACGAAACTCGTCAATGCCGCAGTCACTAACGTATGTATGAGTGCTGCGCGCACATTTAAACAAAAAAAACACCACTGGATGTACGAAACTCGCTGTGTAGCAATCTCTAAAGTGCACGAAACTCGCTGTGTAGAAATCTCTAAAGCGCACGAAACTCGCTGTGCAGCAATCTCTAAAGTGCACGAAACTCGTCAATGCCGCAGTCACTAACGTACGTATGAGTGCTGCGCGCTCATTTAAACAAAAAAAACCACTGGATGCACGAAACTCGCTGCGTAGCAATCTCTAAAGTGCACGAAACTCGCTGTGTAGCAATCTCTAAAGCGCACGAAACTCGCTGTGCAGCAATCTCTAAAGTGCACGAAACTCGTCAATGTCGCAGTCACTAATGTACGTATGAGCGCTGCGCTCCCATTTAAACCAAAAAAACCCTCACTGGATGCACGAAACTCGATGTGTAGCAATCTCTAAAGTGCCCGAAACTCGCTGTGTAGCAATCTCTAAAGCGCACGAAACTCGCTGTGCAGAAATCTCTAAAGTGCACGAAAGTCGTCAATGTCGCAGTCACTAATGTACGTATGAGCGCTGCGCGACCATTTAAACCAAAAAAATCACTGGATGCAGGAAACTCGCTGTGCAGCAGTCTCTAAAGTACATGAAATTCGTCAGTACCGCGGTCAACGCTCTTATGAGCTCTGCGCGACCATTTAAACAACAACAAAAAAAATATTACTGGATGCGAGCAACTAGTTGTGCCAAAACGAAATTCGTCAAAGCTGCTATCTCTAAGGACTCTAAAACCCTAAGAAACACCTCTGGATGCACGAAAGTCGCATTGAAAAAATTTCTAAAATGGACAAAACTGGTTAATGTCGAGGTTACTAACGCCGGAATCAAACTATTAAAATATGCATGAGTTTGTTCAAAAATACGCGATAAAATTTTGAAATATTTTTCTAATATTTATAAGACATTATTTATATTCTAAATTCTAAGCTATTATTCATATTCTAATTTTTAAATAAGAAAAAAGTATTTTTGATATAGGAATGCGCTATCGTAATAACATTTCACGTTATAATATTAAGAGAATAAAATTATTAGAAAAAGAAAATATAAATGCACAATACAATGTATAATACAGGGAAAAGTAACCGAAACGAACATCAATACCAAGAAAACAACTTGCCAAAACCGGGTAGGGATTTTTTAATTTTTTCCCCGTTTCGTTACGCAGTCTAAGTTTTAACATTGTTGCATTAAGCTGTCGCTATCCGCTACTCTTATATGCGCTTCACATGGTAACCCGGCTATTGTTACTTATATATTAATAAACCGTTTGTTTATTTTTATTTTCTTTTTGAAAATGATATAAATTGTTTTACTCTATAATTATTAACTAAGCTTTTTTTATTTATGATTATTCCCTTTTAAAATAATAGAAATTAGTTAAAAAATATGCACGTAACTGGTTTTCGTCAAATTGGAGCCAGAAAAATAGCGCGCCAATGTGGTACCTATATTACATTTGTGACATTTAGCCATTTGTTTAGTTCCTTGGCGATTTTTTGCCATTCGGAAACCTATTTCGATTTCAAACTTTTTGCCTAATATAGTTATTTTTCGATTGCGCTGTTTTAGCATTTAATAGGATTTTCGGCGTTCCATGTCAACATTTTGTTATTCATGAATAATTTCTAATTACAACCCCCCCCCCCCTTCATATTAGTTTTTTAGGCATTGACTTCCAAATATTTAGCGATTTTTAATGCAATTTTCAATGTGATTTTTAGCCATTCTTTGAGTTTCGTAGCGATTCTTTGACATTCGCGGAAATTGATTTCGATTTCAAACATTTTGTTTAATATAGTTAATTTTTTGATTGCAGTATTTTATCTTTTAACAATAAATTTTTTACCCTAGTTATTTTTTAATATTTTGCGATTTTTAATACTATTTTCAGTGCAATTTTCGGGCTTTCACATTTTTTGACATTTTTCAAAGGAATTCTATTTTAAAATTCTAGCCGAACAGGAATTTGGTTTCAAACTTTTAGTTTTTATGATAATTGTTTGGCTCTTCTATTTTGCTCTCCATCGATTTTTAATGCAATGTTTTAGCTTTTTTTGTTTGTTTGAGTTCACGGCGATTTCTTTTATACTGAAATGGAATTCGGTTTTAAACTTCTTTCTAATATGTAAAATTTTCTCCTGTGCGATTTTTGCTACATTGAAGGTTTTTATTGCGATTTTTTAAATTTTTTATTCGCATTTCACTGTTTGCCATTTTATTACACTAATTAGATTCAAAACTTTTATCTAAATAGAGTAAATTTTAAGTTCCGTGATTTTTGAAATTTTTGCCATTTTTAATGCAATGTTTACGTTTTTTCGCGATCCACTTCGATTTTTTAGACGTTCAATTTTCGACCGAATGTAGTAAATTCTGTCCTCTTTTCCTCTAAGTTTATTCAAATTCGAAATACAGTTTTTGAATTTTGTTTTATATTTTTATAAACTGTTTAATGCTTTCGCAATTTTTAAAATTTTTCCTTGTTAAAAAGCATCCAGTTTAGATTTTCTAGCCCTTCTCTTTAAGATGAACGTTAAACGAAATTCGTGCAAATTTTTAAGTATTTCGATATCTTATCGTTATTTTGATTTTAAAGTTTTTATGCACAATTCTTGATGGTTTTTGACGAACCCGAGCAACGCCGGGTAGATTAGCTAGTAAATAAATAAAAGTTAAACCCCTGGTCTTAATATCAGTAATTTACTACACGACAATATGTGTTCAACTTGCTGGAGCTTTTAGATATTACATGAGTGGTTTTAGGAAATTGATTATTATTGTGTAGGTTTAATGAAACTTTAAACATTCACGTAGAATATAGTAAAGTCTTCTATCAAGGGTTAGATGTATGATTTAAGCCGTTAACACTACTTGGTGCTATACGAGTGTGTCAAATCTTAACAAGCAAGATCCAAAACAAGCAAGTAAAATTGACTTGAGTCCGTAAAATTTTTGCGCCCTCTGAAAATCGAAGGTCTGCGCCCTTTATATTGACCCAGTCCGACCCTGCTTGAATTTTCCAAACTTGAATTGCACTGGTTGTACGTGGGTAAGCATTGTCATGGAGTAGTAAAATGCCTTCGAATAGTTTTTTATTTCAACTTCATTGCTGTCATAATGAAGCTAATATTTCCACTTAACTTTCGCATCAAGGAAAGACGGGGAGTATTGTTTTCTGAATACTTGCAACTTTCTTCAATGCATGGGCACTGCGAATTGACAGTCCAAAAACAACGAATCGTTGATAAAGTGATGGACGATTGCCATCCCACTTGAATTTTCGAAACTTGAAATGCACTGGTTGTACGTGGGCAAGTATTGACATGGAATAGTAAAATGCCCTCGAATAGTTTTTATTTCAACTTCATTGCCGTCGTAATGAAGCTAATATTTCCACTTCACTTTCGCATCAAAGAAAGACGGGGGGCATTGATTTCTGAATACTTAAAACTTTCTTCAATGCATGGGCACTGCGAACTGACAATCCAAAAACAACGAATCATAGATAAAGTGGTGGACGATTAAGGACATCCCACTTGAATTTTCGAAACTTGAATTGCACTGGTTGTACGTGAGTAAGCATTGTCATGGAGTAGTAAAATGCCTTCGAATAGTTTTTTATTTCAACTTCATTGCTGTCATAATGAAGCTAATATTTCCACTTAACTTTCGCATCAAGGAAAGACGGGGAGTATTGTTTCCTGAATACTTACAACTTTCTTCAAGGCTTGGGCACTGCGAATTGACAATCCAAAAACAACGAATCATTGATAAAGTGATGGACGATTGACATCCCACTTGAATTTTCGAAACTTGAAATGCACTGGTTGTGTGTGGGCAAGTATTGACATGGAATAGTAAAATGCCCTCGAATAGTTTTTATTTCAACTTCATTGCCGTCGTAATGAAGCTAATATTTCCACTTAACTTTCGCATCAAGGAAAGACGGGGAGTATTGCTTTTTCAATACTTAAAACATTCTTCAATTCATGGGCACTGCGAATTGACAATCCAAAAACAACGAATCATCGATAAAGTGGTGGACGATTAAGGACATCCCACTTGAATTTTCGAAACTTGAATTGCACTGGTTGTACGTGGGCAAGCATTGTCATGGAGTAGTAAAATGCCTTTGAATAGTTTTTTATTTCAACTTCATTGCCGTCATAATGAAGCTAATATTTCCACTTAACTTTCGCCTCAAGGAAAGACGGGGAATATTGTTTTCTGAATACTTAAAACTTTCTTCAATGCATGGGCAGTGCGAATTGACAATCCAAAAACAACGAATCATAGATAAAGTGGTGGACGTTTAAGGACATCCCACTTGAATTGCACTGGTTGTACGCGGGCAAGCATTGTCAAGGAGTAGTAAAATGCCTTCGAATAGTTTTTTTTATTTCAACTTCATTGCCGTCGTAATGAAGCTAATATTTCCACTTAACTTTCGCATCAAGGAAAGACGGCGAGTATTGTTTTTTCAATACTTAAAACATTCTTCAATTCATGGGCACTGCGAAATCATAAATAAAAAATAAAAAAATAAAAAAATAATAATAAAAAAACGAATTATAGATAAAATAGTGGATGATTATGAACGTCCCACTTGAATTTTCGAAACTTGGGTTGCACTGATTGTATGTGGGCAAGCATTGTCATGGAGGAAAAATATTCCCTCGAATATTTTTCCATTTTATTTTAACTTCATTGTCCACTATAATGAAATCAGCATTTCTCCATGACTTCTGCATTAACCTTGATTGCGCGTCTCATGAAATTGACAAGAAGTGTTTTAATAAAAAATAAAAAGGAGAAACGTCATAAAAAATTTTTTGAGGAGCAGAAACTGCTTCTAAAGAAACTAGTCGTTGGGAGCCACCATAATACTTACCCATTATGCATATGCATAATATAAAATATGAAAATAAAACATGTGTAAAATATTTATAAAATGCACTGCAATTCCAAAATAAAATTTAAAACCAAATTTAAGTAGTTTTAATATACATAGTCATGCTTTATTAATGAATTGCTGATGAGCCAAATTCGACAAATTATATAAAAATACTCAAGTAATACCGGATTGCGTAAAAGAAACATCCTTATAACTTTAAAAATAATAATCATATTGACTAACAATTTACTGCGTCGGATGAAGCGTCTCATTTCCAATTAAAATATATCTTTGAATTGAAATTTGATTAAAATACAGGGTCATGAAAAATCAAAGAATGCGGAAAACAGGATTACACATATATCGGCAATTAATAATTCGATCGACTTCGTTCTTTCCGGATAATCGATGTTACTGTTATTAAATAGGCTTCGTCCCATTCTTACATACAAAATTTCAAGTCTGTGTCTCAATTTGTTCGGGAGATAGAGCGTTTACAGGCAGACAGACTGACAGACAGACAGACAGACGGACAGACGGACGCACGGCAAAAAAAAATTTCAAAAAAATATGTTTTTCGGAATCTCCACTATCTGAAACGTGTAAATCCGTCAAATATTTTTTTTTTCGATTTTCAAAACGATTGCAAGACTTACCCTTTGCTACGTATGATGGGTAAGTAAAATTTTATAAGGTCCGTCGTATAAATAATTAAGTTGAATATTTTAAAAATTTTATTTATATAAAATAATCATCGATTACCACATTGAATGGTTAAATGCAGTTAAGTTACAGTTAAGTTAAACTGACAAAAAAAGAATCGGTACTCCACTTGGATGGACAATTTGACCGAGAAGTTAGTGTAACAGGGTTCGTGCGGGTCCTAAAATTTCATGACCAGGAAACTCTTCAGTACCAGTATTTTCTTACAGAAAATCTTGATTAAATAAGACAAAATTTTTCATGTTTGAACTTGTTTTATTTTTCAATAAACAAAATACTGGTATGCCACTTGGAAATAACGGTACCCATATGAACCCCGTATAAATGTACACTGTATGTTTTTAATTCAGTCAACGGAATTATTTATTGCAAATAAACATTCCTATGAGATATGCATCCGATCACAAAATTGTTATTTTCAAAAATTGCGTATCCATGATTTAAATTTTACATATTGCTATAAAAAAAAAAGGTCAGAATTCAGAAACGAAGCTGTATATTGAATGAGTTCCCTCTGTGAAGGAGTGTCCTTAATAAATGTACTCTGGTGTTTTGAGTAAGATCGCAATGTTCTAACATGTGTGGTGCCCTCGATTTACAGTTAACTGCGGTTCTTCGAGTTTTTCTGCAAATTTCTAGCTCCGTCTTCAGTTTGCAAAGTATAAAAGCTGTAAGTTGTGAGTTGGAGGATGTGTGGTGTGGTGAGCTGGGAAGAGCCTCCAGCGGCGAGTAGTAGAGCTGACGAGTGAAAGTAGAGAGCCTCAGTACAGGAGTTCGGTAAGAGTTATTTCAGAGTAATTTTGCACTGGTTGTTTAAAATAAATATTTTTGCAGCCACGGGATGTTTATTTACAGGTTTGTAAAAGTAGTCCGCGACTTGAAGAGAAGATCCGAAACAGTGATTTGAGCCGGACTTAGTTGTAATGTGAGTACAAGCTAAAGTTTATTCTCATAAGTAGTATGTTTAAGTGTCCAAAATACCGAACTTTGCTCCACTCCCCGTTCCCCAATTAAAGTAAATAAAAGTTTTGCGATTTAATTCTTCTCAGAATATGTCTTCATTAGACCGACACGTCACACCTCATTTTTATTAGCACTTTCCAACAAAGTTGAAAAGTGCTTATGCATTCGGTTTGTCTAGCCGTCTGTCCACGCTCTAACTCTCGTAAATATACTCGGATTGTCATGAAATTTTTGGAAGTTAATGACGTTTACCCGAGCACAAACCCTATTGAAAATGAAGTGTCTGCCATGATTAGTTTATTTACAGGGACAGTAAAAAGTTTTCCATTACATTACGGCCTATGGGGAAAAATCGTTTCAACTGATATTTAAAGATGTTACACCCTGTCAAAAATCTTGAAATTTATTTGCATCTACAAAGTGCATTAAAATATGCATTTTGTAAAGTATGCAGCAAAAAGAATAGTTATTATTCATTTACAGGGATACACAAAATAATTCCAACACATAATAATAAAGGAGGGGGGAATTGTTTGCGACATATTTTAATTATGAAAAACGATTTCATATATAATCAAATTTGTCAGGTTCTGAGACCACCTCTGCTGAAGATTGGAATTTCCGTTATTTCTCTATCTTAATATTTTGTGTATTGTACTGGCTTTGTACTAGAATTTTCAAGGTGACATTCTTTCTTTGTTGAAGGGAGAATTGACAGGTAATCCTGTACAGGTGGTGAGTGAGAAAGAGGAGATTGCTGAGAGGCGTGTTCATCCGTCAGGGATGTATGTGGATGATGAGCAAACAAGCAACATGTCACTAATCAAGAATGGAATGTGTCCAATGAATAAGCTCCAAAGGGGGTTAACATTGGGGAAACACAGTGATTTGAGAAGAACAAGTGTCTCAGATTGAAGTAGTTCGTATCTGGGGTTCGTACCTAGAGAGTGTGTAGGACAGAAATCCTGGTAGAGAGTGCTCTGTGATGTAGAGCGTAAGCAGTTCGTATCTGGAGAGCAAGAGACACAGACGTCCTGGTGTTATGCTCTGGACCGTATAGCATAGGCCGAGTATACATGTGTTGGGAGATTCGAAATTGATCTCCGATAAAGTGAATCTAACGTGCATTGAGTCTGAGGGAGAAGGTGTAATTTGAACAGTACACAGCCAACCTTTACTGTATTTTGAACCGGATCACCTATATCCGAGTTGTAATTGTATATAATTGTAAATAGCGTATTTAGTGTGTACATAATATAAATAAACTGTTAGTTCAGTTAATTGACAGCGTCAGTGTTCATTTACACAATCCTCACAGTGGGTGACCGATATCACCTAATAATATCGGTGGTGGCAGCTATAACTAGCACGGACTTTCTTCAAAGTTGTGCGGGCTGAAAGGAACGTCCGACAAAATTGATATACGCTGCTGAGGATTAATATGAGTTATTTCATGCATAATACGTAGTGCATAGCATTTACAGGGACACACAAAAAATTTCAAATAGAATATTCGAAGTCCTGTATATTATGGAAGATGGCTGTTAGATGGATGAAATGCATTTTTAATTATGATATACGCTTTTAAGTTTCACTAGATGTATGCATATTATATGGTTTATATATATGCTAATTGTTACACAATTTAGGTATACAGGTTTACACAAGAGATCTCGGAAAGGTTACTGAATATGAGCGTAATTTACTTAAAGGTGTTTTTTAAATATGTTATGCCTTTTTACGATGAATTTCATTTAATTTACAAAGAAATGTTTGTAGAATATAGAAAAATGATTTACAGGGTCACGCAAAGAACTGGATACATGGTGGCTTTTAGATGATAATTTCCGGAAATTTTATTTAAGTAATTTAAAGAGCATTTATTTTTAAACTAAACTTTAGCAAATTACTTTCGTACATTAAAGGTACTATGTATTTTACAGGGGTATACAAAAGTATTCAAGTATGTTTCCATTGATTAGTATAAATTGCTGAAAGAAAATTTCATCCAGTTAGGCATTTTCTTGCTAAGCTAAATTTTACTGTTATATAGTCCATACATTAACCGACTGATCAAATACAGGCTTTTCAAAAATATTGGAATACATACTTGGATATGGACAATAAATACGTTATTTCCCTGGATAACGAAGTTTTGTTAAAGATTTCAAGAAGTGTTGGAAAGTGCTTCATAATCTATGCTTAACGCATGATTTTTTTTTACTTGTTTAGCATACAACGAAATATTGTGCCATAAAATAATATCCCTCGTTTTTATAGGAAAAGAAGTCCTTTTAGCATTATTATATTTCCTTCGATGGCAGCAGCTGCAGTAAGAGAAAAACATTGTGAAGAGGATGAAATAACATCTACCCATTGTGTATGGTGTCGCTAAGTAAACAAAAAAATATATTACACTCGATGCATATAAATGAACGACCGATCACATTTATACAAACTTGTATTTTTGGAATTTTTATGTAGAAAAAAATCTATCAAATGTTAAATGTTCACAATAAGAGGTTTTTTTTTTCTTACTTTTCGCTTGTGTTTTTATTTAACTCTTTCAAGACTTTTTATTAAAGTATCCGAACACCTTTAATACATAATTTTCAATCAAAATATCAACTTTTCATTTTTGCAATAATATGAAAACTGAATATTTTATCTATCAAAATCTGCTTAAATTTTATCTGTATCTAAAATAGAAACTGAGTTACTGCCGTTTAAAATTTGATCTATTACCGCTTTTGAATTGTGTGTTAAATAGTTTTTTAGCTTTTTCCCAAAAAGAAGTTTTTTATATTTTTACTATACGCAAACATTTTATAACAAAATATTATGCATGAAATGCATATATTATTTTACAAATATTGTAATTATTTTGTAATTATTTGTATTATTTTGTATTATTTTGTATTATTTTGTAATTATTTTACAAATGTCTTTTGAAGGAATAGATCATCACTCATCATAATGTAATAGTTTTATATTTATACTGGTATAAATGACAAACTTGAGACAAATTTCGAGAATTTTTCATTATATTAGTAGTTTAACTGCCATATCATCTGAGATAGAAATGCGATTATAATGTGTATAGTCTAAATCCTAGAGAAAGTTATTCTGTTTATTATGCAATTTACAAAATGTAAATACATTGTTTAATTTTTGATCTATCATTTTTACAGAAATGTCAATTTCTGACATAATTTTGACTATTTTTCTCTTTAAAAAATTGTTTCTGTGTAACTGTTAAAATGTTTACTTTTTTTTTTTTTTTTTTTTTTTTTTTTAATAAGTTTTAAAGTACATGTCATAAAAAATGGACAACAAAAAAAATTTCAAAAAATCACTTCCAAAGATGCACTTTAATTAAACATTAAAAGGACCAGGATTTTTACTTAACCCATTAGTGCCTAGCGTCCCTTTTTAGGGACGATTACTAAAAAAAGGCAAAATAGCCTTTTCACACCAGTAAATAGGAAGATAAATAAACACTATTTTTCACGAGACAAATTCCTCACTAAATTAAGATAAAAGTTGTTCTTCTTTAAAAAGTGGTGGGAAAGCCAAAATTCCCTTTTTAATGAAGAAAACAGAAATTATGTGCCAGAATTTTTATTTAAAGCTATTCATCTTTTATACCAGTATTGTATACTTAATTTATTTTATTTTTAAAAAATCCGATTTTATACCGATTTTATTCATTTGATCATAGTCAATTTGACTGTTGTTCGTACAATAGTTCAAAAATATGATTGAAATATCATCATATATAAGTATTTAATCAAGAAAGTAATTCTGTAAGATCAGTTCGGTGCTTCATTTATACATCTGCGCATGCGTGAAATTTAATTTAGAAATTCTTCAATTTAATGGAAGATAGGATCGAAAACATCAATTGAAAGCTGTGAATTTCTGTAGAGGAAAAGGTTCGATCGCTGCCATCAAAATACTCAAGGCAAGAGGACACTAATTGAGGCGTCATCAATAAACGACCGTCTTCTAACTATTGTTGGAACTCACTGGTAATGTTTGAGTATCAATTTTATTTAATTTGTGGAATAGCTATCAATTTATAATACAGTAATAACTATTTAAACTTACTGGTGAGAATTTGAAATTTCTAAATCAAAATTCAACTAGATGTGGAAGATTACAGTGTTACCGCATCGGAGTGAATTTTTCATCGAGGAATTCCAAATTGTCACCAGTAGGTTTAAATAGTTATTGTTTGTGAAATGAAAGATATGCTACAAATAAAATTAAAGAAAATTGCTATTCAAAATTTTTCGGTGTGAATCCCAACACTATGCAGAAGTCGATCCATTATTGATGACATCATAATTCGTATCCTCTGACCTTGATTATTTTGATGGCAGGAGTTCAACCCTAATGACTAGCTAAATGATTTTTGTATTATTTTTGGCAGTTATTCATTTCAGTTCAGAAAAAGATTCAGAAAAACAGAAAAAGATTCGAGTTTCGACAAAGATTTTGGATAAATCAGTCATTCTGCTCGGGTTAGTGGCAGCTTGTGGATCATTTAATGGGGGTTCACAATCATAATATAAATATTATGAAAATATAATTTGTACGATGTAACGCATGAGTACATTCGTCCAGTTCCAGTATTGAATTCAGAATTATTTTTCACTGGCTTGAATTACGCCTTTCGGAAGAGCAGTGTATGAATTTCGTGCGGAGGTTGGAGGTAATATTAATGACTAATTCTTCTTTCACGAGGGGATTTCCCCCGGACATTCCCTGAATTCATCGCTGCATTTTGTTTTCCCAAGTTAAAAAAAATAACCAAAAGAAATATGTAGAAAGTTGGAAAAGTTGTTATAAATAAAAGACAGGGAAAACTAAACAAATACATTGACATTTCTCATATAAATAAGATTTAAATTGTCCTCTTCACTACTGATTTTGAAGAGAAATTCTGCGCTCGAGTGTGCGATCGAGAAACGCTGGGCGCTCGGTGTTGAAAACTTTCAAATTTTTATACATATCTAAAAAAATGCAGAGGGGGGGGGGGGCTGAGTGAATTATACCTGCATGGAGAATGATTTAAAAAAAATAGATCTTTTAAAATAATTAGTTTATTTAGTTTGTTAAAATAGTTCTTCATTTTTCTTTGGGGGTTCAGGTGCTCATGTGTGCCAATAGAAGAGCCGCGGGTTGAAATCCCCTGTTGTAGATTGCTCTCTGAAAAACAAAAATCTAATGGTAATATAGGAAAAATACGCAACTTTTGTACATACAGGACAAGCAGCTTTATTCTGCGACTTTTTAAAATAGAGTTATATGATTATTATTTTTTCTACTGCATATTTTAAACATTTTATAAAAAAAAAAAAAAAAAAGAAAGAAAGAAAGAAAAAAGAAACATATAAGTATTGTGTTAGACGCTATGGATGAAACATGTCAAATAGATTTTAAAAATAAGATTTAGCTTTAAAACTAAATTGGTACGCTTTAATAAATTTAACCTAAACGAAATATATATTGGTCAGGGCGGGATCAAAGAAAATTGCATTCACACATAAAATCGTACAATTTTTTTCCAAAACGAAAAAGAATTAAATTACTAACAAAGACAAACACATAAATGCTGGCGGGAGCAAACTTATATAGAAGAATAAAAACACTGCTCCACCATTAAATCATAGACAGGAAGGCTGTGCTTGAATATAATTTCCTTAGATTCTTACAGTAAAAAATGACATCATCTTTATGAATTCTGTGCTTTTATTTTCTTTGCGATTTATATTTACTTCAGTGGCAGTAGATGCAGAATCAAGCGTCACGAGAGGGGGAAATAACATATTACGTCGTCTGCGATATACAAAAGGCGAATTTAATTAAAAGAACATACAAATATAATAATTAAAAATTTTATTTTTTAGTAAGATATTTTAAATATTCTGGCTCTGGATTAATGCTTCCTTATTTGTTTGTTTGCTTTTAGGTGCATTTGTAATTATGCAAATATGTAGTACCTACAGTCGTCATTCAGTCCGTCCGTCTGTTCGCATAGAACAGAGAAAAATCTACCCAACCGAATGCTCTGAAATTTTAAATACATAATTGTTGCAGAATTGTGCCGCGCAATTTTAAGTTTTATGAAAATCGGATGTATAGTTCAACTACAGGGACTGTCAAAAGTATTCGTCACATTACGGCCAATGGAAAAAAAATGTTTCAAGTGCATTTTATTTGTGTTACAGCCTTTCAATCAGAATAAAATTGATATACATTCTTGAAGTGCACTAAAATACACATTCTATACAAAATAAGGTGCAAAAATGTTTATTATTCATTTACAGGGCCTCACAAAATAATTCCGTTACATAAGGATATAGGGGGAAACTAATGAAATTAATATACGTTGCTAACGTTTACTACAAGTTGCTTTCTATATAACAGAAAGTGCATAGCATTTACAGGGAAGCACAAAAGATTTCAGATACTATCTCTACCCCCAAATACTGTATATTACAAATGATTGCTAAAACTGCATTTTTTGTTGTGACATGAGTTTTTAAATTTAACTAATTTTTTGCCAGTTTTTAAATTTAACTAATTTACGTAGTGTGTATAAATACAGTCGATCATATGCATGGTAACACAAATAATTTGTAAAGGTTACAGAGTATGAACGAAAATAGCTTAAAGATGTTTTTAAAATGAATTATCCATTTTTACACTAAACTGTATTTAGTAAATCAAGATATGTTTGTAGAATACAGAAAAAATTATATACAGGGCCACGCAAAGAATTGGATACATGGCCGTCTATGGAAGATAATCTCTGAAAGAGTGATTTCACTAGATTTAAGTGTGTTTTAGTCTTAATTAAATTTTAGAAAAGTAGTGACAAACATATAAAGATAATAATCAAAGTACAGAGCTATACAAAAGTATTCAAAATTTGGTATAAATTTCTGAAAGTCAAATTTCATTGTATCCGTTTTAACGCTTTACAATATAGTTGAAATTGCTTAAGTATTCGATTTGTCTGTCCGAACCCTAACTTGCGTTAATATAGCTATACTGCACTGTAATTGATATATGTTATTGATATTTAGGCCCGGTGCACACGTACGGTTTTTTAAGCTCCGGCGCCGTTGCGGTGCCGCAATTACGGCGCAGAATACGAAGGAAACAGGTATGGCATGCACACATACCTCCGGCGCCATTGCGGCGACGTACGTCCACCTTGCGGTCGTTTTTCCAAGCTTTTCCCCACCACACCGCAGCGGCGCCGCACAATTGCGGTTCCTAGTATCTTGTTGACTACTGAGCGCTGCACACGTCCGGTAAAATACGTAAATACGGCAAGGATGGCGGACGTAGAAAACGAAGGGAGAAGGTTTCTTTCTAGAATACACGTCCATCGTTGTCGACGGTCTGATTCTTACTGCCGCAGCTGGAAAAATCGGACATGTGCATTGCATGTTGCTGGCACGCAGCGGCGCCGGAGCTTGAAAAAACCGGACGTGTGCACCGGGCCTTATTATGTCATGTTTGGTATTGAAAATAAAGTATACAGTTCATTTACAGAACCACTCAAAAGTATTCCATTACATTATCGTCTATCGGAAAATGTCTTATTTATGTAACTATTGTTCGGTCGTATTAATGCTTTGTAATTTTGGCAATGACTTTTATCGTCTGCGTTTGTCTATATGAGTTAATAAAATGTTTTGTAAATAACGGAGCCATGAGCAGAGAGTTGTGATTTAATTAAATAAACTATAGTCTATTAAAGTTTTTAATCTGTGTTTTATTGAGTATATGAGTGTTTAAAAATGAGCTATCGACATAAATTTGGTCCGTCGAGCCGGAGGATCCGCCTATAATTAAGTGCAACAAGTAAATCTCTGAATTATTCGAATTCAACTAAAAACCCTATATAGTTCCGCGCAATGGAATTTATGAAATTATTCCAAAAGTAAGTGAAAGTGATTTTTCTTATATGTAATGTTATATATAAATTTAAAACAGTATTTAAAGGTGCGAAGAAGGATGATTTAAGGCATATAGCCACTGAAATAAATCTAAATATTAATGATAAAATGACTATTGCTGATTTAAACATGTTATTGAGATGAGAAATATACAAAATAAACTGGATTTTGTTACATAAATAGCTAACACTATAATTGAAAATCGTAAAAATGAGGAGCAAAGGCGAACTGATATGGAGCAAAAGCAATTTGATCTTAAAAAAATTAAACTTGAACTATCAAAAAATGAATTGGAACTGGCTAAAATTAAATCTGAAACTAAATATAATATTACAGAGAGTGAGATAAAATTGGAATAGTTAGATCAATTAATAAAAAGTATTATAACTTTGACTATAAAAATTCCAACTAGGCCTGAAGGATATGGTTTTTCTTTTCTTCTTTAGAACGAGCTTTTAAAACAAAAAAAGTTTCGGAACAAAATAAAGCAGAAATTCTGTTAAATTTATTAGGTGACTAAGCGTCTAACATTATAACTTATTTACATGATGCAGATATCGAGAATTATGAAAGAATAAAAGAATAAATCTTAAAAGAATTTCAACCAACACCTTATTTTTGCTTAAAACAATTTAGAAAAGCTTTAACACTTTCGGGTTTGGTGTACTACTAATAGTACATCATCTTTCAACTAACATATTTTTCCAGCATTTAATAATTATTTTCAAAGAGCCTGATATTCTATTTTAAAGACTTTTGTTGAAAGTGTGCACTTAATTTTTTCACTAAAAATAGCCCTACAATTCCGGGAACGCTCCTTGAAAATGGGTTCACGTCACGCAGGGAATTTTTTTGGATTTGCTCTCATTATTGATATTGTAAATAGAATTAATATTTGAAATTATTTTCGTGAAATAAGTTATTGTAGTTAATGTTTGATGTCATTTTTGTAATCGAAACCATTCAAAAGTTATGATTTATCAATCTTTGAATATGTGTACTGTTAGTAGTACAGTGGTCTTTAAAAGAATTAATTTTACTAAAATATGCACATTGTGTTTATTGATTTTTAGAAATGAAATTTGTAGTAATTTAAGTTGAATATTTTTGTTTTATAACAATATTTCTAATTTTTTTTGTCATTTAATATTGTTATGCAATATTGTTAGCCTATAATACGAAAAAAAAAATCTAGATTTATTAGATTTTACTTTATCACTTGAAAGTGTTGGCTTTCAAAAACTAAACTACAAACTCCGTGAAACGTGGTCTTCCAAGCAATTTACTCACTATGACTATTCCGTCTCAAAAATGTTGAAACCCTCACTTCGCCCAATTGAGAATGTAATCTATGATAATACTGTTTAAAGATAGAAAACCAACGATTATAAATGCACAAATAAAGTAAGAAAAGGTAGCAAACAGCCGTTTCGAATCTACTATGGAGATTCTTCATCAGTGCAAAACTCAGCGAGCTAGAAAAAGCAAAACATTATTTACTAATGTTCCTGTCGAAGGGGCTTTAGATTGCCTGAAGAAAAGGCTCTGTGAATTTCATTTTTCTTTTTTCGAAATCCAAGAGCTCATTCATCTCACTCGTGTTTGCTTGTCTCAAAACACTTTTGTATTTAACGGGAATTTCTTTCGTATGACTGACGGTTTGGCTATGGGTAACCCTCTTAGTCCGATTTTATGTGATTTTTACATGCACTATTTTGAAATAAAATTGTTTGAAGTCTTAAAATTTCAGTTTTATGTTCGTTACGTAGATGATGTTTTTGCTTTAATTGATGTGAATTCAGATATAAATCATATTCTCTCTGTTATGAATTCTATTGATTCTTACATTCAATTTACTTTTGAAGTTGAATCGAACAATCGCTTATATTTTCTGGATGTCCTTGTTATTCGCGATGATGATAATTTTCAGACTACTGTCTTTCGTAAACCTTTTGCGGTCAGTCTTCCACCTCATAGATATTCTTCACATCCTCCTAACCAGAAAGTTGCGGCTTTTAAAACTTTTATTTTCCGGGCTTTCAATATTTGTTCAACTCCTCAGTTACTCAGTGATGAACTTAATTATCTTAAAGCTATTGCTGTTGATCGTGGTTATTCCCCTAATATTATAGATTCAGTTCATAGAAAATTGACAAAATCCACCTAATCTGAAAGAAAAAACTTTAATTCGAATTCCAATACTTTGGTTGTTTTGCCCTTTTTTCCCAAAATCAGTCAGCAAGTTGCTAGAATTTTAAAAAGATTCGATTTCAATGTTATTTTTTCTCCTGTTAATAAAATTGCCTTTTCAAATCTTAAGCATCCCATTGATCGCTTAGATAACTGGGGTATTTACCAAATTTCTTGCCAATGTGGCCTTTCTTATATTGGTCAGACTAAACGTGCTCTCAGATTCCGTTTAACGGAACATAAAAGGTATCTCAAAAATCAAGAGCTTAAACGCTCTTCCATTGCTCAACATTGTTGGTCTTTACAACATAAGTTTAACTTTTCTTCAGCTACCATTATCCAAAAGTGTCCTTCCATTCTTGATCTTGATTTTTGGGAAGCTTACCACATCATTAAAAATTCTCACTCCCAGTGGCGGATCCAAGGGGGGGGTCATGGGGGTCAGGACCCCCCCCCCTGGAGCTTTTCAAAAAGGGATGTACAGTGTAAGTAAAAAGTGCTAAAACAGGAGCGCAAAATTTTTTGGGTGTGATCGACGAAATTTGAAAATTTTCCACGAATGGTCTGCGAAATTTGCGATTTTTCTTCACTTGATTGACAAAATTCATGATTTTTCCGTGCCCAATCCACGAAATTAGCACATTTTTCCGTTCTTGTTTGATGAAATTTCTTCAACCGCTCAAAGATTTTTTTAATTTTTCCGCGCATAATCGACAAAATTAGCGATTTTTTCGTCCCGAATCGACAAAGTTCGCGAGTTTTTTTGTACTCGATCGCCCGAATCCGTGCTTTTTACGAAGCCGATCGACCATATTCGCGATAATTTCTTTCCCGATCGATGGAATTGTCAATTTTTGTTCGCCATATCAATGTAATTCTCGATTTTTTTCATTCCCGATCGACTGTATTTGCGCTTTTTACGAAACTGAGCGACTATATTTGCGACTTTTTCGTTCACGATCGACAAAATTCGCAATTTTTCCGTGCCCTACCAAAAGCGATTTTGTTGTTCCTGATCGAATAAATTCGGGCTTTTTACGAAAGCCATCGACCATATTCGGGATTTTTCCGTGCCCAATCGACGAGATTCGCGCCTTTATTCGTTCTTGGTCCCTGAAATACCGCACCGAACAATAAAATTCACGATTCTTAACTGACTGATGAAATCTTCATTTTTTCCCCGCCGTAAATTGATGAAATCTGTAATTTTTTTTTCGCGATAAACTGATAAAACTCGCTATTGTTCTGCAGCCGCTCAAAATTTTTTTCGATTTTTCCGCGCATCATCGACAAAATCTTCGATTTTTCTTTGCCCTATCAACGAAATTAGCGATTTTTTTGCACCGATTCGACAAAATTCGCGAGTTTTTCGTACCCAATCGCCCGTATCGCTCTTTTTACGAAAACAATCGACTACATTTGCGATAATTTCTTTCCCGATTCACGAAATCGGCAACTTTTGCGTTCCATATCAACTCGAAATTCGCGATTTTTATTCCCAATCAACAAAATTTGCGATTTTTCCGTTCCCGATCGAATAAATTCGCGCTTTTTACGAAGCCGATCGACAAAATTGGGATTTTTTCGTGCTTTATTAAAGAAATTTGCGATTTTTTCGTTCCAGATCGACAAAATTCGCGATTTTTCTGAGACATACAAACAAAATTCGAGATTTTTCGAAGGCCGATAGACAAAACTCGCGATTTTCCAATGTACAGTTGACGATATTCGATTTTTTCGCGCTCGGTCAACGAAATTCGCGTTTTTTTCGCGCTGTAGACAGACAAAACAGGCGACTTTTCTGCAATCTATGAACAAAATTTGCAATTTTTTCAAGTATTATAAAAAATTTAGACTTTTTTTCCTTGCCCGATAAACGAAATCTGAAATTTTTCGCGTCCGATCGACAAATTTCGTGATTTTTCCGTGCGTAATCGACAAAATTCGCGATTTTTTTCATGCCCGATCGGCAAAATTTGCTATTTTTTATCGTAATTCCGTTTTTACAAGATTTACTGTATTTTAAAATTGCTTCATTAAATCATCTGTCAAAAGTTGTGACCCCCCCCCCCCCCTGGAGGTTGGGCTGGATCCGCCCTTGCTCACTCCTTAGTTAATGACTTATCAAGTACGCCTTATTTTCCTAGCATTTGGAAATCTTTAATTTAATTTAAACCTTTTTTTTCCTTCTCTCGCTTTTTAGTTTTGTTTTGTTTATTCTCCGGTAGATGTCGCTACTTGTCCATCCAGTTGTTAGGCTGCTCACTTCTCATTGGTTGCTCTCTTTTAGGCGGGAACGCTTCCGTAGCGGGTATATAAGCCTGCGTCTCTCTGTCTCTTTGCTCAGTTTTGCTTTTTCTAGCTCGCTGACTTTTGCACTGTTGAAGAATCTCCATAGTAGATTCGAAACGGCTGTTTTTTGCTCAGTTTTGCTTTTTCTAGCTCGCTGAGTTTTGCACTGATGAAGAATCTCCATAGTAGATTCGAAACGGCTGTTTGCTACCTTTTCTTACTTTATTTGTGCATTTATAATCGTTGGTTTTCTATCTTTAAACATTTTTGCACAAAGGCTTCATTTCCTATTTTAATATAATACTGGCCATATGACAGAGAGAAGCAAGGTGCAACAAAGGTACAAATTAGGAAGATGAAACTTTAGAAAAACATCTTTTCTGAAAAATGCAACGTCTACTCATGCTTCCATGACAGGAATTGCTTCAAAAATTTTCATACCAAATAAGAGAGATCACCAGAATATGCCAACAAATAAAAATTTTATTTTTATAATTTTGCAATTTTTACACATTTTTTTTCTGTTTAGAAGTGCAAATTGAGTGCCAACTATTGCAAATTATATAATGCTAATTCATATTTTTAAGAATATCTTTTACATTTTTCATATATCTTTCAAAATTTCGATTTGAAATGGTACTACATTTATCTTTTTGAGTGTATTGTACTAATAATAGAATATCCGTAAATGAAAACTTGTTCCTCGAAAGACCACTGTACCATTAGTAGAACATAACGTAATTCCTTAAACAATAATAATATTTTAATTAAACTAAATTATTGCCTTTAAGAGCAATACTTTTTCATATTTAAATCGAAAAAAAAATTTTTTTTTGGAACGTAAAAAAAAATTGGACCTGAAAGGGTTAAACAACAAAATGAGACAAGTGTACAATTCGCTTCACGACTGATGACAAAATTGGGATTATTATCTAAATTTGAGAAATGTCTCATATTTCGAAAATCTAAAACGATTGTGTCAGATAAATTATGCCAAACATTAGATAAGAAAATATCTTCTCACATTAGTGTGAGAAAAGGAGATAAATGGCTTTTACCAGAAGAATGAGGACGAGAGATTGATTTATATTTCACATCAAGCGGAAAGTCTTTTACTGAGAATTTTAGTGTTAATCGAAAGTATAATAATTCCAAAAGTATAGCTAAAGTATTTTTAACTGATGTTAAAACATCAAAATGTATTCTGTGCTATGAACAGCACCATCTTTCAAAATGCCCGAATTATTTAAAGTTATCTGTTAACGAAAGAGTAAATATAATAAAATCTAACAAGTTCTGGTTTAATTGTTTAAATTTACACTCAGCAGCGAATAGTACACCAAAGTACACCTGTTTCTATAAGAAACGTTATCATAAAACTATTCATTTCCCAAAAACAAACAATAATACATATGTGAAGGAATATGTTTCATCAGAACATAATACATAAGGTAAAATAAATGTAGAAGAATGTTCAAATTCTAGGCCAGCAAATTATGGCACATCAATCTTGAACGCTAATGCTGAAAAGTTCGTTCAGAAAACTTTTATTAGCAACTATTCGAATAAAAAGAGTGAAGTTTTACTTTCTACTGTAACATGTTTTCTAATTGATGAATCAGGATGTAAATTTAGAGTAACGTGTTTGTTAGATGTAGGCAGCGAATCTAATTTTCTATCCCGCCATTTAATAGAGATGGTGAATTTGAAAAAAGAGCGAACAAACATTTTAGTGTCAGGTCTAAATGATGCCACCTTGGTAATAAATCATAAAGTTAATGCATCAATATACAATAGAGATGAAAGTTTTGTAAAAAATTTAGATTTCTTAGTAATTTCATAAATAACTGCAGATTTAACGTTTTCGTGTCCAACTGAAATCTCAGCAAAGGATTTCCCTAATGTAATATTAGCAGATGATAGATTCAATATCCCAGAACATGTTGGTATGCTCCTTGGAGAAGGAATTTTTTATGATTTTTGAGACCGGGACAGATTTGTGTTAATAATTCTGATCTTATTCTGCAAGACATAGTTTTCGGTTTTGTTGTATCCGGAAGTTTTCCAACAAAAAATGAAAACAAAGTTCATTGTGGGTTTATAAAGAAAAAAATTAACCTAGATAAAACACTTAGAAAATTCTGGGAAATAGAAAATATCGAGATAGAAAAACCAAAAAGTAAAGAGATTTTAATTTGTGAGAAACATTTCGTAGAAAATTCAATGTCCTAATGAGAAAAAGGCGGCAGATACTTTGTTTGCCCCTAAAAGAAGATCCAACTACATTAGGAAGCTCTAAACAAATAGCAATGCAAAAGTCGAATTCTTAATAGAATTGTCTAGCAGGGGATCCCGAGTATTTAAGATTATATTCAGATTTTTTAAAAGAATACCATCAGGTAGGCCACATGGTCGAAGTTAACAAAAGCGAGGAAGAAAATGGATCATATTACATCCCCCACCTTAAAGTGTATAAAGAAATAAAAAAAGTATGTCAACGCCTTTGAGAGTAATTTTTAATGCCTCTTCTTTAACAACAAAAGGAAACTCACTTAATTCTATTCAATATAATGGGGTTGTAATATAAGATGATTCTCCATTATGGTGAGACTTAGAAAATATATCATCGCTTTCACTGCAGACATTCAAAAAATGTATAGAGCAATTTCTATTCATCCAGATCAAAGAAAGCAGCAAAAAATTTTATGGAAAGGTGTTAACGAACCAGTTAAAATTTTTTGAATTAACGACTGTTACTTATGGTATTGTTAGCCCACCATTTTTGGCCATGAGAACACTTCTTCAATTGTGAAGGGATGAAAGAAGCAAGTTCCCTTTAGCAGCACCCGTGTTGAGGGAAGGCATGTATAAGAATGATATCTTATCTGGAGCTGATTCTTTACATTCAGCATTAGAACTCCAAAATCAATTAACAGAAATTTTAAACAGTGGAAGAATGTTATTACATAAATGGTGAAATAATGCTCCACAACTTCACCAAATAAATGAAAAGATTTTGGTGATTCAGAAGAATCTAAAGCATTAGGTGTTTAATGGAAGTCGAGAAAAGACTGTTTAAGTTTCGATGTAAAAATTCATAATAACGTAAATGTGCACTAAGACACAAGTGTTATCAGTAATATCAAGCTTGTTTGATCCTCTTGGGTTAGTATCTCCTATTATAATTAAAACAAAAATATTTATGCAGAAGTTATGGCTATTACAATTAAATTGGGATGACTTGTTATCGAAAAAAGAAGCTAAGGAATAGAGAGTTTTCTGATATTCTATAGTTAATTAACAAAATTGAGATTAGCAGGTGTATTTTATTGAAAAATGCAATTATGATCGAGTTACATGGGTTCAGCGATGCGTCTGAAGCAGCCTATGGTGCGGTAATTTACTGCAAATCAGTATCAGAATCTGGACAAATGTCAGTGAAATTAATGACAAGTAAATCAAGAGTTTCTCCCTTAAAGCAATTGACTGTTCTTAAACTTGAGCTGTGTGCAGCAGTTTTATTACCAAAACTAATTAAACATGTAATCTCTACTCTCAAGATCAGTATAAACAAAATCTTCTTATGATCTGATTCCATGATAGTATTATCCAGGATTAAAAAAGAACCATACCTGTTAAAAACATTTGTTGCAAATAGAATTTCAACAATACAAGAGCTAACTGAAGGGATGAAGTGAGGACATGTTCCTTCTCAACATAACCCGGCTGACCTTCTAACAAGAGCAATTAATCTTGATAAGCTAATCTCAAATGAGTTGTAATGGAGTGGTCCACTGTTCCTAAAAGAAAAAGACTACCCCAATACAAACATAGCTGAAGCAGTTGATTTCAATGACTTTTTTAATGAACTGAAAAACTTTAATATTAATGTCTTTTTTTACAGTTTTTATTAATTCCTTTGTGTATGATATAATTGATTTAAGTAAAAACTATTGTAAGATAATTCGTATTTTAAGATTTATTTTCAGGTTTCTTAGTAATTGTAAGAAAGAAAGAAAAGAGGGCCCTTTAGACATCAAAGAGCTGAACACAGCAGAGACATTTTTATTAAAAAGTGTTCAACGAGAATTTTTTGACAAGGAAATAAAATCCTTGCAAAAATCGGGTAAGGTAAATAATAGTAGTCAGATAAGAAACCTTCATATATTTCTTGATAAAGCAGGTCTTCTTCGAGTAAGAGATAGTTTAGCAAACAGTAACTTAAATGCCAACCAAAAAATTATAATCTTGCTACATAATAAAAGTTAACTTACTCAAAGAAATACTTTCTAGTAAAATACTTTTATAAACTATACTTACATTTAGGTATACAAGCTTTACTTTCTTAGCTAAGTAAGGCAGAAGTTTTGGCTTTTCAATGATCGTGCAATATATAGAGAAACAATTTATAATTACTGCATATTTTGTGCTATAAAGGAAAATCTACCCTTGATAAACTTTTGTTTCTGTACTAAGTGAGAGGAAATTTTCTCAAAGAATTTCTACTCTTGGAACTAAAAAGTATGTGAGCGAAAACATTTTTATACTTCGTATTTTGCATTAATGCAAGCAAAATTTAAATTATCACAAAACATTATTATATATTTATGTTGATTGCAAACTTCACAAAAGGTATATTTTGTGATAAATGTAAGATTTTTAACAAAAAAACCAATATATATATATATAATTCAATTTAAATTTATTTTAAGTGAAAAGTATTTTTCTTCATTCATTTAAAATGATGCATGCACGCAAGAGTTGAAAGCATATTCAGGTATATATTCAATTAAATTGGCAATCTTTTGTTTTATTAATGTAAATTAAAAACATGTGTAGGTAACTCAGATTGTTTAGTGACAAAGTTTGATATATATGAAACAAAGTATACACACAATTTATATATTTTAAAAACTTTTTATTGTTAAATTTCATATCTTTATCCAGCTTAAACCATTATGCCGAACTTGCAAAAATTCTGGTAAAAAATTCAATCATAAAATAGAACACTGTATCAGAAAAATAAGAAAATATATCACTTGTTTAAACAATAATAAAAAATGCTTGTTAAAATAACTTAAATAAATAACAAATATAACAAATCTCTAAAAGTTTTACAACATCTTGTAATCTTTACATTCCACAAGTACAATATAAAATTTGATACTGATTTCTAATTTTATGTAATATAACCATTTTAAGGGGTAATTGAAATTTAAGCAACAATATGATAGAGCACAGTCAATATCTTCTTTTTGAGATAACTTTTAAATACAGGGTATATCATATGTTCATTCACATTTCAAAAATTCACAGAAAATTAAACTGTTAATCTGGCTTGGCAAATTGTCAGGAAAAATTGTTCTGCAAAAAAAATAATTCAAAGTAACTTTTTTTACCGCAAAAAAATCTGCCATTTTTACAAGTTTTGTAATGCAAATCACACTCTGGTTCATTATTTATTTATTTTTGAAATGCGAATAGACTTATATATCACCCTATATTATTTTTTAATTTAAGCAAGAAAATAACAAGCATAATGCAGAGTAAAATAAATAAATAAATAAATAAATATACTAACAAAGCCTAATTTTTGGCATAAATTGTTGAAAAATAATAAAAGTTAGCCACTAAGTTTAATAAAGAATTTGATAAAAACATTTCTTTTTATTTTACAGAAATGACTAGAAACAATTTAGAATCTCATAGCAGCAGTGTACAATATTTGTATCTCTTACATTCTGACTTTTCACAACAAGCACATATATTATAACAAACTCGTTTAAAAACAGCTCTAATTTTCATTCATTAAACTCTACTTTATCTGATCTATAAAACAATATTTCTTTGCAGAAAAAAAAAATATATTATGAAAGAATAGTAAAAATCAACTTTCTAACAAAAAACACAATTTTGATATTTAAGAAAATAAAACTAATAAAAAAGGCAGTTAAAAATTACGTTTTTCAAATAGAAGAATATTTTAATTTCGCAAATGATTTTAAAATAAGATTGCTTGCATAATATAAAACATCTAGTAAAATGGTTTTACTTTTTTTTTTAATTAATAAATTAGCAAAAATTTGTTGATGTTGTTTTTGTTTTTGTTTATTTAAAGTTATTGCTACTATGAAATTGCATCATCACAATAATGCTACCAAAAATTGAAATATTCTCAAAAGACATGATAAATGCAAATCATTGGCTAGACACAGTTAAACAGACTTCATTGGTAACAGGAAAATAACTACAATTATTTTGTAATTATAGGCAAGTTGGGAAAGGCATATAAAATTTATTTGGCAGTTTTAAGCACCAAAAAGTACTGTATATATTTCAATATTAATGTATGGTTGTTTTCTGGAATTCTAAATTCTTATTATTAATTGCTTAATATTTCAACATAAAATCTGTATTTTTAATTTAGTGTATTCATAATAACTTAAAAAATAAATACAAAAAAGTTAAATTCAATCTTTATTAACTCATTTTCCAAAAAAAAAAAAAAAAAAAAAAAAAAAAAAAATGAAAGAAAATATTAAAAATTGTTTAAATAGTACTCAAAACAAAAATTTAAAAAACTCATTTTTTTATAATTTAAAAATTATGATCTTCAAAACTATATCCATCAGAGAAAATTTTAAAATTTATAAAGCTATAGCTATTTTAACAATGCAGCAACTAAACCCCTTACACCAAACAAATTGGACAATAGACAATGAACAATGCTTGGCTACCTAGCCATTTTTAGGTGCATTCGTAATTATGTAAATACGTAGCACCTATAGTGGTCGTTCAGTCCGTCCGTCTGTCCACATATAACAACGCAAAAACTACCCAACCGAATCGGTTGAAATTTAAAAAGCATAATTATTACATAATTTTGATGAGTCATTTCAAATTTTATGAAATCGGATGCATAGATCAATTACAGGGGCAATCAAAAGTATTCCATTACATTACGTTCAATGGGGAAAAAGTTTCAAATGTATTTTATACGTTTGAAATTTAAAATACATAATTATTACATAATTTTGTCGAGTTATTTCAAATTTTATGAAAATCGGATGTATAGATCAATTACAGGGACAATCAAAAGTATTCCGTTACATTACGGTCAATGGGGAAAAAGTTTCAAATGTATTTTATACGTTTGAAATTTAAAATACATAATTGTTACATAATTTTGTCGAGTTATTTCAAATTTTATGAAAATCGGGTGCATAGATCAATTACAGAAGCAATCAACAGTATTCAATTACATTATGGTCAATGGGGAAAAAGTTTCAAATGTATTTTATACGTTTGAAATTTAAAATGCATAATTGTTACATAATTTTGTCGAGTTATTTCAAATTTTATGAAAATCGGATGTATAGATCAATTACAGGGACAATCAAAAGTATTCCGTTACATTATGGTCAATGGGGAAAAAGTTTCAAATGTATTTTATACGTTTGAAATTTAAAATACATAATTGTTACATAATTTTGTTGAGTTATTTCAAATTTTATGAAAATCAGATGCATAGATCAATTACAGGGACAATCAAAAGTATTCCATGACATTACGGTCAATGGGGAAAATTTTTTCAAATGCATTTTAATGGTGTTACACTCATTCGAACTTAATAAAATTTATATGCAACAATAAATAACATATTATAATATACATTTTACATAATTTCTTGTGCAAAGAAAATTTGTTATTGATTTACAAGGCCACACAAAAGTATTCCATTACATAATAGTATAGGGAGAACATTGTTTGATGAGCGTTTTAATTGTAATTCACTATTTAAAATTTTATGAGATTGATATATGAGAGTAATATTTTAAAAATTTCGTTATCGTACAAACACACCTCATTTGCTACGCTTCACGTGCAATTTACAACTTGTTAGTTTTGTAATGATTTAACTCGTCTCCAATGGAACAATGTGTAAATCATTTAAAACTGCACTACGCTTGGCATTGACATCTTTATTTTTCTCACAACACTATATTACTCATTTTTCTCCAAACTTCTTTTTTCAACATGGTTGCCATGATATCTCAAAGTCTATTGAATCAATTTACTTCAAATTCTGTACAAACCTTTAACTTTTTACAACAGCTACCTTTTTAGTACTGACTTTTTTTTTTTTTTTTTTTTTTTTTTATCAAGAAAAAGTTATGAGAAAAGGGGGGGGGGGGAGGGGAGTCGAAAAATGACCTTTTTTTCAGGCAGCCACTATTTTGCAGGGGAGAACATTTTTTAATCATCAGTTCATTCAATCACATTCAATCTAGAGATATCTGAGACATATCCGAAAACTTGTGAGGCCCTGATTTTATTCATTTTCTGATTGTTTCATGTTTAATATCTAGAAATGGAACACTTCTGTTGCCACAATGACAAAAAAAAAAAAAAAAAAAATCAAAAATAAATTGAGATGTGGCTTTCAAACAAATTACAAGTACATTTTTTCCCTATATAATGATGCAAAAAATTGAAAATGTGTGATGTTTAGAGGTTTAAAAAATTTGCACAACCTAATATTGTAAAACTGAAATTTCATTCAAAATTTGTTTATGATTGGTTGAGGAATATTAATGTTTAATCCATGGCATACATATATGACTTTGTTATTACCTAATCTCTAATTATATAATCACCCACGTTATATTATCATCATAAAAATAATGTTTATTATTATTATTATTTTAATTATAGAATTTATTTATAAGTCTGAAATTCTTGTCTTTGCAAATAATATCTTTCAAATAGTTGTTGTAATTTGTTAAATTACATTTTCATTTATTTATTTTTAGATAGGCGCTATAATGATATTCTTACTAAATACAATCTTTTTTAAAAATTTGTCTCAGAGGATCAGAAGGGTTGAAATTCTATTAACAAGCACCCCCTTCCTCTTTTTTTAATTCCCAACTTTAACAGTTTTTATTTCTTTTTCAGAAATTTGCTTGCATATTTTCAAAATGTCAATAAATATGTTGGAAAAAAAGCGAATGATAAAAATGAATCTTTTTATTACTATTATTATTATTGTTTTATTGAGCAAGACAAAATTTTCAAAATTTATGAATTTAGATCAGAATACCCCTTAACTTTTAAAGAAATAAGTAATTTTGCAGCTGTAATGTCAAAAACTCATCAAAATTTATGAACAATTTCACTCAAAAAAAAAAAAAAAAAAAAAAAAAAAATGCAATTTTTATTTTTATTTATAGATAAATTATAATCACAAAATTGTATTTAAAAATTGCAAATATTATTAAAATTTAGGGGTTTAAATACTAACTGCCCTTCAAAGGTAAATCTGAAAAGAATGGTCTGACCTTAAAATAAAGCCAATCTTGTTTGATTCAAGTAGACTACATGAAAAGTTTTTAAAAAATCTACATCATATTTAGCAAATAAATTAACATGTAGCAATCAAAATTAACAATGATAAAGCTGCTTTAATATCCTATTGATGGCATGCAATAAAAATCTTTAATAACTAAAGTATTTATATGTCAGTACTTTTTGGTACATTGTAATTTTCACATAATAAAATGTTCCACAGCATTTGATGTATAAAAACTAATATCAGTATGAGTTTAACGAATCAAAAATGTTGTAATGTGCATATAACTGCCACAAATTATGAAAGCTACAGTAATATGTAACAGATTGAAATAAAAGGAAAAATGCACGTCAAATATGCAATTAAGTTTGGGAAGGCACTGAGGTAATAGAAAATACAGAGAAAACTAAAGGCACCAATATGGTAGAAACACTTGAATTAGTATCAGTATGCAAAAATCATGCCAATTTCTTTCACAGTGAAATGTAAGGATAAATCATGAGATAGTCTTGTTAAATATAACTACATCTGTTCAAATCTTAATCCAAATTACAGATATATAGAATCAATATAAAATAGGTACACTATCATATAAAAGAAAGGTTTACAATTTTATTTGATTTTGACAAACAATCTATTTGTAATAACACTCTTGTCAAGTATTTGGTTAAATAGATCTGCCATAAGGTAGTTTGACTTGCCCAATGAAACATGGTTCCAGATACAACTGGGAAAATGTAGGATTGGGAAAAAGGTTCTTTCAAAGAAAAGGTAGACCAAGTGAACATTGGAAAATATTAATATTTATTTTTTAAATTTTGCCAAAAGAGGTTAAAGGTTCAAAGAGAAAATCAGCAAGGGATTTATGTGTCTACGTTTGATGTACTTTCAGCAGATAAAGTAAGGTAGGCAGATACACACAATCATTTATAAATGTAAATAAACAAATGTACAAATTGGATAGAATATCTTTTTTTTTCTTTTTTAATATAAAAGTGTACCTTTTTACTTTGATCTACATATTTTTGCTCAAACATTTCATGAAAAACATTTTTGGCTAAATTTCAAAAACTTAATAAATTTAATTTAGTAAAAAATTACATTTTCCACATAAATCTACAATATTACTAAATACATACAAGAAAAACTAAAGAAATTCTGTTTCAATATTATGAACTTAGTTGACATTTATTTTAACAGCAAATACCAAAACATAATCTAATCCAAGCTATATTTTTTCATTTTTACATATCTATACACTGAATGTTAATACAGATTTCATTAAAAAATAATAGCTATATACATTTGTACAAATATTTCTGAATGCTAAACATTTATTAATTAAGTTTTTAAAATAAATATTAAGATAAATACTTTAAACAGCATTAAAATATTTAAAAGAACTTTTAAATCACCAGATATAGAATCAATAATCATCTATGAAGGGAAATTTTTCATAAACTGTTTAAATTACTTTTCATTTAGTCATAATAGTAATAATCATAAAAAAGATTATAAAACTTAATATGACTTTTATGACTGGAATTTTGACTATAATCCTTTAACATTTGCTTATTAATAAAATGCTACATGCAAATCATTTTTTAAGAATAAAAGACAAATGTAAACAAAAATAAAAATAAATAAATAAAATAAAAACTTTAGTTTTTAGTTAGAGTCAAAAAGTTCAGAGAATGTGCTATATCTCTAACCAGGATTTAAAAAAAAAAAAAAAAAAAAAAAAAAAAAAAAAAAGGTAATTATTATAATTTTGAGATACTATTCCAGTTTATGGATTTTTTCATTTTGAGACCTACATGTGATGTGAAATGTGATGAGGAATACACACACTTTCACAATCAGGATTTTTTTTTAGACAAATGATGTCATTGGACCCAATTCATTCACAACATTAAAAGAAGAAATTAATTCAAAAGACAACCTGTGAATTTCAAATTCTGCTATCATTTGAAGAAATCACATGCAGAAACATTTCATAAGTTGCAACAAATGTATGGTGAGACAGCAATTTGCAATTAAAATTGTTTTCAAAGGGTTCAAGAAAGCATCAAAGGTTGAAAAAGTTCCAATGGCTGTGGTGAAGACCATCTCAACCAAACACTTCATGAAATTTTATTCGCAACTATGCACACTCTAGCAGAAATACACACTTACAAAAGAAAAGTACTTCCAAAGGGATTGTGTTTAGCAAATGATATCTATAAATATTATCCATTAGAAAAGCCATTCTCTGATTTTTTTGATAAATATAAATATATACTTCTTGAAAAGTACTGCTTAACAGTTTTAATTTTAAAACAATTGGCATTAATATTAAATGATAATAAATAAATAAATGAAAAAAAAAACAAGGAAAAAAAATACTACTTCATGTAAGTTAATAGCATGCCCATTTTTAAGAGTATTACAGAAACATTTCAATATAAGAGCCAAATTTTTAAGTAAAAATCATAAACAGGTTTTTGTAGCATTATACCAAAATGTATTTATTGATTACTTAGTTATAAGTAAGAATACTTTTTATACTATGTTAAACAATACTTAATAAGATAATTAGGTCAGAATATTCAAAATTAATGCACATTTCCTTATATTATAAACAATAATTAAATTATATTGAATAAAATTCACTAGGATCCAATGTATTTTAATTTACCATCCAAATATATATATATATATATATATTTTTTTTATTGAGCCAACATCTTAATTACTTTGTAAGGGTTTACATTTAAAAATGAAAAAGTTAGGTCATCTGTATAAAGTAGTAACAGGATATAAAATAAAAATGCTTAATTTCCTAATTAATATTTAAATTATATAACATGCTTCTACAGCCGTTTATTTCTACAAACTGTATGATATGTTAATGCTGCACAAATGTTACAACATTTACAAGATAATTAACAATTCTAAGCATATCAATTCATTAGCTTCAATTCAGCATATTTTAAGGTTAAATTGATGTATGCATATATGTATATATTTCATACAGAAAAAAAAAAAAAATTAAAAAGATAATACTGAATTAAAAATCAAATGCAGTTATAAATATCCTAAGACATTAAATTCCTGTTAATTGAGGTGCATCAGTTCTGGATTATCTGTCCCAATAAAACCCAAATTGTCAAAAATAAATTTAGTTTCCCCCCCCCTTTTTCTCACCATTTGATCAGCTTTGTCTCAATTAACTGGTTATCCTAATTGACCAGTGTCCCAAATAACTGGAATTTAATGTACTAACATAATTTTAAGTTATATTGACAATTAAATTTAAAACAAAAAGTTAAAATGTAAAAATCAACAGTTTAAGTATCTTCTGGATTTTGTTTTAGAGTAAAGTAGAATGAGAAGGGTAAATTTGGCAAAACAGAAAATATATTTTAATTTACCAAGTTTCTGTTATCATTAATTTATTACACAGAATCAATTGCAATAAATTTATATATAACTTGTAAGATAAAAAGATAAATAATATTTAACTTATTAAGAAATCACATTATTATAACTACAAAAATAGAAAATGGAACAAAAAAATTTGAGTACAAGCTTAATATGTAGTGATTATAATACTGAAAAAATATTTCATGCATAAATTTTAAGGCACAATACTTTTTGTTTAATTGTTATTAATCACAAATAGTAGAAGTTTTTATCAATTTTTCTCAATCACAAATAGAAGATAGTTTCATTAATTATTGTAAATAATTTTGTAACACTAAACTTTGAAACACTTCACTTGCATAAGTTTATATATGAATGGATAAAGACTAATTCATTTTCAAAACTTATATATATATGTATATATTTTTTTAATTTAAAGCCTCAACTAATACATAGATAAATAGATATATTGCATGCTTAAAGCTTTTTGCCCCTGGTAATTTTATTTTCCAGCAATACATCTATTAGTTTCAGATTTCACTTTAGGTCGATCTTCAAGATTAAAATTGCTATCTAAGGAGATTTCGCAGGTATCTGTCATTAGGGCTGGGTACATCAGCAAGCCCGGGTCGTATGGGTCTTGACCAGGCTCATTCAAGAGCTCACCTTCAATAATGTCTAAATTTCATACTATTAGGACAAACCAGCCCTCTACTAGAAATAATACTAATTAATCCTTTTATATATTCAGGAACAGCTTTTTTGTACAGCTTTTTACCAGAGCATTTTCAAGAATGTTTTAGATTCTCCAGCTGGCCAGGTTTCAAAAGAAGCTATTTACAAAAAATATAATAAACCAGATCCCAAGAACTTTAAAATGTCTTCATTGGGACCTTATTCGAACATGAACATTTTACATAGCAGAAACAAAATTTTCATTAAAAGCAGATCCAGAAAAAATCACGAAAAAATGGCCTGTCATAAAAGCTTCCATCACCAAATCGTGAGAATGCTATAAGTCTTGCAGGATAAACATAACCCAGTTCCTTTCCTATATAGATACATAATATGACAAATTTAAAGAAATATTTTGGTTCTAAAAGAAAAGTGGTAAGAAAAAAATTTCCTTCATAAAATTCGAAAATTTTCTAATTGCACAATAAAATACTTTATAGCATTACTATTAGAGTATGGTGATAAATCATTATTATCAGTAATACATACAAATTTTCTAAATATTTATATAATATTCACCTCATTTCATAATAATCAATGTATTTTTAATGTATTACTCTAAAATAATATATTTATTCTTTTAAAGAATAACACTATAGTAATGATTTCATATAAACCAACAAATCTTAAAATTTTGACTAATTCTGGTACAATTGCAAAAACATTTTCAACAGGAAAAACATAGCATCTTCATTAAGACAGTATTATAATCACTACTCTTTCAAAATAAATAGTTCATTATTATTATTATTATTCTAATTTTAAGAATAAGTTTGAAATGCTCCATGATTAAGTGCAAGGTAAAAATTAATCATATAGAATAACAATCTTCTAAAAACTGCATAAAAAATAGAAGGATGGAAATGAAAATAATGCGGGGAATAATTAATTAAAAAATTATTTTACCAGCTGAAACAGACTTTGTATGTACACTATATGGCCAAAGGTAACACAATACTTGCAATTTTAGACAGATTATAGATATTTGTTAAATATCTATAAAAATATATGAGGGATTATTCTGAAAATTCAGATGTGTAAACAAAATAGCCCAGGTCATACATTTCCGTGAAGATTTTTTTCCCCGAAATTTTATAGGAGGCCGTCAACAAATTGAAAAGTATGAATATATTTTGAATAACCCTGTCAAAACTAATGTAGCAGAAGGGTCCAAACTGCAGATTATGATTATGTGTTTTATTGTAATAAACTGTGTTTAATTTTTTTAAGGATAGCATGTATACTCGTAGAGAAATTAAGATTTAAAAAAAACAGTCCCAAATTTTTTCAAGTTTCTTGCTTGTAATTTGCAGAGTTCTTAAAAAAAAAAAAAAAAAAAAAAAAAATTCTTTTCAAAAAATACGGTAAATAATATTGCACATAATAGCCTATAATAAAAATTAAAAAATTAACAAAAATTGTAGAAAAAATGAGCAGATTTACTAAATAATGTTTCAATGTGCATGTATCACCACAATCAAAATGTACTTTGCTTAATGTGTTAGCTAAATGCATAGAGCAACTTTTGTAAAATTCTTAAAAACATAGCTTAAAAATTCTGAAAATAATCGTCAATAGAATAAGCTCAAAATCTGCTATTTCCAAAATGAAGCAAAAAGATAAGGGGCTGTATCCATATATCCATTGATTAATGTCAATACAGCATATACAATATTGCATGTACTGCTATATTTGGATTCAACCCCTCATCTTTTTACTTTATTTTGGGAATAACAAATTTTTGAGCTTATTCTACCAATGATTATGTTTAGAAATTTCAAGCTATGTTTTTGAGACTTTTACAATAATTGCTCTATACAATTAGCTAACACATTGTGCAAATTACATTTTGATTGCCATGACGCATGCACAATGAAAAATTATTTAGTATACCTGCTCATTTTTCTTACAATTTTTATTATTTTTTAAATTCTGGTTACAGGGTACTACATACAATATTATTTTTCATATTTTCTGAAAAGAAAACTTTCTTATATTAAGGACCCTGCAAAGTATAAGCAAAAAACATGAAAAAAATTGGGACTGTTTTTATAGAAACCTTAATTTCTCTATGAATATACATGGTATCCTTATAAAAATGAACACAGTTTATTACAACAAGCTGCATAATCATAATCTGGAGTTTGGATGCTTTTACTACATTAGTTTTGACAGGGTTATGCAAAAGATCTTCATTCTTTTTCATTTTGTATATAGTTCCCTATGGAATTTCAAGAAAAATCTTCATGGAAATAGTATATGACTTGTATTATTCAGTTTACATGGAACTTCAGAATAATTCCTCATATGTTCTTCTAGATATGTAACAAAACATCTAAAATTGCAACTGGCCGGTCACCTTTGGCTATATAGTGCATCTATAAGTAGGAATTTCAATTTCAAACTTTATTTGCCTTGCACCTGGACCATTGGCTTATGCAAAACACCAATAAAATTAAAAGACATCTTTGAGTACTGATTTATTTTTTAGTGAGACCTAAAAAGTTTTATATCTGGTATCATATTTGTCTTTTTTCCTGCACCACATACACTCAAATGGCCCATATGATACTACAAGACCGTTTTTCAACTATGAAACAAATTCAATACCCCAGTTCCTAAAGTATCTTTAAAGATTTTGCTCCATATTTTTTAAATATTCACCACAGATAAGTTTAGGCCCATCTATTGTTTTTGGGGAAACTAATGAAGCTCTTAACAATTAACAATTGTTGTTATAACTTTATGCCTTTTTTAAAGTTTCTAAAATTCTTAAAGTACTTTTGATTTGTCACATTTCAATTTTATGAAAGAAGAATATTTTTAAACTTGTATTTAAACTCAGGGAGCTTAAAGAGTATTATTATTCTATATATTCTTTCATTTCCAAATTATTTACACAGTTTAAAGATACATTTAGTTTATTATTACTGTAACAGTTGGATTGTCCTTGAAAATACAATTAATAAATTATAGAAATGATAAAATGATGTTAAATATCAACAAGTATATCCTTCTTTAAAACTTCGAAAGCAACAAAAATTATCCTTTAAAATGCAGCAGCAAAATTAAGCTATTCACAATACAAATATCAAATTATTGAAACAAAAATACCTATGTTTTCCAACTTTCAAAAAAGATAAGATATTTTCAACATAAACAATATTTTCCTTAGAAATAAGTATTTATAAGCAACTATACAAAATATTTCCATCACCTAAGTAGAAATAAAAGCAGTTACAAATAAATATATTTTTAACATTGGTTTATTTATTTCTGTCATGACAAGTATTTAACATAAATTGATAAATAGGTTATTTTACAATTTAATTGTGAAACAAAATTTCAGTTCCCCAGTGAATCTGTAGTTCGGTGAATAGTTTAAACAAAATACAAGATCGTCAATTGTTCAGAAGGTTAAATAACTGCTGTTTAAATAAGTAAAAATAAATAAATAGGTATATAAAATTAATTAGCTATTCAAAAACTAATATATAAATATATGTCAATAATTTTAGAATATGAGAAATTGAAGTTATACATTATATTTAAAAAAATGTGGAAAGATGATGACTTTTCATGACAAATGGACCAGAAAAAGTCTGATAAATAAAAATTGAGGTATGACAAGAGTAATTTACATGAATATTGCAGTATTTAAATACAGCAGACATCTAAATAATATTTTTAAATTATGAAAAGAAAAGCAAGACATTTGAAGAATCTAAATCAAATAAATAAATACAGATGATAGATACAGATTCAGATGATAAAGAAGGAAAAAAATAAGCAAGAATATGCAAAGAAATAATTATAAAACAGCTAAAATTTATCATTGGTGCAAATTGTTAAAATATATATTAAGTTACATGTAAGCAAAATTTTAATTAAAAAAAATTGCAGCTTTATATGTTTTTTGAAAAATGCAGAAAAGATCATTTTTTCAAGTTATTTGGTATTTGCTTTAAATTTTTATATTTTATTTTTGTTTAAAAAACTATTCATTGTATGCTGTCATTGAACACATTGGGTGGAAGTTAAGTTTAGTAAAGCCAAGTTGTCTTTGATATAATAACAATTCTTCACATAAAAACTGCAGCAGAAGGAATAATTTAAAAAATAGAACAAAATAAACAAAAGCTGTTTTCAAAAAATTAAAATTTAATTGAAAAGTATCAATGATATAACTACACTAATAAGAGCCTGTGAAAAATTGTGCTTTGGACACTTTATCTATCTCAAATGAATGTGGCATGTATCCCCCCCCCCCTTTCTGGAGCTTCAGAAATGCATCCCAGAAACTGCTTACTCTATTCTTAATTGCAAGTGGGAAAAACAAATAATGTTTAAGGGGGAAAAATTTTCAAATAACTGTTTTTTGTGTTATTGTACTAATGTATATATAGTGAATATCACTTGGTATAGAACCACTTCAACACCTAAAATAAAATTTTGTTTTTCTGAGGAAAAAAAAAATATATATATATATATTTTCCTTTTTGCATGGCAAAATTTGTAATGACAATAAACTTTAGCATAAAAAATGCAAATCATTTTCATTATTATGCTATATATTTCTAATTGTGTCCCTAAAAAATTACATTTTTTTTTTCTTTTACATTACTTTCTTTGAAATCATTGGAAACTCCTTAGAGCCTGAATGTCTATAACATTTGCCACCACAAACAGCTTGTAATTACACCACTGATAATAATTAATTAAGGAACAAGTGGTGGTATCCAAATCTCCTGTTAATTAAAATAAAAAAATAAATAAATGAAATCAAGCTCTTTAAAACTAAAAATTGTGAGATGCTTCACTTATTTAAGTTATGAAAAAAGTTAACCACATTCATTCTTTGTTCTTAAGTACAATCATTATATCGTATTTTTATCAAGCAAAAAATCACTTGCAATTCTATCATATGTTGAAAACCATTAGCTGCTAATCGAAACAACTCAAACTCCCAAAATCTTTTATGATTCTGAGTTTTAAAGACAAAGCTGGTACCTGAGTAGTTATTGCTATAAAGATAGTTTGACCAAAGAAAAGTAAAAATATATTAATCTATTGTATGCTTTGCCATCTTAATGTCATGTGACTTGAATTTCTTTGAAATTATTATTTACTTGAAATTTTAAACCCTCCTAAAGGCTGAAAGTTTTGAACCCTTCCCAAAAACACATGTTGCTTACACCATTGACCCTTGAAAAGTCACGCATAGCAATTGCTTCATAAATTATTGATAGATTAGTTTATTCAAATGAAACATGTAGTACAAAACAATGTTGTCTTACCAGCTGGGCAATACTTATAAAGAGATATCAAGCTCATATCACTACCCTCATTAAAATATCCTTTCACAATAAAAGGACTAACAAGCATTATTATTGTCTAACATTTAAGTATAAAATTATCAGTTACAATAACATAACAGCATATAACCAATATATAAATTAAACATAAACAGTTTAGAAAAGAAAATTTGATCAAAAATATCCATAAGACAATTTTAGCTTGGAAGTACTCTTTCTCTATTTTGCAGTTTTGAAAACAAGGTTAGAAAGGAAATTTAATTCAATTTAGACACAATATGCTTTCAATGCCTTTGATTACACTATGAAAGCATGAAATTTTCTTCACTGATTTCATTGATATTTATCTCAACCAGGTACTTCAAAATCCTAGTTCAAACTTTTTGTTATAAAAATTATCACATTTTGAAATAAACAACATATAAAATTAAATTTCAAATAAATCTGAATTTACAAAGCATATTGCCTTAGTTTGGATTTATTAGTTTTTTTTTTTTTTTTTTTTTTTTTTTTTTTTTTTTTTCCCCAAATCCTACAAAGTGCCAGAGTTTTGTGTTCAGACTCACACAGTTTGTTTTTTAAACATAATTATCACTTTATTATTAAAATTTTCCATATATTTCATTTTTAAGCCCTTTCTAGGTTACTTTCACAATCTTTGCAGTCATAACCATCAGAGACATCCTGCAAGGAGAGCCTAGAATCCCCTCCCCTTATCCACCACCACTACTATTCTCCAAGGAATTTTATATAGTAGACTCCCTTAAAACTGGAACTCTTTAAAATCCACACATAATTTACAGATGTAAACAATGAAACATTCACTTCAGATATAGGGACAAAATTTCACTTTTTAAATTTTATATCAATTCCATACATATTTTAATTTGTAATTTTTGTTAATATAATTGAATTCATATTTTTTCATGAGGGAATAATAAATTATTGCTGAAAAATTTCAAGATATTGCTGATATTATTGGTAATTACAATCGTTTTGCGAAATGCATTTATGCATTAATCAAGCTTTTTTTATTATTAAGTCTGGCTAAATATGAAATAAAACTTCCTTATTTTATGATTTTGATCTGAATTAGTAGTGCACCTTTATGAAACAAGTTTCATTGAGTAATTCAGAGAAAATGCATCTCATCTGTACGATGCATTAAATCATACATTATTGATTATAAATTGACATTTGTTTTTAATGTTTTAAAAATTATCTAAATTTTTATTTTAGTTTATTACTTATTTAAATATTTTATTATATTGTAAGCATTCATTACAGTTTCAATTGCATTATTAATTACATTCAAATTACTGTTTAAAAAATGTAAACAAAGCACTGACCAGAAATCCATAAAATTCCAAAATCTGCACAACCTCTGATCCCAAGCTGTGCAGATTAGAGGGAGTCTACTGTATTTATAACCATCAAAAGTCTCATTCAAAAAAAAAAAAAAAAATTCAGAAGATGAACAAAATCTAAAATAACTTATCAAGTGTGATTAAAATAGAAACATTAGCATTGAATAAACGCTTTAAGTACAGAAATTAATAATTATCAACAATATAAGCCTTGCCTTTGCAGCATTCTCAAAGTGAGCCACACTTATCATGAAAAAAGGCAAAATTTAAAAATATGTATGAGAATAATACTATCAATTGTTTCTTAGAGCTAACAAAAAGATTAAAAGAACCCCGCCACACACACACATGTTCTTTCTCCAAAAAAAGAAAAAAAAATGCCACTGATCATAGTTATCTTTATTTACCAAACTCTGATTCATTTCTGAATTACGAAATGAGCTCACATAATTGGTATGGCACATTTATAGATGAAATTCTAACTTTATTTATTACTGTAGTAATAATGTCTATCGAAGGACAAGGATCAATACAACCAAAATCAAAACAAAGATATATATATTTTTTTTTTTTTTTTTTTTTTTTTTTTTTACAAATATTATGAAATTTAGAGATTTGCAGATTTTTAAAATTCCAGATTTTCATTGTTTTACAGTATAACTACTGAGTATAGTTAATTGTACACAGTTTACAGTATAATTAATTGTACGTATTATAAAATTTAATCACCATATAAAATTTCTCTACAAAATTTTGATTATATTTTATTTTTTGTAATGTGTCATTGTACATTTAATAATTTTTCAGTCTAAGTATGATCCAAACTGGCTGACTAATTTATTTTTAAAAAATGTTCATTGTTCAAAAAACTGAGCTTTGAAAATAGACTTTGATTATACAAATATAACTTTTCTTTTAAGAAAAGTTATATTTGTAAAAGTATTGATAAAAGTATTTCCAGAGCCAAAATTAATATTTTTTTTTTAAATGAAAAAGCCAATAGATAAATAATATCATGCAACATTTTTAATTTAAAAAAATGAATAATTTATATTAACACTGTCAAGTAAAGTGGAAGGAGATACTTATAACATAAAAAATAAATAAATAAATAAAAACTTCAGCCGCAGTAGATCTTGTGAATAAATGAATTGCAACAATAAGTGCATTCACACACATATAAATATAATAAAAGAAGCATTTCTAAAAATATCACAAGCAAGCAAAAACAAAATTTGTATTGCACAGTTTAAATGCCTTAAATAAAATTGTTCAAATACATAATTTTCTATTATTGTATTTGTACTTTTTTTTTCATTACTTACATTAGGTATTGTACATGAGTGACCAATTTATAATTTTCATATTAGTCACTAATTGTCAACAACATTGCATTTAAAATATTTTACTCATTAGTGAGTATTATGAACATTTTGAGGTCATAATAACATTCCTATACAAATAAATTCTGTACATCATTACTAGTGCAATACTAAAGTTCCGCAGTTACAAATAGTTCTTGTTTATGCACTAAGCAAACAAGCTTACATTGTGCAATTTTACAGCATTACCATTACTTTTCAGGTTGTGATAAAACCACCTTAAAAAGGCAAAAAAAAAAAAAAATAAAAACTGGTAAAATTATAATTTGAAGATTTAATATTGATAACATTTTGAATGTAGGAAAAAGTGGACATGTTTATCTTTTCAGTTAAAAACTAAAAAGGGAATAAAGCAAAAATAATCCTTCGTTTGCTTCTCCTCTTAACTAGCAAAATCAAAACTTATAAATATTAAAATTTATAAAACAGAACACTACTGATAAATACATAATTTTAATTAGTTTTATTAGGGGGAGAGGAAATTTTTCCATTTTTAAATTAATACATAAAGGGAAAAAATAGTAAAGATTTTATGAATATGAAATAACATCAGAATTTTCAATAAACTGCTCACTCCATAAAAACTATTTGAACAAAATATTTAAAAGCTTAATTTTGTCAATATTTAAAAGTACTAAATGCAAATAAAAAGATTTAAAAAACATTCAAGTTAATTTAGCTGTAACTGCAACAGATTTATCAAATATTTTATTAATTCAAATGTATAATAGCTTTGTGCCATATATTTAAAAAGAAAATGGGAGGAGGAGCAAGAACATATATATTAAACATGGATATGCAATAATGCATAAATACTTTTCCCACTTTTTTTTTTCCATTTTAATGAAACTATTGTTAACATTTTTCAAACAAAAAATACTGAAAATATAAGTATTTAATTTCAAAAAATTACATCTCTCAAGCTGTCATTTCTTTGCAGTAGATCATTTAAACAAAATATTTCAAGTCAATGTATCACTGGTGCAATGATGTACCTAGGCGATATGGCTAACATGAGCTTACTTGACCTCATATGATTAGAAGGCTCTAATAATAGTATTATAGGGTCCTACACATTCTGAATGGTCAAGTAGTGCGTAGAAATGCTGGATCCACAAAGGCTACTTTAGCAGTCAAAAATGCATGCATACAATAAAGTAGAGATGAAAGCACCTGGCATTCTACTTCCTGAAAAATAGAATTGAAAAGATAAGTGTACATTGAAATGTATTAATGAAAAAATTTGAAGGATACTGAAAATTTGAAAATAAGCATACTTAAATGAAGCACCATCGATAAATACATCAAATTATAGTTTAAAAGATGCTAAACATAATGATGTATTCTTAATAATTTAATACTAGCCTAAACAATATTATTTAGTGCATACTTTATTATATATATAGAACTTTATGAAGTCCATCTGAATGTCATATATTTTCAAAGTTACAAAAAGTATAAATTTTAAAATGGATACAGTTATTAATATCTGTGCATCTATATTAATAAATAAATAAGTCATAGTATAGTACTCTCTTTTGAAAATCTGCACAGTTCTGAAGGGCTTTGCGAATTTCAGATTATTTGTTTTTTACATTTTAAAACCTAATCAGAATAGTTATATCCCAATGAATATATGTTATAGATATTTAGTAGCAATAAAAATCAATATATTTAATGAAATGTATTAATAGCTCAAAAAAAAAACTCTTTAGTTTTGACAAATTATAATTATTGTTGTAATTTGTAACTAATTTGTTTAATATCGATCAATAGTAGTTTTATTAACAAATCTCACTTTTAATTTAAATCTTCTCTTGCAAACTGCAACTAGTCAAGAATTCTTGTTCTAAGTTTGTGCCATAAGAATATTCAAATATTTATCATGAAAGTCTCTTGTAAAAAGTTAATAAAATCTCTCTTTTTACCTTTGAGTTGTTATCTGGTGAATGTTCTCAAGATTACATCATGCCACCTACAATTTCTTCATCTATAAGAAGCTGAATAACTGATGCTTCATCAGCACAGGCCACCAAAGATTAAACTAATTGAATGTTGCCATATTGATATTTTTCGCCAAATTTTAACTGGAGATTTCATTATTTAAATTAGAGCTGCAAAATTGGTGAGAAAAATGGCTGACTCTGACTTCGACTCCGGAAATTTTAACAACCTTGCCTCCGACTATGGGCTGACTAATACACAAGTGTTGCTGTTGGTTGAAATTATGAGCAAATGCAAGAGAAATAAGGTGAAAATTTCACTATTTTGGTTTAATTCAATTCTTAGAACTTGCAAAGGAAAAAGGGAAAAAATATCTTCAGTTTTCTTAATTTTCTTAATTTTGCATTCCATAAACACGAAAAATCCAGCTATCGAAATTTAAGAATACAAAACAGTAATTTTACTACTTCGGATCCATGGACTTAAAAAAAGGAAATTTTTACAATTTTTTTTTTTTTTTTTTTTTTTTTTTTTTGTTAATTTATGTCCTTCAGACCACAAAAATTACAATGAAAAGAAAAAATTAAAAATTAAAAAAGGTGAAAACTTTTCTAGTTTGAAAATAATTCAAGATCTACTACTTTTAATAAAAAATTTATCTACTGTGTATGCCCAGCAGTATTTATTGGGAATCTTTAACTTGAGTAGCCTAATATAATCCAAAAATGTTGATAATAATTCTTTTTATGAATTTAAAATTACATAACATTACTTTTTTAATTTCACTTCAAAGTCTCTAATAAAAAAGTTGGAGTCTGCTTGTTTTTAGTGACTCTTACCCCAACTCTTTTGCTCAAAAATGGATTCAACTCTGACTTTGCATACCTGGTTTATATTGCAAATGATAATGTTTATTTTTGACAGTTCACCATATTAGATTATGGCTAATCATTATGGCTAATTCTAAGCATAATACAATTTCAAACTTGATTATTTTTAAGAAAACCTAGCAAAAAGCACCATCCCCTATTTCAAAATCAGCCACACCAACAGGGCATTCCATGCCAAAACAATCAAAAGATTTCAATATTCAACCTGACCATTTCAGGTTTCAATGAAACTGCCAGGTGTTAGATATTATTTGTAAATGTTAGGCATGGTTTTTGTTTACAAAAATTTTAATCATTATTTTTAAGAAAATTAATCAACAAACAGCTATTTCAAAAATGTAATCTTAAATTGCAATTTTCTTATTAATAAATCCATTAAAACTAATATTTATCAATGTAAACATCATAACCTTCCAACATCACTAAATAGAAAATAGCAATCTACCAAAAAAATATTTTTTCTAAATTATTTTAATATTGGTTATTTACTTTTGAAATTATATTAATCGGCCTTTATTTTAAATATAAATTATTTTAACATAATCTTTCAACATTTTAAACAATTACTTTGCCAGTTATGCAATTTTTAAAAAATGACTGTTTCAGCATTTTTAAATAATGACGGCTCAATATCTCAAGATAACGTATAGCCTTTCTTTTTTTCATGTTTCTTCCTCGGCGAGACATGAGTCATCGTTGATAGAGGAAACTATGGAACATTCGGCATCCTTCGATCGGGCAAATTTCGCGCCAAAAACGGAAGTCACTGTTTGGAGAAAGATCTAGAACATTCAGGATGCTTAAATTGGCGGTAAAAATAAGACTCTCTGATTGGCTGTGAGCACGCATCTACAGCGGAGGCTGATTTTCGCAGGCAGTCCGAGAAGGAGGTTCACCGTAGCACTCGTTGGAGAAGGACGTAACAGGGGAAGCCGGCCTACGGGTCCGGCGAGTGAGGTTTTTGTCGTTGTATCGTACGGAAGACATCTTTTTTTCCGCCGCATAAAATTTCGAAGTTTTTTTTTCTACTTGATGCATCTAAGATCTGTTGATATCACAGCCATTCTTGCAATATTATAGTTATCTCCAGCCCCAGTTTTTGGATTAAGATTTTACAGAATCCTGAGAATTCTACAGGAATATCGATGATGCTACTGTTACAGTTATTTTGATTAATTGAACAACTGCTCTAGACTTTCTACAATGTTAACAGCTTCCTCCCATTAACAACATTTTTATGGGAGTCCATCTTGGGTCGTCAAACCACTGTTTTGTCCTGCAGAGCTTACAAAGAATTGATAACGCCCAGTTAACTTCATCTTTGTGTCATCAAAATGCAGCTTAACCCTGGAGAACTTTACAGTGTGATGTAACCATCGGATTTATAGCCTTGAGATCTTGAGAACTTTACAACAGACAGAACTATCGCATCAGTATCAGTGCATTATTCTACTATCGCATCCTAATCAGTGTATTTATCTACTCTCAATGTTATGTCGTATACAATATTTCTTTATCAATATTTATGATTAGAAAGTGTGGCCACAGCTTTCCACTTTTTATGTGTTAACTGGAAATAAAAGTAGTGTACTTTAACATATACTCGTCTTCATTATTTCAACCAACTCTGGGTGAATCCATTCCTTTTTCTTATTTTCAGCTGGATTTGATTGTTTCAGAAAAGTTAGAGATTTAATAATCACTATTAAATTTTAAAGTAACTGAATTAAAATTAAAACGTAAAATTTACCACTGTCCGGCGTGGTCTGGCTCTGTTTGGGGAGTTTGCTTTCCTGAAAAATTGATTTTGAGCTAATTTTAATTTTTATAAGTTTTTGCAGCTTTAGTATTGCTATGATCACGATTCCCCAGACAAAGCTTAACACCAGGGATCATTCTCCATAATAATATAAATTAGAAGATAGTTTTATTTTTTATTTATCACTTTAAATTTTCATGCAATTAATTATTTAAATTTTGAAAAATTATCATTTTTTGACTTGCATAAATATTTTAAATTTTAAATTTATCAAGTTCTATGAAACGTAGAAAATTTTATGACCACTCATAAGGTTTAATTTGATACACAAGTTAACTATGCATATCTAAAAAAATAATTTTTTTTTTTTAAGTTTAAAATTTAAAAATTTTTTAGACAGTCATTTTTAAAAATTCTGAAAAAAAATTATATGTTTGTTGTAATATTATAAGCTTAAAATTCTGAAATTTTTAGAGTGGGATCTCAATGGGATCAGGAGTTATGAAATAAAAGCTGAAAATTACCATACAAATTATAAATAAATAACAAAATAGATAGAATTAAATTGTTATTTTAATGATAATTTTTAGTTTTTATTTCATAACTCCTGATCCCATTGAGATCCCACTCTAAAAATTTCAGAATTTTAAACTTATAATATTACAATAAACATACAATTTTTAAAAAAAATTCCAAAAATAACTATCTAAATTTTTTTTTAATTTTAAATTTTTAAAATTTTTGTTTTTTTTTTTAAACTATGCATAGTCAACTTGCATATCAAATTAAACCTTAAAAACTCCTTTTTAAAATGAGTGGTCATAAAATTTTCTACATTTGATAGAACTTGAGAAGCAAGCTTGAACAAGCAAGAACTTGTAAGCAAGCCAAAAAATAGTGATTTTTCAAAATGTAAATAATAAGCTATGTGAAATTTCAATGCGAAAAAAAAAATTATGAGCATACATTCTCATTTATATCATCAGGCAGAACAATTCCTGAGAGTTTCATTGAAATCTGAGAGGGTCAGGTTGAGTCACTGGTTGATTTGGCATGGCACCCAACAACCCATTTACAAACAACAAAATATACTGAGACATAGAAATGAAAGAATGAAATAGTCAGAGAAGAATTATTAATAGCAACATCATCTTTAATATTGATGTGTTGAAAATTTAAACTGTTTTATATTAATATATCTTTCAGTTTAAAACTGTATTACATTTTTGGAGAAATACTAAAAGATTAACAAGAACTTTTCAGTTATCTTGATTAAAAATTAGATCCTCATTGAGTTTAACCCTCTGCATTCTAGGCTATTTAAAAATCTATCAAACAACAAAGTAGAGCCGCTGAACGGCAAATCTTGGTTAATTTCAACAAGAACATGATAACTATTATTCCATTGTCAATTGATCACTTGAATAGATATAATAAAACTTCTAATTCTGAAATTTAGCATTATTACACAAATATGTACTTTACATTAATTAGAAATAAACATTTGCAGGAAAAGTTTTCAAATAACAAACATTAAATTTATAAAATTACAAAGCATTATTTAATAAAGAATAAAAGGAAATGAAAATTACTTCAGATTCAATTTCTTTCTTTTCAGGATCTTGGAAATTCAGTGTTAATTTAGTTTTCCCATCATCTGAAGAGCCTTTTAATTGAGAAAATTTGTATTTCCAAGCATAGCACTGTAAAAACAAAAAGAAAATCAATGTTATGTTAATAGCAGATGGAGATCTGACAAATACAATAAATGATAAAAAATAAGAATATTGAATTAAAAAATTAAATTTATTTTAGATTCGATTCTCAATTTATTTTAGATCTTGATTCTCCTAGACATTTGCCCTGTCATTTCCTCAGAAGACACGAGAATCTAAATACTTTAGATCAGCTGTGTTAAAAATCAGCTGTGATTTCCAAGCAAAGGTACTGATTTTTCTGTGGCGCTGCAGGACGCACTTTCGTGCGAATAAATTTCTTATGATGAATTACTCATGTTATGGATAAACGTTTTTTACTTCAATGAATATTTTAATCAAAAGGATCCTTGCATAATTTTTAACTACTTTGAACAACATCATTATAAGTGTATGACAATTTATCAACTCAATCTTTTAAAAAGCTTGCGTTTTGTGTCAAATCATGTTTCAAAGAAGCCATCTTCTTTAAGATATTAGTTATTGGTTAAGATATTAGTCATTCCATGGAAACTTAAGTTACATTTAGAAAGATTTATTGCAGTAATCTTATTTAGTGATATAACACTAAAAAAATTCAAATGTAAAATTAACATGATTTTTAAGTGATACCTATCTATGGATCACTTTGGATGAAAATTATGTAAAAAATGATAATGAAAATTACATTTTATATGATAATTTATATTCCTTTTCAGTAATGCCAGTTACCATAATAAATACAACTACCAAAATTGAAGAAATAACACTAAAATTAGGTCATTTTAATCTAAATTGGACGTTGAATTAGTTTAATTAACAAACCATGTCAAATTTATATATATATATTTTTTTTGTGTGTGTGTGTGTGTTATATTATTAAAACTACTGAAAATAGTTCTAAATGTAGCGTAAGTTACCATGAAAAGATCCTATTCTGGTTTTGATCCATTCATATATCTTCAAATATTTTGTGTGTCATAACTTCAAGTTTTCATAAGGATATTTCTGGATAATTCATTAGCTGCTACAGTCAGCTATTCAACAGTACATTTTCTACAAGTTGTTGTTGTTCTAACGATCTTGAATGTGTAACTTCTTGAATGTGTAACTTCTTGAATGTGTAACTTCTTACCTCTTCTAGGACAGGTATCATATGATCTGGTGAATACTAAATAATAATGATCCTGAAAGCCAGTTATGATATTTTACTTATTTGGGATCTTATTTTAATATAAGAATATTTTAGTGATTTTATTCTGATGAACTCTACACAATGAAAATAATGCTATGATCAATTTTTTACTGATTGAAAAACCGTCTTTAATATCAAGATAAAGTTCCTGACTTTTTCTGATTTAATTTGAACAATTGGACTAGACTTCGAGCAATTTAAGTACGTTTTGCCACACAGGAACATTTTTGAAAATATTTATTCTATGTAAGAACAATTTACAACAGAACTAAATAGAAGGAATATTTATGTATTGGAATATATAATATTTATGTATAGGAATAAATTGAGTATAATAAGTTCCAAAATCCCCCCTCCCCTCACAGATTCATATATATCTTATTTTGATTCTATAATAATAAATCATAATATTGTTTTAGTATTGGTACATTATTTCTTTTCTTTACACACACAGGAAAATAAGTGAGTTTCTTATTTTTTTACCATTTTCATAACATCTTTTAAGAAATATTTGATACAATTATTTGACATTGGTAAATAATATATTTTTTAATTATTAAGAATTTATATACATTTTTTTAATGCTTATTTGCTTTATACATATACAATCATGATCATGATACCTACGATTTTGGATATGGAGATTTATTAATGTAACTTTAAATAAATTATTTAAATATTATCTATTTAGCTAATTTTGATATTTTTAAATATTCTTGATAAGTCCTTTCACTTAAAATCACATTACAAACTAATAAAGATAGATATTTTTTTCTTCTCTGAAGTTTGGAGGGAAATATGATTAAAAATAAATTAATATAATATGCAAAATATTATTTTAAAAATTAGATGTAAAATCAAATTCTGATTACCTTTGATTCTGTGTCATATAAAGCAAAGCCGAAGTTCCAGTCTAAAGTTAAACCTCCGGTTTTACCTTTATAAACAACAGAAAATGTTTTACTCTGAAAATAACAGAAAATATTATAAGTTATAACATTTTCAAAATATTGATGACACTGAATAATTTATATAAAAACTTTTTTTTATTATATCCACTTCATAAAAATAAAAGTATAAATATTAAAACACAGAGAGAGAGTGTGTGTAAAAATGTTAGGTAAATTAGCTCAACAGATGTTTTACAAACACTATAAGAAAAGAATCATTTTATAAATAGAAATCAAAATAACAATAAAAGAATTATAAAAATATCTTAAGTGATTATGTTACATTACCCAAATTAAGATATTTATAAAACAAAGGAAAACAAATAATGACATCAGCATACTTTAAGAAAAGTAAAACAAGAAATAAAGAAGTGTGAATAGTTCTTTTATCTCTAAGTATGAAAACATTAATTCTTTTAAATGAAATGAAATTTATTTTATTTTTTCTACATAATCAGATCTCATAAATACTGCAATACAACAAATTTTAAATAATTAAATTTATTGAGTAATTACATTTATAAAGAAAATGCTCATTTTTTAAAATGTTCAATATTCTGATGACAAAAAGAAAAAAAAAAAAGACAAAGTACAGGTTTTTTTTTTTTTTTACTCTTTAAGAAATGGACAATAAAAATATCCATACTCACACACAGACAGAGAGCCCTTTAATTATAAATACCCCCCCCCCTTTTTTTTTCTTTTTTTTTTTTTTTTTTTGGAAGATGAGAGAAAATTTGAAATTTCCAAATCCATGAAGAAATCCCATATTTGATGCACAAATAGAGAAAGAGGGATTATAATTTGATTTTTTTTTTTTAAGTTCATTAAAATGTTAAAATGACTAAAAAGCATTATTTAAAAAAAAAAAAAAAAAAAAAAAAAAAAACTAATAATTCAAACATGTCTATGGTATATTATTAATCAATAGGTCTAAAAGCAACTTTGTTTCTTTTTAAAATCTTTCTCATCCAACACAACTGAGCTTTCTATTATTTGTTTGACTATACTCTAACATTAATTAATATTGTTTAATTCGTATTGAAAGAATTTTTTGAAAACAAAAAACAAATACAAACAAAATAATAAGGAATATTTCACAGAAAGAAAAAAAAAAACAGAATATTTAATAAATAGATAAACAAACATAATTCCAATGAAAGATTACCCCTAATCTTGTGACTGCATTATATGTAGCTCTGTGCCATCCATTTTCTATTTTTAATAATTCTTGTTTTGTCTCTGGGCACATATAATGTGTATCAGAGACCCCTGTATGTAGCATGAAACAGTGTTGACGTTCATCTATATACTCTGTGTCCTGGAATAAAATATAATTTATTTTAAGAATGAAGTAAGTAATAGTTCAGATGAAATAGAAGCAACATTAAGTGATATGGATTATAATACTAATTATTTAAATTTAACTTTATACAATATCAAGTAATAGAGAAGCATTATTATAGTAAATTAACAATGAAATAACAGTTTTCTTTTGCTATTAAGCAAACAAAAATATTTCATTGAAAATCAAATAAAATTTTTTTATTAATATTAACAAAGCACGTTTTCTTCAATATTTTTCAATGCATGATTTTGTTAAGTAATAAAAAAAAAATTAATAATAAATGGGCTATGTATAAACAATATTTATGTCACATATAAACAAGAATTATTCTGAATCTTATATCTAATAATCTGTTAGGAATAATAGTTTTTTGAAAACTTTAGCTTTTTGTATTATAGATTAGATAATACAGATAATGAAACTGATAAACAGTTAATATAATAACAGGGAAAGAGAATGCCACAGCAACATAACAAGCCTCACTGCAAAGTGAAAAAAAAAAAGTTAAATAGACAATATCCTAATTATAAATGAGTCACCTATTTCTGGTTAACATTTGTAATTATGTTCATAATGCTCAATAAAACTGTGCATGTTGCTAAGGCAACACCTTCCCCAGAACACAGACAAATCAGCTGACAGTATTGTGATATGTATCATCTATACAAAAACATGCAAAGTTAAAATTAGCTGCAAAAATCTGATGTTGTCTTCCAGGGTATAACCTTATATTATATTTAAGTTGTTTGAGTTGTTTTATTGTGGCTAAACAACTTACTAAAAGTGACTAACACTAGTCAAGAAATTCAGCTTTAATAATATAGTAAAACCTGTGAAAACAGAATAGTTAAAAGCCAGAAACATTTTTAAAAAGATAGGTTTATGTTTTAGTAGGCAGATTTTTATGGTATACCTTGTATAAAACCATGACTTTGTATTTGTTGTTGTTGTTGTTTCTCATTAAGGCAGGTTTTAACTATTCACAAGTTACACTGTAACGAGTTTCACAGTATTATGCATGTGAAACAATCTCATGAACTCATGAGATTTTTCATGAAGGGCTTGAAGAACTATAATTTATTTTAATATTAAGACAAAAATTCATTAAAAAAAATTACTGTATTACTAATGCCATTTTATATGTAAAAAGAAATGTTACAAATTCTTGAGTTATATTTGAAATTTTAAGAAGATCATGCTTATTAGAAATAAGATGGTTTTAGTATGAGCCTATGAGTCTGTGACTGGGATTCATTTTTACACCACTCTTTGGACTTAGGCAGGGTCAGAATAAAAATAAAAATTTTATTTATTCCAAACTGAAAAAAAGTTGAAAAAATTTAAAAAATACTATTTGTGAAACAGGAATATAGTCTAAGTTTTTTTTTATGCTTTACAAACTTCTAAAAATCAGCTTGAAAAGTAACTAAATTGATATGGATGGACTATAAAGAGAAATATCACATCTAATTCTAAAGCCTTAGCATGGTTAGTGTTAGTAACAAAAAGCAGCTACAGAATATTTTTTACTTATAAACAAATACATGCAAATTTTTAAACATTTGAAATTTTTCATACCTTTAAAATTTTTAACATAGCTTGATAAACTTTGAATACATTTGGGCAACTTGAAAATGACTGTACAGTACTCTAAAAATAAAATTTTATTGTTATAATTAAAATAATATTTAATAGAAAATGCACATATTTTCCAAAAAGAAATTATTTTTTTAAATCAACTAAACTGTAATCAAATTTACCAAATATTTAAAAAAATTAATATAACATTTAATAATGACAAAACGTTATTTCTAATCATTTACCAGTAGCTAATTTTTAAACCATTAGGTTTAGAAGTATAATTCTAATTCCAAAAGTGTTTCAAATGATGTTTTTCAAAATAAGAAAATCCAATTACATCAAAATAGGTACTTATGATACAAATGCACTTACATAACATTTAACTCTAAAAAGGTCTGAATACATGATGGCCTGACAAATCATTGATCAATACTAAAAGCAACTGTTTTAATATCAATAAGAATATGACTTTCGAAATAAAAAGTCCTCTGAAAATTTTATTATTACTGATAAATTGAATATTTAATATGTGAATTATCACATTGCTAACTAAGCGTAGAATCAACAAAGTGAAAAAGGTCCAAGCCAGAGATTGAACCCAGAAACTTTGGAATAGCAGTCCAAGTGTTCTACCATTTAAGCTACGGGGACGATGTCCAGTTTAGTATCTCTCACTCCATATGTTGGTAAGGCTGCAACTGCAGCAGAAAATGGAAACGTCTGCATAAGCACACAATCTTGCGAAGTAACATGACATAAACAAACCCAGCATTAGTGAACACACATATAATTTTAATTAATTTTTCAATTATTTTTCATCAGTGATATTACGCTTGAAATTCTGGAATATTTAATATGTGAATTATCACATTACTAACTATTTTCACTCTGTTGGTTCTACACTTAGTTAGCAATGTGATAATTCGTATATTAAACATTCCAGAATTTAAAGCATAATATCACTACTGAAATATATTGAAAAACTAATTAAAATTATAATATACTGGTAAATTATTATATAAATACATGCAAAACATGGCAATAAAGGACTTTTCATAAAGATGAATATCAGCCCAATTAAATATACATATAAATTAATGAACAGAAATAAAAAATAAGCTTACAGGAGGTGACTCAAATAAGAACAATTCAGCTCCTTTGAGTGCTAGGAAACGAGGCTGCCATTTATACCATGGCTGAGGTGCAGGGGTTCCTTGGCTAATCCAACCCATATATAAAATCTGTGAATATTAACATAAAAAAATATGAACAGAATAATTTTGAAGCCATCAAAAGAAAAAATTACAAAATACATTTTCCAAGTATCAAATTTACATTTTAAGCATTTGTGAATGTATTTCAAAAGTAGGCTAACTAAATATCACCAAATGCTAAATATCTCATTTAACTTTTGAGTAGTACTGTGAAGTGAAAACATAGTAGAAAAATAACAACTTTTTAGAAACATTGTTGAGAATCATAGTACAATGCACTTTGATAACACAACATTCTGGATAAGTTGACAATTTTTTACATAAATGATTAGATTAGTACATTTTCGATGGAATAAGATTCTAATAACTCAACATTTTTCACAAAAACTTAGATCATCATCTTGTGCATCAAATCAATTGTGCATCAAATCAATGGATTTTAACTGAAATATAAAAGATATTATTTTAAGTTGTCTGACCTTATGGAATAGAATCACAAAAAAAAAAAATTATTATATTATTATTATTTAATAAATACGGCTATATTTTATAACAAATCTATAAATAAAATGGTAATAAAAGTTTAGAACTGATAGTGGAGGGATAACATATTGATAAACATATCATACATATTGATTAATTTTGAAATAAAATATTTTTGATTAAATATTAAAATATTCTTTTGATTAATGTATGTTTTTTTTTTTACTTAATGTAATACAGTGTAACTGTAATATCTTCAAAATGGAAATAGTAGTGGTTCGTGATAAGAGATGGTGCGACGATACCGTGATCTGTTTTGTAAGGCTAATGCATGATAGCCGAGAAAAAAATATCAGAGATGTAAGAATGATTTGACTGGATGTTGCATGAGCGGCTGCTGTATTATATTGTAAATAAATTATATGGAACTCTAAAGAATGCTTCCCTGATGAAATTATAGTGCTAGCAATAAGAACCCAAGGATATAAAAGTAGCTGATATATATAAAGAAGGAAACTATTAAAATTAACTGGAGCAAAATCACATATCTCAGTATTCTTAAAACTTTTTTTTTAAGAAAGGGGGGGGGGGGGAACTGTAGCAATGTTCAGTTATTAAAGTTTCACAGTATTTTAAGTGCATTTATTTCATTTTGACAAGTGTTACAAAAAAAAAAAAAAAAAAAAAAACTTAAAATTTTTTTAAGTACATTTAACAACAATGAAAGCAATGTTAACTTAATTTGTATTTTCTAATGCGATTGAAAACTGTTCATGACTTCATTTTGCCTATTTCCTATTTGTCTATATTCTAACTTTCATAAGAATGTTCAGATGCTGGCTAAATTTTAAATAAAATGAAGTAATCTATACATGCTATGCTCACTATAATAAAAGAAAGTTTTTGAAAAGATTAAAAAAATCCATTTTATTATATGTAATTCTCTTACAACTTTCACTACTTGAAGAAAAAATTATTAGCTTTCAACCTTTTCTAACTCAATGAAATGTTTCTTAAATGGACTTTCAAAAGTTCTTTATTAGAACTGAATGATATAAATTTAATATCACAACGTATCAACGAGTTAATATTGATAATTGTAATATATTGGGATACCTAACTTAAATTGTGCAAAAATAGAAATGTTGCTAATTTAAGTGACGTAAATAAATGACATAATAATAGAAATTTAAGTAAAACCAGATGTAGAGATCAACGAATCAATGTCTTATTCCTATATGTTCACACAACATGATTAAAATAAGCATATATATTTATACAAAAATTATTTTTAGAAAAGAAACTGATGTTTGATATCCTTTTGCCCTTATACTATTTGTTACAAAATATTTTCCTTAAAAAATACCATGTTTCCTATTATTCCTACTCTATGCATTATTTATCAGTAACATTTTAACTATTTTGTAATTGTTTGCAAGTAACTGACAAAATTATAAGGTACAAACTAAAATTTAAAAAAAATCTAAATCTTTTCTTTTAAAATCTTTTAAATAAGAAAATATATTTAATTACAGTAAAACCTCGATCTATCATTTTTCAAGGAGTGTGGGGGAAAAACGATGAATGTGGGTTAACTTCAAAACATGAAAAATCACAATGTTTATGCATTACAAATGCATGTAATGTATACAGTATACTAATTTGTTGCTTACTGAACTGTAAAAAGAAATAAATCAAAGTTATAGAAAATTGATATTGATTTAATAAAATCCAAAATTATGTTTGGCTTTTCATTCATTTTTTTAAATCAAAAAATAAATTTTCAATATATACAATATTTTTCTGGTAATTATCTGTAATTTCTTCTGTATATATAAAAATTCATACAGTTTCAAATGCTTTAATTGCATCAATCAGACTTTCACTGGTGGCTCAGCTTCATCAGCATGAACTTCATCCTCTGCTTCTTGGACATTATTTTCAATTTTTGAATTATGGCGCATTTCTCCCATGTTTAAGACACCACATGTCACAACACCTGAATCAATGGAAAGATAATCGCATCCTCTGCTACATATACTGCATTATTGTTGCCATTATCAATAAAAACGTCACAAATGAATTATTTTAGGGTAAAAGAAGTAATTGCATTTACACTGTAAGTTTTTTTTAATTAGAAACTGTAAGTTACTTATTCTTCCTATTTCATGCATTATTTCATTAATAACATTTTAACTAAGTCATTTTTTCACAATACATCGCTGAATATATCATTTAAAAAAAATGTTCCTAAATCTAGCACATTATTGATTTTAATATATTTAAAAAAATCGAATGCAAAATCAAAATTGATTTGTTGCCTCATATCATGTTAATATATTTGTAATTAGATAAGATTTCAATGGATGACAGGTGCAGTAGAAGTATTGTTTCTCAATATTTTTGTAAAGTATTAATGCTTAATTCAAAGAGGAAAATAAAAAATAAATCTCATTGCATTTATACATTTTTATATATTTACTACATGAATACAGCATCAAAACCTTTTTTGAAATATAAGTAATCAAATGACATCTAGAAATAGTTTTATACTAATTGATTTGGTGGGTTTTTTTTTTTTTTTTTTGTTTTTTTTCTGTCATTGAATAACATTAATTATAAACTGAAATACTGAAGCAGACAGGGTTGGCGAGTTTTTGCCGAAGGTGGAAAAAAACCGCGGAAAAAACCTGGTAAAAACTGTCCTGGCAAAAATAGGTTTTTGTCAAAGAGGTAGCAAAAATAGGCTATCCATTTAATTTTTATTCTCCAAAAAAAGATAAAATATTTCATGAAAGAAAAAAACTGCTTACTTAATTAAAAAATCAATATTATTTTAAATTTATTTTAACTTTTAAGTTAAATAAGTGTAATTATGCATTTTATGACAGACTTCTAATTTTTATAACTAGGTTATAAATGAAAAATATACCAATTTTATATAAATAAATAGAAACTTCATTTATTCATGTTTATACTATTAATAATTGATATAACAGAACTGTTGAGATTGAGACTAAGTAAAGAATTCATGTTTATAGTTTATATATGTTAGAAATTTGAAGAAACAGTTATAGTAACCTAAATTTAATTTAATATAAAATTATATTTAAAGCAGAAAACTATTAAATTTCAAATATTTCAGCAATATCTTCTCACATCCTAAATTTTGCTGCTTTAGCATGGCATAACAGTAAAGTTTTGAAAGAGTATCTGTTGATAGTTTATTTCGAATCTTAGTTTGCACAAATGAAAAACTTGAAGAAAATCTTTCAATAGCAGCACTACTTGCTGGACATATTTGATGGTATGCTTAAATGATTAAATTTGTGAAAAGTTCAATTTGAAGGTAAAATGTCTATTTGAGAGACAAATAATTTTATGAAGGGTCCTGTTTGAGATTAAAGAATTTTGTGAAGGGTCCTGTTTTATGATAATTTTTTTATATGGAGGGTCCTTTAAAAACCTAAAATTTTCCTAAACATATCCCTGACTTAAGGTAAAATAATTATGTATGTAATTTTTTTATTTTGTTCTTAAATTCCTAAGAAAGACTGAATCCTACTTATTTTTCAAACATTTAAAATATTTAATATTAATTAATTAGCAACTTAAATTAAAATATTAAATAGTACACTGTTAAATTAAATTGTTTATAACATTACTATCCTTATTAGCGTGCAGATTTTATTACACATTAAAGACAAATAGGTTTTTTCCATTTTTGCCAGGTTTTTCATTTTTCCCCTGTTTTTTCCAGTTTTTGCCACTGTCCTGGCAAAAATACCTTTTTTCCAGCAAAAATGCCAACCCTGGAAGCAGATTATGTTAAATTCACTCGAAAAACATTCATTCTATTGCTAAAGAAAAGATCATACAGATAATCAATGCGTGCTACAGAGACAATTTCTAGACATTAGTAGCTAGGAAACTCAACTCAAAAGCAACATATGAACAAGCAGAAAAACTTTGTCAAGGTAACAAAAAAAGAAATTTGCAAAAACCAAAAAGGTGAAGCACTCTGATTACGAAGATATCATTAGCATACTTTGATTAGTTGTTTTTAAACAGAATTTTTTAACTGCTAAGCTACACTAATATTTTTTACTCTACACACATTTTAGCTCATATTTCAGCAAATCAAAGCCTTGATATGTTGAAATAGGTTTAAACCAACAGTAGCGGCAAAATTAAGCACAGAGGATAGCAGCTTTATTCAGCGCAAATGAGTAGTGAAATGTTTATTGTAATAACAACGAATGTAGATATTACAATTTTGGATATGTCAGTCTATGAACAAAGAAAGATGATTGCTGGAGGGGGATGGTTAGATTTGAATAAAGCAGGGCAGTGAATAATTGCACTGGCTAAAGTAACGATTGGAGAAGATATTGTAATATTAGTGTGAAATAGTTTACGTTTATATATATATAGTTTGACATTGCAGCACAGAAATAAAAATATTTTTGGAATATATTGGAAGAGAAGAAGTTATATATCAATATTGGGATATATCCAGAGTCAACACTCATATATTGTTATTGTGATAATTTAAAAATATCAATATTTGTCAATATACTGATAAATAATCTAGCCCTAATTTTCATTTAGAATAGTCAATATAGCTACAATAATAAATTCATTTGTAAAAATTTTAAAATAAATAGTAATAATTGTACAAACATGATTTTTTACTATTATCCATTATTACAATTTAAAAGAATACAACAGATTGATTAAATAAACATTCACTATGTTTCAATTTCAAAATATAAAACAGATTAGATTAAGTAAACAACTTCTACTTGTGAAACACATTAACTCCTTCAAACAAGCAAACATAAGTGACATATAGTTGTGCATACAATACTCAAATTTTCGTATGAATAATTTTTAATAATAATTTTTGCTTTTTTTAAATCACAGAATATTTGAAAAAGTACTTACAAAATTAGATAAAGGCATTTGAAGTAAATGGTATTGCAATAATAAAATTTGCGTGAGGGTGCTTATTCAGAGGTCAGAAGGGAAAATATTTTTAAAAAACTAATAAAAATGGTTTTTAATAAATATACTGATCATAGTAAATTATCATAAAAATATACATATTTTTAAATGTTTGCTAAATAGCATATAATTTTTCTGCTAAATTAAAATGCCTTACCTGATCAGGTTGTGGTAAAGATTCGTTGAAAGTTTTGATCTAAAAAATATCAAATGTATATATATTATTAGAATATTTCAAAATCTTTAAGATATTTTAACTGTTATTTATATTAAATATATATATATCAGATAGTCAATGAGAATATCAGCTTTGTAAATGATTTGATAATTCTCCTTAGAATTATACTTTAAATTATTATTTTAATGAAAAATGTTTAGTAAAATAAGCCAAAAAGCAAATCATAGATAATTGAATTTTCCTGATTTAAGCTGTGATTAAAAAAATAACAAGGTGGAACACCACAAAATTTGACAAATGCAAATGTTGAAAAAGGAACTGTTAGATTGACTTTATAATAAATCTATAAAAATAATTAAAATAAAACATCAATCATACATTGGCAAATCTAACTCTAACATCAAAAATTATTTTTAAACAATGTTATTAAAATACTATTTCTATTATGATCATCTTTTTATAGCATTAAAAAATTAAATTTTGTTTGAATAGACAATCAGTAATATGTAATCAAGATAAGTAATATTGTTGAAATTATGAATTGTAGCTCTGATACTTGATGTTATGAAAGAAACATCAACGAAAATTAGGTCAATGACATAGTCTTTTTTTTTTTTTTTTTTTTCGGTACTTCTAGGTTATCCCATCGACCAATTTCGCCAAATTATACAAATCGCCAAACTAATAGCCAAATTATAGATGATGACATAATTTTTATTTTAAATAACGAAAAAACAAATAATTAGTAGAATAGTAATAAAAATATTAATACAAAGTCGAAATAAAAATCACTTAATGACATTTTAAACACGTGAATCGCATTTAATGTCATTGAATGTGACATTCACGATCATCCATAATTGGCATTTAATCTCATAGTTTGGCAATAATTTTTCAGTCGACGGGATAACCTAGAAGTACCTTTTTTTCTAATACACATATATATTTTCTGAACATAACATCATTTTCATCATCGTAAAGTTTACATGTGTACTACATCTCATATTAATATTCAACCTTTAAAAATTTTTTTAATGCACAATAGATTATTAATAAATATATTTCTAAACTGTCTATATGTCACATTTCCCAGCTACAACTTTGCATAGCACACTCTTTACTCAAGGTTTTAATAATTGTAGTTCCAGTGAAATAAAAGTGCTAAAATTTATGTCTTTTAAGAGCATTCATAAAAAATATTCTATCAAAGAAAATGCTTATTTTCATTTAAATATGACATTATTTTCACTCGCTGAAGCATTTTGACACCATCTGACATTAGTGTCCCAAAATCAGTACCAGCAAAATGAAAAATATTTAAATATCGCAAATTTATGAGTAAAAATGCATGTTTTTTATGGTATTTTCCATTCAATAATAAGAATTTTTTTTAATTTATTTTTACAGTAGTGGAAAAACAACATCAGTAAAGATATAGCAATTTCCATTATTTCCTTTTACTCTTTAAAAATGGAAGTAATCTAACTGCCATCTTTTGAAAGAATTTCATTAAAAACAAAGTATAAAAGAAGAAATATTTTAAAAAAAGCACTTGTGCAAGTTCATCTATAAATAAACAGCTTTCAATAATTTTAAAAATATGCATTATAATTGATTTAGTAGAAAGAACAAGTCATAGAGAAAAAGAATTTGTGTTTTAAATAGATTATGTGAAGTTGCAATGCAGATAAATGCAAAGAGTGTATTTAAATATTAAATATATATATATGGTATGGCGGAAATGGAATTTCATTCACAAAATTCATTAAAGTTTATATATTCTGGAAGGAAAGATCTGTCTTATAATAACATTTAATTTTTTGTCATGATAAGTCCAAGATAGTAGCTCCAGCTAATCCAAATTTTGTGCACTTTGCCATAAATTTTAGTTAACTTATTAAGCTAATATTTACGAATTAGATGTTAGTTTTTTAGTTGTTCAGATGTTTTACTTACAGATGCATTTTTGTTTTGCCATATTTAAGAATCTCTGTTAAAAATTTAATTAAGAAATAAGTTGTAAACATCAATTCAAACACTTACTAAAATTTAAAATAAGAAAACCCTATGTTCAATAATGTTTTGCCTAGATATATATAATTCAAAAATCTTTCATATAAATTTAGTTATACTTTTTAATGGTCTTAATAATCCTCAAGATAGTTAAAAATGATTTTGTATCAGAAATAGAAGCCAAAATTCCAAAGAGATAAAATTTTTATGAAATTAATAAGAAAGTTTGAAGATTTTTTTTTTTATTATTATTATTTATTTATTGTGTGTGTGTGAAAGGTAAAACACTTCATAAGACTATTTTCTATGAGTTTAGAAGCTTTTAGAGTTTTTCTTGAGAACTGGTAATTATGACATAAATAATAAATAACCAGAAACCACATTTCGGTCTATCATTTCATTTATTTATTTGTTGTTTATTATTATTATTATTATTATTTAAATTTACGTACAAGTAAATAATCTATCTGATTAGCAATCTATCTTACTTTCACAGATAATAATTAAGTACCAAAAAAGTTAAAAACTCATCAAACATATTCAGTCAACTGCAAATTGCTTTCTTAACTGCTGCTTCTTTAGTTTCATCTATTAGTTTATAATACTGGAAAAAATCCATCAAAAACCAAATTAACATTTTTTTCTCTCTCTCTCAAACTTAAATAACCATTTTCATCCACACACATTTTTGCTCCCTTTTTAAAATACCATGCAAATATGATTCTTCTCTACTTCAACTTTATTTACTATTTCTATATTTGTAGATATATGTATCAATCTTTAAGTGTTGTATACACTATTATATAAACTATAAAGCCAGGTGTCTATATCCAGACTTTTCTCACAGGGTCCTGTTTTTTTGAAATTGTGAAATTTTTCTTACATTTGTAACAATTCTAATCATAATTTTGTGAATTTTAAATTATCAATGTCTTCAGGTTCTAGCCTTCATATATAAAAAGCTAAGTAATATGCCCTTTGATGAATTGAACTGCTTATTTACAGGATAGATTCTATTTTTAAGGCACTAAATTTGTGAAAAGTTCAATTTTAAGGTGAAAAAAAAAACTGTGAAAGGTCTATTTAACAGAAAAATAATTTTGTGAAGGGTCTTGTTTTAAGATAAATTATTTTGCGAAGGGTCCTTTACAGAGCCTAAAATTTTCCTAAACATATCCCTGAAGCTGTCAAAAATATTTGTGTATGATGTACACAGACATGACATAAATAATAAATAACTGAATATCACATTTCAGCCTGCTGTCATTTTATTTTCTTATATTTTATTATTTACATATTTATTTATTCTTTTTTAAGAAAAATGTAAGCCAGTTATGATATACAATGAATTTAACTAATAACAAGAGAAAAATAATAAGGCAGATATAGCATGTTGCTAAGATAACAAATTACCTGTTGTGCAGTTAGTTGCATTATATTGGTAGAAATATGTTTAATCCATTCTGAAAGCATACTGGCATCATCACAATGAACTACTGCAGATGGTTTACCTTCCTGACTTCTAATTTCAAATGCATTAGGCCTGTAGTAATAAATAAAGCATCTACATTATTTAATGCATCTCTTTGTAAAAATATCAAAACAAAAATTTTAAATTCTGATATGTAATAACATACTAAAAATATGTATATGTATACAGTTACTAATGAAAAGTGTAAACAATTTTTAATTGATATCTGTGTGTCATTATATTTAATCTATATTAATAAAAGAAAATTTTGTTATATCTAGGCGTGTGTGTCAGAGATAGCTAGCAAAATCTAACTCACACAGAAGTCTGAAAATTGTATTAAGTACAATGTAAGTGGTCCCAATGCAGTTTGCTAAGTTTTTTCTGCCTAAGGGATCACGTCGTTCAAGTGATGCAAAAGAAATAATACTATAGCAATACTAATAAGGTGTTAAAGTTTGATTATACATTGCTCAAAAGATAACTCCCCAAACAGAAAATTGATTGAAATCATTATTAAATGCATAACTTTATCAAGGGATTTACAGTCCGAGCACTGCAAAAACAGCAAATTACACCAGCACTTACTAAAATTAAAATTAATTATTGCACTGCTCAAAGGATAACTCCCCAAACAAAATCTGACTATGATCACAAGTGGCTAGCATAGGAGCTAAAAATCCTTAAAATAGATAATTCTCTGAAGAAATGAAGAAGAGCTGAAAAGTAATAAGAAAAATATCACTCACCACAATGTTGATGACATAAATAAAGAAACCATGATCTTACTGAATGATAGTATTTTATTATTCGTTAATCACAATGTAAATATGTAGATATGGCCATATCTGAATAATCATATAAGAAAGAATTAAATACATATAACCATGTGAACATTTTCAAACACATTATCAATGTTCACAACCTAATGAAATCTTCATCTTTACATAGTCTAGTATACCTAATTAAGTTCTTCTCCTGAAGTCGATTACATCTTTACTTATTTAGTTCCTTTCGATATCATAATTTTGCTAAATAGAACTATGGAGTTGTTCTGTTGGCCAAAAAGTGGATATCACAAGGGAGTTTATAGGCTGCAGGTTATAAAAAAAACAGAGGGATATCCATGATGGTTTTGTAGCACTGGCCGATCATCTATATGTCCGACACATCTAAGCTTTGATATTACTGCAGTATTTCTGCCACCACACAAACTTTTTGCAGTTGATGCCCGGCAACTCTTCTGTCTTAAATGTTTACTTCCATAGCATGATGGTCACCAAATTCAGATGATGGCATACGAGATGAGATAGATGAAATTAAGCATTGGATGCAGCCATGTGTGACAAATCAATCTTAAATGCTCCAAAATTATTCAAAAGTAATTTATGTACAATGAAAATTATTAATCTTGATTAAAATAAAAATAATGCAAAATTAAACATAGAAATCATCAGCATGAAAAAACAAAGGCCAACAGGGGCCAAAAAGGGCCCCTGTCCTCCTACCACACGTCCTGTGTCTTTGCTAGCAAGAGAGATTCTCCTCTCCCTCCTAGAAATTTAAAATTCGAGCGGGGTCGCCCTCCTCAATTAGCCAATCAGCGATGAGGATCCAACTCTGGTGACTGGCTAGCTCATAACATCCTAAAAGATCTCGAACATTCTTGGCTAAAGATGATTCACGTCATGCCTAAAATGAACGCTAATGTGACGTCATAAGACGCAGCAAACCAAGATGGCTACTCACAAAACAAGAAAATTATTGTGCACGCCATTTTCAAATACTAGACAAGAGGGAACTTTATAAAATGATTAACTTCAAAAGTTATGGTCTAAAATGTAAAAAATATCACGTTAAAGTGATTTAAATTTAAAATGAAATCCAATTATCATAATTTTAAGAGTAAATAATTAATATTAAAATAATTTTGAAGAATATTATTTTTGGTAAATTGCTAAGCAAAATTATCGGAAATTATTATTATTATATATTTTTAATTTAGTGATTTCAAAATGATACGGTGTTTATATTGATTAAATAATAGATAAACATTAGCTTTAATGAATTTATAGATATTTATTACTGAGATTATTGCAATTTAAGATGTAATATAAAAGAATATTTTGGACTTTTGAATAATTTAATAATTATGTTTTTTAAAATAGCCATCTGATAATGTATATATATATAGTTTTTTTTTTTTTTTTTTTTTAATGATAACTATAATTTTTATAAATAAAAACAATGCCTAACACAGTTCAGACATGAAATTTTGCTATTTTGCTAATTAGGTAAGATATTAATTAAAACTGAAAATGAACTCTCATAAAAAGCTCAACTCTTTTATTCTGAATTGGCAAAAGTGCTTGTGCATGCCTATAACCTGATTTACACAGCAATACAAAAAATAAGAATCCAACAGATGGATTTTAAAGGGCTTATTGTCACATTTTAAAACCTCAATTGATTAAACTTTTTAGTATAGTTAAAAATGGAAGACATTCTGAAATATCATGTTTTTACATCTTAAATGTTGCAATCAGTTGCAACAAATTTCGAAAAGGGTAATTTTACGGTTCTTTTTTCCTCTCACAATGTACCGCTTCTCTGAAATGCTTTTTTAAAAATATCAGTAAACAAAGTAAACATATGTAAAATAAAGACCTTTTCTTTGACAATGTAATTGATTTTCAAATATACAAATTTTAACCCTCTAAAAAAATTTGCACTTGCTGGTCATTTTACACCTAATGGAGATTATCTCTTTTTCTATGGTAAAACTGCTTAGATGTTGCTATTTTGGCACAATCTTTTTCAGGATATCTCTTCAGAACAGATTTACACCAGCTACAAAAATTTTAAAAAGTCCAGACGAGTAGAAATATTTTTTACAAAATAAAATGCATGAAAATTTTGATGCAAACACTAAAAATTGAGATGTTTTGGAGCAGTTTCATTCAAATTTTCTGTACTAAATATGCATATTTTCAACAAAATTTTAAAAAAAGGTTTGAGTATAATTATATTTAGAATCTACTAAAATTTTAGAGAAATCATATGTTATTATTTCAGACATACATATTTTTTTCTTTTTATGTGATGCTTAAGAAATAAGTTAAAAACAAGAATGGAAAAAAATAAGAAGAAAACACCCCTTTTTCAATTAGATATCAATATTTTTTTCATGAGGTACATAACCATCATAATTATAATCTAAAAAATTCAAACCACAAGGATTATTTTTTTAAACTACTCAAATAGACCTAGTAAAAATATATAAATAAATAAAAGTCTTTTTATAAGTCATTTTACCATTAAATTATCAATACTTTTTCTTGGTTGTTTCAAACATGCTACAAAAACATTAAAAATTTCAAACAGTTTGAATAATAAAGACTATTTTTTAAGCATTTAAAAATACTTAATAAACATAGGAAGGGTGGGATATTAAGAAAGGGTAAGGGGTATCATAAAATTTTTGCTTGCTTCTTGTAACAAAACAAAACAAAACAAAAAATATATATTATATATATATATATATATATAAAGTAAAGCTTTGAAGTATCAAGGCTATTTATTATAATTAATATTTCGATTTCCAAGATTAGTCTAAGTTTTTTAGTAATTCTAAATGAAAGAAATGAAATGATGTGTTAATTTATGAAATGAGTCCAAAATGAAAATGCAACTTGCAGAGAGACATTAAAGTTCCTAACCTGCAGATTGATTTTGCTTTTATATAAATAGAATTTTTTTTTTTTCAAAGGAAAAATTATCAATCACTGAAGGCAGAAAATAATAAGTCTTTGGGACAGCCAATGAGACTTTAAAAAGTTGCTTTCATTTGAACAGAGAGGGTCTGAGTTCTTCAAGTCTCTCTCTTTTTTATACACTTAGGATGGCTGAGGTAACAAATACCACAAGCAAAGAGAAAGTCCCTAACATTATCTTAAAATTCTCCATTTTTGTATGTACGCACAATTAAGAAAAGCGTAAAGGGACCCAGAAGGCAATTTTGCAATGGAGTCCCATTAGTGCAGCTATGCCACTGATAGAAAACAAATCAGGTTAAACCAGTGCATCTGGTTCTCTCTATACACACATTTTTATAGATTTCATAAAGTATTATTTAACTTTCTCACAAACATTCAATCTGAATTTTGTTGAAGGATTGTATGAGCAATTTCACAAAGAAAAAAAAAAATAAACAGCAGGTCATACATAAGACTTTCATAAATTAATATAGTTTATAAAATGCAAAATTTAAAACACTTTGCTTTAAAGCAAATAAGCTGAAAAGGGGTCAGATTCAAACCTTAATTTGTCTGTGTCTAACATGTATCGTGTCAAATATGCCATCAGTAGATTTATAGTCATTACATCAACCCATCTCCTTTCCATCCTGGAAGCCCCTTGAGGTGTTTTTGGACTCTTCGGACCCTAAAAATAAAACACGTGTCAATATTAAAAGATTTAAAAAAAAAAAAAAAACAATATTGTGATCTTCCTGTATGCATTAAAGATCAATAATAATATTCCCTGTTATGTGGAGCCTGGACAACGGGAGTCCTCAGCTTTTTGATAAAATTATTTAGATTCAAGCTAATCATTATTAGAATGATTCATGTGTCAAAACACCAATAAATCCCGGCATCCAAAATCCACACAACAGGCGTTAACGTACAGTGGTTAATGTACAAAGCGTTGTTAAAAGATTGATTTAATATTTAACTTTAATTTAATATTTATTTATTATTGAATAAGATATTCTTTAATAATATTTCAACAAAATAAAAATAAGTAAAATTTGAACACTCACCCCTGTTCATGATGTATGCTGAATGACGAAGTATAACTCAAACTTTATGAACAAACAAAAATTATTTATTGAGGTATAAAATGAACATAGTTCAGGATCCTGAAATTTATATACCCATTTTACATATACAAACCACTGGTTATTTGCTTTATACAAATCATTTTATTCGTAAACCAACTTTAAATCGCAAATAAAAAATATATTCCTATTGTGAAATAATTTTAATTGAGATAAGTGCTGATTACTGTTTCACGGAAAAATGTAGTTCTTCAGAAATAGTGTTGTAGTTCTATGAGTTGTACTATAGACGATGAACTGAGGTCAGTTACAAGATTCTATGTTCAGATTATCATATTAATTCCAACTGTAGATAAGAAATAAGGAACTTTTTACCGGGAATAAGCTTAGGAGAATGGCAGTCTACCGATCGTGACACAACAATCCTTGTAGGTAATTGAAGAGGGGTGGATCATAAAATACATCAGCAGCAATATTAAGAGATGAGGATTAAAACAGTAAATCCACAGATATTTGGCTGAGAACTGTAATGCAGAGAATAATTCTATTTATTTTGCGTTGAAGTCGTTATATCAGGGCTGCTTGCAGAATGAATATGTTACTTAACGTCCAATGATCTTTATGCTCTGTATACGTTACACTTCTTACTGAATCTATAAGCTAACTGATGTTTATTTAAAAATCTTGCTTCTTAGATCATTAAAATTTTTCATTGCAATATTGTCTCTATATGTAGAATGCAATATTATAAAAGGGAGATACACGCTAGGCCCTAAGGCCTAACGGCAAAAATATCACCGAAACTTTTTGCGTCTTCAATCGACCAAAGCTACTATTAGACTGAGAGAGAATTCAAAAAGACGCCGCCGAAAGTGATTACGTTTTCTGCACGCTGAGCCAATCAGAAAAATGGAAAAAAGTGCTTGTTGAATGCAGAGAAATTTTAGGGCGAGTTAAGGCGAAAAATATTATCGAGTGGCAACATCAAACAAGCGGGATTTTAAGCGACCCTAGAGATTCCTAGAAAAGGGGGATTCAGGAAAAAGGAATTTCCGTTCCACAACAAGATGATGTTCTAAAAGTGCATGGGAGAATAATGGCGGTGTTGAATTGAAAGAAAAAATGGTGCGCGTAATTTTAAAGAGAGGAAAATCTAGAAAAATATTACGACACGTATCTGGTTAAATAGTGGCTTAATCTTGCTGAAATTTTACCAGAGTATTAAGAAAAAAATAGATATATTGATTGAATATAGATTTAAACATGAAAATTAAAAATAAAGGTTTTAGATTTTATATATTTAGAACTTAGTGAATATTGCAAAGAAAACGACATCACGAACCTTTAAAAATAAAAGCAAAGTTAGCAGAATGCTAAAAGTAAATAATATTATTGATTAAATTAATGGATATTTATGGGATTATTAGATAGAGATTGAATTTTAAATTTTGTTAACTTTAATGAATAAAATATAAATATTTATTTTAAGCAAATTAGATCTAAATTTTGAATTGGAAATGTTATGTAAGGTTTTTATAACATAACATTCCCAAATATCAAAATACACTACATGTGATGGGAAATTACCACTGCAGACCAGATGCCGGAAAAAACCACATTGGAGGATCGAAACTAAGTCCTAGCTTAATTCTTTCATTAATATTGGGGATTACAAGATTATTAATCCTTAAACTATTTTAAAAGGATCCGCAGAGATTAATAGTATAATTCTTTCCCTCTTTTTTTTTTTTTTTTCTATTTTTTATGATAACATTGCACATATATCCATAATCCCAGTTTAACCAAGACTTCATTAAATATTTGAAAGTCAAAAAATGAACTCTTTATTACAACTACCTCTTTGCAGGCCCTTATTACCACATGAACAAATCGAGACTTTGCCCATAGACCCCAGACCTTAATCCATACTTTAAATTATAAAATATTTACTTTTTTTTCCAATTACAATTCTTCTATATGTTAAAGTTATTAAATTCATCTTAAAATAATATAACAAATTTCTAAAATTATATAAAAAAATTTTGTTCTGTACTTTAAAAAAAAAAGTGTATTTTTATTAATTAAAATATTTAATTTAGAATTGACAGAGCTAAGAATTTTCTTCTATTTATATACAAGGTGCGAAAATATGTTTATGCATATGCATACACATAAGAGAGAGTATCAGTTCTATTTGAATAACATTGCAATGATTCGAAAGGGGCACCCTAATTTATCTTTGCCCAGGGCCCCAATTAGTCATAATTGGGGCCTGCCTCTTTGCTCAATTCCCAAGCATATTGTACAGTTAAACCTCGTTAATATGAACATGCTTAACATGAATTGTTTTCACAGTTTCCTATAAAAACGAATACAAAGAATTGATACTGATAACATTAATTACTGTTAATATGAACAAAATTTTGATTCCCCTTGAGGTTCATGTTAACAAGGTTCAACTGTATTTGGAAAATTAGAAGTAGAAAAATGAATAATATAAAAAATATTTATCAGTAATTTTAAGATGATTTAATTAATAAATTTAATTAATATTAAATAAATTTAAATAATAAATTTAATTAATATTAAATAAATTTAAATAATAAATTTAAATAATAAATTTAAATAATGGCATGGCAAGCACAGATAAATTGAAATTACCACTTTCCAATCATCATCATCATCTTTCAATTTATATGTGGGATCTTCTCCTGAAACAGGTCTTTCTTTTGGCCTCTGTACTATATTACCAAAATGGAAAAAAAATGATTAGTTAAAAAATAAGAGTAAGAGTTAATTACCACCTGACAAAAGGAATTCAATAAACTCAAAAAATAATGATACCAAAACAGAAATTACTTACAAGTTTTAGACAGAAATGGAAGAGCAGCTTTATAGTGCTTAACACGCAATGTAACTTCATCTCCAGCAGTTCGTAATACATTCACAGCATCATCATGATTAACACGCTCTAAGCTGATATCATTAACCTAAGAATTATAAATTTATTTTTTAATACAAAAAAAAATAAATAAATAAATAAAAACACAAAAAATACTAGAATTTATTTTTGCACAAACTAATAAAGTCAAAGAAATTAACTGATGATTAATGTAACTAAAACACAATATTGATAATTAATTTTATTTGAATAATATTAACTTAGTGCAATGTTTAACATGCTGGCTACAAAATAAAAAGCTTGGGCCAAAATATGCACAATCTGGTCAGAGTATAACTGACTATGAAAGATTTTAAGGGTTTTCTTTGCATGACAATGATAATTTGAGTCATTTTTTCTTCAGAAATCCACCCTGAAGTCACATTTTTCATGATGATTTGTAGCAAAGGTAGCATGAGGTGTTCTTTTCTTTATTATTGTATTTTTTCTTGAAAACTACTGAACCAATTTATTTAGGGTGAGGGGTTAATGAGCTGTATTTTTGTCATTTTGTTTTCTGGAAAATTAATTCCTTTTCAGTAATTTCAACTTCAATAAATTTTATAGAAATCTGGAAAATTTTTATTTGCAAAGTTGTATAACTATTGCATTTTTTACTTTTATTTCATGCTGAATGATTTAGAGTTTAGCTACTACCAAAAGTTAAATATAATTATATAACAGAAAAAGGGGATGAAAATAAGAAAGAGACTTTAGCATCATATATTTTTTACATTATTTTGTAAGGTTGCTGTTCTTTTAAACATGTATTTAAATATGTTGAGTGCTTTGCATATTCTACATATTTCCCTGAAACTGAAATTATATAGGATCACATAACAAGCATTCAACTGGTAATTATGGTGAAAATATTAAACAATTTGAATTTTCTTACCATTAATATAGCATCACCAACAAATAGATCTCCAGTTTTGTCAGCTAAAATGATGCCCAAATTTATATAAGCACAATATACTCATATATAGTAAAAAAAACATAATTTTACAGGTTATGACAATTATTTCAGAAATCATGTATGGAAGAAACATATTTTCGATTATAAAATACACTGTTAGCTACAACATTTATTTTACATTGTTTTTTTATAATTAAATAATACTGCAAAGAACATCCATATTCCTTCTCAATAAAGTTTCTTTTATCAAAGTAACATTTTTTAATGAATCAATTTTGAATTTAGCTATCAAATGAAAGTTCTGAAGAAATTCTTAAATAAATCTGCTATTCTATATTATTCTCCATACATTTATATTTAAACAATAACAATTTAAGTACAAATTAAAGATCGGAGTAAAAACAGTCTTTTTTAACTCTTTTATAAATATTCAATGTTTATCTTTAAAATAAGGTATAATTTCATTACTACTATTCATATTGCTTAAAAAATTACCATTATAATACATTAGTTTAGAATCGCCATATTTTTTTTAATTTGTGATTTTGACCTAGGCGCATAGTAGTAAGATTTGCACGTGGTAGAAAGCACAGCACAATCAAGTAAATTAATTTCATTTATAGCCCTGAAGAATTGGAAAATGTGCTTAAAGATTTGGCAGAAGCTTGCATTAAAGTGAGACTAAAAATAAATTTGGAAAAGACCAAGGTGATGATCAATCATTTGCATTAAGGTGGTTTTCAATTCATTAATAACAAAAAAGAAAATCGTCTACAACAACACTCAGGTTAAAGAAGTGAATAGCTATCTATATCTTAGACAGGAAACATCATTGGAAACAGCATCATGAATGAAATCAATAGAAGAATAAGAAATAATATAGTGCTTTTGAGAAGAGTAATATTATTTTGAAGAGCAACATGCCTCTCTGTTTGAAAAGAAAGATGCTGTACCCATGTGCCTTGCCTGTGTTCACTTAGGGAGTGGAAACATGGACGCTAACAAAATGGGTGATACAAAGATTACAAACAATACAGTGAAGTGTCTTTTTTCAATATGTATGTTAGGTATAAATAGAACAGATAGAAAGTGAATAACTTGAATAAGAAGTCAGATGAAAGTTTTTGAGATTATTGAAAGAATTAAATGGCTAAACTGAAAGGTTGTACAGACCAGGGAAAAGAGTGCTGATCTTGTATTTTCAAAGAGAGCAAAAATATTTAACAAACTCATGTGAATTTTACTTGCTTGTGTTGTATCTAGCTTGGTAAGGTTTAACACATTCATTTAGCTGAAAATATGAAAATAGCTCAAAATTATATATATGAGTCCAAATAAAAGGCTTTGCTATATTCCTGTGCATATTTAAAGTTTTATAAAATCTATAGAATGTTGCACAATTTTCTAAAACATATCATGTAATATCTAAAAATTCCAGCAAACTGAACGCAGATTAGCTTGTAATAGATGACTGATATTAAGGATATCACTTTCTTATTTTATTCTTTTGTCAATAGGTACCTTATAAAATTCATGGGTAAAAAGGTGATCACTGCCTCTTAATTCTCCTTCAAGTGACCATATAAAAAAGACAGTCACCAATTGAAAGATAATAAGATAGATTATTAAATGTCATTTATAAATTTTGCTTTGGAAATTGCCTATATAGCAAAAAATGTATGAGCTTTGATTTTTCATTTGGTAACATCTATTTTTGACACCCTATTTGAATCCTTGCCAACTGAGAAAGAAAGATAGATTAAATAACTTATTTTAAATCTTACTACAGTTATAAAATAAACAGTGTCAAAAGTTTATCCATAAATTACAGAAAATAAAATGAAGTCTTATAAGTAAAAGTACCGAAAAAAAAAAAAAAAAAAAAAAAAAAAAAAAAAAAAAAACACTATTAGCCAGCAAGAAAATTATACAGCAATTTTCAATTTATAACAAACTTATTTTACATTGCAGAAAATCTGGAAAAGTGTTTCTGGTAAGTAAGATGCAAAAAAAAATTATGATTTTTTTTAAAAATAATAATAATAATAAAAAAATCAGATTTTTTTATTTTTTATTTAAATGAGATTGTTCAGATATAAAGTAGATTTTTTATTTTTTTATTTTCCAGCATTAAATTACTGAATAGATACAAAGAGTTTTATGTTTCCAAACAGTTAAGTCTGTAATTACTAACATAATCTATGTTTTTAAATTTTAATTAATAAAATTTAATTATTAGTTAGTGATTACAGAAATTATAAAAATTGCAAATTAGTAGTTTTGTTAGTGGAATACAATATAGTTATACACATTAATATTTTGTAATAATTATATAAGACTATATTGTATAATATTTTGTATAATAAATATTTGATATAATTTTGTATAATAAATATAAATACTACTGATATTTATATTTATCAAAATGATCAATAACTGCATTTAATATTAAATTGTTATAAATAATTATTAAACAAATAATATTTAATTGGATATATAATATGTATTTTTATGCTTTACTTATTAAAGTGATAATTTATAATTTAGTATTCATTTTAAAAAGAAAACAAGTTGGAAATTGCACGTTAACGTAGCAAATGAGGTGCGTTCGTACGATAACGAAGTTTAAAAAATATTCAGATCTTGCTGATATAGTAGAGCGTACTTCGGATACAGTATAGTAGTCGAAATCTTTGTGTTTCTGTAAATATGCAGAAAGTAATTTTTATTACACCTCAGAAACGTATATCTTATTCATAAAATGTGAAATAGTTGAATATAATTAAAACACGCCCCAAACAATGTTTCCCCGTATAGCATTATGTAGTGGAATACTTTTGTGTGGCCCTGTAACTTAATAATAAAAATTCTTTGCATCACAGATTGTACAGAATGCATATTTTAGTATATACTTCATAGATTCATACCACTTATATTATGTTCGAATGAGTAAAACATCATTAAAATTCATTTGAAACTTTTTTTCCCATTGATCGTAATGTAATGGAATACTTTTGATTGTCCCTGTAAATGATCTGTGCATCCGACTTTCATAACGTTTTAAATGACTCAATAAAATTACGTAATAATTATATGTTTTAAATTTCAAACTATTAAAATGCATTTGAAATTTTTTTCCCCATTGACCATAATATAATGGAATCCTTTTGATTGTCCCTGTAATTGATCTATGCATCCGATTTTCATAACATTTGAAATAACTCGACAAAATTATGCAATAATTATATGTTTTAAATTTCAAACGATTAAAATGCATTTGAAACTTTTTTCCCCATTGACCGTAATGTAACGGAATCCTTTTGATTGTCCCTGTAATTGATCTATCCATCCGATTTTCATAAAATTTGAAATGACTCGACAAAATTATGTTATAATTATGTATTTTAAATTTCAAACGATTCGGTTGGGTAGTTTTTGCGTTGTTACATGCGGACGGACAGACAGACAGACAGACGGACAGACAGACAGACGGACAGACAGACGGACGGACTGAGCGACAACAATAGGTGCTACGTATTTACATAATTACGAACGCACCTAAAAAGCAGAATGTAAACTCATAAAAAGGGCACTGTTTTATAAGAAAATACATTAGTAATCAGAGACGGATTACCCATTAGGCTGAGTAGGCTGAAGCCTAGGGGCCCAGAAGAAAAGGGGGCCCGGTGCTAAAATTTTTCTTATACAAAGAACAAGAAAATATTCTTTTACACTGGTCGGACATTAATACAAAAGACAAAAGATGTGCGAAATTCTTTGTCGTAATCTTTTATATTTTAATCAACAATGATTTATGAGTTAATGAAGCAAGCATGTGTTTTAATTTTTCCAGTATATAACACTTTGAAGGAGTGAAAGGGGGCCCTCAGAAAGTCAAGCCTAGGGACCCGTGTGGTAGTTAATCCGTTTCTGTTAGTAATATGTATATAGTAACAATAAGGGCAGAAAAAAATAGCTTATGTTTAATTACAATAAGTAAAAAAACATTAATTTTTTTAAATTCTAGTTACAAGTTAAAAAATAATATAAAAATAACATGGTTTAGTAATATACTGTTTTTTTCTCAAGAAATAAAGTTCTGTCATTTTTTATAAGTCTTGGTCACATGGATTTAAAAAAAAACTGTGGTATAAAAAAGTTTCGCTATTTTTTTTTTTTTTTTTTTTTTTTTTTTTTTAAGCAGGATGCATTTTGTCAATTTTATAAGGATCCTTTAAAAAAAGACCCAGAAGAAACAATTAATTACAGAATCAATAATAACTGCAAGTAAATAATTTCATTAGCCTTTAACACAAATAACAAAACTAATACATATTATTGATAGCTCGTTTTGGATTTGCATTAAGAAAAATTAAAGTTAATTACCTAAATCTTAACTTACAGAATGTACATATAATGCTAACCAAGATCTCTTGCTGTGCTTGCATTTCTTATACTAATTAGTTTTTTTTTTTTTTTTTTTTCCCCTCTTATACATTTTTTTACAACAGTTGTTAAATACATGTTATTCCTCCATTCTTCTTTAGCTCTAATATTTGGTATAAATTTATTATCAAATGAGAAAATAAAATTCTGGTAATTTGTTATCTTACTTTGCAGAAATGCATTACACTTGTCATGCTTATTTTATATAAAAAAAAATTGAATAATTTGATTACTTAAAGGAAATTATGACACAGCAAATTATATAAAATTTAAATATAATTTTAAAGAAATGCTTTTTATGCCTTTACAAACTTACTGTGTTTGATGTTTTACAATTCTTGGAAATTGGGTATAGAAACAAATTTTTAAAGCTTTAACATTTCTTTATTCATAAGGCAAAATACCTGTAGAAAAATCCCAAATTAGCCTTAGATTTTAATGTTTTTATGTCATTTTAAACATTTGTAAAAAAAAAAATTATTTTAATCGATGATTAAAAAAAATCAGTTGATTTAAATCAAGATTTAATGGCTGATTTAAATCAACTCATTAAAAACCATTGCCACCCTACTGGTTTCTATACATTTTTATTTATTTATTTTTGTGTTTTTTGTTAACAAAAGAAGGTTTCCTTTACATTAAGAAAAGGCAAAATTGTCTGTCTCGAAAAACAATTATTAAAATAAGCTGTAAACTTACACATTGATGTTTTTACTATTGTGGCTTGCTGTATTCCAAAATTAATATAGACAAAATTCATAATTTTTATAATATGAATTTATTAATAGTTTTAATAATTAAAAGAAGTTTTTGAATAGAGGAAAAAAGTGTGTCACTAATAAAATAATAATTGGAATATTAGGCCTATACTTTTACCATTAAATTTTAAAAAATAAAATTGTTTTTAAAAGTTTATTGTTAAACTTTAACTAGATTTTATTCTATATTAGCAAAGCTTTTTTTATTATTATTATAAAAAAGTTAAATACATGATGAAAAAATAAGACTGTCTATGCTTTTATGAATACATCTGAACATTTTATAAGATTTCACCATTATTATGATATTTTTAATGCATTTAATTAATGTATTATATAATCAACACATATAAAAATAAAATGCTTATTTTTTGTTTGCATAAGATAAAATTATATAAGGAAGGAAAGTAATATATAAATATCAGGTAATGAAAAATGACAATCATAAATAAATTTGGCATATATGTACATAAAAGAAAAGTATTCTATTTATTTAAACGATAAATGAGGAAAATCTTACCAGCTTGATTTTTCATTATTCTGGATATTAATATAGGAAGCTTATTTTCAGCACCACCCTAGAAACATTAAATAAAAGTTTTTTTTGAAAAAAGTAAAAAATCTATTTTAAAAATCAAATTTTTAAGATGCAAAAATTAACAACAAATGTTAAGACCTTAAAAAATAAATAAAGGATTAAGCAAATTATATTTTTTTAGAAAACAAAAGAAATCTAAAACAGTACAATGTAAAATTTTTATAATACATTATCGTAGCACAAAAAGAAAAGGAAATTATTTTTTACTATTGTGGTACTGATTTAAAACTTTTAAGCTTCATATACCTTTAAAAAGCACATACCAAATATGCTCCATCTTTTTTTTTTTTTTTTTTTTTTTTTTTTTTTTTTTAAAGAAAACTTTAAATGCAGTGTTATAGTCGCAAAATAACTGCAGGGTATATGCTAGAGCCAGGAAGTTCACAGCAGAAGTACACACTAATGTTTTAGATGAGAAATAGAGGGTTATACGAAGCAGTCTTTACAAAATCCAGAATATATACAGAATACACTTCCATATACCCTCCATTACACCCCTACTTAAATGGGAAACTAAGGAAGCAACAAAGGAAATAAAATAGACATAAATTTTATTTTACATTTAATGTAAGCTTTATATGTTAGAAATTTTTTTATCTTAAATATTTCTTAATAATAGTGTTAGTTGTTGAGATATGCTCCTAGATAATCTTCCAAGATTAAATACATTAAATATTTCTTGCTAGTAGCTAATTTTTGAGATAGTCTCATAAATAACCTTCCAGATTCAATGCATTCTTATATTTAATTATTAAAATATTAACCTATACAACAGCAATTCTTAAATTGTAATCTGCATACTCCAAGGACTAGGCAATGTAACGTTAGAGGGTTTTCTGAATATTTTTAAAATATTAATTATTAATTTATATCTCTGTTTATATATCCAGTATTTATTATTTCAGAGGTCTATCCAGACTTTTTCCCAGGGTTTTATTTTTGTGAAATTGTGATAAACTTTTTAGAATATTGCCAGGTCGAGTGTAACAAAAGTGAATGGTTAAAACAGACTTTTTCTCCTGTGCCTTGAATTCCATCAAAGTAGATTTGTTAGCATGGTGCATTTTTCCAAATGACTTTTAATAATCATTAAATCATGGAGCATAAAGTTATTCCTCTTTTTTTTAACTGATTATATTTCCCTTAACAAATATTTCAATAGAAAAATAAAGTGGGATAAGCCTTTTATACATGGTTTGACCCATTATTTTTTTCATGATTAAAATCAATCATTTTTCAAGTATCTTATTATTAAACTCATGTTGCTAATATAGTTTGATAACTATTTGCATAACAAATAAAATGATATATGAAACTTTATGCTCAATGTTTAAAAAATAAAAAAATATTTTGTAAAAAATGAGTCAACACTTTCTAGACTCCCTTACAAGCCAAATTACAACAAAATGTGCAGATATGATAATAGCCAATAGCACAATAAATGATCTGTATACTTGAATTTTCAAATACGGTGATGTAATTTTACAGCACAATATATCATAAATTTCAAATTATGTTGTAATGAATGTGTACTTGAATCTTCAAGTAGGGATGGGACGAATAGTGATTTGGCCGAATAGCCGAATACCGAATATTCGGCCAAATTTTAGGCCGAATACCGAATATTCGGC